>OY787666.1:43867445-45067445 GCA_963678985.1 Spisula subtruncata
GATATAGAACCTGAAAAGGTGTCATCTTTGCTGTATAATGTGGATGAGATACCTCCTATCGGAATAATGATTTCTGTAGCCATGCAGGTAAGTACTCATGTATACGGACGTTATGTCTTGGTCCACTGAGCATTTTTGCATCTAGGCGATGTAATCCCGATTTCACAAATGAGCATAGTAGGGCATCGAGAATAGTGGTTTAAGGGAAGCTTGGGAGAAATCAATTGAAACTTTGTGAAACACTGTTCCTGATGCCTCAAGGAGCTCACTTATTTAGATCGGGAATACATCGCAGAGGCAAAATATCAAGTGGGACCTACGTTTTAGTTTTGCTACCAAAGAAATGGTAGGTCCCACTGCTTTAGCGCATCGTAGTCCTCCACTGTATGCAGACATGCACATTTTATCAAGGCCAATAACTCGGCGAACCAGTGTCATACCAGGCCATGCCTTCCACCAAAATTTGACAGAAATGTCTTTTTTTCTCCATATATGGAGTAGTTGCTTGTTTCTTAAGGAAGGGTTAGCACGTCTACGTCGACATTAACCAGTATTGCACCTATCGGGGTTAGCGACACACTGAGACGTCAGACAAGGTGCTATATTTGTCTTGATACAGTAAAACTTCGTTAAGACGAGCATCGATAAGACGAGCACATGGCCTTTGTCGAGAACACTTCAAAGTCCCGACGAATTTGCTATAATATATTGTATATAAATTTATTGCATTATCTCGAGCATCAATGCTACGAGCACCTGGATTAACTCGAGCACATGTGGTGGTCCATTCAACAACTTGATAGTAAAAGTAAAAGAGTGTTGTTTATTGGCTTGAGGCTTGGTTACTTCAACACTTTCCATGTTTCAAGCACCATCAGATCAAATGGTTTCAAATTGAAAAAGATCCACAATTCCTGTGTTTCAGTATTGTTTCACCTAGGAGTACTCATGACTTTGTATATGCAAGCGACACATGCCCATGGGAGACCGACGTACACATTGTATCTTTATTAGAGTTATTCAGAAATTTGCTTTAGTGTATACACAATCCGATCATTAGTATGCAAGAGCATAGTTTGATGTTTGGGGTATAATACTAGTATATAGTAAATACTGTCGGTAAGTAGATACTAGTCTACTATCAGTCAAGAGTTCAATAGGTTGAATATGTCTAACCATACAATAAATAGGGAGCAAGTTTTCTTCTAAAAAGTCCCGTAGAAAAGATGGAGTGTCAATAGTGCTTTCAATACTGCCAATTCCCTTTACCAGTCAACGTTCCCCAGAACTTAAAAACATTGACGCATACCTTGGAAATATAGCCCAACTATCATTGTAAACAATGCTGAATGCGCACGCCTCAAGTTTATCTTTGTTCATTTTAGCACACATTACGCTCATTATATGTATAAGTAGTTGTTACTTGCATTTTTTAAAGCACACAAACGGGAACAAACATGCGAAACCTCATATCTACGAGGTCGTGCCCGGTAGACACACAAAATTGCACCAAGCCGCCTGGCTGGCTGAAAATTTGATAAATAACCAAAGCAAGCAATGCCATGTGTTTTGAATAAAAATACTTCAAATACATGTATACATTATTTACGACGAAGCATTTTTCTCTCTGATTACGGCGCTGAAAGTCATACTTCCACGTGTCAAATTATTGGTTCAATAGAAGTGCATGTGAGTTGTTTACAATTGTAAATTGCCGCCCTTGATAACTCTGCAGATATGAATTTAAACGGTTGTCAACATCAGGCTTCCCTTTGAGAAACTAAGAAAAAGATAGCACACAAGTCCAAGTTCCTAGAGTGAACATTAGTCCACGAGACTTCAACTCCTCCGACATGTTTCTACATTCCACGGGAAGTAACTACTGCGGGGAGAATGAAATGCTAGATCCACCGGGTTGTCTCGTCCCCCCCCCTACGTTTTTAGACCTAAAGCACCTTAGCATATCTTTTGCATGTTTTTTTAAAAAAAAAGGTTTTAGTCAACGCGATAAAATTGCTGCATATTTCAATAGGTACAACAGTTATCTGGTGGTTTGAATGTTGTCTTAAAGCTCAAGTCCCACTAAGTATTTTTGCATCGGCGGTGTACTCCGAAGCATTGAGAACAGGATCCTTCGGTCTAATGGAAGCTTCGTGGAAGTCATGAGATATGCATTGAAGCCGTGAGCACATCGGAACATTTCAGACATGCCGTATCATTGTTTCTCAAATATCGATTATCGAGCTGGTTCGATATTCACATGTAGCTCGAATATCGATTACCGACCTGGCCCTATATTCGACCCAGCTCGATATTCAGTTCAGACATGCTGCACAAACTTTTCTTGCTCAATATTTGCCTGCTGCGCAATTATCGATTACCGACCTCGCTCAATATTCGACCCAGTTCGATATTCAATATTAATGTTCGATTGTCAATTACCGTGCCAACTGGACTCAACTTTCTTATTTTACAGAACATTCTACTTGGACTTGGTGGAGCGTTGACAACAGCCTACGTCATTTCTGACATCATATGTGCGTCACCAGATCATCCAATCAGAGCGAAGCTTTTCTGTACATCTCTGTTCATGACAGGAATATGTACCTCACTGCAAACATTGATTGGAATAAGGTCTTTAAAATTACTTTAAACATGAATTTTATAGCTCAACACATTGTGGATCTATATAGTGTTACACACCTTCAACATGTATATAAAGTAAACCAGTGTTCAGAAATTAAGTAAAGCTCGATCCAAACGAGAATATTTAAAAAAAAATCCGGAATTTGGCGAAATTTATTTCGCTCGAAAACAAGTACAATATCGACTATTCAATGAATTTTGTATTGCGCGAAATTAAAACTCGGCGATTATTATAAATGTTCAATGCTCGGAAGGTCAAGTGTCGGAGCATACGCCAACTTGACTAGATCTAGTTCCTTGCTAAAATAGGATTTTGCAAATGTTCTCATTTTTTCAGATTGCCGATATTTCAAGGTGTTTGTTCAACGTTTCTGATCCCTTTACTTGCGATGAAATCGGAAAATGCTTGGAAATGTGGAAATATGTTTCGTCTCGGTTTGTACTCAATTCTAATACGATCATGCTTGTGGATAAATTAAACAATATGTTTCGTCTGACCAGGGGCATTATTCACCAACGTTATAAGTCTAAAATTCAGACTTAGACTTAAAATTGATAATATTCATAATCACTGCCATTTCTAAACAATAAAACCATATGACATTGTTTCTGATTATTGTGTGTTACCCACTGAACATGTATACCAATTTATATTAAAATCGGTACATTTATAACAACATGAGAGCGAATAGAACATTTGGAAATATAAAGTCTAAGTCTGAATTTTAGACTTATAACGTTGGTGAATAAGGCCCCAGTCATTTTTTTAACCCTACATTCTTAAGCATAGGTCGCACTAGGCATTCTTGCCCCTCGTCGATGTACTAACAATTTTATAAATGAGCATCGGCATACATCAGGAATAGGGTCATCATTTACGGGAAGCTTCGGGAAAGTTTATGAATAATTTGTTAACTATCTGTTCCCGATGCCTGCTTAAGCTTCAATCGGGAGTACATCACCGAGGCAAAGATTTCTCGGTGGGACCTAGCCTAAATTAATAACTGAAATCAAAGGTGATATAGCAAGTTATCATTATGCCAAGTTGTTGGCTTGTAGCATTAATTAAATGCAAGGGTGCAAGTTTCCAGGCGCATGCATGTACTTCAGGGATTTGGTCGTACAAAAGAGACAAGTTCTACTGTCGAATTTTGATGATTTCAGTTTTTTCAGCATGTCGAACTTCAAATCCCCCATGTAAGCATTTTGAAAAGTTTTGATTCCCTAAACACCTTCGCTAAATTAACTTTCATTACATCAATAAAATAATTAACATACCAAATAACGACATCGACTAGTTTAAGATAAATTAGATCGTCCGACCTTACCATTCTTATTGTACCGGTATATTCCACAACCCATCGTGTTAGATAGTCATCGATAATACCAAATAATCGATGATAGATTGCGTGACTTGGAATCATACCTGATAAATCTGACAGATACCTGGAGACTTCTCCATGAATACTATATTAGATAGATGGAACATCATGTCAGATGAACCACAATCTGGCCCGGTGATTAACATGTTCTCATTTTCATTCTCATACTCCAACACATACTTTCAAATTTTGCCTCAAACAAACATCAACTTGTTGCAAATGATCTAATGAAGAAAATGAACAACCATAATATTATATCATATTTCTTTTTAGTTTTTTTTTTTAAAGGAAAATTTTATTATAATAGCACATATATTATAATTACAAACAAGCTCTGTGGCTTTTTGAAAGACTACTTTAACATTTTGATATTGAACTACTCTAGTTACTGAAAATAAAAGAATATTTTAATGGAGTGAATGGTATTTTTAAAGTTCATCTAAAACACATGTGTCATATAACAATTTAGAAATTGTACATACATAAATTATACATATATACATATTATACATATTATACATATTATACATTAATTATACATATATATATATATATATATATATATATATATATATACGTAATTGGCTGTTAAATAGTATTATGGTATATATAGTGCGTATACTGTTTAAGCCAATCACATCATTGAGTTAGTCTAGCTGTATTATGAAATCGAAAGCGAAAGTAGACTAGAATAACTCGATGTGTGGTTATAAGTTTAATGAAGAAATCAATATTTTAATGCTTAAAATATTAAGCATCAAAATTGATACAAGTAATAAAGATAGAAGTAGGTGAATGTCAAAAGTGTGGTTAGACTAAGGGAAGGTGTTTGTTAAATAGTGTTTTGAAGTGATCTTTGACTTTTTGCTGTTTGAGGTACATAGCCAAAGTATTGTATTCATATGTAAAGATATTGTATAGGTTGTTTGTTTTGGTCCAATTGTCACTCAGAAAATAAGCTTTGCTGATGCAGAAACCTATTAGCGATAGTATTTGATTCATATAGAAATATTTGGCGTTGCTTATTTTGTATCCTATAACTATATGTTTAAGGTTTCGTATGTTTGTATTTATACCACATATATTGAAGACAGTTTGGATCTCAATCCATAGTTTATTAGTTTGTGGACATTCAATAAACAGATGGTTATATGTTTCGGTAACGTCGCATACATGGCATTTATCCGTTTCAGATATTTTCCATCTGTGTCTTAGTTCATTTGAAGTAAATATATTTTGAAGAATTCTATACTTAAATTGTTTAACTCTATTATCTGGAATGACATGTATAAAGGAATATACTTTAGACCAGTCAATATGTAAATTTAGTACAGCTTCCCAATGATTATGCGTGTATGGTTTAGTGAATTTAGATGTAATGAGGTATTTGTATATGTTGTTGCTTTTAGTATTTTCAAGTTTTAAATTATTTATTTTTATTTCAAGAGAGGTATTCACTAGAGTTCGTCTTGAATCTGTGGTTTTTAGGCATTGTTTCCAATATTTAGGAATTGATTGTAAAAGTTTGCTGTATTCCGATATCCAGTTGCGTGTGTTTATAAGTTTATCGCGAATTGTTTGTGAGTTTATATTACCGTTTTCGTCGAGCAGCTCATTAATAAAAAGAATGTTAGAGTTTATCCAGTTTGGGAATACGAGACTTTTACCATTATATTTTATATGTTTGTTTCCCCATATTATTTCTTTGCGTATTTCTCGGAAATGTGTGATTTCTTGATTATGTTTGTTGTTTAATTCTAACCATACATTTACAATGTCTTCATAGAATTTTGGTAACTTTAAATCTAGTAACTTTTTGTTGTTTAAATTCATGTGGAATAGCAGAAAATTTGCACCGTACGGTTTAAAATACACATTTGGTATCAATTTCCATTTCGCTGTGTTGTTTTTATCACACAGACCTTGTATCCATTTTATTTTTAATGATTTTATATATAACTGAATATCTATCATTTCCAACCCACCGAGTCGTTTATCACCGATGATTGTCGTTCGTTTAATTTTATCTCTTTTACCGTTCCACAGGAAGTTGTAGAACATAGTTTCGATTTGTTTTATAACATTATCTGGAATGAGTAAGGAGTGGAAAAGATATGTCAACTTTGGTAGCAGAAGTGATTTTAAGACTTGTATTTTACCAAAATAAGTAAGCTTTCTTTTGTTCCAGTTATTAATTGACGTTTTGCATGATTCTATTTTTTCGTTCCAATTCAGTTTATTACATGCAGTTTGATCTGTTCCAAAGTAAACGCCTAATGCTTTAATAGGTTTATTTTGCCATTGTATTCCACCGGGAGAACGATTGCAGTTTTTAAGAGAGCCTATCCAGAGACCTATTGTTTTGTTCTTATTCAATTGTAGCCCTGATAATTTGCCGAACTTGTCGATAATTGTAAAAGTATGATTAATTTCTTGTTCGGATTTTACGAATAAAGTTGTGTCGTCAGCTAGCTGAGAGATTTTTATATTATCTATTTCATTTAACTGTATACCTTTAATATCGGGTGAGTTTCTTATGTTAATCGACAGTAATTCAACGACAACAATGAAGATTAATGCCGAGATAGGACATCCTTGTCTTATTCCACGTTGTAGATAAAAGCATTGTGATCTCCAACCATTATTTAAAATGCATGTTTTTATATTTGAATACATTGTTTTAATCCAGTTTATGAACATGTTTTTAAAGCCGAAATGTTTCAATGCGCTAAACATGAAATTCCATTCAACAGTGTCGAAAGCTTTTCTAAAATCTAAAAATAGAATTGCGCCATCGATTTGTAATTTTTCTGCGTAATCTATAACATCTTGAATTTGTCGAATATTATTCCCAATGAATCTATTTTTAATATAACCTTGTTGATCGGTGTTAATTATTTTATGTATTACTTTTTGTATTCTGTTCGCTAAAACTTTTGCGGCAATTTTATAATCGTTATTTAATAGAGTTATTGGTCTCCAGTTTTCTAAGCTGTGTGGATCTCCTTTTTTATATGATAGAGATAACACACCTAATTTTTGAGATGCAGATAGTTCATTTTTCATGTACCCTTCATTTAATGAGTTTGTTACTAGTTTTCCAATAATATTCCAGAAGTATTTATAGAATTCGCAGGTAAGACCATCTAGACCTGGACTTTTATTGTTTAGCATATTATTTACAGCAAGTTCGCATTCTTTTAAGCTTAAAAGACCTTCGCAAAGATTTGCTTCATTATCATTTAAGATGTACTCTGGTTTCGTTGTGTTTAAATAGTTATCAATGTCTTCTTTACATTTATTATTGGACGAATATAAGTTTTTATAAAAATTAACCTCTTCTTGCAGTATTGTGTTGGTGTCTGTAATAATACGATCGTTTACTATTAGCGTATGGAGTGTTTTTCTCGATTGTCTTAACTTTTCAAGATTCAAGAAATATTTTGTATTTTTTTCTGAAAAGTTTAGTTGAAATATTTTAGATCTTATCTGCGCGCCTTTAGCTTTATCATCGTAGTATGTTTGTAATTCTAGTTCAATTTTTCTTATGTTTTCTCTTATGTTATTTGTTTTTGGTTCTTGCTCGTATAGTTCTGAGAGCTGATTTTCTAGGTTTAGAATTCTATTATTCTTATATTTTGATTTATTTTTTGCGTATGTTATAGTTTGGTTTTGGATGTCAATCTTACAGAGTTCCCATAGAGTCTGCTGTGATTCATGTTCTCTTGACTTAGTGTAATTTTCTATAAGTTCTGTTATGTATTCAACGTATTCAATGTCTTCTAAGAAACTGTTATTAAATTTCCAGTAGCCTGGACCACGTTTAGATTGAGTATTTAGTTTTAATGATATTGCTTGGTGATCGGTGAATGTTATAGTAGCAGGTCTTATATCTGAACTAAGGATAGTGGGAGTTAAATTTTCGTCAGTTAGCCATAAATCAATTCTGCTTTTTTCGTAACCATTGGCTCTTCTCCATGTATACTGCTGTTTATTTATGTTTAGAACCCGCCATATGTCGCATAGTTTGAGTTTGTTTATTAGATTAATTAATGATTTACATGGTTTCGGTTGTGTTGTTTTAGAGATTCTATCTTTTTCGGTGAGTGTTTCGTTAAAATCACCTCCGATGATGATAAAACCTTGGGAGTGAGTATTGATTAACTGGTGTATTGTTTCGAAAAACTAATTTCTGTTATTTTTATTATTATATGCGTATATATTAATTAACGTGTATGTGTTGTCTTCTATGGAGATGTTTATAAAAACGTATCTTCCATTAATGCATGTTTTTGATTCGATAAGATCATAATTTAATTTATTGTTAATAAGAATGGAGCACCCAGCACTCGACGAGGTACCGTAAGCGTTGAAAGAATCCCATTCATTAAATTCGACGTTTAGTTTATTTGTGATTTCAGCCGTGTAGTGTGTTTCTTGTATAAATAGAACATCTACTTTCTGCTGATTCAAGTATTCTTTTAGTCTATTTCGTTTGTTTATGTTTCTTAATCCTTGTGTGTTTAGTGATAAAAAATGGATTTTAGTGGACGCTACGTTGATTGTGTGGTATATGATTCTTGAACTCTAATGTGAAAAAAAACGTGAGATAGAGACATAAAGACGTAGTTTGGAGTAAAGATATAAGGACTTAGAATAGTGTGAAAAGACATATTTAGGTAATGACCTAAAGACGTGATATTGGACGTATAGTATGCGTAATTCTCATGTTCAAAAAAACATAACATGCTAATTATCCATACTGTACAACAAGTATATAATGTATATTTATACTTATTTAAAGACAACATAATGTATGTATACAATAGTAACAATCGTAGGAGAAAAAAGAATATGCGTGGACAATGTGTTCGATAGGTTATAGTATTGGATAGTATAAACCGTATAGTATAAATCCGTTAGAACAACAATCTGCGAACAGAGGTATACTGGGTTATTTTGTAGACCGAGTATATCTGTTGATCGCGGACTTGTGTTTAAATTAGATACATAACATGCATGTAGGTAATAAAGATATGTTGTAGTAAATATAGTAAGCATGTCATTATAATATACAAGTTCGAAAATATTTTTTTTTAAATATCATGAGTAAGTTGTACGATTGTGATTTTACAAGGAGTATGTTTTCATTACGAGTAATCTCGCAGTAGCAACATGATATTATGATCATACTCATGTTGACATAGTTCAGGTATAGTATTCTATCGATTACTAAAAGACGATGTATAATAATAATAGCAGTGACAATCATCTGAAAGGGAATAATTATCGTAATAAAATTAACTTATTGTAAACGTTATAAGTATTATGCTAAATATGCATGCATAGCGTAGTGTTACCATCATATTTGCAATATTTGAGTTCATTTTATCTAAATCAGAGTCCGTTAAACGAATGTAGCAGTCGTTAGGTTGAATAATTGTTTGTTTTAACACAATCATCAAAGTTTGGTATTATCATTGTTCCGACGAGGTTTCTTTTTGTCTTGTTGTTTTACGAGTGGAGTAGGTGGCGGTGAGCGGACGGCTGACCTACTTCTGTCTCTTGATGGCGTACCGTTATTGACTGACATACTTTTCACGAATGTGTCTAAGTTTGATTGTTTTTTCGTCTGTGATCGTGCACGGAGTTCCCTGCGTGTAGATTTCACCTGTTTGGTTGTTGTGTGTTTTCCATCGTCCGATTCTTGTGTAGAAAGGAATGTGTCATTTTCTAGTACTTGTGTAGTGTCGGGAAAACTTTGTTTATATTGGTCAGTTTCGCTTTCGCTTGAGTCTGATATTTCACAATCGCCTTGTTTATGACCAAATTCCATACACTTTAGACATTTCCAGTCACCAACACAATCGTCGATTCGATGACCTTCTTGTAAGCACTTCTTACATTTAAGAGTTTTGGTTAGTGTTTGCCCTTTGTGTATCACTTTGGCTTTAAACTGTCCAAATTCCATGAATCGTGGGAGAGGGGTGGTAAATGAGAGTTTTTTCACGGTGACTAAGCGATCCCCAGTGTCGCAGTTGGTTAATTTACCATCAATTCTCAATTTTTCCCTTTTTAAGTCTATGATGTCGATGCATTTAATTGTTAATGTCCGTTTGATGATATTGTCATCTGCAGATAGGGGTATGTTTTGTACCCGTATTCTAATTGTTTCTTCTCCATCTAGTCTATGGGGATTGGTTATTAGAACGGGTACATGATATGCTCTTAAATATATACCTTCTGCAACTAATTGTGCTTTGTCTTCTAAATTGTCCAAGTAAATCCGCCACATACCGTTTACACGTTGTAATCCGGTGATGTGGGACACATTGATCACTTGTCCAATTGATTTATACAATTCTTCGTGTTTTATCCATTCTTTGTAGTTTACTTTTCGTTCACCGAATACACTACGTTCACGGATAAACACTATGGGCGCACTCGTATCGTTTTCGCCGCCATTTTCTTTGTTGTCCATTGAAAATTTTTCCCGCGAGGTTAAATTCTCACTTATTCTATCCATTTTGATTTTGAAAATCACAATATATGTAGAGTGTAACTAACTTATGATGAATGAGCGTTTATTTATCGATAAATTAGTCCAATCAATCGAAAATATTGAAACTTTTTCTGTTCGATGTAAATGACAACGCCTTAGCATGGCCGCTTACCGCTATTTCTTTTTAGTAATAAAGAAGTTAAAGCACTTTTCGGACCATGCTCCAATTGGAGTATGAGTTTGAGCATGGAGTACGATGTCAGGTCCACTGTAATCATGTTCACAACTATATCTCTCCCGCCATTAATTGTTTTAAAACCGGGATGAACAAAATAAATTGTGCACAGGAATTCGATTAAATTATTCCGTCGGTATGCTACATGTACTTGCAACTATTTGCATTATTGGAAGAAAATAACCCCTTTTCATTGAACGTTTATACATGCGGACAATAATAACGTCATACCTTGCATTGTATTGTTTCTGTTCACAATGCACTTCTTTGCTGCACTTTGAACAGCATAATCTACACTCCGCCAGTGTATCATAGAACTGAACTATACTACATTGTATTTGTATAACTTCAATGATTTGTGGAATTGTTTTGTTTAAGCCCCATATTTGACGTATCTTTCAGATTCTGTATCCGTGGAAAACGGTTCTTCACCGCAAAATGAAACCATGAATGTCGACGAGGATTTATATTTCAAACTAAGGGAGGTAAGTAATGAATGGAGTATATTTTGTATAACTCACGAAAGGCAGTATAATCATTATTCTCCATATTGCGGTAAATATACGCAGCACAAAGTTTGGACTTACGTAAAAAATAGGTTTTCATCTAAGATGTTTTCGTAATACCAGCCATGTAGATCTGGTAGGTTGTCCAGAACCACTGCATCGTTTTGTTTCGGCCTTACTTCGAACTTCCGTAAATTAATTTGAGGTTCGCACCAACAAGACATTTAACCACAACAAGCAATACTTTTGACCCTTGTAACGTTTTTAATTACATGAAATGTAAAATCCACGAATTAACGTCCCATCGAAATGGTTATTTTTACAAAAATAAAAAAAATCGTCCCATCGGAATTTAATTATTGTACAGTACGTTATTACATTTCAGATCATGGGTTGTTTAATGTTAGCCTCGGTTGTTGAAGTGCTGGTTGGATTGACTGGTTTAGTCGGCTTCTTGTTAAGGTTTATAGGACCTCTAACAATCTCTGTCGTCATTTCACTGATTGGACTGTCCTTGTACAAGATACCAATAGCTTACGTACAGACACACTGGGGCATCGCTACATTGTGAGCTTTATATATTTTCTTTAAAGTTTATACTAATTTATTTAAGGTCAATTGCGAAACAAGTTTTTTTTCAACTTATACGAGAGGTGTTCAACTTATTTATGAACAGAAAATGAACATCGATATTTTGTTACTCAAACAATTAAATTGAATAAAAACTTTTATATTGTGTAAAGTAGTGTATCAAGAAGTATATTTAATACTTGTAAATTGCCATTACGTTGCGGTTAAATCATAATCAGCAATTAGGGTAGAGGGTGTTGTTATTTGCCTTTTGAAGGTCCGAAACTCGTAATAATTACGTTTACATTTTCCTTCTTTAATCGTTGTTTTATTATCAACCAGATGGAAAATTACATTGGTAAAGCATAAGAAGACTTCGACATCAACTGTTTGGTTAAAAAATATATCAAAGTTATATTCTTGAGTTTTTTTTTTGGCGTTGTATATGGTGACTTGAAGCTGAATCTGGATGAAACACTATGTTCTTTGAACAGTCACCAGAAACGTTTCTTAACACTTTTTTTGTTGAAAACCTGATTTGAAACGGTTTGTACATAGACCAAAGCCTTCAATTCCGTCAATTTGATATTGATTTTGATGTGCGTATTTCCATAATAATAAACCCAATGCCTTTCCATGAAAGCGGCCGCGAACACACAAAGCTGGACAAACATGAACTTCTCCCTATCCTTGTGACCTTTTCTAAAATAGCATACTATAATCTATCATAACATTCGTTAAGTTTTAGCATTGCTTCGCCATAATTAAACCATTTTTCCACATAATGTTGTTTATTTCGCATTTCTAGATTCAAAGACTTTTGGCTGCGAGGCATGTTTTTCTTGATTTTCAGCGTAGGAACTTCACATTTTCCCAGAACTATGCATTCAACTGTTTCGAAATAATGTCACTGATAGTTTCTAAGGACACTCCCATCTGTGGTACTATTCCACGTTTTGCTAATGGATTCATCATAGATATCATAACACCAATTTAACTTTATAGTGGAGGTTTTGGCAATGTTGGGCAATTTTCAATTTTTGGTGCCATTTCACAATTACTGGAAACAGAACTTTAATAACACTTCTTACGATAGATATTACTGATGTTCTCATTAAAAATGCAAATAAAACTTTTAATTACTCTTTTTTATGCTTATAAAAGGGCCATTTTGCCTTAAAAACAGGAAAAACAACATAATCTACTAAATTGTTGTTTTAAGCTTTAACCAAATGAAATATACAATGTATGATGATCATATGCTCAACTTAAAACATTTCCTCGCATGGTTTAAAAAAGATATTTCAATTGTTTTTATTCAATATCGCAAAATCGGTGTTCATGTTTTGTTCATAAATAAGTTGAACACCTCTCGTATTTATCAATCTCGACACCTCATTCTTGATGTTATCCATCGCCATGAGGGTATGAGATAAGAGAAGCCAGTTTTCCTTATATTCTGAGCGTTTAGCAGGGGAATTTTCTGGTGCCAATTTTTATTTCGTCTTTGGTATGATGCGGCCTGGGATCGAACCCGGGACCTCCCGCACTCGAAGTGAACGCTTAACGACTAGGTTACCGAGGAGTCTTTGTGCACTACTACAGATATTTCGTTTGCAATTGTACCCATCATCACCAGGGTTTGAGAAATAAGAAATCAAGCTCCCATCTATAGCTAGGTAAACAGTAGTGTCAGTTTGCGTCTTTGTTATACTACGCGGTGAACCACAGACCTCGTGTACTCTAAACAGAAGCTCGTTTAAGCTAGGACACAACAAATCATTTATTTATGAGTTTGATGTGATGGGATTCAATATCGCGAATATGTTAAAAAGTTACCAATTTTCTAGGGTTTCTTCAGCTATTAGGCCGCTCAAGCACCCTTTGACATTTTAACTTCGTTGGTAACAGCTTATAAATTCTTTTACCAGGAACGTGGTGTTGGTCATTATATTCATGCTGTATATGGGTCATATAGGAGTGCCATGCCAGAAGATATGTGGATCTGTTGGTACAAAGGCGACAAGGAAACCTCAAAGAACACCAATATTTCAAATGTTTCCTGTAAGTGATCAACTTTATGTATTGGGGAGTGCATTGTTTGCCTATTTCCATTATGCATTTACTATCATATTGAACGACCGATTGCTTACGTTATCATGGTTATGCTGGACCTAAATTCCTGTTCCTAATTGCCTGTTGTTCCTAATTGTCCATTCACTACTGTCAACTACACTCCCCACAGACATTCACCTATCCATTGTTACAAAGAATACAACCACGCCCCTGGAACCATGATCGCCCTCAAACAGGCTTGTACATTACCGACTGCTCTGGTCGTACGGCCGCTACACGACTAACTGAATACCTGTATACACGATCTGCAACATTAGAATATTATAGCAAAATTATAACCACTAGTTAGGCATATCCAGGAAAAACAGTGCTCTAAGTTTGAGTCAATCTCTTTCACGTTAGAATCGGATGCCTGGCGAGTGTGTCACACGAACACATTAACGCTATCTGTGTTTAATTCTTTAATATCGTACGATAGTTGAAGCCAATACCAACTTTCAGGAGGTAGGTCAGTTATACGGTTTATTAAACTTACAAACTTCGCATACAGCCAGCACTCTCCGATGTATTTCAGATTTTGTTGAGTATAATGATTACATGGTTAGTTAGTTGGGTACTGACCGCCGTCGGTGCATTTCCCGACGACCCTGATCGCCTGTCGTACAGAGCACGGACAGATGTACGAGTTGGGATCATACATCGTTCCCCGTGGTTCTATATTCCTTATCCAGGTCTGAATTATTACACTAATCTTAAAAGACACCCTTTTATCGTTTGTGGTAAAACTCTGCTAGAAAAAATATTTGTTGAAAGGTTGGGAAACCAAGTGTGTAGCATCGTTAAATAAAGTATTTACTTACCTAATTAATTACTTTTTAGTTATGCAAATTGTGGCTAATCAATTGATTTTAGTTATGCATTTTAAGCTTATTAATTCAGTTTTAGTTATGCATTTTGTGGTTGTCCTTGTGACGTATGCAAGCAATTTGTGATTTATCTTTCTTGTGTCTTTTTTGCTCCTCGTTGCGTCTTTTTTGTCTTTTTTGTCTTTTTTTGTCATTTTGGTGCTATTTATGCTATTTGTGCTTTTTGTGCTCTTTGTGCTCTTTGTGCTATTTGTGCTATTTGTGCTATTTGTGCTATTGTTATTACAAATGTATATATTCCATTTAGTTTGTTTGGTAAGACTTTTGTCGAACTGCATGTTAAGCTTGCATTGTAATCATTTAAATCACACACAAATTTGTTTGCAGCAAATGTGATACCTTATTTACTTGTTGTTGTTTTTTTTGTTTTTTTTGTAGGTCAATTTGGATCACCTCTGTTTAATTCCACCATATTTGTTGGTTTCGTGTCGGCTGTAATATCCTCTATATTAGAATCAATCGGTGATTACTACGCTACAGCTAACATATCTGGGGTACCACCACCCCCGGGACACGCTGTAAATAGGGGTATACTGATGGAGGGACTCGGGAGTGTACTATCAGGTGCTCTCGGTGCTGCACACGCCACCACGTCCTCCACCACGCATGTCGCCTTAATCGGAATTAGCCAGGTAATATAAGCGCAAAAGTCTAGTCGGGTGCGAACACATCCCCTTTTTTCGCTAAATTAGTCTGTAATAAGGATGAAATTTATTAAAATTATATTGGTTCTGTTTATAATAAAGTCATGTAGAGATTGTTTTTGTGTGACATGCAGCACGGAAAAATAATACATGTTTTCTTATTCGCTACCCTCGTCAAATATATTTAATGGTTAATAGTATCATGTAGAGAACTAGTTTGTGTGGCCTTCTAGTCGGAAAAATATTATTTTTAATTATTTATGTTTTGGTATGCCAAATTTGAATCCAACCTCCAATGGAAATTGACTCAAAGAATAAGTTCAGATTCCGATGTTTCGAGTGATCGGGGCCAGGTGATCATTAGCATAAATTGAAATTATATTTTCAGATAGCCAGTCGGTCCTGTCTTGTAGCGGCTGGTATTATATGCATCGTTCTCTCTGTGGTTGGCAAATTTGGCGCTGTTCTATCTACAATGCCTGACCCCATTATAGGCGGTGCCATGTTTGTTACATTCGGAATCCTCGGTTCTATAGGTATATTTACACTAAGGACGGTAGATATGACATCTACCAGAAACATAGCTGTATTCGGGTTGTCCTTATACGCGGGTATTGTGATACCAGAATGGGTGGAGCGATTCCCAGAAGCTGTCGAAGTCGGTAATATCTTAAAATTTTACTCAATAATTAATTATTCTAGCTTTCTCTATGTTGCTACAATAGCATATGTTATTCTTTAAGAACATTCAGAAAACAATGTTTACCCCTCACACTGCCACAATATTATTCAACTTTTTCAGATTTTCCATGTTTCTTTTTTCAAGTAAAAATTGATTATTTTCTGATTATAAATTGTATTCATGCACTTTTATGTCAATAACATATGCTATGTTGGCATTGTAAGTATTGTTGTCAGTTCAATTCTCATATTTCTAGGTAGTAGCACAACTACCGGGCTTGTTAAAGGAATACTAGGTACCCCAATGTTTCTGGGAGGTCTTGTCGCCGTAGTCCTGGATAACTCTGTCAGGGGTAGGTATCAATATACTCGCACCGTTACAATATTTGCCCAAA
This sequence comes from Spisula subtruncata, assembly GCA_963678985.1. Taxonomy (NCBI): domain Eukaryota; kingdom Metazoa; phylum Mollusca; class Bivalvia; order Venerida; family Mactridae; genus Spisula; species Spisula subtruncata. The sequence continues at coordinate 43,884,009 of OY787666.1, forward strand.
TACTGATAAATAACGGTTAAGCTATTGGTTGCAAGTACTTAGAATAACTTATTTAGTTGTCGCATATTTAGTCGCACTTATATTTCGGCTTTTAAACATGTCAAGACGACAACGATACAACAACAATGTAGTCGTAAATACTATAACGATTTAACACACATTTTTGACACGAATAGTGAGTTAAATTCTGAAGTGCATTTCTCACACATGATAACATCTTGCGAATGGTTTCTCCTGACCTAAGGCCAGGCTTGAAATTCGCTATTACAATATACGCATGCTAGTGTTATTTGAACACCGAGTCTTAAGTTCGTCTTAAACGAATACTCGCTAGTCAACTTAAAGTACCTTAAAATAAGATTTTAAAATTGCGAACTGTCATTGCAGGTACATTAAAGGAGCGGGGATTTCTAAGCAGGGACCACCAGAGTGACGGAGCGTATGCTGTATCACAAAAGGATACGTACGATTTGGCTGTGTTAAACAAACTTGTAAAGAAATATCCATGTCTTGGAATTTTGCCGTTTCTTCCCAACAATAATGATATTGGTGAACAGAATGACGATTCACGAGTAGAAGGATAGAACATTATGGTCACTGATAGACACCGTACAGAGGAAATAGCCCCCTTTTTAGGACGAAAACGAAAGTAAAATGGGGATATATTCCCGCTGTACGGTGTCTACCAGTGACTTTTATTTAATAGGGTATCTCAGGTATTAAAACTTAGTGTCAACCCCAAACACTCTAGTTTTATAACTTATCATAGTTATGAAGTAAGACAATATTACATTCTTATGCGGAATTTATGCTTTTGAAGGCATATATCAACCTAATTTTGCTATGTTTGTATTTATGTTTACCATGTCTTTTATCTGCAATGAATAAATACTTACAACACACAGTGTCACATGACCCAGGTATTTAGTTTCCGAGGTTCAGGAAAATACACCCGTGATTATATTTACCTGCTTTAGGGCGGGACCAATTGTTGGGTTTTTATATCTTCGTGACCCTGGGGACAAGGAGTTTAGCCGGAGTTTGAACATACAAACATCAAAATCTACGCCCTTCACAGTGGGTTGGAGTTGGGTTTCTATTGAAAGTTGCATAACTAGTGCATAAAAATATGTGTTGTCAATCGACGCAATTGTTTGAAGTCCTTGCAAAATATCGAAGTTATGATGCCCATACGCATTTGATTGAAATGCGTGTAAATTAATTAATTTTATAGTCGCTGATAGTTTCTCTTTTATGGTACATAATGTGACTATCGCACACCGTTCAACCCGATACATAGAAAACAGTTGGCACATAGAAGACAGTTGTCAGTGTTTATGTACGCAAAACTCGCGGAAGTAAGTATTGCTTGTTTTTATATTCCTTTTGCAGGGTCTGAACAAAACAAGTGTGTACATTTATTCGCAGTTAAAAGAGGTATCAGTACACAAAATTCTGAGCAAAACCGTTAATTGTTTAGGGAGAAATCATGAAAAATGTATGCGATTTTTAACAAAAAACGCGTTATTTGAAACTTTGATCCCCAAAAAGGTATTTTTTGACAAATCCTTACCCTTTGACTTATACCATGACGAAATTACATCCATGCCCCGTCTATATGCAGATTTACACACTTTTATTCGTCCTTTTCGCCGAGATATAAGAGTTTAAACATGACATGGTGCCATATTTTTGAGAACAATGGAGACAGTTGATGATTAAAAAAGATCACATAGAAATCAGTCGCAAGGGTATAGATGATAACAATGAAGACAGTCTGAACGCAACGTTTTTGGAGCGCAATAACATTGAAATAATTACGGTATACTTAAGTGCCAATATGTTTAACTGGATTTTTATAATGCGCTACCAAACTACCAATGCTCTTTTTTTGATAAATGCCATTCACACTCTTCGCGCATTCTCAAAATTTGAGCCAACTGCCTGTCACCACTATAATAATGTTTATAAAAACGAATTATCGAGTATGAGAAGTCTTAAATCAATTTCTATCACTAATACTATATAGTTCCTCAAAAATAAATACAAATCATATTAGAAATAATGACCTTGAAAAAATATACAAGCCCCCAAGTTATGACACCCCACACAAAATATATAATTTAAATGCTTCTCATAATTAGTAACTAGTCAAAACATCTTAAATGTGTTGTTTATATGTAAGCAAATAATTTGGAAAATGAGCTCATAAATGCGCGAGAGTGCTATGCACTTGCTGCTTTGATATTTTTTCGACAGAGTTCGTGTCGCCCACAAGAAGTATTTTACGTGACACTGTTTTGTGGATGCGATAGCAACGCTTACACTTGTGGTAATTTATAAATTATTTGAACCAGTTTTTTTATTGATAGAAGCACTATTGATTATTCTAACACTGTCTATTTTTAGCACCGTGTAAACGTATAGGACTGTACCGTGGTTAAATTTCCGATATATCACAGTTTTTGCCGTACTACTTTTTGGCTGTTGAATTACCTCCCACGTATAAATAACGCTTTTTATGAATGGAATTTACGTCTTGTTTATCAAATGACGTCATGGATTTATGACGTTTATTTGGCGTCAACGTAAACGTGACGTTATGCGAACTTTTATTTGCGTAGCGTTCTTTCTTAATTTATTTAATCATATCCGTATTATTGCAACAGCAATTGCATTTATCGATTCATTTTAGTTTTTATGAAATACATAGTTTGGAATGAGCTCTAGTTATGCCTCTGTTTAAATGAAATGAGCAAAAAACAATATTCCAGGGGTGGAGGTTTTATACTTTAAACAGCGGAAGTTGTCTATAGCAACACGACAAACAACGCATCACTCTGCAATAAAAATGAGTCCATATGAAATTGCGCATATTACACGTGTTAGAATGCAAATAGATCTTAGTTTTCCGTGATATACCGGCCAATATATCACGGTTTGTCGTTCACATGCATAGTTATTAATCACTCAGGCCTACGGCCTTCGTGATTAATTCCTACGCATATGAACTCCAAACCGTGATATATTGGCCGGTATATCACGGAAAACTAAGATCTATTTCCTAAATACACATATTTTTTACCAAAATACACGAACAAAAACTATACGTTAGTCTATTTCAAGCAGTCCTTACTGGGACATTTATGTTGTATTCTTACGTGACAGCCACAACTCGCTTATTTATTATGGAATGGTTAATATTTATTCCTCGTAAAATGTCTGGCACATGTTGGATCTAACTATATAAAAAAGTTCATCATCTGTAATAGACAATGAATGAAGAAAAAATGCATCTTAGTGCGAAAAAAATTGTACGTGACTGTATACTTACGTGACGGGTTTTTAAAAAAAACGTGATTACAACGATAAAAATGATAAGGAATATATCTTATTCTGTGCCATTGTGACACATTTGATGTTTACAGTCAATATATGCATGGAAATACCACATAATTAGAATGACATTAAATTTTTACGGTACATATACCACGAATGGTCTATTATTTGCTCATCAACAGAAATGGTCAACCATTGACATATGGGGCATACTAAATATTTACTCTTGAAAGACATTGGTGTACCTCAATTTATATTCTAGAATTATTCCGATAGTGTCTTCTATTACTTGGTCAGCATGATCTTGTTCGTCACGTAAAATACAATTTAGTGTCACGTAAAATTTAATTTCAATATTTTGATTTCTTTTTGAACCTACGTTTGATTTTTACATTTTGATGACTTATAACATGGTTTTAGAGTGTATTACCTTTAAACAACTAGTATTTGTGCAATCTACATGTAAATCAAACTAACTATTTGACATTTGATATTAGAAGAGTAAAAATGTGTATAATTTTTAGTCTGTGCAGTTACATAAAGTGTACTAAATTACTGCAGTTATTGATTTTGATGAGAAGCAAGGCTATTACATTTATAAAATATAAATTAAGTTATTAGCTTTCACAACTTGGCAAAAAAGCGTAAATTATTACAGCAATCATGGGTTTGATAACCGTATAACTTTCGTCACGTAAAATACAAATAAAAATCCAGAGTTATTTGAGCCAATATGACAATTGATTATTGGCATGCTGGCAATGCTTTATTTAATATTTGCTCAGGTTTTTATTACTATATAATATTTTCTTTCATTGGATTTGAATAAAAACGAAATATTCACTGTACAATTTGGAAGAGCTCGTGTCTCGTTGGAAACAAATTAATTTTTTCAACTTTCAAGACGACGGCACATGGCTTTCATGGAAGCATAACAGAAAAATAACCATAATTAGTTACTGGATATATTTCAGAAATAATGTGTGATAAAACAGAGTTATGTGTACACAAGTTTTGCTTCCAGAATAAAGGCTTGACGTTTGTTAATTGTTGTTGAAAAATATGTTTCAAGACTGGTATTTTACATGACAGTATATAGATGTTCAATGGTGTTATAAGCCATGCTTAGCATTTTAAGCTGTAATTTTAACAGATAAATCGTTCTCAGATGCTTAAACAACCTTTAGTTAGCATTAGTTTTGTTTCAAATTAGTATTTCATGCTATTTCACCCCTACAATAGTATTTTACGTGACAATATTTCATTCCACACGTAATCTTATCCCTTTAATCACTATATGCATTTATTTTATTTTTTTTTGTAAATTGTTTACCAAAAACTGTAATACCATGAGGTCAGAATTGTCTCTTCTGCACAACTTGTAGTATTTTATTATTGTTTTTATGGATAAGTTGCTTTCGTATTTTACGTGACGAACACGTCAGTACAATGCATGTACTAACACATGTATATTTAGCCGGGTTTTATTTAGATGCATATGTCAAATTATAAAGTAGTGTCATAGGTTCCAAGTCAGATTGGTGACAGTAACAATAATACCCACACGCTTTTCTACTTCTAATTCAAAAATGATTTAAGATATATAAAAGTAAAATATAGTATAAACGAAAGAGCATGTTATGATGTACATACCGGTTTCATAAATGTATTGATAGTATATTGTTTTTGGAGAGTTGGTTTGTGTAAATATGTAGTACTGGAGTTAAAAAAATAACACAACCATTAATTAACTTCTTTGTTGTTGTGTTCTCTAGGGTATAATACGTATGCTGTACATGCTATTATAACGTAAAATACACAGGCGAAAACACAGGCTTCTTTCCAACAGCGACATAGAAAAACACGCAATCTTGTTCATGGTGCCATGTATGAAAAATGTTCCGAAAGGGGTTCGACTTTCATGTCCGATAGACGTTTTTGATATATTTAAAGGTCAAATTTACATACGATTCTTCATAGATCTAAAAATGTCCAAATCATGACGAATCGTTGTCAATCGGAGAGGATATTTGTGAACGTGGAAAAAACGTGACGGAATTGCGTTGGCCAGGAAGCTCTCCGACCTTACCACGTTTATTTTAAACATGTTCAAAACAAGCATATATATTGCGTCCCGGTTCATACGTTGAGTCAGGTCTGTGATGAGTGTGAATGGCATTTATAAAAAAAATCATTGGTACTTTGGTAGCGCATTATAAAAACCCAGGTATACACATTGGCACATAAGTATACCGTAATTATTTCAATGTTATTGCGCTCAAAAAACGTTGCGTTCAGACTGTCTTCATTGTTATCATCTATACCCTTGCGACTGATTTCTATGTGATCTTTTTTAATCATCAACTGTCTCCATTGTTCTCAAAAATATGACACCATGTCATGTTTAAACTCTTATATCTCGGCGAAAAGGACGAATAAAAGTGTGTAAATCTGCATATAGACGGGGGATGGATGTAATTTCGTCATGATATAAGTCAAAGGGTAAGGATTTGTAAAAAAATACCATTTTTGGGGATCAAAGTTTCAAATAACGCGTTCTTTGTTAAAAATCGCATACATTTTTCATGATTTCTCCCTAAATAAATCACGGTTTTGCTCAGAATTTTGTGTACTGATACCTCTTTTAACTGCGAATAAATGTACACACTTTGTTTTGTTCAGACCCTGCAAAAGGAATATAAAAACAAGCAATACTTACTTCCGCGAGTTTTGCGTACATAAACACTGACAACTGTCTTCTATGTGCCAACTGTTTTCTATGTATCGGGTTGAACGGTGTGATCGGCGACTATGAAAAATAATTAATTTACGCTCATATGAAATCAAATGCTAATGGTGATGCATTGTGGTTTAGTGGATGCCATATTGAAATTTACTGTAAATGCCACTTTGAGAAAGGTCATTGATAGAATAATCACTGTAAACAATGCTGTTTACAATTATAGAAAGGTCAAGGTCTTATCAGGTTGTAAACAAAACTGTCTAAATTATCAGTATCTTGTCTTCCCAAGCAGGTGGGTCTATAAGGGTTAATAAACAGTTTAAAGACCTTATCAAGAAAGTGTTTGGATATCATAAAGTTCAAAATTTGGTCTCATCTGATGACGTCATCATAGTTTTAGGGACATGCTCATTCTTTCGCTGGCTGGGTAGTACCGCGTTCTGTCGTGATAACACATGCTATGTTGTCTGCTATACATGCGTTTAACAAACACCAAACGATTTTCGTCTCAAATAATTGATAATTTAAATTCAATTCAATTAAGAACTTGATTAGATCAGCATAAAATTCGTTTTGTTTTATAACTTGTCATGCCTTATCTATCTTAATCTACCTGCTGGATCAAAAGGTCCTTCGACATTTCACTCTCACGACGACTTCAAGTATCGTAGCGTTCGTTAGACAATAAGCTAGGATACTTCGAACGGAAAGGCAACATGAGTGAAGGGGGTAAACTGAATTTAGAAGATCCGTCGGATTTTCGACCGGAATTTAAAGACAAGAAGGATTTCCGTGATTTCAACATTCACACTGTTCCGGAACGAGTTATAAAGGTACGTGATGTGCGTTAACTTCAGTCTAGATTTGATAATAGAGCGGTCAGTGTATTTATTCAGCAATAGTATTACCACATAATGTATATGTACCAATGTGGCCCCCCCCCCCAAAAAAAAAAACCAATGTGGTCGTTTTATTCAGACAAGCTGTTTCTTAATTCTGGAATAAGCTAGGGCACGTATATCGAAACTAAGAACAGTTAGCACGGACGTAGTGTCAGAAGTTAAATTTGATAGCCTATTCATCTAAAACCTAGGACCCTATTTAAAGAGAAAAGGCATCGGCGTTGTGAAAAATCCGTGACACCTACACTTATCATCGGTATTGCATCGCCGAGGCTTTGTGACTTATAACGTCTGGAGCACATAAGGAGTACAGTAGGGCCTGCACTTTTTTGACCACATACTCTGTGAACGTCTATGACTATTTTTGTTCTAAAAATTGACACATGTTCCAGTTATCTAAATGTTCACTACTCAGACTTTGATAAGGGACAACAAAGTGCCTTCGTGACTTTGATAAGATGAAGTGAGGATTCAACACAATGTAACATGTGAAATAAACATCATTTCAGAATTTGCTATAATATAAGCGCTGATTAAGCTTGAAAACTGTGATTTCCAGAATCGGGAAACAATTCTAATCGAATAATGAATTATTAATTTAGAAAACAGGACACCTCTCTTAAAAGGTTTGAGGAAATCGCACAGAGAAGGCAGCACTCAACTTAATCCGTCGAGCACTATATTCAGTAACACCACATAACAACTGCACTGAGCAATGCCTACATAAAGAAACAACAAAAAGTCCAAGTCCCCGCCGAAAAAATGCAGGATGACCCAATTTTACATAGAAATTATACAATAGCGGTGATTCCATGAGACCGAATGAAACGCAGCAAAGACCCGACCAAGTCCCCACTGTATGACGACCTAGTTTCATAAACACATGCCAAAACGGCGACCCAAGCGAATGCGACATAACCACCACGTGACCTAGTTTAAAACACCACTGAAAGTGACCTAACGTTAACAGCCAAAAGAGTCACAACTAAACGTGACATACTAGTAGTTTAAAACATTGGGCAAGGAAGACAGGGGGTTGGCAATAACATAGAACATATTTCTAGAGTTAACCGAGAGTATACTTGTGCGTAGTTGTGGTTTATTGAGGTTTTATACAGTACTTTTATACACTGGTAACTGTATCGTTGAAAACGAAAAATATAAATTTTCAAAAAACAAATAATTATTTTTTCGTTGTTTTTTTTCGCTTTCAACGATACAGTTACCTTTGCTTTTATACGCAGGTCTACCAAGCAATGCACAAAAACCAGACGTTACAATTCGTGAAAGATAAGATGGAGAAATGGGGGAAGTTTGATCATGCCGAGATGAGTATAATGGAAGCCTTGGATATGTTGAGTGCGTTCCTAGATGAATGTGACCCGGATGTAGATGTACCTAACGCCGTACATGCCTATCAAACTGCTGAAGGTAAAAAACAAATGAATATTGTTTCAGTTGACTAGCTTTGCAAAGCAATTTTCGTAGGAAAAGGGCAAATACGATATATACGTTACCGCTGTAAGTTCTCTTAAGGAACGTCTATGTAAGTTAGTCCTACATATGAATTTCAAAGATCGCGATCCGAAGATCCCGGAAGTGACGAATACTCCTAACCGATTATCTGATGGATCCCGGTTACGTGCAACTGCCCTTATCTGCAGCATTCCGAGGAATGGTTTTCCAAAGCACCTATAACAAAATAAAACATTTTCAAATGCAACTTTACCTGACAGAAAATAATGTTGAATGACACTAACCACGGAACAAATAAACATTTATACAACGCATGATGTTGCATATATTACCGGAATATGGTTGTATAGATAGATAGAACGATTATTTCGTTCACGTTGTCTGTTTATGCATTGACCCCACGCACAAATCTTTATTTTACGCCTCGGCGATGTACTCCCGATTTAAATAAATGAGCTTCAGGCCCCGATCTCCTGAAGCATCTCAAGCAGAAATCTCATCTCAAATTGAGATTTCGCCAAAATCAGAGTCTGAATTTCTAATAAATCTGAAGTTAAAACTCTTGAAACACCGAAGAAATTAACAAAAAATAGCATTTGCTGTTTTTGAATCTAATTTTGAGTCCATCCTCTCTTGGAAATTATTCAAACGCAAATGGCAATATTTGAGATGAGATTTATCTCAAAATTGAGATGTTTCGGGAGATTGAGACCAGGAGGCGTCGGGAACAGATATTATAAAACTTTTCTAATGACTTCCAACAACACTAGGGGATCCCTATTGATTTTAAGGTCAGTAGGTCAAAAGGTCATATTCACTGTGACCTTTACCGTTTTCGACTATTTGGCTGTCATGGGAGCAAACGTGTTCTCTTGTTACCCTGGAAACTACGTAGTACATATCTGGTGTCTCTTGTTTAGGTATACGAAAGGCACATCCTGACAAGGAATGGTTACAGGTTGCGGGTCTCATACATGATATTGGCAAGCTGATGGCTGTCTGGGGAGAACCACAATGGTGTGTGGTAGGCGACACCTTCCCTGTTGGCTGTGCGCCCAGCAAAGAAATCGTCTTCGATGCTAACTTTTTCGAAGGTATGGTTTGTTTACTGGCACTCGACCAGGGAAACATTTTATATATTAATAGCCGTAGCCTATAATCTTAATACGGCTACAACCTTTCGCGGGTCGAGTGCCAGTGGGTTTCTTACGTTTGTGGTAATTCTATTCACCCAGTACTGTATACATATATGAGCCGCGATCTGAGAAAAGGGCCCTTAATGAAAAATTTTCGATTTTCATTTTTTTGCATTTTCCGAAGAATCTATATTTCCTGTGTACAAGAAAGAAAAAATTTTGTCAAAATTTCAAATATTAACAATTTTATGACATTTTAAAGGAACCAATGACATGAAATTTTTTGGCAAAAAAACGGGTATCGCAACATGGACATATTTGTAACCGTTTGGTGTTTAAGTGGCATTTTTTAACTGCTGTTAATCTGCTTGGATTGAATTTATCATTTGAATAATGATACGCATTTGTGAGGAGTAACATGTGTGTGTATAGATATGTCTTTATCCTATTTTTTGTTGCCATAGCAACCATTTATTCAATTACTAAACTATGCAAAATTCTCTGGTTTACTACTAATCAGGAAACTATTACAACTGCAATATATGGGTTTTGTATCAAATAAATGCAGTCTATGTTTGGAGCAGAACAGTAATACTGAATACAGAAGTTATTTTATTTCAGGGTATGTATGTTAAATAGGTCTCCAACCGGTTTTCAAACGGGGCCTATCGGTTTGCCCTCCGTCGGTCAGTCAGTTCGTTAGTCAGTTAGTTCGTCAAAAATCTGGATCCTGACATAACTAAAACATCTTTCAAGTTCTGTTTAGTAAATTTGATATGTGGAGAAGGGACAATAAAGAGAATTATGCAAGTCTATTTTTATTATGTCTGAAATTGTGGTTGCTATGGAGACCGAAATAGTAAAAATATGTAAAAAAAATACTGGACGCTGATATTACTCCTACAGTTTCCAAGCTCGATTTATGAAACCTGGTATGTACGTAGGTGACAATAAGAAGAGTATGAGCATCTGAAAATAAATTTAATTTAACAAAGAATGTGGTTGCTATGGATACGGCAATATTGAAAATATTTCAAAATCTGGAATTCTGTCATAACTCAAAGAATTTCCAATGTATGTGTATGAAATTTTGTATATGGAATTTGAAGGAAAAAACATATAATGATAACATTTTCGCTTGAATATTGTTATATTCTGACAAATATAGTGGTTGTCATGGCAACATAGATGTAAAATATAATACAAAGCGTGGTAGATTCAAACATGTAGGCCTCTGTCTTGCTTGCAATTTTTAGTGGCGTGTTTTGTTAAACTTCATGTTCTTCATTGTCTGGTTTTCTCAAAAAGTTTTACTTATATAAACCAATTCCGGCATACGATGATATATGATGGGAGATTGATTCTGAAATTATTGATATTTATTTCATAACATCATTAATGGCAGCACAGTTCCAAAAATATATTACGTTAGGATTAACATAAAAATATTGACTTTTCACTACTACATTACTATGAAATGAAGATATTTGATGTTTTGATATGTTATTCAAAAATGTACTTCAAGAGACTGCTAACTCATTACAATGCTATTAATCACCCATAATAATTAATGGTTTTGTGGTCTGTCGATTCTAAAATTCCTCAGTTTTGTGTTTATATCTGACTTAGTTTAACACACAAAAGTCGTATCTGTCACTAAAGTTCGGATGCTGTAACTGCCAATCGGTATGTACATATTACAGGCTTTATATCGAAATTAACTTATTAACAACATTGTAGTTAGCAGATTCCAATAAACAGGTTTTTCGTTTACATTTTTAGTGTTTTATCCAAAAATATCGCATTTCACACATGTTACTCACTTTATACTGAAATGTTTTGATGTATCAAGCAAATTGTTACCACCAACCTAACACAGTTATTATTAAATGCCATGATTAATAATTATGTGGTCTTCCGATTCAAAATTACTTAACTTAATATGTTTATATTTTGTAATGTTTTACCCCAAAAATATCACACAATGAGCAACTTTTTAGAATATATTATTAATGTTTGTGCAGAATGACAACATGTGCCTATTCGTATTGTTTAATTATCAACTAGAACAGTATGTGGTGTTATGTTTGAACCGATTCCAGAAATCATCAATTCAGTTTATAGTTTGTAACAGTTTACCCAAAAACATGGTATCTTCATCAAAAGCTTTAAGTATCAATCTCTTTCTATATATTATACTACAAGTTATTACAAACCAATTGCACTTATTATGGATAAAATATGATTATGAATAACATTGTGATCAATTGATTCCAAAAATCCTGAGTTTTGTTAATATATTGGACTGTTTTACCCCAAAAGTAGGTCGAGACACGTATCACTTTGAAACTAGGTTATAAATATCTTCAGCGGAAAGACATCATGTGACTATCTAAGTGCTTTATTACTAAATAATGTGATTAATGGCATTGTACTAAACCGATTCCAAAAATCACCATTTTAGTTCATAATTTGTACGATTTTACCTCAAAATAGCATATAGTGATCCAAATGGATCATGTTTTATTTGATATTTTAAACTTTAACTTACTACAAACTAATAGCAGTTGTTTTAGATATAATACGATTATAAATGTCAATGTGGTCAATCGATTCCAAAAATCCTCACTTTTGTTTAATTTTACATTGTTTTTGCCACAAAATTTCTGAGAATGGACAACATTTAAGAAATCAGATTAGCAATATCTTATGCAGGCAGACAACATGTGTCCATCATACTGATTTATAATCAAATAACATAACAAATGGCATTACAGTAAACCGATTCAAAAAATCACCATTTGTGTTTAAATTTTGAAGGATTTTACCCCAAAATATTGTATCTTGATTAATAACTGATAATTTCAAATGTTATATAACACTACAAGATACTACACTCATATTGCAGTGGTTTTCAATAAAATGCGACTATAAATGAACATGTGGTCAATCGATTCCAAAAGTCCTCACTTTTGTTTAATTTTCGATGTTTTTGCCCCAAAAATGTCAGAAAATGGACAACATTTGAGCCATCAGATTAGCAATATCTTATGCAGACAGACAACATGTGCCCATCATACTGATTTATAATCAAATAACATAATAAATGGCATCACAGTAAACCGATTCCAAAAATCACCATTTGTGTTTATTTTTTGAAGGATTTTACCCCAAAATATCGTATCTTTATCAATAACTGTTAATTTCATATACTATATAACACTACAAGATATTACACTCATATTGCCGTGGTTTCAATAAAATACAACTGTAAATGACCATGTGGTCAATCGATTCCAAAAATCCCCACTTTTGTTTGTAATTTGCCATGTTTTAAACCAAAAATATAGGCTTAATGTGTTAGTATAGAACTCCATATTAAGTATGTTAAAAGGCAACAACAATGTTGCAGGATACAACATAAAAGATTTTTGTGAATTTTTTGCCTCATTCTGAAATTCACAAAAAATGATGTCGTAACTTTAAACTCAATTTTCTCAATTTGATGTCAATGTCATTAAGGGCCCTTTTCTCAGATCGCGGCTCATATGTATTTTGTGTGGTCTGATGTAACTTTCGTTGACTTCGTATGAATATAAAATACAATGTATAACCCAATATTGAATACACATGATTAATCAATCTTAGAAATGCTCGAGATAAACTGAGTGCTCGAAATAACCAAAGGGCATGTATTGATGATACAAATGGACATTGGTTTAAAACTTGCTCGACATATGCCGCGTGCTCATGTTATCAATGCTCGTCATAACGAAGTTTTACTGTATATCGAACTAAGAAAAGAATAATTCCCCGTGTAAGATCATGGTACTGAACACTAGAGAATGCGAATGCGAATGCGTTTTTCCAGAAGCAAGTACGTTGGAACAATACCGATGTTAAACTATTAACCACACGTACATGTTTTAATGTACTTTTGTGAAGGATTCCATTGCTGATAGCACAAATGAAAGTCTGTTTAATTGAACCTGTTTCTATATCAGTGCGAGCACTCTGTCCAATTAGTTGTTGGTTGTTTTAATGAGAAATCAATGACGATTTTCCACTAATATGACAACATTAATACAAATAATCACACCTCAATCATCGATGGCAATCACTCAGTCGGGGCGGGTGGTTATGTAAACTTGACATGCTGAATATAGAACTGTTTTAGATCATAACCTGACATGTCGCCTTGAACGCTTGGTGGCCTTTGCATAAGCAAAGCTCTACGTAGCGCTTTCAACGGGAGATAATCCATGCCTTCTATATATAATAGAAAGGTATTCTGTAGCGCTTTGCTTAGGTAACGAAAATCTGATGAGCTAGCCTTGATTGCAAACGAGGTGACTATCGCGTTGATGGCATAGACGAATGTCCGGTTCGAATTCGAGGTCGAGAGTCGTGTCCAATTTTCCATTAAAGGGACTTAACTCCATTTCGACGATAAAACATGTTTTGCAGTCATTTTAATCACAAAACTATGTTTTACGAATACATAAAGCGGTCTTAAAATTTACATTACGTTCAATGGCGGTATTGGTGAAAACTGTGGAACATGTTTTACCGTCCGTTACGGGTTTTCCTTGCATTTATACACTCCAACGTTAAATTATAAGTCTTATAGCGTTAGTCACGCAATAGGGGCTGAAAGGGTAATAAACCGACGTGACGCGGTTATGTTTCTTCTAGCCAGATTCTTATATAAATGTATTAGGTTTTGGTCAAGCCAAACAAGGTGATGTTATGAGAACTTTTTGATAAGATTTGCAATTTACCAACTGGAGTTGAGTCCCTTTAAAGTTAGAATATTAAGGGAGTCGATTGTTAATTGGGTATGTATGATCGTCCCAATGTATGCATACAAATGATTTCATGTTCATGTATGCCAAGTCACGGTTATGTATGATCTTTTCATCTACTTTGTTCAGGTAATCCGGACATGAAAAACGAGAAGCTTAACACCAAATTTGGTATCTACACCGAGAACTGTGGACTGGACAATATTCTTATGAGTTGGGGACACGATGAGTATCTGTATCAAGTCCTCAAAGCCAACACATGTTATTTACCAGATGAGGCGCTCTATGCAATCAGGTAAGGACGAACAAACTTTCCTTATTTATTTATTTTTCAGTCGATACTTGGCCCGATCTCCCTAAACATCTCAATCCGAGCTAATTCTCATCTCATCTCCATTTAATGTGTCCCCACACAACATCGATAATTGTTTCCTTCCAGTGGTGTTTGTTTACTATGACGGACTACAGTTCGGTACAAGAAATTATCATCGTATTGTTATCGATAGATTGGGGGGGGGGTCACCTTGAGTGGTGTTGTTTGTAAGGTGCATTGACCTTTGTTTCATTTTAGTGAGAGAATTCAATCACTCGACGTGGTGAGTCAGGTTGCTCCTCACGCACTCGTCACGTTTTGTTTTCATTAAATGCTATCCATTTAGGATACTGTGAGATTAACGTTTTGAAGTGTGCGATTATAGTAATGGTCTCTGTCCGACTTCCCATCCGTATCAATTTGTGTCCGCTCATAATATTAAAACGTCTGGGTCCAATTTTATAGAACTTTAATGAATGTGTAACTAATTAAGACGACATGCAGAATTAACATTCCAACTGTACCGGTTCATGGTCAAGGTCACAGTGCAAGGTAAAAAGTTTGAATCTTACCGTTCATGTTCGCCCCAGATCATTCAACGCCCGAGTCCACGTTCCAACGGTAATACCCCAAGGACACTGTTAAAGGTCAAAGTGCTCGACCTCTGCGTCACTATATTCCTGTTCTGTCTGGACAGTAAAATTGTACTTAATACTAATTGTTGTTATGTTTTATACGTAGATATCATTCCTTCTACCCGTGGCATATGAGTGAGGACTACATGTACCTATGTAACAACAAAGATCTGGAGATGTTGACCTGGGTCCGGGAATTCAACAAGTTCGATCTCTACACCAAGTGCCCGGATATACCGGATATCAGCGACCTTGTACCCTACTACAGTAAACTCATAGAGAAATATGTTCCCGGTAAACTGAAATGGTGAAAGTGATTGAATATTAATTGTTGGACATTGAAATTGGTTAATAATGACTCAATCTCATTAAAATCAGATCCTAAAATTTGCTTTATTCCTTTACACTGTTAGTCAGATCTGACTCCACCGCACAAATCATGTGACAAATGGTCACGTTCAAATGGCCTCTCTAGTGCATGTTGTAGTATGGCTTTTCATCTGTATTTTTCTCTCTAATCCTTTACGCTGTTAGTCAGATCTGACTACACCGCATAATCGGTCACGTTCAAATGACCTCTATGGTGCACGTTGTAGTATGGCTATTCACCTGTGTCTATATCTAGTGTACTGGCTAACTTAGGCGTACTGCAGAGATTCTCTGCACTTTCAGATTTGTGAGAGCAGCGAATTAATTGTATTATGTAAAGTCCTTATCGACATGACCCCATACGGAGTGTTGTCAGATCTTAAGTATATCTTTAGTATATCATTGTAAAGTAGTGGAGCTAATATGGATTGATAATGACTATGTTGCTTTGTGAATTAGACATGTTATAGTATCAACTGATTAAATACGTACAAGACAGTTTCAACGTTGATATAATTATATCTAACCGTTTTTCCCAAAACACGAATTTGTTCCAAATATTTATGGACTCAGTATCATATTAGACACAGAAAAAAATACAAAAACATCGTAAGTCACCAAATTTTAACTTAGAAGTTATAAGTATTTGTGTTTGATGCAAATGGGGACCAAACAATGTATCAAGGGCAGATAATTCCTGAACAAGCTTAGTTTCTTTTTATACCCCGCAAACAAAGTTTGAAGGGGGTGTACTGGAGTCACCATGTTGGTCTGTTGGTCTGTTGGTCTGTCAGTATGTAAGCATCGTGTCCGCTCTGTAACTTTGTCATTTCTTACTGGATTTTAAAATTGCTTGGTACAAATGTTCACCACATCAAGACGGTGTGTCATGCGCAAGACCCAGGTTCCTACCTCAAAGGTCAAGGTCACACTTAGAGGTCAAAGGTTATATAGTCATGCAAACCGTGTCCGCTCTGTAACTTTGTCATTTCTTACTGGATTTTAAAATTGCTTGGTACAAATGTTCACCACATCAAGATGCTGTGTCGTGCGCAAGACCCATGTCCCTATCTCAAAGGTCAAGGTCGCACTTACAAGTCAAAGGTTATATAGTCATGCAAGCCGTGTCCGCTCTGTAACTTTGTCATTTCTTACTGGATTTTAAAATTGCTTGGTACAAATGTTCACCACATCAAGACGGTGTGGCATGCGCAAGACCCAGGTCCCTACCTCAAAGGTCAAGGTCACACTTACATGTCAAAGGTTATATAGTCATGCAAACCGTGTCCGCTCAGTAACTTTGTCATTTCTTACTGGATTTTAAAATTGCTTGGTACAAATGTTCACCACATCAAGACGGTGTGTCATGCGCAAGACTCAGGTCCCTATCAGAAAGGTCAAGGTCACACTTACAGGTCAAAGGTTATATAGTCATGCAAACCGTGTCCGCTCTGTAACTAAGAAAAGAGTACATTTTAACCATTTCTTCTTGTTTTCTCTAAATTTCTAAGCCATTTTCATACTTTGGTTGCTTAGAATGAGAAGGTCGTAAGTGCAAATCGATATTTTGAAAAAATAATAAAATAACTGCCTGAAAACTACTCTTTACTTATGGAAAACCCAACTATTTTTACTTTAGTTTGGTCAACATATTAACAAGTTCCGATTTGCATGAAAATATGCTCATAAGAAGCGCCTTGTAATGCAGATTTAAAATATGTATGAGTCTTATAATGTCGTATGCAGTACTTACGACTTTCCCATTCTAAGCCAGTGACATGATTATTCATGAAAATGGATACAGCCTATCATTCTACATGTAACAGAATAATCAATGAGTCTAGTAATTAATGTTTTTATATCAACATGTACATTAATAGTCTTCCCTACATACGGGAAATCAATTAATGAATTATATATGTGGTTAATGTGAACACGTAATTCCAGGAGCAAAAAACGCTTGCTAAATGTGTTCGATGAAACTGCTCTCCACATTATGTATTGTTCACAAAATTGACGGTTCTCAAAGGACCGCTGGGGTCTGTAATGCTTCATGTTTGTTATTAACCTAACTTAAACAAACGCAAACAAAATGTTCTCACCGTCAACGTGTTCCATAATATTGAATGAACGCTTTTGTACCAAGTAACAGTGTCATGAATTGAGCCCGCTTTTATAGCGTATGTATGTGACTGTATATCGCTGGCTAAGAATGAAAAGGTCATAAGCACCTTATAAGACTGATACATATTGAAAATATACACCATAAGTCACTACTGATTAGCCGAACCTATTTGCATGAAAATCGGAGTATTTTTACACAATATTTTTTGTTTTCTCAAAATTTTGATTTCGTACTTACGACCTTCTCATTCTAAGCAAGCGATATATGGACGCTTTTGTACCAGCAGCAGTGTCATGATTTGAGCCAGCTTTTATAGCGAATAAATGTAACAGTATATAGGGTAAGTATTTCACGTGTTACTCAGTACAATATAAACGTATTATACTATAAAACATGGCGACCTACAGTACTTCGATCACCAACAACGTTAAAGTAATATACATCAATATCTACTGAATTAAATATGATTCAGTTGTTTTAGTGTTGGTGTTGCTTGCCAACTAATCAGTCTCAGAAACAAGCATTCAGAAACGATGTTGTCTTCCGCTGGGTTGGCGTTACGGATGTGGAATAATGACTTAGTCCTCGGAGATGTACTCCCGATTAAAAAAATATCTTTGGAAGGCATCGGGAACAGGGCCATCACGCATTTTCTAATGATTACCACGAAGCTTCCCATACACAGAGGGGACCATTTTCCTGAAGCCTACCGATGCCCATAGAATCTGGAGTACCTTGCTGAGACAAAGCAAATCTCAGTGGAACCAAAGCATTACTTTTTTCTGAATTGATTCCTACTTTATTCACTAATGGCTACCAACAAAACATGATTGTCAAACAATGACAATGCACAGAAATTCGCCGTAGAACTAATCACATTTGATACGTGCAACAAAGTGATGAAAAAACTATTAAGTGTAATGGACCGAATCAATTCCGGTCTTTAAGCAAACATGACTATTATCTCGACCTTTAGTATAAAATCAAACTACTGAAAGTTGCAACACTGAATAGAGAATGTACAATCCAGATATGATTCAAATAGATGACGCAGTGGTAACTGTTGTGGTGTGTAATACCTATAATAAATGCTTATAAAACATGTGCAATTCTATACTAAACTCTATCTGTTCAGGTAATGGTTGTAATCTTTTGGGTACACATAAATTGCTACGTCACTTGCAAAATATCCTAACTGGTCTATATGTTACTGCAAAATATGTATATATTGTAATCCAAAACGTCGTGACACGTACCTCTGCAATTGCCATTACGCAGATAGCAGATATCGCTCTGCCTGATTGTTTGAGGAAGGTAATGACAAAATAATTTAGAACAACCTGTTTTCAGTGAGCTTATCAACTTGCATATGGAATCGTATTCTAAGAGACTAAATTTACACACTGCATGCTTTAGTATCATACTCTTACTGGTATTGTATATCATAACTGTTGCTTGGTACACATCTACATGGACATGATAATGATGTGGTCAATGAGGAAAAATGACAATTAGAAATCGGTCAGAGAAGACTACATTCAACATTAACAACAGGGCGCGAATTTTATCTACTATGCAATATTATTTTATTCCACTGTGCATTACGATTTTATTGCAGTGTAAATGACGCTTAAAACGTAAAATACGTAACATTATATTGGAAAACACACACATTTATATGTAGTATAACTTTATACTGCACACGTATAGTATAAGAATATACATACTCGGTAAACTTACCCGGATGCGAGGAAAGTCATATGATATAGAGTATTATGATCCATGCAATTAATAATATTGTACGTTCTATCAAAAACAACAACAACAATAAATTAAATATAGTTTAAGATTATTGACGTGAAAGGGCAATTAACTAATCGACAGTAACTTTGCATGTGATTTATTTCAGTATCAAGAAATTAAAGAAAAGAAAGATAATTACTTATAGGGTCAATGCGCGTACCTACAATCGGAAAACCTCGGTCTGCATAGTGAAAC
The DNA here is from genome assembly GCA_963678985.1 of Spisula subtruncata. Lineage (NCBI taxonomy): Eukaryota > Metazoa > Mollusca > Bivalvia > Venerida > Mactridae > Spisula > Spisula subtruncata. The sequence continues at coordinate 43,903,850 of OY787666.1, forward strand.
ATACATGTTCCTTTGAACACAACATTTTTATTGGAAACTGATGGTTAAATGTTTTCTTTGCGTGATAGTGTTGGAATCATTAGTAAATCTGGAAGACGGTGATAGATGTCGAACAAGAGGGAGGGGGGGGGGGGTAATCGATGTGATCTATTCTCACGAATTTTCTATTCTCATATTTTATTTAAGCTGTAAGCATAGTTACGAACCAAACATTTTCTCGATCAAAACAAACAACAACAACAGCAGCAGCATCACGTGGTGTGTTGTAATATACGTAGGCATACACTGATGTGTAAAAGTTGCGTGAACAGCTTCATTCAATCTCATTAAAATCAGATCCTAACAAATGCTACATTCCCATACGCTGTAAGTTAGATCTGACAGCACTACATAAGAGGTCACGTTCAAATGACCGTTCTTGTATATGTAATAGTATGACTATTCACCTATGTATGTATAGAAAGTGTACTAAAGGCAGTCTATGGTTGGCTTTCTAAGTATAAACATCTCTCTCACTGTAAACTAGGTAGTTCAGCAGAGATTCTCTGCATTTTCAGATTTGTGAAAGTAGCGATTTGATTTGATGATGTAAAGTTTAAATCTACATAACCCCATACCGGTACGGGTTATCATCAGATCCTGTTTCAGTATAAAGTTGTGGAGTGTAATGCTGGTCAGATTTAAAAATGAGATTGAGTTACATTGCAATGATATCACTATAGCTATCTCATAACCAGTTTCAAACTACATGTTTATAATTAAACGTTATTCGTTAGACAAAAATCCTTCCTTTTCCGAAGTAAAATTACTTGCTCTGTAAAGTGAGGTATTGAATCAAATATGTATGCTCCACTTTGAAGTATGAATGTAAATAATACTTTGTCAGACGTTTACTTAAGCAATACCGCTTACTCTTGAAGTTTCTTAATGATCGTGCAAATCAGGCCTGATCGCTGTACGTAATATTTACTTCTAGTAATGAAACCAAAAGTGGGCATTTACTGTTACTGAAACATTGTGTCTAGTTTTTCTGGTAATTGGTAATTTGTATCGGATATTTTCAATAATATTTCCATCGTTTATGATGAGAAGTTGATCTTAACAGTTTTCCGGGAATCAATTGTCAACCAGTAATAACTTACTATTTCTCATGCAACGGACAACTTAGATTGAAACATGTTTTCTTGCAATGGAATTACTGGTACCATTTTGTGATGCACTTGGCGTGACTGTGAAGCGGCCTGGGGGCGAACCCGGGACGCCGCACTATAAGCGTTACTAAGTCTTGTCAGGTATTATGTATAACATAATAGGTTGTAATAAAATACTTCACCCGCTAATACATTTTGTCGTTGATGTGCTGTAATGTTACTCAATTAATTAAAAGTATTGGCAGCATTTTGTTGAGAAGTGTAGATCAAATCTCATATCACGCAATCATTGGGCGTCTTCTATAACAACGGTCTTTGTTATTGGTGATCCGAGTTTGTCTAAGACCGGAAGGTGAAAATAAAAAACCTGCGGATTAAAAGAGGAAACTCTGAAACATAACAAATTATCGCTTCATTGTCTCGCCAAAGGGAAATACTATCAACTTGTTTATAGTGGAATATCAATGGATATGTGTAGAAAATACTAATTGTATAGTTTTGAAATTATCGCTGCTTTATTGGAGTTACCATGGCAACGACTAGCCATTATGAATTATTTGTGATTTTGTGTTTATTTTGTGGAATCCACAGTGGAGTTGGAAGTAAGTAGACGAATCTGATTGTTATTTCATACCATCCATTTATCATGTGTATGAATTTGCTAAACGAATGCCTTTTATAATAATATAAATACTTGTTCATATAGTCCGCCGATGATAACGCATGCCTTTGTTGACAAAAGAAAAAAGAAATAACATATATTTCCGAGGTCCAATTTTCTTCAATCGTGTGCATTATTATATTGAATATAATGTATGGTGTTCAACAAAGAGACCTTATTCACCAACGTTGTTAGTTTAAAACATAGGCTTAGACTTTACATTGTCAAATGTTCTAGTCGCTCTCATGTTGTTATAAATGTACCGATTTTTATATGAATTGGTATACATGTTCAGTGGGTAACAGCAAATAGTCAAATATTATTACACATGGTTAAACCTAATTTCAAAGAAATGCCAGTAATTATGAAAAATGACATTTATAGTCTAAGTCTGATTTTTAGACTTACAACGTTGGTAAATAAGGCCCCTGTCCAGGGTGCTATATTGTTATTACAGACGTTTTGTTTGTATACAAGGCTAGAGTTATCGTTGGCCAGCTTTATTTATGTAAAATATTTTATGTAATACGTTTTCAAATTATGTACATGCATTTCATTATTTCAATACATTGTTAATTAACACTTTAACGAAGATATGAAACTCATAAATGAACAAGGAAGGCAGCACTTTATAGTCTAGAAACAACGGACTTCAAAGTAACAAACGAATACTGAACAGCTACACTTAAATTATTTATCGTTGTACTTTTGCGGTGATCAGCCTATCAAGAAAGCGTATTTTACTATTTTAAAGAGGCATTCCCTATAACTAGCAAATTTTTCTCTACCATTTTCCAAAAAAATTTTTTTTAAAGATCACTATTTTCCACTTTTTGGTGACCAGGGAATGAGGGGACATACGTGTTTTTCTTGTTTGTGTAAGATTCGGCAGTTTATCATGGTTCCAAGTGCCGACAATTAGCTATTTCATTATCACCATGAAAGCGTTTTTAAATATTATATTATTTTGAGCAAATTAATTGTTCATACACATACTACTCTATACGAAGGAGAGCATCATTAGTATTCGCATCCCATTCGAATCAACAGTATCGTCAATAATCCGTGTCCGATACATTTGTTTTTAATTTTACTGGTATCCCACTGGGTTAACTGAATGTTTTTTAGTGGTCGGGGACGTTTTCTGGTTGTCCGGAAATTGCTGCGGACATATATATTGGCTCCGTATTGGCACCATGTAGGCTGCTATTGTATTGGATGAGTTATTAAAAAGTCTGTAACGAAGGTTGACATGGTTTCCATTGTTCCATACTTGCTATAAATATCAGCATTCATGAACTAGTCACATTGTTAACTTGTTAGTATTGCTTGGCTATTTTGACCTGAGCCTGACCTTTATGCAAGAATATATTACAAGGTTCTTGCTTTGAATATATCAATTTCCGCAAGCAAATCGTGTAATATCGGTATTTCAGATTTGTGTTTGTAATACATCTCGAGCGTCGTCGTGATACTCACCGATTATAAAAACATAGACTCGGTGATGTAAACGTAGACAAAATATCCACTTTTGAATTATGATTATCAATAGGTCAGGCTCGTGTCAAATTAGCCAAGCTATAACTCATGTTTATGTATTGATCAAGATCAGTGAAGTGTGGATCCAAATTCGGACGAATTTGTATGGAATGAGGAACTATTTTAGTTTACATTGGGAACATCTTATTGTTTGCCGAAAACGACATTTTGTTAGAAAATAAACCAAACATGTACGTCTATCTATTTGGGGTCATATCGCAATAATTGCCACACTAAGGCCAACTTATGAAGTTCCTTACAATTTAATCATTTGTTTATTACGAATTAATCTATTGATAATAAAAACAACAACACAACAGTGCCAAACACTGCATTTTGAAACTTTCGTTAGTGAATATCAAAGCGCAACCCCCATATTTGGTGGCAGTAATTTGTTGCGCTCCAGGTACAATTTGCAGCTCCAGTTAGTTTATAACACATACGTGCTCGTTGTATTTGCATTTTTTGTCAATAAATTGCTTGCAGTGTCAAATATGAACTATGTCTAAATACTTTCACATTAGATAAAGGGTCTGAACTAGGCATTGTATGCAAAACTTGCAAATTTTACGGCTTGTGGCTTAAAATTCCAGTTGACATGACAACCGTTGCATTGTCCGAACTAAAAGCATTGGCCATCCATACAATGGACTTGCATACATAACTTATACAAATGAACAGGTTTTTTTTCAAATATAATATTTACACCATTTTGGAAACACCTTGAAAATTCTAAATAATTTCTGGGAACACTATACCTTTGCCGAATGTTGCTAGTTAACAGCGGTAACTAACACTCTTCTGGTGACATATTGTTTTCGGCATACATGTATATTGATTAGAGAGAAACTATTAAAATTAGGTCACTGTTCACAGTGTCTGTTAACTTACGGTGAAAGGCGGTTCGACAAATGTGCTGCCACCTTATGGAACGGTCTTCCTGTGGAAATCAGGCTCATTGACTCTCTGACAGTCTTCAAATAGACTTTAAAACCCATCTGTTTAAAAGTGCATATCAGTGAATCAAGTGAAATTATTTTAGACTTTTTAATGAACTGTCAACTGGCTGACTTTCGCGTGTTAAGCGCTTTAGAGACTTGTTATATAAAGCGCTATATAAATATTTTCAACTTAAATATTTTCAACTAAACTAGGTCAAGTCGCAGTCATGTCTCATTGGTCGCTTGGGTCATCGTTTTGGCATATAATTGTGAAACTAGGCCATCCTGCAGCGTGGTCTTGGGGAACTAGGTCGGGTCTTAGCTGCGTTTCATTCAGGTCACATGGGATCACCGTTTTTTTTCTTTGTGAAATTGGGTCATCCTGCATTTTTGCGGCGAATACTTGGGCTTATAATCATTTCTTTGGGTTGAGTGTGGGCATTGCTCCGTGAAGTTGTGTTGTTACTGGTTCAGTGGAGAACTGCCTTCCTTGTCCCATTTCCTCATATCTTTTTTCGATACATTGCATTTTGTTGTATTGTACGTGAAACTGTATAATGTAATTACTGTACAACCTCAAGGGAGAGGTTCTCTAAAGAACAACACCCTCTTCATAGCAGCACATTCAAAATATAAGATGCTATTTACTATAAACTAAACTTCTTTATAGTAACAACCTCTATTAAACGGCGATTATTTTAAGCTTCCACAGGGCGTTGCTGCACAAATGTTGTACTCCGTGTGTTTGTTTAAGCTTAGGTCCCACTGAGCATTTTTGGTCTCGGCGGTGTACACTCGATTTAAATAAATGAACCTTGGGGGCATCGGGAACACGGATTTCACAAGATATCTAATGACCCAGAAGCTTTCCCTAGTTGACCACGGTGACCATTTTCCCGATGCCTTCCGATGCTCATTTATCAAATCGGGAGGTCACCGTCGAGGGAAAAGCTTTGTGGGACCTATGCTCTAACTCTTCACACATTGAAGGAAAAATCTATTGATCTTTTTTTTCAACACTAGTTACGCTAACCTGGACAACACCAACAGCTGGTGGGCAAACGATTACACCAAATGAAGATGAAACAGTAGGGAACACTCTATTAACCCTAGACGCCGGTAATCCAACTGGTATCTCCTATGAAATTCTGGCTACCGCACCGAGTGAGTTCAGTATTCAAAATACGAACGAACTAAATCTTGTCAGTGCCCTGGACTATGAAACAACACAGAGTTATACCCTCACACTTAGGTAGGTAATACCAACCATTTCTTTATTTCTTCCATGTAATTTGCAGGTCCCACTCTGGGGCATTGTCGATTTTTTTAGAGACAGAGGTGAGATACAAGAAATCCGGGTGCGATGCCCTAGCTCGTTTCGATTCCTCGGTTCTTAAACGTGCCCGATGTAAAGCACCGATACACGCGAGACTACCCCTGTGTTTCCTATCAGGATGATCTCTAGTTGGGTGGGAAACACTAAATAGCGTTTCTGAAATGACCAAGTGTCCCAGCCGAGAATCGAACCCGGGTCCTCTCGATCAGGAGTCAAACGTCTTACCACTCAACCACCGTGTCACCTCAGCCTTGCATTAGTAATTACGGATTGGACAAACCCTCGCCATAATAAATTCCGAATATTTCTGATTTTTCACCGAGTCCCGAATACTTTTAACCCAATCATATTTCGTAACATTGATGGCGTTTAAAATGTTAACCTTTGCATGAATTCACGCACTAACACTATTTTAGGTCTGAATTCACGCACTATCACTATTTTAGGTCTGAATTCACGCCCAAACACTATTTTAGGTCTGAATTCACGCACTAACACTATTTTAGGGCTGAATTCATGCACAAACACTATTTTAGGTCTGAATTCACGCACAAACCCTATTTTAAGTCTGAATTCACGCCCAAACACTATTTTAGGTCTGAATTCACGCACAAACACTATTTTAGGACTGAATTCACGATCAAACACTATTTAAGATCTGAATTCACGCCCAAACACTATATTAGGACTGAATTCACGCCCAAACACTATTTTAGGACTGAATTCACGCCCAAACACTATTTTATGTCTGAATTCACGCACAAACACTATGTTAGTATAGTTTACGTACTGGATATCAGAAATGTTTTACTCCGTTCCAAATATGGTCTTAATCGCCGATTAATCCCGCGTATGTCATCAAAAAACAACCATTCCCCGAATTCAAGGATACTAGTCACTCTACAGGTTGAATCAAACTTGATCCTAGAAATAGTTTTATTTTGAATAGTTTTTTATCTTTTTTCTGGAGAGTATTTATTAAATGTCTCTGTAATAAAAATGTATGATATAGTCGTGAAGAAGGCCTCATTTATTGAATGAACGCAACTCAACTGATATCAAGGTAGTCTGCAGTTCCTTCCCCCTATTATCCTATGTTATCGGTAATTGTAGAGCATGTCCGGGAACCATACTTATATCCAGGCAGTAGAGTCGGTTTTGGACAACAGCTATGTCTTTCTTGTGGAAATATTAAATCGTGTGGACAGTACCCGTTCTCGGCTAGAGAATCGAGGGTGTGTCGTTAAATCGGCCAAAGAACAACAACATACTTACGGTTGTTTTTACTTCGTGCTGGTAGCTCTTGCATTTTTAGCTCACCTGAGCACACCTGAGCTCAATGTGAGCTTTTGTGATACCGAGTTGTCCGTCGTCGTCGTCCGTCGTCGTCGTCATCAACAATTTCTTCAAACGACATCTCCTCCTAAACCGCTTGGCCACATTTGATTAAACTTCACAGGAATGTTCCTTTGGTGAACCTCTACCAAAGTTCTTCAAAATTTTCCGGTCCGTCACATAACTCGGTCACATGGGCTAAAAATAGATTTAAAAAAAGAGTTATATAGTGGAAACCTTATAAAATCGCTATACAAGGCCTAGAGCTTTCATATTTGGTATGTAGAATCAGCTAGAGGTCCTCTACAAAGATTATTCAAATTATGTCACTGGGGTCAAAATTGGCCTCGCCCCGGGTGTCCTTTTATATAGAGATATATAGAGAAAACCTTAAAACATCTTCTCTTCTGAAGCCGCTTGGTCAAGGGCTTTCATGTTTGGTATGTATAGTCAGCTAGATGTTTAAATTCAGCAGTTTGTATGAACCCTGCATTATTCAGGTGAGCGTAACTGGCCCCTCAGGGGCCTCTTGTTAGACAAACGTTCTATGTCAAACATAAGTGTAGTGCGCCCAGCATAATGTGATGTCTACAAACATTGACCGGAGTTGCCTACTGTTGGAAAATTGGTTTCATAAGTAAACGCACATGGTCAAACACGGATAAATCGTGCACACTTGGGGCTATACCAATTTTTTCCATCTTTCATGTTATCTTATGTCCACTATACCACGTAGTATGTCGTCACTGGTATGCGATAGGATAGAGCTGATGGTTGGAATAGACTTAAGATTAACCGTACACTTATATAATTATGTGGTTTCTCGTATATTGAGCCGTTCTCCGGGAAAACCGGGCTTAATGACATTGTATTGTAGTTATGCAATAAGATTTAGAAAACGGTCTAAAATGAGGAAAAAACTCGTTTCCTTTGATTTCATATTTAAGAAATTTGATAGTATAGTACTATCCATAAGTTTCAAGTTTTCTTTAAACTTGTGTTAAAATATCTTCTGTCGTTGCTATGGTGATCGGTTTCTGAAAAGTACTCATATCGAGGAAAACAAGAGTTAAGTGGCTAAAACACTTGCTAATTGAAAAGCCAGTTAACGTTAAGTCAAAAACATAGAGAATGAGGTTTGCGACGTCACTTACAAAGTAGGCGGTAGTGGTTCATTTAAAAAGTCTTTAACTTTGTAAGTGTATGGAATAATTTTTCAAATAATCAGAATCTGTTCACAAGAGTCTCCTCTTTCTAACCATATAGTATCAACATTTTCACAATGTCACTAAACCCGGTTTTCCTGGAGAACGGCTCTATATTTTACTCGTAGCTTGGTCTATACATATTCGATCTTGCTGGACGTCCACCGACGTCGCTAAAACACAAATTATTATTTTATACTAAACAGGGCCACTGAGGTAGCAGTGCCTTCTAACACGGCAGATGTGACGCTTACTATCAATGTGGTCAACATTAATGATAATGGGCCCGTGTTGAGTTCCTCGGGCGGTACAGCAATAAGTGTGAAGGAAGGGCTTACAGGTACTCGTAAATTTGGTGTGATTTCGTAATTTTATATGTATAGGTTATAGATCATATATTAGATTTATAAACAAATTAAGGCAATGGAGCGATAGCGACCGCAGTACTAATTTGTATTTAATTCTAATATGTGATCTTTAACCGGCTTATAGTTTACCCGACCACTTTTAGTGCCGGACCCTTCGTGTGCCCATTGCAAAAATAAATGAAATAGTGGTCCCAAAATTTGAATATCCCTGGCTTTTGATTGGACAAAGAAGTAGGGTAAACAATAATTTGTGATTTTATGTCGTGTATAAGTTGCAACATTTATGCCCAAATGACACCAATAATGTTGACATGTAATGTTTGCAAGGAAAGGTCGCTTCGGTTTCTAAAAACTTACTTATACCCAAAGTTGATATACAAATGTATTTGGATTTGCATTCAGTTTCTGGTAGAAAAAAGGATTGTATATATAAATGTATAACAGTTTTAGCTAATTTGACCATCAACACTGTTTGAAAAGCTAGAGATATAGATAAATGAGTTGCTCTTGTTTCGGTGACGACTTTAACGACGTCAAGACAGGGTAAACGTCCAAATACCCACTTTGATGTTACACTCGCTTCTTTGTTTTGTATATATATACATTTTAATCTTGTAATGACCTCAACTAATCTTTAATCATGTAAAAGAACAAAACAGCATCCAAATTATGATGCTGTAAGAGTTCTAGTTTAGGAAATGTTTGCCTTTTGTTTTCCCTTATGAATGTTATTTTACTTGTCTAGTAAATATTGGATTTACTTCTCAAGTAATTTATTTCTGATTAAGTTAATATCTGAGAATTATCTTTGCCGATCTGTTCTCGTATCTTTAGAAATTGTTCCTGTACTTTTCTCCCAATAGTTTTACCCCCTTGGTCATTTTCTTTACCCTCATCTCAATTTTCGATTGACGTTTACGTCACGTCATGTTCGTTGAACTCCGTTCCATGAACTTACACATTCATAATTGTGCTCCAAAATAATTGAGTACACGACTTTCAACACCCACATGGTAGGTAAAAACACTGATCTAACTATACCCTTTCTCTCCCTGAATAGGGGTCAATTGGCTTCTCAGTTCCGTCAGAGAATTGTTTTGTTTTCATATGGCTCTGACGGAACTTGAAACTGACTTAACGTTCGGATGGAAATCAAATGTCATGTATCCTGAGTTCCGTCAGAGCGTTACGTCGGTTTACAGTTCCGTCAGAGACATATGAAAACAGAACAATTCTCTGACGGAACTCAAAAGTCATGTAACAGGATTCATACCGTGTAAAGGGGATCAGTTTAATATTTCCACATACTAATACTTTATTTTGATATGTTTTTATCACAGAAGAGACCATATCAACGATATCACACACGGATGCGGATGTCGACACTGGTTTGATAGAGGCCACCTACGCACTCAGTACGTATTATAACATCATATCATAGTTTATACTAATTTATTTAAGGTGATTCCCTACTTTTGGAGTTTTCTGTACAAAAGTATATAAAACCTGTTCTATTCAAGACGATCATATTAATGCCAATCATTTTGAAAATTCTCAACAGTTTTGCTCGGCTATTTCTTAAGATATTTCTTAGATTCTAAAAGCTGAAAAAATTATTTTGCAGAAAAAGTTTTGATTTTAACAACATAAAACTTTGCATGCAAGGAATCGAACAGTAACGTTTCTTATAGACTGCGTAAGATATTTGCATTTTTAAATAGTATTTTAAAATACATATTTTTTAGTTTTTGAAATAACGCATTTATGTGACTTATTCTAGTTGTGCAAGTAGCCTTCAATCTGTATTCTGTTCGTCAGTCTGTCTGTCAGTGTATCTGTTCGTCCGTCTGTCCGTGTATCTGTTCGTCCGTCTGTCTGTCCGTGTATCTGTTCGTCCGTCTGTCCGTGTATCTGTTCGTCCGTCTGTCCGTGTATCTGTTCGTCCGTCTGTGCTTGTATCTGTTCGTCCGTCTGTCTGTCCGCACACACGAAAGCTACCTAAGGTGGTCGGAGGTGTGGCCTAACACAATAGAAATGTATTCAATTCATTCCGTGACCACTTAATTCTTTTGTCTTTTAAGTGGTCGTTCCTTTGATCTTAAACAATGGAATTACCACCTAAGGCAGCGATCGTTGGGGTGTCCGTGTATCTGTTCGTCCGTCTGTCCGTGTATCTGTTCGTCCGTCTGTCTGTCCGTGTATCTGTTCGTCCGTCCGTCTGTCTGTCTGTCTGTGTATCTGTTCCTCCGTCTGTCCATGTATCTGTTCGTCCGTCTGTCTGTTCGTTTATCTGTTCGGCCGTCTGTCCGTGTATCTGTTCGTCTGTCTGCCTGTCTGTCCGTGTATCTGTTCGTCTGTCTGTCCGTGTATCTGTTCGTCCGTCTGTCTTTCTGTGTATCTGTTCGTCCGTCTGTCCATGTATCTGTTCGTCCGTCTGTCTGTCCGTGTATCTGTTCGTCCGGCTGTCCATGTATCTGTTCGTCCGTCTGTCTGTTCGTTTATCTGTTCGTCTGTCTGTCCGTGTATCTGTTCGTCCGTCTGTCCATGTATCTGTTCGTCCGTCTGTCCATGTATCTGTTCGTCCGTCTGTCCGTCCGTGTATCTGTTCGTCCGTCTGTCTGTCCGTGTATCTGTTCGTCCGTCTGTCTGTGTATCTGTTCGTCTGTGCGTCCTTGTATCTGTTCGTCCGTCTGTCTGTCCGTGTATCTGTTCGTCCGGCTGTCCATGTATCTGTTCGTCCGTCTGTCTGTTCGTTTATCTGTTCGACTGTCTGTCCGTGTATCTGTTCATCAGTCTGTCTGTCCGTGTATCTGTTCATCAGTCTGTTTGTCAGTGTATCTGTTCGTCCGTCCGTCTGTCAGTGTATCTGTTCATCAGTCTGTCTGTCAGTGTATCTGTTCGTCCGTCTGTCTGTCTGTGTATCTGTTCGTCCGTCTGTCCATGTATCTGTTCGTCCGTCTGTCTGTCTGTGTATCTGTTCGTCCGTCTGTCCATGTATCTGTTCGTCAGTCTGTCTGTCCGTGTATCTGTTCGTCTGTCTGTCTGTCCGTGTATCTGTTCGTCCGGCTGTCCGTCCGTGTATCTGTTCGTCCGTCTGTCTGTCCGTGTATCTGTTCGTCCGTCTGTCTGTCCGTGTATCTGTTCGTCCGTCTGTCCGTCCGTGTATCTGTTCGTCCGTCTGTCTGTCCGTGTATCTGTTCGTCCGTCTGTCTGTCCGTGTATCTGTTCGTCCGTCTGTCTGTCCGTGTATCTGTTCGTCCGTCTGTCTGTCCGTGTATCTGTTCGTCTGTCTGTCCGTGTATCTGTTCGTCCGTCTGTCTGTCCGTGTATCTGTTCGTCCGGCTGTCCATGTATCTGTTCGTCCGTCTGTCTGTTCGTTTATCTGTTCGGCCGTCTGTCCGTGTATCTGTTCGTCCGTCTGTCTGTCCGTGTATCTGTTCATCAGTCTGTCTATCAGTGTATCTGTTCGTCCGTCCGTCTGTCAGTGTATCTGTTCATCAGTCTGTCTGTCAGTGTATCTGTTCGTCCGTCTGTGCTTGTATCTGTTCGTGCGTTCATGTATATAGTTATGAACTTGTTATATACTGAAATTAATATTTTGTAGCTGGCGATGGTGGAATGTTTACACTGGTTGGAGGTGTGTTGGCTACATCAACTACGCCCACAGATTTTGGTACGACACCTTCCTATTCCCTGACGATCACAGCTACAGAAAGCGCCAGTGGACTGACGGACACATTGGTTATAACCGTCACTATTAGTAAGTCATACTACATGTGCTGGCTTAGAACCAGAAGGTCGTAACTACCAAATCGATATATAGAGAAAACAAGAGAAAACTGTCTGTAATTTACTCTTTACCTATGGGAAAACACGTTTTTAAAACTTCATTTTGGTCAGCATGACAATTTCATAAGAAGCGCCCTTTGAAGCAGATTTCAAACATGTATGAGTCTTATTAGGTCGTAAGTAGGAGTTACGACATTTTGGTTCTAAGCCATCGATGTATTGAGTCGTATACATGTATAGTTTGGCGAATTTGACACGGTCCTGACCTTTTAATGAGCATAATTTAAGATACAGTCTGTATTTATAATTCATATCCTCGGTTGTATGTTTTCATAATCGGGGAGCATCACGAAGACGCTCGAGATGTAATACGAACACAAATTTGAAAAGCCGAGATTGCACGATTTGCTTTCGGAAATGGATATATTCAAACTTTCAAAGCAAGAATCTTGTTATATATGCATGCATAAAGGTCAGGACCAGGTCAAATGCACCAAGCTACATATCGATATCGTATAATTATATTAGTAGGTCGTCAGTACAAAATCAATATTTTAAGAAAACAAGAAAAAGCTGCCTGAAAATTACTCTTTACTACGGTAAAAACAAGCTTTTACAACTTAATTTTGGTCAACATGACAAGTTCCAATTCTCATGAAAATAGACTCATAAGAAGCGCCTTATAATTCAGATTTAAAGTATGTATCAGTCTTATAAGGTCGTAAGTAGTAATTACGACCATCTTATTCTAAGTCAGCGATATAGTTCGCTCGATAACACTAGCCATGGTGTACATTATAAAAACAACTATCCAATGTATTTTCCATGTCTAGTTTTTGATAGATCTCAAACTAATCATGAAACAAGTGGCATTTTATACCGTATCTTCATTGTTTGTTTTCTCTATTTCATTGGTAAGCAAAGGTTTGTACATGTGTTATATGAGCCGTATTCCAGGAAAACCGGGCTTAATGACAAATATACGAAAATCATGATAATTTATCATTAGAAAGACGAGACTCTTATGAACACTTTCTGATAATTTGAACGAATTATTACGTACATTACCAAAGTTATAGATTTTTAAATCTAACCGCTCCAGCCAAGTTTTTGAGTGACGTCGCAAACGTCATTCGAACGTTATTCGAGGTGACGTTAATAATCCTTTTATTAATCCAGTATTTGACAAACCATTGACGTAAATTTGTCAACATTTTGTCACATTTTAGAATAATGTTCTTATTTTACTAAAGCATGGCGAAATTGTGAGTGTTTGCTAAAAGAGAAAAGCAGCTGCATATTTTAACCACAAAACCCTTAATTTTTTCAATACGGGTAGTTTTCTAATTTTGGTCTCCATTGCAACGACGGAATAATTTATGAGCATTTATAAATCTTAAAGATAGTTCTATATTATCAAACTTCTTAAAATTAAATCGGTGGACATGACTTTTTCTCATTTTAGACCTATTTCTAATTAGTATTATATAATTACTAGCATAATGTCATTAAGCTCGGTTTTCCTGTAGTACGGCTCATATTTAAGCTGGCGGTTGATCAACCTGTCGCATCAGATCTTACACAGCTTCCACCGGGATTCAAACCTTGGACTTCCCGCTTCAAATGCGTGTCCACGCCGTTGCCACACAGCGACGGTCGCGGTAATTTGTATGTTTCTTCCCCTACAAAATATCTAGTAAATGTATGATACTAGTACAAACAGTAATACGTTTCCTGACATTACCACAAGATCCAAAATATGAACGTATGGCAATCGACTAGTGTACATAACGTCGCGTCTCAAGTTGGAGCTATTTTTCATTTTCGCGTTATTTATTTGCCAAATGGTGTAAATGTAAGTACGCTTGTTTCTATAAATATAATATTTTATATATCAATCGAACAAAGAAACTCAACACAATCTACCTGAATGTATATCATTTAGTTTTATTACAAAACCCCACATTTTCAGGGATCGTAATAATACATGTACTTTGTAAACATTTTTTTGTTTCGTGTATGTCTATAGCCACGGACCCATTATTTACCTTACCTGCAAGTGGGGGATCGACAGCCAGCAAAGCTGAGAACGTTGGTGCAGGAGAGGTGATATTCACATTTGCTGTCGCCGACGAGGACGTACTACCGAATCCTACTCTAGTTACGACTTTAACCAACGATTTCACAGTGTTTGAAATATCAGGCAACGATCTCATCTTAAAAGCTGGAGCATCCTTTAACTTCGAGGATACCCCTCAATACACAGTAACATTCGAGTACGTTGAGTTTTACTTCATAATTATGTATTTATCTACAATTTATCTGAATTTTTCTTGACTATGTATATGTATACGAGGCGTGATCAATATATTCGAGGACTTTTCATATAGCCATTTAAAATTAGCAGCAAGGCTTAAAGCCAATTAACATCATTCGGAGTAAGATATATCCGACCAAATACACTAATAAAAATGTTTTATTCTAACTGGACTGTAACTGTTGGATAAATTATCATATATATTCCACATATTTCAGAGCTAACGACGGTGCAACCACGGTGACATCCGATACACTCACCGTGACAATCACTGATGTTAACGAAGCTCCGGTGTTTGCCGGGAATACACCGACCTCAGCTATTGTCGGAGAAAAAGCCTCGGCAGGTAAGTCGCAAGAGAGATGTTGGATTTATTTACGCTCGCCGACGGGAAAACCCTTTATCAACGTACTTACGGAAATCGTAAACTCTCGTTTAAATTTAAATTCTGTATACCTCTTTAACAACTGCAAATTGGGTGCAGATATTGTTTGTATGAATACACTAACTGAATCTTAATTAGTATTACAGCTCTATTTCCCACATTTTACAGGTGTAAAGGTAATATAAATATTTTAAATATGATCGTAAGTTTAAGATTTCCGTAAATGCTTTGATAAAGCATTGCCCAGGTGAGTACAATACAAGTTATACAATCATGTATAAGTAATAGGTAACACACCATAAGTTTCACCAGCCCTTCATTGGTACATTGATCAATATTTCAGCCGTCTAAACAGTGTTCGTTTCGTACATTCCAATCAGTACCACTGGTAACTGTATCATTGAAAAAGCGTAAACGAAAAAAATTGTTGTTTTTTTTTCAAAATTTCGAGAAAAAATCTCATAAAGTTTCCGTTTTTTTACTCTTTCAATGATACAGTTACCTGTGGTCAGAACCGTTCATATTTCAAATTGGTGATTTAAGCGAATTCTCCGAACCACCTGTATTTCGGCAGATAATACTGAGAAGTAATGATTATTTCAACAGTACATTCTCTGTGAAAGGGGAGATAATTGATACAATTTTACAGCCCCAATGTCATTCTTTTAAAAATGCATGTGGCTAGTTCGCTTTAGTTTATCACTTGTTTAGGTCACAGGTAACTGTTTCATTGATATAGACTATTTGAAAAACAGACGTTAATTTAAAATTGATGTTTCTAATAGAAACATATAAATTTTACATTTTTTTCTTTCGTTTGTTATCAATGATACAGTTACCGTGCGGAATACGTCTGTCTCAAAACATAGACGAGCTCGTAGACAACTCGAGAGCCTCGGTGAAAAAGTTTTACCATGTCGCCGAGTCCTCTACGAGTTGTAAAAATCCGTGCGATACTCGTACGAGTATCAATATCCGTACGAGCTCCGTAAGGACTCCGTACGGACGTCGTGCGAATTCAGCAGAATCAACTCGTTCGGGGCTCGTACGGAGCTCGTAGGGCAAATGTGACCACAGCATTAGTCAGGATAACACTTTTTCACCAATAATAAATGACCGTATCGTATTTAACAGTAGTATGACACGCAAAGCCATACGTGGTGCATAAAGTCCGTCATCATTCCCCGAAGTACAATAAATAAACTATTATTATATATCACATAAATTTCCTTGCATCCGGGTAAGTATAGCGAGGACGTATAATCTTATACGTTACATGTGTGATATAAGGTAAACGCGTTCAGGAAATATTATTAAGCTCGTCAAAGGCTCGCTCAATAAATTCCCGGAACTCGTTTAGTATAAATATATCAATTGACAACTCGTGATAGATTCTCTATATGTGTTACCTACATACATGTCCATTTATTTGTACAAATTAATAAACTATTCTATTCTATTCTCGAGTACATGCTATATGTAAGTATTAACATGAAACACTTCAATATGATTCAGGTGATGCCGTTGATGGGTTTTTGGCCTCTACATGGGTGACAGATCCCGAGAGTGACACCATTACGTATTCTATATCAGGTAATTGCAATACATAATTATATATTATACTGTACCACTTTTCTCATTGGTCACTTTTCACGTATAATACGCACAGTGATGACCAAATTGAACTATCAAGCACCTGCCAATTGACATTACGCCAGAACAAAGATTGCTCTGCCTGATTGTTTGTCGGAGGCTGCTTGGCGAAGGTTTTCAAGTTAAACCATTGGACCATGTGATTATAATTTATATATGTCAATCAATACCATTTAAATCAATTGTAACGGTGAATTATCATGACATGGCCTAAAACCATCTCCAAGCAGCCTTCGACAAACAACCAGGCGGAGCTATATCTGCTCTGGCGTTATGTCAATTGACGATTATCTAGATGATGTCTGTTGTAGAACAATGAATATTATAGTATACACAAAATATGTTAAATATGTTTTGGTACGATATGTATGGGTGATGTCCGACAAACCGTAACATTGAACAGAACAGGTATATTGGCATACTTGCTCATTTCTATATACGCTGAACCACCTTTCTAATTGGTCACTTTTCCCAAACTTTTGAATTCTTTCAATTGTGACCATATATATATTTCTGATGATATTTTGCGTGCCTAGATTGTATGTAATTGTCTCAATTGTCTCAATAATCGATCCTTTAAAATAGCAATATTACGGATCCAATAATGCTAGGTCAGGCATTCGAGCAATTTTACATTTTTATTAAAACAATGTGCGAAAATATAATTAAAAAAATATGGTCACAGTTAAATTAATTTATGGTTTATATTTATTTGCAATAAGAAAAGAGGCCCAGTGTAGTCTAAAACATTAAGCAACTCTCAACTCAATTTAAGATTTTGCTCAAATCAGAGATTTAAGATAAATCTGAAGTTTGAGTACTGAAAATGTACTATAATGCGCTCAGAATATTGTTTTCATTAATCTATGTCAATTTTGAAACAAGCTTCCTATGGAAGTTCTCACACATAACAATATTTGAGATAAGATTTTAATTCAGATTGAGATTTTCGATACATTATATCAGGAAGACAATAAAAATATTCTCAATGAGTAAATACAGTATGTTGCTTGAAACAATATCATGTTTTATATTTAAAATTATGATCGACATCTTAAGTTACAACTATTTTTAGGCGCAGGTAACTGTTTCATCGATACAAAAAATTGAAAAGAAATGTACAATTTATACACGTGCATTTTCCTTTCTTTTGTTCTGTGGTGTTTTACTCTTTTTCAATGCTACAATTACCTGTACTTTTAGGTAGCAGCTTATTGGCTATCGATCCAGCTACTGGGGCATTGACGACTACTGGGACAATAACATATGCTGATAACGGTCCGAGTTTTACAGCTACAATAACAGCAGCTGACCCTAGTACTCTACAGTCATCACATGCAGTAACCTTTAATGTTAAAACAGGTATGTCAATTACAGGCTTTATTGTGCGAGAAGTCGAAATATTGCGCTTGTCTGCATAATCCATGTATTTGCTTGAAAGCCTTCTATTAAATAATCCACCAAACAAATGGACGAAGTGTTGTTTACCCTGGCGACTGGTAAATTGTATGTCACTCATGTCCGCTTCCTAAGCAAAGCGCTACCGAGCGCCTTCATTCAGTTACTCCCCATGAAATTAAATAAAGCAGGCATGGATTACCTCCCATGAAAAGCACTACGTATCACTTTGCCAAGGAAACGGACAGCTGATCAAAACCTTCGATAAATCTAACCGGCTTAAATTCGTTAATTCTGACGTTGTTTTGACTCGAAAATAATGTTAATGTGATAAAATGAATCCGTGGTTAGTTGTCTTTGAGATCAATATTTCTTAAACTCGTCACGAAAACAAATTATTAAGCTCGCCAAAGGCACGCCAAATCACTTATGTTCATAGACTCGTTTAAGAAATGTTGATCTCCAAAGACAACTCATGCCGGGTCCTATAAACATGTACTTGTCTTATGTTTCTCAGCTCCCGCGATCACACTACCAACTGGAGATGCTGTTAACATCGGTGAGGATAGCGTATATCCAGCAAGTGTTCATACATTTGCTGCTACTGATGCTGATGGTGATACAACATTTACATTCACCATACAATCACAAAGTGTGGCTACTACATTTAGGGTAGCTGATGATGGTCTGAGTCTGGTAGTAGCAGAAGGAACGACATTACAGTATGACAGTGGTACACAATCGTACACTGTTACAATACAGTAAGAGCTTTATCATTATTTTTTTTTTTTTATTATTATTATTATTATTATTATTATTATTATTATTATTATTATTATTATTATTATTATTATTATTATTATTATTATTATACCAAAGTATTATTATATAGCCCTTTTCATGTAAATTACACGTTCAAAAGTACTGTAAAATCATGTGTCATTACAAAAAGTATAGTACGATAGTTCTCTGGCTTAGAAAGAGAAGGTCCTAAATTAATTGAATTACCTAAATTAATTGAGTTAATTCGGAAAATAAAACTGCTCCAAAAATAAAATCATGTCTTATAAACATTATAGCTGTGAGGATCCACATGCACAAACTAGCACCGCTATGTTAACAATCAACATTGACAACGTGAATGATGAGGACCCAACTTTTACCAGTTCCGATAGTAACGTCTTCGTTCCAGAAAACTTGATACCAGGTAAAGCCTCTTCGACATTTGTCGCAATCGTTACTACTCGGGTATTTCCGTCGTTCCATGTTGCGGTATTAATGTGTAACCAGGTCATGTTTATCATGTTTGATCATTTTGATGTTATTTGTTTCGTACCGTATCGTTTTTGTAAATTCCTTTCTGTTATCTTCCTAAACAGTTCACACATCTAGTGTTTTATCTCCTCTTGGCACCCACAGAGGGACTGATACAAAAAATACCAAACATAAGAAAATGACCTGGCCCAGTGATTATAAACATAGGAGTACGTAATCCATGCTCCAACCCATACTCCGTACTCTAATTGGAGTATTTTTAGTTTCAAAAACTGCTGTAACTTATTAATTACTGAATGGAAACATATGAAATGGGGGTTCATTTTTTTAATTAGATCATTTGCTACAAGTTGGTGTTGGCTTTGGTGCAAAATTCTAAAAATATCTATTTTTAAAGTTGGAGCATGGAGTATGGAGTTTGAGTATGGGGGTGGAATGTTTATAATCACTGGGCCTGGTTACAAACGTCCAAGGGGTTCCAATTGGTTTTGACGCAATCGTAACTATTCGGGTCTTTCCGTCGTTCACGGTTTCGTCATTAATTAATGTCCAATGGGGTTCCGATTTGGCTTCGACGTATTTCCGTCTTTGATGCCGACGTTCCATGTGACGTAAGTACTGTCCCGGTGGTCGCAATGGATAACAGATAGTGTAGCCTACCATGTCAAATCTTTGATGACCATTATGAAATTAAATTAATTAAATGAAAGAAGGAAAGAAATTGTTTATCAAAATTTGTGATACTTCATATTTATACATTTTGTACATGTTCTACATTGTTTCTTAATTTGTCCTAATTTCCTTCTTTGAAGCATTTTTGTTTCTCATACTACTAGTATTATATTATAGTATGAATTGTGCTAAAAAGGAACATACAATGTAACATGCTAAACAGGAACATACAATGTCACATGCTAAAAAGGAGCATACAATGTCACATGCTAAACAAGAACATACCATGTCACATGCTACACAGGAGCATGCAATGTCACATGCTAAACAGTAACATGCAATGTCACATGCTAAACAAGAAAATACCATGTCACATGCTAAACAAGAACATACCATGTCACATGCTAAACAAGAACATAAAATGTCACATGCTAAAAAGGAACATACAATGTCACATGCTAAAAAGGAACATGCAATGTCACATGCTAAACAGTAACATGCAATGTCACATGCTAAACAAGAAAATACCATGTCACATGCTAAACAAGAACATACCATGTCACATGCTAAACAAGAACATAAAATGTCACATGCTAAAAAGGAACATACAATGTCACATGCTAAAAAGGAACATGCAATGTCACATGCTAAACAGTAACATGCAATGTCACATGCTAAACAAGAACATACAATGTCACATGCTAAACAAGAACATGCAATGTCACATGCTAAACAAGAACATACAATGTCACATGCTAAACAGTAACATACAATGTCACATGCTAAACAGGAGCATACAATGTCACATGCTAAACAGGAGCATACAATGTCACATGCTTAACAGGAGCATACAATGTCACATGCTAAACAAGAACATACCATGTCACATGCTACACAGGAGCATACAATGTCACATGCTAAACAGGAGCATACCATGTCACATGCTAAACAAGAACATACCATGTCACATGCTACACAGGAGCATACAATGTCACATGCTTAACAGGAGCATACCATGTCACATGCTAAACAAGAACATACCATGTCACATGCTAAACAAGAACATACCATGTCACATGCTAAACAAGAACATACCATGTCACATGCTAAACAAGAACATACCATGTCACATGCTAAACAAGAACATACCATGTCACATGCTAAACAGGAGCATACAATGTCACATGCTTATCAGGAGCATACCATGTCACATGCTTAACAAGAACATACCATGTCACATGCTAAACAGGAGAATACAATGTCACATGCTTAACAGGAGCATACCATGTCACATGCTAAACAAGAACATACCATGTCACATGCTAAACAAGAAAATACCATGTCACATGCTAAACAAGAACATACCATGTCACATGCTAAACAAGAACATAAAATGTCACATGCTAAAAAGGAACATACAATGTCACATGCTAAAAAGGAACATGCAATGTCACATGCTAAACAGTAACATGCAATGTCACATGCTAAACAAGAAAATACCATGTCACATGCTAAACAAGAACATACCATGTCACATGCTAAACAAGAACATAAAATGTCACATGCTAAAAAGGAACATACAATGTCACATGCTAAAAAGGAACAATCAATGTCACATGCTAAACAGTAACATGCAATGTCACATGCTAAACAAGAACATACAATGTCACATGCTAAACAAGAACATGCAATGTCACATGCTAAACAAGAACATACAATGTCACATGCTAAACAGTAACATACAATGTCACATGCTAAACAGGAGCATACAATGTCACATGCTAAACAGGAGCATACAATGTCACATGCTTAACAGGAGCATACAATGTCACATGCTAAACAAGAACATACCATGTCACATGC
Source organism: Spisula subtruncata (assembly GCA_963678985.1). Taxonomy (NCBI): domain Eukaryota; kingdom Metazoa; phylum Mollusca; class Bivalvia; order Venerida; family Mactridae; genus Spisula; species Spisula subtruncata. The sequence continues at coordinate 43,925,738 of OY787666.1, forward strand.
TACACAGGAGCATACAATGTCACATGCTAAACAGGAGCATACCATGTCACATGCTAAACAAGAACATACAATGTCACATGCTAAACAGGAGCATACAATGTCACATGCTTAACAGGAGCATACCATGTCACATGCTAAACAAGAACATACCATGTCACATGCTAAACAAGAACATACCATGTCACATGCTAAACAAGAACATACCATGTCACATGCTAAACAAGAACATACCATGTCACATGCTAAACAAGAACATACCATGTCACATGCTAAACAAGAACATACCATGTCACATGCTAAACAAGAACATACCATGTCACATGCTAAACAAGAACATACCATGTCACATGCTAAACAAGAACATACAATGTCACATGCTAAACAAGAACATACAATGTCACATGCTAAAAAGGAACATACAATGTCACATGCTGAAAAGGAACATGCAATGTCACATGCTAAACAGTAACATGCAATGTCACATGCTAAACAAGAACATACAATGTCACATGCTAAACAGTAACATGCAATGTCACATGCTCAACAAGAACATACAATGTCACATGCTAAAAAGGAACATGCAATGTCACATGCTAAACAGAAACATGCAATGTCACATGCTAAACAGTAACATGCAATGTCACATGCTAAACAGTAACATGCAATGTCACATGCTAAACAAGAACATACAATGTCACATGCTAAAAAGGAACATACAATGTCACATGCAAAAAAGGAACATGCAATGTCACATGTTTTAAAGGAACATACAATGTCACATGCTAAACAGGAACATACAATGTCAAATGGTAAACAGGAACATACAATGTCACATGCTAAAAAGGAACATACAATGTCACATGCTAAACAGGAACATACAATGTCACATGCTAAACAGGAACATACAATGTCACATGCTAAACAGGAACATACAATGTCACATGCTAAACAGGAACATACAATGTCACATGCTAAAAAGGAACATGCAATGTCACATGCTAAAAAGGAACATATAATGTCACATGCTAAACAGGAACATGCAATGTCACATGCTAGAAAGGTACATACAATGTCACAAGCTAAAAAGGGACATACAATGTCACATGCTAAACAGGAACATACAATGCCACATGCTAAAAAGGAACATATAATGTCATATGCTAAAAAGTAACATACAATGTCACATGCTAAAAAGGAACATACAATGTCACATGCTAAACAGGAACATACAATGTCACATGCTAAACAGGAACATACAATGTCACATGCTTAACAGAAACATACAATGTCACATGCTAAAAAGGAACATACAATGTCACATGCTAAAAAGGAACATACAATTGTGACATCAAACAGCAGTAGTAAATCTGTTAAAGTGTATAGAGCTATATTCTAACAGTCATTTAATGTCAAAAAAATACGTTTTTAGTATGATACCAGACTACCATAATTGCAAATTAAAACTTTGGATGGGTTCCGTGTACTTTGATTCAAACGTAGAAAAATAGACGAGTCTTATAGTTGCATAGGGTGTTCTAGAACACTTTGGTATGAAAATGGACAATTTGCATGTCCAATAAATCACAGAGAGAGTCTCTGTTAAAACTGAAGCGAAAAATGATCTAATGGATATGAAAGCTTAATTGTTTTTCAGTTTTTGAAACTTTAAAAAATATCGTCCGATATAGCTCTATACACTTTAACGTGACAACTAATAGTTATCCCTGCTGTTGATCACATTGGCTAAACAACTGTAGGACCTTATTAGAACCATTGTTATGAAAAAGCAGCTCATATAAGACTTTATGGCGAATTAATGCGATACAAAACAACAGCTTTTTTAAAATCTGTTTACCCATCTTTTTGCGAACTGTACTCGTGCATGCCTTGGTCCCACTGAAACTTGTTTGCATTGTCGATATAATAAATGGGCATCGAAAGGCATCGGGGTAAGGGTTATCGATGTTTAGGGGAAGAAATGTGTTCCCAGTGACTCCCGAAGCTAATTTATTTAACTTGAAAGTGCATCTCTGAGGCAAAACTATGCTCAATGGAACCAAGGCAGGCCATTCTCGTTCAACCAGCTTATTATTTCGTCCGAAACAATCTGTTCGGGGAGCTTGACTAACAACTGATGTATGAGGATCTGAGGATGACCCGTGAAGGTTAATTCCAGTATATTTTGTTCAAATTAGCACAAAATGCAGTTAATAATTCATAAATGCTAAATACATATGAGCCGTTCTCCAGGAAAACCGGGCTTAATGACACTACATATCGTTATTACGCAATATGATTTAGAAAAATGTCTAAAATGAGAAAAAACTCGTGTCCTTCGATTTCATATTTAAGTAATTAGATATCATAGTAGTATCCATTAGCTTCAAGTTTTCTTTAAAATTGTGTTAAAATAACTTCTGCTGTTACAGTGGTGATCGGTTTCTAAAAAGTATTCATATCAAGAAAAACAAGGGTTAAATGGCTAAAACAATTGCTATTTTTCCCTGTACGAAAACACTCATAAATTGGACACGTTTTATTAAAATAAGAATATGATTCTAAAATGTGCCACAATTTTAAAAGTTTACGTCAAAAAATTATCAGATACTGGAAATTTGAAATGCCAGTTAACGTTACGCCAAAAACGTAGCGAATGACGTTAGCGACGCCAACAAAAAGTAGGTGGTAGTCGTTGGTTTAAAAAGTGATATTATTGTAAGTGTGTGAAATAATTCATTCTAATTTTTAGAAACTGTTCACCAGAGTCCCCTCTTTCTAACCATGCATTATCAATCTTTTCACAATTTTGTCACCAAGCCCGGTTTTCCAGGAGAACGACTCATATGTAAGTGGTTTTTAGAATGTAAGGTCAAGTCTTTCCCTGTCCAAATTTCTCTTATCTTTTTGACACAAAATTCTTCAATTCCAATCTCATTGAAACCAGACCTAATAAATACGCCCCACAACTTTACGCTAAAACTAGCAGCGAAAGATGTTAGGATCTGATTTTATGAGATTGCTTTAATTCCTTCTTAACCCTATTAACATGATTGTACTGTGAATTTTTATACAGGCGAAGGTGATGTTCTCTACACGGCAACAGCTACCGATGACGTTATCAATGATTTGACTTATTCAATAACAGGAGGTATATGCGTTATTATCAACGCCATATTTATTACTCTTAAAGTTTCATTTCTCCATTTGTTACAAAATAATTCAGGAAAAATTAACTGTCCACTTATCTAACTTGGCACTATCGTTCACTGTACATTTCTGGCCAGTGTTCACTGAATTCCGTAGCCACACATTTACCACTGCAACAGGGGGGGGGGGTGTAACATTATCGAAGTATTGCACATACTCGTGCATATAATGTCTATGTCCATGGTTTTACCCGGAACTTACATGCTGTCCTACTGTTCATCCAATCCCTTTGACATATACATTGGCAGCAGTATTCAAATCTTCATTACCTCATATTTATCATTGCGACTGGCTTAAGTCTACCTGAGTTAACGATGAACATGGTTTGATGTTCTAATTCACTGTACATTTTCATGTTCATGCATATATTCAACTGTTAGATACGTATACACAACATGTTGTTAAGAATTTATTAATTTCAGGAAACACTGGTGACGTCTTCGCAATAGGTTCAGATACAGGCGTGGTCGTACTTGTTGCTGCTGTTGCTTATTCAAATATTGAGTCGTACGCTCTCACGTTAACCGTGACTGATACCGTTGGCGACACAGCTGAAATCTACATTAACTTCTTTATCAAAACACGTAAAATACTTTTATTTTTAATCCATTGTTAATAATAATGATATTTGTCACCTATTTTTTCTTCGGTGTATAGTTTGGACTATGACCTCCCCTATATGTTGTAGATTGGAACGCTTGTGTGCGTTTATTTTAGATATTTTTACTCAAACGTATGAAGTGATTAGGACAATGTTTGATCGTATGAGCCTTCTCCAGATATAAATGTATAAATAACAACTAGATTTACAACGATAACGTCGACTACATACATTTTCACGAAGGAACAAAGAAATGATGTCCCTTTGGACGGTGAAAAACAAACTGACAGCGCAGCTTGTAGATTGTATCCCTGCCTTGTATTATTATAAATGTATGTCCAATCAAATTGACAACGGATGCTTCCGTTAAAGGAATAACACAAGATCGTTAAGAAATCTAGTTAAGTGACGTACAGGGTGTCCAAAAGGAAAGTATTCAGTTTCGGGGTCTTTTATCAATTCTTAATGTTCTGCTATCGCAAAGAGATTTTGCACATGGTTAGATAAAAGATTTTTTCTGGTACCAGTTTGAAAATTGTAACTCGAATAATTTTCAAAAGATCTCAATATCAAAAAAATACCTTATTTTGACTGTGACGTCATTTTGACGTAATTTACGACGTTTTCACAATTTCTGTCTGTCTCATGTTTCCCGTCTTGCACCATTCTTTAAAAGTGTTGATTACAGTTACACAGATTTCTACAAACTCCGTGGTCTTCTTCAATTGAATTTTGATGCTTATCAAGAGAAAAGTTGTGTATACATGTATTAGCATTTGATTGCACCTAAGCAATTTCGGATTGCCCAAAAGACGTAAGCCACATGGATTAAGACCCGGAATGTGGGCGGGCCATTCCACACCGCAGTGGTATTATTATGACACCAACTGTTTGGTGTCATTCATCCAACACTGTGCATTGCAAAGTGTGACTCTGGCTCCTCTTGTATGAACCATACAACGTCAAAAACAAAATATTTGCTGCAGAGTTCAGAAATGAACTTGCTAAACAAAGGAAATTAACAGAATGGGTGCACTCTTTTCTATTTGGCTGGCCGAATCGCCAGTGAATAGCCTATTAAAAGCCAACGAACATGCCCATGCTTTTGAGACACATCATATATATATAATATCGGTTTAGACATTTGTGAAATGTAATGAGATCTTTCAAAGAATGAGTGCATGGCGGGAAACACCAGAAGCACAGAAATTGTGAAAACGTCGTAAATAACGTCATTTTGACGTCACGGAGAGAATACGCTAATTTTACAAATTTACATTTAAAGTTTTTTATCCAAATTGGCATTTTCAAAATGCTGCCATAAAAACTTACATCTTTTGTTTGACTAATCATGTGCAAATTTCTTTGCGATAGCAGAACGTTAAGATTTGATTAACACTGTATACTTTCTTTTTGGACACCATGTACACCACACATACTTACCAATCAAGCTTAATTGTGTGCCATTGAGTCAGTTAATAGGTAGGTTGTTTTAAACAATATCTACGGGATTTCGTAGATCTTGCCACAAAAGACAATTGTTCAGTGATTTGATTGTACATTCGAGTGGTGCTATAGCATTACATTGACTTTTTCTCTAAAAAGTTTAGTTTAGGCCTGATCGGTATACACCTTAAATAGTATACTACTCTATTTGCAAGAATTATATGTCTTTAAAGCACCGGTTTTCACGAGTGGTACTACAGCAAACATAGATGAAAACAGTGTCGTGACATCAACAGTGTATACAATAGTTACCACCGACGCTGATGGTGACACTAACCCTGCCTACAGCATCTTCTCACAAACAGTATCAGGAGCATTTACAATAACTAGTTCCGATCTACTTGTGGCAAATAGCGGGTCGTTGGATTACGAAACTAATACAGAACATACTGTGGAGTTACAGTGAGTAGAACTAATTATATATATATACATGACTGTTACAGTACAGACCTCTTAAAATCTGTACTTCAACTCTTCCTCTGACCTGTTAAAATCTGTACTTCAATTCTTCCTCTCACATGTTAAAATCTGTACTTTAATTCTTCCTCTGACCTGTTAAAATCTGTACTTCAAATCTTCCTCTGACCTGTTAAAATCTGTACTTCAATTCTTCCCCTGACATGTTAAAATATGTACTTCAATTCTTCCCCTGACATGTTAAAATATGTACTTCAATTCTTCCTCTGACCTGTTAAAATCTGTACTTCAATTCTTCCCCTGACATGTTAAAATATGTACTTCAATTCTTCCTCCGACCTGTTAAAATCTGTACTTCAATTCTTTCTCTGAAATGTTAAAATCTGTACTTTAATTCTTCCTACGACCTGTTAAAATCTGTACTTAAATTCTTTCTCTGACCTGTTAAAATCTGTACTTCAATTCTTCCTCTGACATGTTTAAATCTGTACTTCAATTCTTCCTCTGACATGTTAAAATCCGAACTTTAATTCTTCATCTGACCTGTTAAAATCTGTACTTTAATTCTTCCTCTAACCTGTTAAAATCTGTACTTTAATTCTTCCTCTGACCTTTTAAATCTGTATTTCAATTCTTCCTCTGACCTGTTAAAATCTGTACTTCAATTCTTCCTCAGACCTCAGCAGTTCTTGCTCTGAACTTGTACACAGGAAAAACTTCCACGCATGTTTACCATACGTTTCTTACACCGTATGTTTTTCATATGAGAAACGCATGTTTTTCATGCGTTTTTCACAACGCATGAAAAACATATGTCAAAAACCGTATGTTTTTCATACGTTTACTGACGTATGAAAACCATGTAACGTATGAAAAACATACGTTTAGTCAAACGCATGGTTAACGCATGTTTTTCATATGAAAAACATATGTATAATTTTTCATGCATTTTACATGATGAAAAAAACGTATGTTTTTCATAGGAAATTTGGTTATTCGCAAAGTATAAAAAATATGATTTTAGTAAAACTGGTAAAAATCAACTGTTTTAATATCTTAGTAGAAGAGTGTGTGCCTAAGTATAGCAGCTCACAGGTTCCATCTGAGGCTGCATCATACTAGGAATGGTACCAGTAATGTTGTCCTCCTGTGTTTTAAGCTGGAGTCATGCTCAATGTGCTGAATTTTGAAACCCGGTAATCTGGATTCGATTCCTTTTTGTAAAAGTAAATTTTCCTCCACATGTGGAGAAGTTGCTGATAGAGGAGTAGATGATGGTTCCCATTTATGGAAGAGTAAGTTAGTACTGACTGTACTGGTTATGTAAAAGTCTATGAAAACTGGTTAAATGAATAAACCGTCTTATAATTATGAAAAACCTGAATAAACAAACAAAAGGATGTAAAATATCTAATAACATGTAGCGGCAAGTTTTGTGTAGGCGCTTGTTTACCTCAATGGTTGAGAACTGACCATGTAAAGGGAAGTGTCGAAGTTGTAGACCTGGTCATGCTTCGTATTGTTCCCTTGTTAATTACTATGCCTGGCATAAAACCTAAAGATGGAGGGATTCTGTATCTGCGATACCCTATAAGCTTGTGTCTCTTATATCTTGTGTCAATTAATGTATATACCATCAGATATGAGGTGCTTATAATTTATTTAAAGTATTAGTTTCACAGTCAACCTAAAATATAGAGTGTATAAAATGGATCTACATGTAAGTAGATCTAGATCTAAGTGTTAAAAATACATTTGGAATTCATGTGGAAATTTGAGTTAGATCCATGATATATACAGTATGTATACACATGCTGTAGTAACAGTATGCCTAAAGAATCTAAAGAACAATAGATTCTCCACCTGGAGAACAGAAGTGGTATTAAATACCCATACAAAGTTGTTTATGTTGGGGACAGTTAATGTACCACAGGCAGGACTTTTTTGTTTCTGAAAACAGGTACGGCAGATACCGGCGTTTAGCATACCGGCGTTTAGCAGGTAAGAGTTATTGGCAGGACCGATCTTATAAAATCGTTTATTGGCAGGACTGATATTTAGCCCTGCCAAAATCCGAACAGTCATCGGTTTAAAGGCAGGACTAATCATTCGGTCCTGCCTTTAACCTATTATTTAATGGTTAAAGGCAGGACTGATCATTTCAACGAGTAAAATATGGATAAATTCTTTATATTAATCTATCAGATTGTATCTAGATCTTCACTATGATAGAATAGCATCCGTGCCATGCGTTTAACCAACTAAATTTTATACTGTACAATGATAGAATGACATTGGTACCCTGAGGTCCTGCCAATATCCATCAACATTTTGTATTGCAATGTGGTAGAATGGCATTGGTACCCTGAGGTCCTGCCAATACCCAACAATATTTTGTACTGTAGACTGACAGAATGGCATTGGTACCATGAGGTCCTGCCAATAGTCAACTATATTTTGAACTGTAGACTGATAGAATGACATTGGTACCCTGCGGTCCTGCCAATAGCCAACGATATTTTTTACTGTAATGTGGTAGAATGACATTGGTACCCTGAGGTCCTGCCAATATTCTACTATATTTTGTACTGCAGAATGATAGGATGACATTGGTACCCTGAGGTCCTGCCAATATTCTACTATATTTTGTACTGTAGACTGATAGAATGACATTGGTACCCTGAGGTCCTGCCAATATTCTACTATATTTTGTACTGTAGACTGATAGAATGACATTGGTACCCTGAGGTCCTGCCAATATCCAACAATATCTTGTACAATAGACTGATAGAATGACGTTGGTACCCTGAGGTCCTGCCAATATCCAAACATATTTTGTACTGTAATGTGGTAGAATGACATTGGTACCCTGAGGTCCTGCCAATAGCCAACTATATTTTATACTGTAGAATGGTAGAAAGACATTGGTACCCTGAGGTCCTGCCAATAGCCAACTATATTTTGTACTGTAGACTGAAAGAATGACATTGGTACCCTGAGGTCCTGCCAATAGCCAACGGTATTTTGTACTGTAATGTGGTAGAATGACATTGGTACCCTGAAGTCCTGCCAATATCCGACAATATTTTGTACTATAGAATAGTAAAATGACATTGGTACCCTGAGGTCCTGCCAATATCCAACAATATTTTGTAATGTAATGTGGTAGAATGACATTGGTACCCTGAGGTCCTGCCTATATCCTACTATATTTTGTACTGTAGAATGATAGAATGACATTGGTACACTGAGGTCCTGCCAATATCCAACAATATTTTGTACTGTAGACTGATAGAATGGCGTTGGTACCCTGATGTCCTGCCAATAGCCAACCATATTTTGTACTGTAATGTGGTAGAATGACATTGGTACCCTGAGGTCCTGCCAATAGCCAACTATATTTTGTACTGTACACTGATAGAATGACATTGGTACCCTGAGGTCCTGCAAATAGCCAACGATATTTTGAACTGTAGAATGGTAGAAAGTCATTGGTACCCTGAGGTCCTGCCAATATCCAACTATATTTTGTACTGAAGACTGATAGAATGACATTGGTACCCTGAGGTCCTGCCAATAGCCAACTATATTTTGTACTGTAGAATGGTAGAAAGACATTGGTACACTGAGGTCCTACCAATGGCCAACTATATTTTGTACTGTAGACTGATAGAATGACATTGGTACCCTGAGGTCCTGCCAATATCCAACAATATTTTGTTCTGTAATGTGGTAGAATGACATTGGTACCCTGAGGTCCTGCCAATATCTAACAATATTTTGAACTGTAATGTCGTAGAATGACATTGGTACCCTGAGGTCCTGCCAATATCCAACAATATTTTGTACCGTAGACTGATAGAACGGCGTTGGTACCCTGAAGTCCTGCCAATAGCCAACAATATTTTGTACTGTAGACTGATAGAATGACATTGGTACCCTGAGGTCCTGCCAATAGCCAACTATACTTTGTACTGTAGAATGGTAGGATGACATTGGTACCCTTAGGTCCTGCCAATAGCCAACTATATTTTGTACTGTAGAATGGTAGAAAGAAATTGGTACCCTGAGGTCCTGCCAATAGCCAACTATATTTTGTACCGTAGACTGATAGAATGACATTGGTACCCTGAGGTCCTGCCAATAGCCAACTATATTTTGTAGTGTAATGTGGTAGAAAGTCATTGGTACCCTGAGGTCCTGCCAATATCCAACTATATTTTGTACTTTAGACAGATACAATGGCATTGGTACCCTGAGGTCCTGCCAATAGCCAACTATATTTTGAACTGTAGACTGATAGAATGACATTGGTACCCTGAGGTCCTGCCAATAGCCAACGATATTTTGTACTGTAATGTGGTAGAATGACTTTAGTACCCTGAGGTCCTGCCAATATCCAACAATATTTTGTACTGTAATGTGGTAGAATGACATTGGTACCCTGAGGTCCTGCCAATATCCTACTATATTTTGTACTGTAGAATGATAGGATGACATTGGTACCCTGAGGTCCTGCCAATATCCAACAATATTTTGAACTGTAGAATGGTAGGATGACATTGGTACCCTGAGGTCCTGCCAATATCCAACAATATTTTGTACTGTAGAATGATAGGATGACACTGGTACCCTGAGGTCCTGCCAATATCCAACAATATTTTGTACTGTAGACTGATAGAATGGCGTTAGTACCCTGAGGTCCTGCCAATAGCCAACAATATTTTGTACTGTAGAATGATAGGATGACATTGGTACCCTGAGGTCCGGCCAATATCCAACAATAGTTTGTACTGTAGACTGATAGAATGGCGTTAGTACCCTGAGGTCCTGCCAATAGACAACAATATTTTGTACCTTAGAATGGTAGGATGACATTGGTACCCTGAGGTCCTGCCAATATCCAACAATATTTTGTACTGTAGACTGATAGGATGGCGTTGGTACCCTGAGGTCCTGCCAATAGCCAACCATATTTTTACTGTAATGTGGTAGAATGACATTGGTACCCTGAGGTCCTGCCAATAGCCAACGATATTTTGTAGTGTAATGTTGTAGAAAGTCATTGGTACCCTGAGGTCCTGCCAATATCCGACAATATTTTGTACTGTAGAATGGTAGAATGACATTGGTACCCTGAGGTCCTGCCAATATCCAACTATACTTTGTAATGTAATGTGCTAGAATGACACTTTTGTACCCTGAAGTCCTGCCAATATCCAACAATATTTTGCACTGTAATGTGGTAGATTGATATAGGTACATGTACCCTGAGGTCCTGCCAATAGCCAACAATATTTTGTTCTGTAATGTGGTAGAATGACATTGGTACCCTGAGGTCCTGCCAATATCCAACAATATTGTGTTCTGTTATGTGGTAGAATGACATTGGTACCCTGAGGTCCTGCCAATATCCTACTATATTTTGTACTGTAGAATGATAGAATGACATTGGTACCCTAAGGTACTGCCAATATCCAACAATATTTTGTACTGTAGACTGATAGAATGGCGTTAGTACCCTGAGGTCCTTGCAATAGCCAACCATATTTTGTACTGTAATGGGGTAGAATGACCTTTTTACCCTGAGGTCCTGCCAATATCCTACTATATTTTGTACTGTAGAATGATAGAATGACATTGGTACCCTGAGGTCCTGCCAATAGCCAACTATATTTTGTACTGTAGAATGGTAGAAAGACATTGGTACCCTGAGGTCCTGCCAGTAGCCAACTATATTTTGTACTGTAGACTGATAGAATGACATTGGTACCCTGAGGTCCTGCCAATATTCAACTATATTTTGTACTTTAGACAGATGCAATGGCATTGGTACCCTGAGGTCCTGCCAATAGCCAACTGTAGTTAAAACTGTAGACTGATAGAATGACATTGGTACCCTGAGATCCTGCCAATAGCCAACGATATTTTGTACTGTAATGTGGTAGAATGACATTGGTACCCTGAGGTCCTGCCAATATCCAACAATTTTTTGTACTGTAATGTGGTAGAATGACATTGGTACCCTGAGGTCCTGCCAATATCCTACTATATTTTGTACTGTATAATGATAGAATGACATTGGTACCCTGAGGTCCTGCCAATATCCAACACTATTTTGTACTGTAGACTGATTGAATGGCGTTGGTACCCTGAGATCCTGCCAATAGCCAACCATATTTTTTACTGTAATGTGGTAGAATGACATTGGTACCCTGAGGTCCAGCCAATATCCAACAATATTTTGTACTGTAGAATGGTAAAATGACATTGGTACCCTGGGGTCCTATCTAAATGCTCAATGATGACAAGGTTGTATCATTTGGTTTCTATGAAAGGACATGTTAAATAACCATTTTATGCAAAAACATTTTGTGCGTACTAAATTTTTGGGTTAGGCCACTTTTTGGTACTTGGCATACCGACTATACTGAGATCTATGGTCGAAGAGTGCCATATAGTTAACATACAGGTAAAACTACATGTATTTAAAAGACAAGACAACATATATATAAGTACAGGTTTATTTATAGAATTACAAAAATGTTATAACAACACATAGAAATTCAGCCAAACCATGGTTTTCAAGTTAGCTGTTACGACTGTGTATAAATAAGCCGATGTCTGGCGATTGCAATGATGAGTACACGTTGAAGTATAGAGTACTGCAATAATGAGTACATAGATCAGATTGTAATTGGAATTTAGGTATTTAGATTTTACATGCACTTTCAATAGCAATAAATGATACAAGATGAATTTTATAGGATTCCGATAAGACATACAGTGATTTGTTTTATACGTTGTGGTCACTTACAGTAACCCAGACTCATCAACTCTGCATGCAATCCCAAGTGTCTCCTTCATATATCGCTGACTTATAATTAGACGTTTGCAAGCAAAAAATCTCCATGTTAAGAACACAAGGAAAGACTGTTTGGAAATTAATCTTTACTTATGGTTTAACAAGCTGCTTCATCTTCAGCTTGGTCAACATGAGAAGTTCCGATTTTCATGAAATAGGTTCATAAGAAGCACATTGTGATGCTGATTTTAAATATGCATCAGGCATATAAGTAATACCTTTTTATTCTAAGCCAGCGATATGCTACACGTAAATTTCAATTAATGAGCAGTAAAGTACATGTATCGATCAAACGCTTGATCTAACATATTGCACCACAAAACTCTGCAAATGTACACCATCCAACCTGTTGGCATCACACCGCAGTGATATTTCCTAGAAATAATTTTGAACCAAATTTTTCGTGCTATTCATCTAACACCATGCGACTCTGGCTCCACTTGCATGAACCATTCAAAACATAAGATTTGCTGCAGAGTTCAGAAATGAATTTGCTAAACAAAGGCAAATAACAGAATGTATTTTACTTCTTTCTATTTGTCTATCTAAAGCGCTAGTGAATAGCCAATTAATAGCCAACGAGCATACCCATGCTCATGAGACACATCATGTATATACAGTGTACAATCAGTTCAGACATTTGTGAAATGTAATCAACACTTTTAAAGAATCTGTACACGACAGAAAACATCAGAGGTACAAACATTGTAACAACGTCGACAATTACGACAAAATGATGCCACAGACAAAATACGGCTATTGAGTTCAATTTTCAAACTAGTGCCAGAAAAAACCTACATCTTTTGACTAAATGCTGTGTCTGTGTGTAGTAGGAATTGGTCTTCAACACTTGTTTTGTTGCAATTGGTAAATGGTGTCAAAGTTAGTAAGGTTAAATTACAGGAAGGTAAATAAATTTTTATCATGCATTTCAAGCCAATATCTCCAATTAGCTATTGAGAAATTGGATAAACCAAATAGCGCATTTCTAGCCATTTCAATAGTTATTGGCAGACTAAATTTGTCACATACAATGGAACTTGCTTGAAAGCGAATGAACTAATCCCCGACTTCGTCCTTCTTTATTTCAATGTTCTACCACTCCCTCATAAGGAAGTCTGTTATAGCTAAAAATCGGCTATAACTTAATGATTTCTGTGTCCCATTGAAGAATTGTGTTTCTGTTCTGTTATAACAAAGCACAACAGGATTAAATTTTAATATAGCAAACGAAATGCTTAACCAACAGGCCTGATAAGGTCCTTACTGCAACTATTTTCTTCAAAATGTATATAAATTTCACATTTCCAGCCGGCCAAACGGGTTGTAAGTGGTCAAATTGGCATGCAGCCTGCTGTTATTCAGAACTCTGTTAGGATTATCAAACAATTTCTTCTAATTCTGCCCGTTTCGTTTTGTTTGTGCTGTGAAATTTGTTTCTTCTTTTTTTCTGTCACTGGCCGATTGTCATTTGTATAGTCACTGTTAAAGACTATTTAAATCTCCTCTCTGGATCGAACGCTGATCTGGAATTTCCTTGTACTAAAGACTTTTATGAAATACATAGTGATAATCCTTATTCCACTCATTGGCATAACTTTGTCTGAAAAACAGTTAAATTGTTAGAATTATTACTGAGTCAATGATATTATACCATGTACTGCAGCTATCGGTACCGGGAATTTCGCAATAAATTTATTATAACAATAAAAATGTATCAATATATGCATTAACAGAGATCAATAAACATTGGAAAGTACAGATAAGGAGAAAGACTTCTACACCACATAAGTTTAACTCAGTAAATATTTAACATTCTCTTCACATTTAATTTCACATGGAGTCCTTCAGTTAGGCATCCTTCTCATTCATTCACTGAGAGTTTTAATCATTCAGTGAGAGTTTCAATCAATGAGTAAAACATCAGTGCATGCTTCATTCAGCTAGTATGTGTTTTATTTTGCCAGAATGGACTCATTGCATGTTTCTTCAGCCAAATGTGTGTTCCTTTTAGTCAGAATTTCATGCTGTCAGGAGGGAAAACAGCGTATGCTTGATTCACTCTACTGAGTAAGGAGTCAATGTGTGTTCCACCGAGTCAATGTGTTTCATTAAATCAATAGAGTGCTGCATTGAGTAAATGTGTGTTTCATTGAGTAAGTAAAGAAAGTGTGTTTAATTGAGAGCTAAAGGAGTCAGTGTATGCTCCATTGTGTCAATGTATACTATGTAAAATAAATATAACAACAATACTAAAACTTTAAAAATCTTAAATTCGTCAGATGATTTTAATGACAATGATGTTGTATTGAATGGACAGTCTTCCCTTTAAACGAAATCAGTTTTATCACACCGAAAAAGCACACACGATATGCTCCAGTAAACGATTGAAGCAAATGCACCTTAATAAGGAGGCTGCGTATTGGTCCCTTAAATTGTTTCAGAGATGTTGAACGTGTTAACCGTTGGTCAGTTAATTAAGTCATTGAGTCAGTGTACGTTTCATTGAGTCAGTGTATGTTTCACTGAGTCAGTGTGTGTTGCATAGAGTCAGTTTACGTTTCATTGAGTCAGTGTATGTTTCATAGAGTCAGTGTTTGTTTCATAGAGTCAGTGTATGTTTCATAGAGTCAGTGTATGTCTCATTGAGTCAGTGTATGTTTCATAGAGTCAGTGTGTGTTGCATAGAGTCAGTGTATGTCTCATTGAGTCAGTGTATGTTTCATTGAGTCAGTGTATGTTTCATAGAGATAGTGTATGTTTCATAGAGTCAGTGTATGTTTCATAGAGTCAGTGTATGTTTCATAGAGTCAGTGTATGTTACATAGAGACAGTGTATGTTTCATAGAGACAGTGTATGTTTCATAGAGTCAGTGTATGTTTCATAGAGACAGTGTATGTTTCATAGAGACAGTGTATGTTTCATAGAGACAGTGTATGTTTAATTGAGTCAGTGTATGTTTCATAGAGACATTGTATGTTTCATAGAGTCAGTGTGTTTCATATAGTCAGTGTATGTTTCATAGAGTCAGTGTATGTTTCATTGAGTCAGTGTATGTTTCATTGAGTCGGTGTATGTTTCATTGAGTCAGTGTATGTTTCATTGAGTCAGTGTATGTTTCATAGAGTCAGTGTATGTTTCATTGAGTCAGTGTATGTTTCGTAGAGTCAGTGTATGTTTCATTGAGTCAGTGTATGTTCCATTGAGTCAGTGTATGTTTCATAGAGACAGTGTATGTTTCATAGAGTCATTGTATGTTTCATTGAGTCAGTGTATGTTTCATAGAGATAGTGTATGTTTCATAGAGTCAGTGTATGTTTCATAGAATCAGTGTATGTTTCATAGAGTCAGTGTATGTTTCATAGAGACAGTGTATGTTTCATAGAGACAGTGTATGTTTCATAGAGACAGTGTATGTTTCATAGAGTCAGTGTATGTTTCATAGAGACAGTGTATGTTTCATAGAGACAGTGTATGTTTCATAGAGTCAGTGTATGTTTCATAGAGTCAGTGTATGTTTCATAGAGTCAGTGTATGTTTCATAGAGACAGTGTATGTTTTATAGAGACCGTGTATGTTTCATAGAGATAGTGTATGTTTCATAGAGTCAGTGTATGTTTCATAGAGTCAGTGTATGTTTCATAGAGTCAGTGTATGTTTCATAGAGACAGTGTATGTTTCATAGAGACAGTGTATGTTTCATAGAGACAGTGTATGTTTCATTGAGTCAGTGAACGTTTCATAGAGTCAGTGTATGTTTCATTGAGTCAGTGTATATTTCATTGAGTCAGTGTATGTTTCATTAAGTCAGAAGTGTTTGTTTCATTCGTTTGAATCAGTCAGCAAGTGTTTGAATTAGTCAAAAAGTGTTTCATTTAAACACCAATTGTTTCATTCAATCAACAAGTGTTGAATGCAGTCAGTAATAAGTCAGCGAGTGTTTAATTATGTCCATAATGAGTCAGCAAGTGTTAAATTCAATCAGCAATGAGTCAGCAAGTGCTTGATTCAGTTAGCAAGTATTTGATTTAGTCAGAAAGTGTTACATTCAATCCACAATTGTTTATTCAGTCAACAAGTGTTTAATTAAGTCAGCAATGAATCAGCAAGTGTTTGAATCAGTCAGCATGTGTTTGAATCAGTCAGCAAGTGTTTGAATTAGTCAACAAGTGTTTCATTTAAACACCAATTGTTTCATTCAATCAACAAGTGTTGAATGCAGTCAGTAATAAGTCAGCGAGTGTTAAATTATGTCCATAATGAGTCAGCAAGTGTTAAATTCAATCAGCAATGAGTCAGCAAGTGCTTGATTCAGTCAGCAAGTATTTGATTTAGTCAGAAAGTGTTACATTCAATCCACAATTGTTTATTCAGTCAACACGTGTTTAATACAATCAAAATGGGTCAGTAAGTGTTTCATTCAGCCAACAAGTGTTTAATGAAGTCAGCAAGTGTTATATTCAATCAGAAAGTAGTTAGCAAGTGTTTCATACAGTCAATAAGTGTTTGATTCATTCAGTTATTAGTCAGCAAGTGTTTAAAACAGTCAGCAAGTGTTTAATTCTGCCAGTTATTAGTCAGCAAGTGTTTCACATAGTCAGCAAGTGTTTCATACAGTCATTAATGAGTCAGCAAGTGTCTCATTAAATTAACAACTATTTCCTTCAGTCAGCAAGTGTTTCATTCAGCCAGCAAGTGTTTCATTCTGTCATAAATGAGTCAAGACTTGTTTCATTCAGTCAACAAGTATTATATTTAGTCAGCATATGTTTTGTTCAGTCAGGAAGTGTTTGATTCAGGCAGTTATGAGTCAGCAAGTATTTCATTCAGCCAAACGTGGTTCAATCAGTCAGCAATTTTGTCATTCAGTCAGCAAGTGTTTCATTCAATCAGCAAGTGTTTCATTCAGTCTGTATTGGGTCAGCAAGTGTTTCATTCAGTCAGCAAGTGTTACAGTCAGTAATGAGCCAGCAAGTGTTTCATACAGACAACATGTGTTTCATTCAGTCAGAAAGTGTTTCATTCTGTCATAAATGAGGCAACAAGTGTTTCATTCAGTCAACAAGTATTTAATGAAGTAAACACGTGTTTCATGCAGTCAACAAACGTTCCATTGGGTCAGTAATTGGTCAGAAATGTTTAATTCAGTCAGTAATCGGTCAGAAAGTGCTTCAATCAGTCAACAAGTATTTCATGAAGTCAACATATGCTTAATACAGTCAGCATTGAGTCAGAAAATATTTGATCAGTCAGCAAGTGTTTCATTCCGTCAACACGTGTTTCAATGAGTCAGTAATGAGTCAGCAAGTGTTTCATTCAGTCAACGAGTATTTCATTTAGTCAACAAGTATTTCATTCAGTCAACATGTGTTTTAACTGTCAGTAATGAGTCAGAAAATGTTTGATTCAGACAGCAATTGTTTCATACAGTCAGCAAGTGTTTGATACAGTTAGCAATCGTTTGATATAGTCAGTAATGAGACTACAAGTGTTTCATTCAGTCAGCAAGTGTTTCATTCAGTCAGCAATTGTTACATTCAGTCAGTAATGAGTCAACAAGTGTTTCATACAGTCAACAAGTGTTTAATTCAGTAAACACGTGTTGCATTCAGTCAACAAGTGTTTTATTCAGTCAGCAAGTTTTTGATTCAGTCAGGATGTATTACATTCAGTCTGTATTGGGTCAGCAAGTGTTTCATTCAGTCAGCAAGTATTACATTCAGACAGTAAGGAGTCAGCAAGTGTTTCATTCAGTCAGTTATTGGTCAGAAAGTGTTTTATTCAGTCAACAAGTATTTCATGAAGTCAACATGTATTTAATACAGTCAGTACTGAGTCCGCAAATGTTTAATTCAGTCAGCAAGTGTTTGATTCAGTCCGCAATTGTTTCATACAATCAGCAGGTCTTTCATACAGTTAATTATGATTCAGCAAGTATTTCATACAGTCAGCAATGTTTCCATACAGTTAGCAAGTGTTTAATTTCGTCAGTATTGAGTCAGCAAGTGTTTCATTCAGTAAGCAAGTGTTACATTCAATCAGTAATGAGTAAGCAAATGTTTCATACAGTCAACAAGTGTTTCATACAGTCAGCACGTGTTTCATTCAGTCAAGAAGTGTTTCAATCATCCAACAAGTGTTTCATTCAGTCAGCAAGTGTTACATTCAGTCAGCAAGTGTTTAATTAAGTCAGTAATAAGTCAGCAAGTATTTCATACTGGCAACAAGTGTTTCATACAGTCAACAAGTGTTTCATACTGTCAACAAGTGTTTAATTAAGTCAGTAATGACTCAGCAAGTGTTTCAAACAGTCAGTAAGTGTTTAATTCAATCAGTAATGAATCAGCAAGTGTTTCATTCAGTCAGCTTTGGGTCAGAAAGTGTTTTATTTAGTCAACAAGTATTTCATGAAGTCAACAAGTATTTCATGAAGTCATCATGTATTTAATACACTCAGTAATGAGTCAGCAAATGTTTGATTCTGTCAGCAAGTGCTTGATTCAGTCAGGATGTGTTACATTCAGTCTGTATTTGGTCAGCAAGTGTTTCATTCAGTCAGCAAGTATTACATTCAGTCAGTAATGACTCAGCAAGTGTTTCATACAGTCAGCAAGTGTTTTATTCAGTCAGTAAGGAGTCAGCAAGTGTTTCAAACAGTCAGTAAGTGTTTAATTCAGTCAATAATGAATCAGCAAGTGTTTCATTCAGTCAGTTATTGGTCAGAAAGTGGTTTATTCAGTCAACAAGTATATCATGAAGTAAACAAGTATTTCATGAAGTTAACATGTATTTAATACAGTCAGTAATGAGTCAGCAAATGTTTAATTCAGTCAGCAAGTGTTTGATTCAGTCAGCAATTGTTTCATACAATCAGCAAGTCTTTCATACAGTCAATAATGATTCAGCAAGTATTTCATACAGTCAGCATTTTTTCCATTCAGTTAGCAAGTGTTTAATGTCGTCAGTATTGGGTCAGCAAGTGTTTCATTCAGTTAGCAAGTATTACATTCAGTCAGTAATGAGTAAGCAAATGTTTCATACAGCCAACAAGTGTTTCATACAGTCAAGAAGTGTTTCAATCATCCAACAAGTGTTTCATACAGTCAACAAGTGTTTCATACAGTCAACAAGTGTTTAATTAAGTCAGTAATGACTCAGCAAGTGTTTCATACAGTCAGCGAGTGCTTCATTCAGTCAGTAAAAAGTCAGCAAGTGTTTCAAACAGTCAGTAAGTGTTTAATTCAGTCAGTAATGAATCAGCAAGTGTTTCATTCAGTCAGTTTTGGGTCAGAAAGTGTTTTATTCAGTCAACAAGTATTTCATGAAGTCAACAAGTATTTCATGAAGTCATCATGTATTTAATACACTCAGTAATGAGTCAGCAAATGTTTGATTCTGTCAGCAAGTGCTTGATTCAGTCAGGATGTGCTACATTCAGTCTGTATTTGGTCAGCAAGTGTTTCATTCAGTCAGCAAGTATTACATTTAGTCAGTAATGACTCAGCAAGTGTTTCATACAGTCAGCAAGTGTTTCATTCAGTCAGTAAGAAGTCAGCAAGTGTTTCAAACAGTCAGTAAGTGTTTAATTCAGTCAGTAATGAATCAGCAAGTGTTTCCTTCAGTCAGTTATTGGTCAGAAAGTGTTTTATTCAGTCAACAAGTATATCATGAAGTAAACAAGTATTTCATGAAGTTAACATGTATTTAATACAGTCAGTAATGAGTCAGCAAATGTTTAATTCAGTCAGCAAGTGTTTCATACAATCAGCAAGTCTTTCATACAGTCAATAATGATTCAGCAAGTATTTCATACAGTCAGCATTTTTTCCATTCAGTTAGCAAGTGTTTAATGTCGTCAGTATTGGGTCAGCAAGTGTTTCAGTCTACAGTCCACAATATTGTTGGATATTGGCAGGACCTCAGGGTATCAATGCCATGCTATCATTCTACAGTACAAAATATTGTTGGATATTGGCAGGATCTCAGGGTACCAATGCCATACCATCATTCTACAGTACAAAATATAGTTGGATATTGGCAGGACCTCAGGGTACCAATGCCATTCTATCATTCTACAGACCGAAATATAGTTAGATATTGGCAGGACCTCAGGGTACCAATGTCATTCTATCAGTCTACAGTACAAAATATAGTTGGCTATTGGCAGGACCTCAGGGTACCAACGCCATTCTATCGTTATACAGTATAAAATATAGTTGGATATTGGCAGGACCTCAGGGTACCAATGTCATTCTACCATTGTTCAGTATAAAAAAATAAAGTTGTATATTGGCCGGACCTCAGGGTACCAATGTCATTCTACCACATTAGAGTACAAAATATTGTTGGATATTGGCAGGACCTCAGGATACCAACGCCATTCTATCATTCTACAGTACAAAATATTGTTGGATATTGGCAGGATCTCAGGGTACCAATGCCATACTATCATTCTACAGTACAAAATATAGTTGGATATTGGCAGGACCTCGGGGTACCAATGCCATTCTATCATTCTACAGACCAAAATATAGTTAGATATTGGCAGGACCTCAGGGTACCAATGTCATTCTATCAGTCTACAGTACAAAATATTGTTGGATATTGGCAGGACCTCAGGGTACCAATGCCATGCTATCATTCTACAGTACAAAATATTGTTGGATATTGGCAGGATCTCAGGGTACCAATGCCATACTATCATTCTACAGTACAAAATATAGTTGGATATTGGCAGGACCTCAAGGTACCAATGCCATTCTATCACTCTACAGACCAAAATATAGTTAGATATTGGCAGGACCTCAGGGTACCAATGTCATTCTATCAGCCTACAGTACAAAATATAGTTGGCTATTGGCAGTAGAGTACCTCAGGGTACCAATGCCATTCTACCACATTACAGTACAAAATATTGATGGATATTGACAGGACCTCAGGGTACCAATGTCATTCTACCATTGTACAGTATAAAAAAATAAAGTTGTATATTGGCCGGACCTCAGGGTACCAATGTCATTCTACCACATTAGAGTACAAAATATTGTTGGATATTGGCAGGACCTCAGGGTACCAACGCCATTCTATCATTCTACAGTACAAAATATTGTTGGATATTGGCAGGACCTCAGGGTACCAACGCCTTCTATCGTTATACAGTATAAAATATATTTGGATATTGGCAGGACCTCAGGGTACCAATGTCATTCTACCATTCTACAGTATAAAAAAATAATGTTGTATATTGGCAGGACCTCAGGGTACCAATGTCATTCTACCACATTAGAGTACAAAATATTGTTGGATATTGGCAGGACCTCAGGGTACCAACGCCATACTATCAGTCTACATTACAAAATATTGTTGGATATTGGCAGGACCTCAGGGTACCAACGCCTTTCTATCGTTATACAGTTTAAATACAGTTGGATATTGGCAGGACCTCAATGTACCAATGCCATTCTACCACATTATAGTACAAAATAAAGTTGGCTATTGGCAGGACCTCAAGGTGACAACGCCATTCTATCAGTCTACAGTATAAAATAAAGTTGGATATTGGCAGGACCTCAAGGTGACAACGTTATTCTATCAGTCTACAGTACAAAATATAGTTGGATATTGGCAGGACCTCAGGGTACCAATCTCATTTTATCAGTCTACAGTACAAAATATAGTTGGATATTGGCAGGACCTCAGGGTACCAATGTCATTCTACCACATTATAGTACAAAGTATTGTGGGCTCTTGGCAGGACCTCAGGGTACCAACGCCATTCTATTAGTCTACCGTATAAAATATAGTTGGATATTGGCAGGACCTCAGGGTACCAATGTCATTCTATCAGCCTACAGTACAAAATATAGTTGGCTATTGGCAGGACCTCAGGGTACCAACGCCTTTCTATCAGTCTACATTACAAAATATTGTTGGATATTGGCAGGACCTCAGGGTACCAACGCGATTCTATCGTTATACAGTATAAAATATAGTTGGATATTGGCAGGACCTCAGTGTACCAATCTCATTTTATCAGTCTACAGTACAAAATATAGTTGGATATTGGCAGGACCTCAGGGTACCAATGTCATTCTACCACATTATAGTACAAAGTATTGTGGGCTATTGGCAGGACCTCAGGGTATCGGCGCCATTCTATCAGTCTACCGTATAAAATATAGTTGGATATTGGCAGGACCTCAGTGTACCAATCTCATTTTATCAGTCTACATTGCAAAATATAGTTGGCTATTGGCAGGACCTCAGGGTACCAATGCCATTCTACCACATTACAGTACAAAATATTGATGGATATTGGAAGGACCTCAGGCTACCAATGCAATTCTACCACATTACAGTACAAAATATTGTTGGCTATTGGCAGGACCTCGGGGTACCAATGTTACTCTACTATTCTACAGTACAAAATAAAGTTGGATATTGGCAGGACCTGAGGGTACCAATGTCATTCTACCAAATTATAGAACAAAATATAGTTGGCTATTGGCAGGACCTCAGTGTACCAACGCCATTCTATCAGTCTACAGTACAAAATATAGTTGGATATTGGCAGGACCTCAGGGTACCAATGTCATTCTATCAGTCTACAGTACAAAATATAGTTGGCTATTGGCAGGACCACAGGGTACCAATGCCATTCTACCACAATACAGTACAAAATATTGATGGATATTGGCAGGACCTCAGAGTACCAATGTCATTCTATCCGTCTACAGTGCAAAATATAGTTGGATATTGGCAGGACCTCAGGGTACCAATGTCATTCTTTCAGCCTACAGTACAAAATATAGTTGGCTATTAGCAGGACCTCAGGGTACCAACGCCTTTCTATCAGTCTACATTACAAAATATTGTTGGATATTGGCAGGACCTCAGGGTACCAACGCGATTCTATCGTTATACAATATAAAATATAGTTGGATATTGGCAAGACCTCAGGGTACCAATGTCATTCTACCACATTATAGTACAAAGTATAGTGGGCTCTTGGCAGGACCTCAGCGTACCAACGCCATTCTATTAGTCTACCGTATAAAATATAGTTGGAAATTGGCAGGACCTCAGGGTACCAATCTCATTTTATCAGTCTACAGTACAAAATATAGTTGGATATTGGCAGGACCTCAGGGTACCAATGTCATTCTACCACATTATAGTACAAAGTATTGTGGGCTATTGGCAGGACCTCAGGGTACCGACGCCATTCTATCAGTCTACCGTATAAAATATAGTTGGATATTGGCAGGACCTCAGCGTACCAATCTCATTTCATCAGTCTACAGTACAAAATATAGTTGGCTATTGGCAGGAACTCAGGGTACCAATGCCATTCTACCACATTACGGTACAAAATATTGATGGATATTGGAAGGACCTCAGGCTACCAATGCCATTCTACCACATTACAGTACAAAATATTGTTGGCTATTGGCAGGACCTCGGGGTACCAATGTTACTCTACTATTCTACAGTACAAAATAAAGTTGGATATTGGCAGGACCTGAGGGTACCAATGTCATTCTACCAAATTATAGAACAAAATATAGTTGGCTATTGGCAGGACCTCAGTGTACCAACGCCATTCTATCAGTCTACAGTACAAAATATAGTTGGATATTGGCAGGACCTCAGGGTACAATTGTCATTCTACCAGTCTACAGTGCAAAATATAGTTGGATATTGGCAGGACCTCAGGGTACCAAAGTCATTTTATCAGTCTACAGTGCAAAATATAGTTGGATATTGGGAGGACCTCAGGGTACCAATGTCATTCTATCAGTGTACAGTGCAAAATATAGTTGGACATTGGCAGGACCTCAGGGTACCAATGCCATTCTACCACATTACAGTACAAAATATTAATGGATATTGGCAGGAGCTCAGGGTACCAACGTCATTCTAACATTCTACAGTACAAAATATAGTTGGCTATTGGCAGGACCTCAGGGTACCAATGTCATTCTATCAGTCTACAGTACAAAATATAGTTGGCTATTGGCAGTAGAGTACCTCAGGGTACCAATGCCATTCTACCACATTACAGTACAAAATATTGATGGATATTGGCAGGACCTCAGGGTACCAATGTCATTCTACCATTCTACAGAATAAAATAAAGTTGGATATTGGCAAGACTTCAGGGTACCAATGCCATTCTACCACATTACAGTACAAAATATAGTTGGCTATTGGCCGGACCTCAGGGTACCAATGTTACTCTACCATTTTACAGTACAAAATAAAGTTGGATATTGGCAGGACCTGAGGGTACCAATGACATTCTACCATATTATAGTACAAAATATAGTTGGCTATTGGCAGGACCTCAGGGTACCAACGCCATTCTATCAGTCTTCAGTATAAAATATTGTTGGATATTGGCAGGACCTCAGGGTACCAATGTCATTCTATCAGTCTACTGTACAAAATATAGTTGGCTATTGGCAGGACGTCAGGGTTCCAATGTCATTCTACCAGTCTACAGTGCAAAATATAGTTGGATATTGGCAGGACCTCAGGGTACCAAAGTCATTATATCAGTCTACAGTACAAAAAATAGTTGGCTATTGGCAGGACCTCAGGGTACCAACGCCATTCTATCAGTCTACAGTATAAAATATTGTTGGATATTGGCAGGACCTCAGGGTACCAATGTCATTCTATCAGTCTACAGTACAAAATATAGTTGGCTATTGGCAGGACCTCAGGGTACCAAAGTCATTATATCAGTCTACAGTACAAAAAATAGTTGGCTATTGGCAGGACCTCAGGGTACCAACGCCATTCTATCAGTCTACAGTATAAAATATAGTTGGCTATTGGCAGGAGCTCAGGGTACCAACGTTATTCTAATATTCTACAGTATAAAATATAGTTGGCTATTGGCAGGACCTCGGGGCACCAATTTCATTCTATCAGTTTAAAGTACAAAATATAGTTGGATATTGGCAGGACCTCAGGGTACCAATGTTACTCTACCATTCTACAGTACAAAATAAAGTTGGATATTGGCAGGACCTCAGGGTACCAATGTCATTCTACCACATTATAGTACAAAATATAGTTGGCTATTGGCAGGACCTCTGGGTACCAACGCCATTCTATCAGTCTACAGTATAAAATGTAGTTGGATATTGGCAGGACCTCAGGGTACCAATGTCATTCTATCAGTCTACAGAACAAAATATAGTTGGCTATTGGCAGGACCTCAGGGTACCAATGTCATTCTACCAGTCTACAGTGCAAAATTTAGTTGGATATTGGCAGGACCTCAGGGTACCAATGTCATTCTATCAGTCTACAGTGCAACATATAGTTGGATATTGGCAGGACGTCAGGGTACCAATGTCATTCTACCTGTCTACAATGCAAAATATAGTTGAATATTGGCAGGACCTCAGGGTACCAATGTCATTCTTTCAGTGTACAGTGCAACATATAGTTGGATATTGGCAGGACCTCAGGGTACCAATGTCATTCTATCAGTCTACAGTACAAAATATCGTTGGATATTGGCAGGACCTCAGGGTACCAATGTCATTCTATCAGTCAACAGTACAAAATATAGTTGGATATTGGCAGGACCTCAGGGTACCAATGTCATTCTATCAGTCTACAGTACAAAAAATAGTTGGATATTGGCAGAACCTCAGAGTACCAATGCCATTCTACCACATTACAGTACAAAATATTGATGGATATTGGCAGGACTTCAGGGTACCAATGCCATTCTACCAGATTACAGTACAAAATATAGTTGGCTATTGTCAGGACCTCAGGGTACCAATGCCATTCTACCACATTACAGTACAAAATATTGATGGATATTGGCAGGACCTCCGGGTACCAATGCCATTCTACCACATTACAGTACAAAATATAGTTCGCTATTGGCAGGACCTCAGGGTACCAATGTCATTCTACCACATTGTAGTACAAAATTTAGTTGCCTATTGGCAGGACCTCAGGGTACCAACGCCATTCTATCAGTCTACAGTATGAAATATAGTTGGATATTGACAGGACCTCAGGGTAACAATGTCATTCTACCAGTCTACAGTGAAAAATATAGTTGGATATTGGCAGGACCTCAGGGTACCAATGTTACTTTACCATTCTACAGTACAAAATAAAGCTGGATATTGGCAGGACCTCAGGGTACCAATGTCATTCTACCACATTATAGTACAAAATATAGTTGGCTATTGGCAGGACCTCAGGGTACCAACGCCATTCTATCAGTCTACAGTATAAAATATAGTTGGATATTGGCAGGACCTCAGGGTACCAATGTTACTCTACCATTCTACAGTACAAAATAAAGTTGGATATTGGCAGGACCTCAGGGTACCAATGTCATTCTACCACATTATAGTACAAAATATAGTTGGCTATTGGCAGGACCTCAGGGTACCAACGCCATTCTATCAGTCTACAGTATAAAATATAGTTGGATATTGGCAGGACCTCATGGTACCAATGTCATTCTATCAGTCTACAGTACAAAATATAGTTGGCTATTGGCAGGACCTCAGGGTACCAATGTCATTCTACCAGTCTATAGTGCAAAAAAATAAAGTTGGATATTGGCAGGACCTCAGGGTACCAATGTCATTCTATCACATTACAGTACCAAATAAAGTTGGATAAAGGCACGACCTCAGGGTACCATTGTCATTCTATCATTCTACAGTATAAAATAAAGTTGGATAAAGCAGGACCTCAGGGTACCATTGTCATTCTATCATTCTACAGTATAAAATAAAGTTGGATAAAGCAGGACCTCAGGGTACCAACGCCATTCTATCACATTACAGTACCAAATACAGTTGGATAAAGGCAGGACCTCAGGGTATCAATGCCATTCTATCATTCTACAGTATAAAATAAAGTTGGATAAAGCAGGTCCTCAGGGTGCTGCTTAGTGTCATTTTATCATTATGCAGTGCAAACAAATACATTGGATAAAGGCAGGACCGTAGGGAACCAAGACCATTATATATTAAAGTGCAGTGCAATTTATATTGTGGACAGAGGCTATCAAAGCTACATGTGCATTATGATTATAGAATAGATCTACTGCAGTTCAACAACTATATAGCATATTGGGATAAAGGCGGAACTCAAAGAGTTCCACGACCTATCACATTAAATAACATGATAATGGTCCGTAATGGTCAATTGCGCAGGTTTAATTGTATAATACACGGACACATTAAAATTCCTATGGCAACAACAACAATGTTTCCTATTCATAATTCACACGTCTGCCGTACTGGCTTTATACACCTTTATACCTGGCTGAGTAAGCTGCCCGCAATTACACACAAAAACAATATTAAGAATGCAATAAGGCTTCACACACAGACATGCACGGAAAAACGGTACAGCAAAGACAAGACCAGAGAATTGTACTTTCACTTTCGTTTTAAGAAAAAACATTCTATTATGTTGAAACTGCTTCAAAACCACACTTGCAATGTACGAAAACATTCTACTCATGTTTAATTAGATGGACGCTGCACTGCCACGCTTTATTGTTCTAAAAAATGGATAAATAAAGAAATATATATCCTGCACATGCATATCATATCCGACTACTAGTACACATGAGTCACGTGTTAATGTTCTGCATTTTGATTGGTTGTTGTTGTTGTAGCGAATAATCAGTCCTGCCAGCTTGATTGTGAGGTCCTGCCAATAACTTCTACGCGTTTTTTTAGTAGATACACCGGATCTTTCTGCATGGGAGAATCGAACAACGACACCGTACTTCAGTCTCGCGCAGCGTCTGTTTTCATTGTGCGTCTGCTGCAGGTCTTGAAATTTGGAATGAAACCGATTAAATGAACGACTTCGTCGACTGCAAATGTGCCAGAAGTCTTGTGAAGATTCAATTCCGAAGGTATAAGATAATTAGCATCTATAAAGTCGTATAATCGCACCGTTATTTTTACGATAAATTTCGCGACCACAAAGTTGTGTAGATTCTCGCTCTATCGGGGCACTTAATGTTTTCTATGTGTTATTAAGCAACTGAATAGATCGTTTGCCACTGGCTGGCTTTAAAATTAATATCTCAGTGAAAAATAAGCTCAAAATGCACGATAAAAAAGTTGATATTTACAAAATCACGCAGTAGATGATCAACCATGGTCATGTTGACAGGTCTAGAGTTACTCCCCTTTCTATCGGTGCATGTCTTTTTACGTACAATCGGTAGATCTATTCAGTTTAACCTCTGACAAAATGTCAGGAAGCTTGAGTCTTTGAGCACAGGGCTTCTTAGACTTCAGGAGCATCACTGCCATGCTCGACCAACTGCAATTAATGGCCCTCACTACAGGAGCGCTGAGCTCAAGCATGGGTTTCTATGATATGTATCCGGTTGTATACAACTTTGTTGATGTCCCTGCCACATACCTTTTACCAACCACTGCAATGAATTGGAGGTCACAGATTCAACTACCTCATACTGTACGCTCAAATTCTCATTGCTCAGGAGAAACATCACATGCTGTCCTACAAGTACAAAGGTGCAGTGCTTCAAGATGCTGGTGAGGCCAGCTATTGATTATGTATCCCCGGCTAGGGATCCACATACCACCAGCAACATCACAGTGTTGGAAGTGGTTCTGACAGACGAGCAGCCCCCTATGTCACTGGGGACTAAAGGCGAACAAATAGCACCACCCAGATGACAGTGCAGAGAATGAGAGATGCAGTCGAACTGCTACTCATGTACAGATTTACACACAACTTTGTTTAAATCCTTGAACTTCTTCCATCCACAGTATGTCAATTTTCCTGATTAATCCCGCTTTATCATTTATGAAAAGGCAATGCCTCCTGACCAAAATAAAAGTTATTTGATGAAACTATCTCAAGAAGTAGCAAAGATATGGTAAATTCAATCTGCTCAGAAGGGTTTTATTTAATAAAAACACGAGTTAAATGTGGAAATAATGTCATTGAAGGCCCCTTATTTAGCAAAGATGTTCAGCCACTTATAATGTTCCTAATTTTGAATTTTGCCCTGTTGGCACCCCTACATCCAGCAGCCCTCCACTCCTTGCTATATTGCCGGACAGACACTGACTTCTTCCTGCCTTATATCCAGTCATCGAAAGCCATTGTCATGTCCCTGGCCTTAAACAGCTTCAAGGCTGGAGTGGCCACTCTCCACTAGACATACCTCAGTCACAATTTTATCTGTTTTTATCCTTCAATTACCTTTGTTTTCCTGGCTCACGCTCACCTTGTACATGTATATCACAAGTATGTTGACGCTCCAGACTACCAGAGTGGGCCCTGTACTTTAACGGGAAGAAGCATTTACATTCGACACGCTAAAAAAAAATATTAATCATTAAGACATATCTCAAGTCAAAATAGGCAACAGAAACCATAGCGACTACAGGCTCCATAGATTATTGCGATAAATGTTATAAGTTGAACTGTTCGTGAGATAAACTTTTGGGTTGATCGGCAAATATAAATATTGTCCAAGAAAAGTTCAAATTTTGGTGGTTAGGACTGTAAAAAATGGTGCAGCACTTTCCCGAATGTCTGTGTTTCATTAAATGATCAAAAGTAGAGCAGGTTTCTAACTTTTAATAACCAATAAACATTTTGAAAATTGCTATTATATACATGTGAAGCTTAATTATGATCAGGAGAGATTAATTAATGGTTGCAAAATGACTAGCTGACTCATCCCCACACCTGAACACGGCCAGTCTGGGAGTTTACCATTGCCAAACATTGCAGCCATGATTGTAGATATCTTAATAAAACTGAGTCTGATGTATCGAACCCTGACCCATAATCTGGTACCCGAGTATCATACTGTTTGTCGATCAGGCTAACAAATGCTGCTGATATGATTGCAGTTAATGCTGCTGCACCAGTGAATTGAAACACAAGCCACCAAAATAAGGCGGGGATAGCTGGAGACTGGTGCCTGGTTTGTCCCTGCACTGCCAGGGTCAGTCAGTGCTGGATATATGTAGCTCACCTTGATTCCTTGTTACTCACTGTCACCTGTATTTTCATTGATTTTAAAACTGCCCTAATGTCAGATGTAACCTGCCAATTAGTTTTAAGAAGTTTGAATAATAAAAAGTTAGTGGTTATTTTTTTACACTTTTAATAATATACGGTACAATACATGCAGACTTCCTGATACTAGCAGTTTACTTAGATTTTAGAATGAATTCAGAAATATTAGATACTGGTATTAAATGGTATAAATAGGTGATCAATATACTCTTTACTTCATTAAAAATTACCTGTCTTTATTATACCCCCGCAAACAAAGTTTGAAGGGGGTATACTGGAGTCACCATGTTGGTCTGTCGTTACGTTAGCATTGTGTCCACTCTGTAACTTTGTCATTTCTTACTGGATTTTAAAATTGCCTGGTACAAATGTTCACCACATCAAGACGGTGTGTCATGCGCAAGACCCAGGTCCCTACCTCAAAGGTCAAGGTCACACTTGCAGGTCAAAGGTTATATAGTCATGCAAATCGTGTCCGCTCTGTAACTTTGTCATTTCTTACTGGATTTTAAAATTGCTTGGTACAAAGTCATGAAATTTCAATCATGGTGTTTTTCAATCTGTATAGCAGCAGATTTCCATCAAATGTGTTGTTAAGACTATAATTTTAAATAATATTCATGTGTCAAGGCGGTGCTGCGGGGGTATGATTCATCACTCCTGTGATAGCTCTAGTTAGTTTTGATTTTTATAGATATTGAATGAAGTTTAAATCGACAATATACTGCTTTGATGTCTAGTGATGTAGGCATTTGCTGATTTTTAAGCCAATACCTGTATATCCCGGATGCTACTTTTGTTAATTTAATTTTTTTTCTTCACAGATATAATCCCTATTGTTAGTTGGCTTACTCCAGAATCCATGTGTTGACACTACTGGTACATAATGTCATAGAACTGATTCAGTGTGGATGGCAATGGACATGAAGCTGTTCAAAAGTAGGTAAATTGCTTTTAAGTTTTTGTGTCGCCTGAACAGGTGACATATATTATGACATATATGTGTTACTTTTGTTTGCAGCAGCATCCTGCTTTGCGTGAGATTGGTATTGGAAATGCAGGAGATTTCCTTAAAATGCAGAAGATTTCACTAAACTGCAGGAGATTTTCCTTGCTAAAACTAAACTCTATATGAACTCTTCTGTGCGATTTCCAACCTCTTTTGGGGAAAATTATATTTAGTCCAGAGCAGATTTTTTTTGTAAACAGTGCAGAAACATTTATGTTTCATGATGTCACACTATGGGTGCTTTGTAACATACTAAAAATCTAGGAAATGAAAGTGACACTGTGTATCATTTTGGGGTAAAACCTTACAAATCATAACAGCTAAGCATGATTTTTTGGAAACACCGTTAACAATTGTATTTAATAAAAATAGCTTGCAGCCTTGCAGTGTTTCATTTTGGTTAAGAAAACTATGACTCCTTTTCCAATGACCTCAGAAAAGCAACAAGTCCCACTACATAAAGTTACAACTTAAAAAGAATAAAAATCCTATGTATTTATTGAAAACAGTTTGTGTTAACAATAGAGTTGCGGCGATATCATCGATGCATCGGTGACTCGTGATATTTGCTTTAACGATACAGGACGATACTTGGCTACATATTCTAAAACAAAAACAGAAAGTTTGTCCGAATTTTAGTAAACTTACTTGCCGCTTACGTAACTGAAATAATGGTATCACGCCACTAAATGTTTCAATTTCCGAGCAGAGTTGTCTTTCGTTGGCCTCACAATGGAATGTAGCCGTCGTTCATGTTTGTTACGGTAAATATGACCGTAAGTTTGCAATAACTCAGACAATTGTAATTGAAAGTTGTTATCATAATAATTTAATAATTAAAACAAACGTTTGACAAATATTTGTATTGTTTAATGTCCGGAGTCCCCCCAAAATTACTTGCGTTCTAGTACCATTAGGGGGCATAATTGCTGCAGGTGGTCCGGCGTGCTACGGCTTTTAAGCCCTACGGCATCTTTTGTGTATAGCACTTAAACGTTAATTGTTTGTTGATGTTAATAGAATAAACATATAAAAAGATTTGTGGTCTTAACTGATAAGTTGCTAAGGCTGAAGTTTGATTACTCAGTTCAAAACTGCACTCATTCTGTTATGTCTTAGTATTGTGATACTTATCACGATACAACTACAAGTATCATGATAATATTGCGATACGTTTTCAGCGGCGATACCCAACTCTAGTTAACAATTACTAAAATGTTATTTAAAAATAAAATGTTTCTCCTACCAGTACCTACCTACCTACCCTTAATTTTTTGGCCTGTAACCTGAACCACAACATAATTTGTTTTAGCCTAACCGTATTATATTTTAACATTTCAGATACATCTTTTCTGTGAAAACAAGTGCTCATACTTGGCAGTTTGGAGAAGTAACTATTTCTGTGATCGTTGTCCAAATAATTGGAAGTTAATACCGAGTGTTTCAGATCAACTGAACGTCAGATAACAAAGGTACTATAGAAATTACTTAATGGTCGTTCTGCTTGCTAGAACACATGTCTAAAGGCATGTTTGTTAAACTTTTAGACATTGTCTTATGATATTAAGTTATTAATAACCACTGGATCACTGAGTAAGTAGATTAATCTATTATCAGAATTGATTTCTATTAAATGGAGACTATCAAGTTGATGATCTGACTGAAGGAAATCTTTAATGCCTAGTCATAGACTAGTACCAGAAATTTTAAACTGGTCAATTTGATAAGGTATGAAATAAATAATAATGAAAATGTTTGTATAAATCATAAATGCAACATTCAGATGTAATTAGAATAGAAGTTTTTGCTTACATTAAACTGAGATGAGCATTAATAAACAAAACACACATTTCAGTTACTGTATAATAATGTTTTTCTTGTTGTTTATTTCAGACCCATTAATTATGCAATGAAATGTATTCCCGAAGATGGCTGATTGACAAATATATTGGACTTGATTTTGGGAGAGAACCACTTTTACTGTTTTCATGAAACTACATGCATTTAAGAGACTGAGATGACTTCCAGAACAGGATCTAATTTGCTTTCCAACAAAATTAAGAGTTTCAGAAGTGCTGATTGACTGCAATGTTGCGCCCTGAACTTTTACATTTTTTGTTTAACTTACTTGTTAAACTGATCTACATTGTGACTCATTATCAAGGATTTATTTAATTTTGTACAGCCACTGATATCTTAAAACAACACTATAAGATAGGTCAGACATTCATACTTGGCTTCCCATGTGACATCATCATAATATGCTAAGAACGCCAAATAATGTAATTCGCATATTTATTGCGTAGTGTGCATTATGGGATGTAGAAAAATGCACAGATGCAGGCATTGCGAAACTTGACACTTGGTCTAGAACTGTCGACTATTCGAAGAATACTCAAGCTATTGTACTCGCCCAAGCGGCAGCGTCAGTGTCGGCATCCCTGTGTTAAGATTTTGTATCTAAGCTGGTAACTCAATAACCACTGAAGGGAATAGTTTAAAACTTTATGCACTTGTTGACTGTGAATATCTAAGATGATAGGGACAGGTCCCATAACTGTGAATTGTTTTTTTGCAGAGTTATGCCCCTTTTGGACTTAGAATATTAGTGTTAAGTTTTTGCATGTTAGCTGGTATCTCAGTAACCACTGAAAGGAATTGTTTTAAACTGCACATACTTGTTCACTGCGAATATCTAAGCTCATAGGGACAGGTCCCATAACTGTGATTTGTTTTTTTTTACAGAGTTAAGATTTTGCATGTAAGCTCAGGTATAGATAATATGATGTAGTACTGTGCTGATTGTCATACATACATTGTGATAGTTTTTCCATGAATTTAGTTTTAAAAATGGAGGACCTATGAGAGTTGTCAATTGATAAAAATTGATATTATACCACTTTTGGAAATTTTACTAAGCATGTGATAACAAAATCCGCGAAAACAACATCACCAGCTTACATTTGTTTATTCTTGCTCAGTAATATGGTAATGCGATAAAAAGAATCCTTCTTTTGTTGTCATTGGAGATCAACACTTCTTAAACTTGTCAGGAAAACAAAACATTAAACTCACCAAAAGGCTCGCTTAATAACTTGTGTTTTCTAGACTCGCTCAAGAAATGTTGATTTCCAAAGACAACTCATGGCTGATCCAATAATATATATTAAACTTGTTCAGGAAATGTTATTAAGCTTGATAACGGCTCGCTTAATAAAATTTCCAAAACTTGTTAACTATAAATTATATCAATTGATAACTGTTGATAGATCCTCTATAAATCACATGACTTTGTTTGTATCTGGCTTTGGGTTAATATAATGTTCACATGACGTCAACATATTCTCATAAATGAAATCACTTTGTATTTTTATGCCCCCGTATCGATAGATCGGGAGGTATATAGTGATTTGTCCGTCCGTTGGTCCTTCTGGCCTGGTTAACCCAAATTGACCGTTTCAAATACAAAGCTTTCATACATGCATTGATGTTCTATATGACCACTCTCCACACACCTGTATCAACTGACTCCATTTTGACCTTGACCTAATTTTGGACTTAGACTTATTGAAAGGCCAATTCTTGGTTAACCCAAATTGACCGTTTCTTCTAGCATTAATATGGCTTGCTACAAAGCTTTCATACTTGCATGGATGTTGTATATGACCACTCTCCACATGCCTGTATCACCTGACTCCATTTTGACCTTGACCTAATTTTGGACTTATTGAAATGGCTTCCACGGGGGCATAAGCATTTATTCAACGTAGTCTTGTTTTCATCTGTCAAGAATCAGAATGTTTTTTTTATTGTTATTATTCTCTGCGCAGGACTGTCAATGTTTTGTACATTTATTTATCAAATGACTTTCATTGTATAAAGCGTATCTATCAAGTTTTGTCAATTGATATAAACTTACATTAAAGTGTATAGAGCTATATCAGACGATATTTTTTCACTAAAAAATTGAAAAACAATAATGCTTTAATATCCATTAGATCATTTTTCGCTTCAGTTTTAACAGAAACTCTTTCTGTGATTTATTACACATGCGAATTGTCCGTTTTCATACGAAAGTGTTCTAGAACACCCTATGAAATTACAAGAATCGTCTATTTTTTCCACGATTGAATCAAAGTACACGGAACCCATCCAAAGTTTGAATTTGCAATTAAGGTAGTCTAGTAGCATACTCAAAACGATGACATTAAAATTACCGATAGATATAGCTCTAAACACTTTAAACAAGTTTTGGAAATTTTATTAAAACGAGCCTTTGGCAAGCTTAATAATGTTTCCTTTATAAGTTTAATATAAGTTTATATAAATTGACAACGAGCACTATATTTTTAGCTCATCTGATTTTTTAAAAATAGATGATTTATTGTCATCACTTGATCGTCATGGTTAAGTTTTGTATTTAGGTAAACTTTTTTCATAAACTATCAAAGCTGTTGCTTTTAAACTTGCAACACTTGTTCACCTTTAATACCTAAGCCTGTAAAGCAAGACCCATAACTCCAATCTGCATTTTGTAAGAATTATTGCCCCTTTTTGGACTTAGAAAATAAAGTGCCTTGGTTAAGTTGTGTGTTTAGGTCCACTTTTCTCCTAAACTATCAGTTATTGCTTTGAAACTTTCAACACTTGTTCACCATCAATACCTGACCATGTCAAGCAAGACTCATAACTCTGATTTGCATTTATGCATGAGTTATTGCCCCTTATTGGACTTTGAAAATTCCTTGGTTAAGTTTTGTGTTCAAGTCCACTTTTCCCATACACTATGTGGGCTATTGCTTTGAAACTTTCAACATTTGTTCACCATCAATACCTGACCATGTCAAGCAAGAACCATAACCCTGATCTGTATTTTGCTAGAGTTTTTGCCCCTTTTTGGACTTAGAAAATGTCTTGGTTAAGTTTTGTCCACTATGGTTAAGTTTTGTCCACTTTTCTCATTCACTATGTGGGCTATTGCTTTCATGTACTGGTTGTAAAAAAGAAAACCAGCTGTACACAGAGTACCTGTAGATGTGTATTTGTATCATTACCTTATTAAATATAAAGGTTTTAAAATATGTTAATGGTCTGATAAATCTATTTAGATTAAAAATTTGCCACAGTTAAGTATGGTACACGAATTTTATATTAGACAATTTAATGTTAATCATTACAGTTGTTACTAATGATATATATCTGTAATAAAAAGTATGGTAATTGCTTTATTTTCACATTATAAATGTTTATTACATTTTCCACATAATCTATATCCTCTAGCTCTTAGATCTAAATGCAGTGTTAGACTGTTAGTTGTTATACTCTCAATGTGTTGTCACAATTATTAATAGTATAATATTGAACACTTCTATATAGTCCTGGCATCTACCTGCCCAGCAGTATTGTGTATAACATGTAATCACCATACAATCACAACATAATTTTTATGTCAACTTGCTTCATTACTTATCACCATCAATACCTTACTCTGTAAAGCAGGATACATGACGTCATTTAGGAGATAAAGTGACGTCATTTAAAAATTATACTACACTTGTTACATATTAAGTTATACATACTCGTTATACTAACGTGGATACAAGGAAATTCGTGTGATATACAGGTATATAAGTATAGTAAGTAAGTTACAATCTTAAATGTAACATGTGTAGTATAAAGTTATACTACTTGGTGTATTTTTCCAATAAAACTTTGCATATTAGTATGCGTTTTTAGTGTCATATAATAGAAAGAATCTATCACTCATCGTCAATAAATGGCTTAATAAAATTTCCAAAACTTGTTTAATATAAATTTATATCAAGTGACAACTAGTGATAGACCATCTATATACCTTATGTGTCTTTTTATTTAGTCTTTAGTTGCTATAATTTCTCATGGCCACTGCTATGAACATATTCTGTGATAAGTTTCCTACCAGTTTTTAACCGGAGGGGACTATATGTTTGCCCTCATTCAGATTGTCAAGAAATATGTATTTGACCATAACTCGAATAGTTTAGTGAAAATACTTTAAAACCTAGAGCCAGTCAAACTTGTAAGAGTTTTGTATGTAGGTTTATGAAACTTTGTATGTGAAGAGGTGGCCGAAAGGAGATTATGAAACATAGAAAATTAGTTAAAACAGGTGTCGACTTCTGAATCACTAAGTCTTG
This sequence comes from Spisula subtruncata, assembly GCA_963678985.1. Classification (NCBI taxonomy): domain Eukaryota; kingdom Metazoa; phylum Mollusca; class Bivalvia; order Venerida; family Mactridae; genus Spisula; species Spisula subtruncata. The sequence continues at coordinate 43,963,601 of OY787666.1, forward strand.
CAATTCCAAGTTGCCTTATTATGTATGTTTGCGCATGAAATAATATTTGATCATATATATATAATAAAGATATTGAAAAGTTAACATGAATCGTCTGTTTTTATTTTAATTAAAATTTGTCTGTTTTTATTTCAATTATAGTCTCGAGAAGCACATCACAGATACCCGTTTGACCAGGGTAGAGCAGCTTATCTATAGAAACATACTGGTTGAAGACCTAATTTGTTGGTTTTCATGCGGATAACAGAAAAAAGTATAATGTACTTTTAAATAAGGATTATAAACATACGTATAACATACGGTGTACTTTTCATACGTAAAACGTACGGTGTACTATTTTCTGTTTTTCATACGTTTATAAAACCGTACGTTTTTCATATGTTTTTCATACGTAAAACGTACGTTTTTTAATATTCTCAACCGTACGTAAAACGTACGGCGTACTATTCTGTGGATAACCATACGTTTTCAACCGTATGGAAAACGTACGTTTTTCGTACGTTTTTCATACGTGGAAGTTTTTCCTGTGTATAACAGGTCCATCGGTGACCTGCCTTTAACAGTCAATGCGTTTTTCATGTCCGCACAAACAGCCTTACAGAAGTAAGCTTAAAAAGGTCCGCGCTCATTTCTTTGATAATCCTTATTGATCGACTGTTTCATATGATTTTTATAAAACTTTTAATGGACAAGGCTTCCACGTGGAACATTAAGTTTTATTTAACGCAATCTTGTTCATATTTGTGTTTCATAACTAACAGGACAATTTCCTCTGGTTTCCCCCTGTTTATGATTAGGGTGATGTATTTCCTTTGGTTCCTTATGTTTGTGCCGCTATGATTAAGTGTCTATTTACAGGGGGTGAACGTAAAGCATGGGGAGCAGTTGTTTAAGTAGGACTTTCTTAGGTTGATGCCAATAGTCGATATTTTGATGTTTTTTGTCACATAACGGACACATTTTCATTTTTTTGTCTTATATTGGCATCAAACTCCACGGAAAAAAGTATGAGAAAATCCGAAAGGGAAGGTAGCACTCAACCTAACCAGCCGAGCACAGAATCAGAAACACCACAACACAACTACCCTGAGCAATGCCTACAGAAACACATGCCAAAACGGCGACTAAATGAGGCACAACAGCCCCGGGGCGTGACCTAGTTTAAAACACTAAGGACAGTGACCTAAAGTCCTACTTAAACCACCACACTCTCCTTGTTTTACGTTCACCCCCTTGATTTATATACTTACACTTGTATTTCCAGTGCCGTAGATACGCACGGTGTAACTGGCAGTGTTACTATTACTGTGACCATCAATAATCTCAACGATGAAGCGCCTGTGTTCACAAGCGGTACAACCACTGCTGAGGTTGGTGTCAATGACGCTACCGGTAAGATTTCTCATTCTTCCGTTTCAGTAGAAACTAACTTATCAGAAACACCCTCAGTACTGACCAAATAATTCGGGCTATGAGAGAGTTGTAATTTTAATGATCATTTCGCTGGGTTAGAATGAGCAGGTCGTAACCACAAAATTGATATTTTGAGAAAACAAGAAAAAACTGTCTGAAATTTACTCTTTACCTATGGAAAACATGTTTTTACAACTTAATTTTGGTCCACATTACTTGTTCCGATTTTCATATCATTAAGCTCATAAGAGGCGTGTTATGGTGCAGATTTCCATCAGTCTAATAAGGTCGTTACTAGCAGTAACGACCTTCTCATTCTAAGTCAGCGATTTGTACGAACACGTATTGTATAAATATCGGATTTAACATGAGTGTCTTTTTATATTGAATTAATTAAACGAGTTGGATAAAATGATAAAATACGAGGATCTGTCGAGTTTTTCATAATTTTTATCCTACGAGTTTAATAAATTCTATATGGAAAGACACGAATGTAAGATTCTTTTTATTACATGAACAAAAATACCATGTACATGCATTAAAAGTAGACATGCTAGAACAGAATCAATTCAGTGAGTAATGAGGTTAAAAATAAATGAGCAACTAAACATAATGCAGCACTGTATTTAAAGTACCGTTACAGTGTTGCATAATTATTGGAGCGAGACGGATATATTGAATCGTTATCACATCACGGACCCGTTTTTTCTATGTATCCTGTCTGTATATGGAACTCTTGTCGCTCTTGTTAGATTTTAGGAACAAGAAAGCAGGTCGTTTTATCGGTGTTCAAAATGCTTCACTCAGGAGTTTATGCTTCAGCTTGTTAAAAGCATAAAACTTTCGGCAACAGCAATACCATAGAATATTATTTTTTATAAGTTTTATAATAATAGGACGACGGACGAACGAGTTACTGTCCATTGTTATCACACTTATGTATAGACATGGAATACTATATGGCATCTAATTCGTTGATTAAACTATCCGTTGATGTTTATCCTATAATTCGTCAATTTCAGGCACGACTGTGTATACGGCTGCTGCCACAGATGATATGGTTCCACTAAATCTGGTGTACGCCATTGATAGCGGTAAGGTGATAGAATGTGTTGCTATGGTGATAGAATGTGTTGCTATGGTGATAGAATGTGTTGCTATGGTGATCATGCTCAATGCTGGTTTTCTATCGTTGTTAAATCAATGGATGTCACAAAGCAAAGTGATTAGCAAAGATTTTTTTATTCTAAATTCAATTTCAGCACGAAGTTTTAATAAAACATAGAAATACAGTTAAACGACTATATGAGAAATATTTTTGCTTGCTTAATCGCGATCCATCTACTAAAAAGTTTTAGTAAACCACGAACGTTTTACTGATTGAAACATTTGAAGTGATAGCAAGACATATGGTTGCAATATACAACATGTTAGAAAAAGATTTTATACACGGCTTCAGTTCAGCATTTCCAGTTATATATGGATCATCCTTCGTAAATACTTATCTTCAGTTTAAATCTTATATTTATATAATTTTATATAACATTATTTCTTCAATACTTGATAAAAGTACGGTATGATACATGACAGAACAGTGCCTTTGAATGATAATCGTCCCGGTAGCGTACATAAACATTGTTTCCAATGCAAATTTGTAACTATACATAACAAAATAAGTGTTATATAACTGTACACAAAATGTAGATTTCATTTAATAATGTAATTACTTTGATGCGTAACTTAGAATGAATCTTTTAATCTGAATAAGATTTATCTAAGATTTCTCTGCTCGATATCTTAACCAAACTCAAACCGTTTTTCTTTTTTTTCTTTTTTCCAATGATATACCTTACTTGATGCCCATTCGTTTCAATTTACAGGTAATGATGCAGGATATTTTGCAATAGACGGAGCTAGTGGTGAAATTACAACTGCCACAACTATCTCATATATAGCAGATTTCAATTTAGTGATTTCGGCATTTGATACCGTAGATACTACAACATTAACCCTTCCAATACACATCAGAACCGGTAGGTGAAATTTATTATTGTTAGGATAAGACAAAATAATGTTTAAGTTTAGGTTACGGGCCAAAAAATAGGGTAGGTAGGTAGGTAGGTAGGGTAACCATTTTATTTTTAATATTATTTTATTTAGGGTTTTTTTCTACTGTATACTTATTTACGATTTTTTTTTCTCTTTTCAAGTTTTGGCTTTTAATTTTCAATATTATGTTGTAGGATGGCAGCAAAATAATATGGTAGGTAGAAAACCATTAACCCCCAACATTATTTTGTTTAGGCCTAAGCAATATGTATTTGTTATTATAGCACCAGCGCTGAAATTCTCCAGTTTTTTTATTATTACATTACTGACGTTGACATAACGTTTTTATTTCTTGTTACATCGCTGACATTTACATTGTCATGTAATTGTTATTACAGCACTGACATTATTATTCTCATTGTGTTTGTTATTACAGCACCGACGTTGATATGACCATTATTTTTGTTATTACAGCACCGACGTTGATATAACCATTATTTTTGTTATTACAGCGCCGACGTTGATATAACCATTATTTTTGTTATTACAGCACCGACGTTGACGTTACCACCTGGTGATACTCAGGATATAACAGAAGATTCTAGCATTGGCACGACGGTTTATACGTTTGATGTTTCTGATCAAGATGGGGATACCACACATACGTATTCTATAGTCCCTCCTTCAGACGATTTTGCTGTAGTCGGTTCAGACGTAGTGACATCCTCGCTGTTTGATTTTGAGACGGGAACTACAAGTTTTTCCCTAGTATTAAGGCAAGTTTTCACTCACCTAACGCTAATATATACAGTAAAACTTCGTTATACCGAGGAGTGATCGTGACAGGTAATTTACTCGACGTAAACCGGGTGCTCAAAATAATGAAACTCTTCATCCATGAGCAAATCTATATACAGTATAGGGCAATTTCACTGGGACTTCGAAATTTGTTCGACATAGACCGGGTGCTCGTAATATTGATGCTCGTCATAACGAAGTTTTACTGTAAATGAACGGATAAGTCATTTTACCTTGTATAATTATAATCATCTAGCAAGAGTAATACTGACATAATCAAATCAGCAAACGATTTTGTCAACTTGCCTTTTTGTTTACAAACTGTATTCATTTTACTGGTTGTGTGCCTATTTGCCATTTTGTAACTTACTTTCAAAGCTTTCAACAATGTTTGTTTCATTAATACATACATATATACATGTACTGTGTAAACGATTGATTACGCTAATAGTTGTATCATCTTTGTGATAAATGTACGTCCTTGTGTCTCGTTTATGTCAACATATCGATGGTGCCGAACCAAAACCCCGTAACTCGATTTTGGTGCGAAAACTTTTTTGCAGCATCTGCATCTGCTAGACGTCTCGCGCATTTCTGTCTTGTCGCCATTTAAATAGCCAATCACGTTACTTAGATGGCGACAAGACAGAAATGCGCGGGACGTCTAGCAGATGCGGATGCTGCAAAAAAGTTTTCGCGCCAAAATTGTGTTACGGGGTTTTGGTTCGGCACCGTCGATATGTGACTTCGGTTATGTTTGTCAGGCCGTCGAAATATGGTGTCGTGTTATTGTGGCTATTCGTTGTCATTTTGTCGGATTCGTTTATTGTGACTGATACTTGTTGTGGGTGAGCTTTCTTTTTGTGATCTTTTTGTGGGGAGCAGTGGAATAACTTTAGAGAGGTCCCGGGTTCAACCCCCGTCTTGGCCATGGGTCAATTTCTTTTACCAAGACCAACATGCTCCACTCCACCATGGTGTAACACGGTACCTGCGAGGGCAGTGTTTATTCCTTGGGGCCGAAAACCGATGTTGGCCGCCACACCTTCTGGAGAGAAATAGTCTCTCCAGGGAGACACGAGCGTAGGTTTCCATAGGTAGCCCAATGACTGGGGAGAGTTAAAATGTCAAAGTGTGCTTGAGCGGTCTAACAGCTGACAAGTGCCCTAGAAAATTGGTAACTTAACTTATGTGCATTGCATTTCGTTTTTTTTTGTTTCTTTTGTGTGTTGCGTTACTTGTCTGATCTACTATAAATTTCATTCTCCAATATCTTGTAGTATACTGTGCCACGGAGCAATCCCTTTTGACAATCTCTGTAGAAGCATTCATTTTCCTCCTTACATAATTTACTAGTATTGTATGCCGTGGATTGTAACATAGAATTTTATTTTGGTCGTAAATTAATTCCAGACTTCGGCGGAGACTAGGAATTTTTATTGCTTCTTTGGCTTATGTGTGGGCATTGCTCAGTGTAGCTGTGTGGTGGTGTTACTGATTTCGGTGCTCTGCTGGTTGGGTGTTGAGTGCTACCTTCTCTGTCTGATTTCCTCATTCCTTTTTTTTTGCGAATTTATGAAACCTAAATTTTTTATTTAATATCTGCGTGTTCAGAGTGGCGGATGATTATGTACTATCTGTTGAGGAGACGCTGACTGTGACTATTACTGATACTAACGATGAGACCCCTGAGTTTGCTCACCCTTCATATACACAATCGGTGAAGGAGAACATAGCAGGTATGCCTTTTGTCAGACTTAGACTTTATATTGCCAAATGTTCTGCCGGTATTTCATCTCATGTTGTTATAAAAATGTACTGATTAATTTTGACATGCGTGGGTAAACATGTTCAGTGGGTAACAACAAATAATCTAATAAAATTTGGAAATGGTTAAAATAAAATCTAATTGTAAAGAAATGGCATTAATTATAAATTCTGTCAATTTTAAGTCCAAGTCTGACCTTTAGACTTACACAGTCAGGTGCCAAGTTAAAGTTCACAAAGTAAAATTCATGAAAAATTGGAGAGATTGTTTCACTTTGAAATCGCATGACATAAATAAATAAATTATAAATATATTTTACTATGATTTGGTATCATATGATAGAATAGTCCAAGCATGATTTGATTCTGTCCAGAAAATAATTTTACATTTATCAAATTTTTGGTTAATAGGCAATATAAAAACACCAATGCAAACTCTTGATTGGTCGATAAGCCATGGTTACATACTTTTAGTATTTTGTTTGTCAATCATACAGAAATAGCAATTGACATTCTTAAATATCAAATTCATTTGTTCTTAAAATATAAGTTTGTGAAATGTAACATCATTAAATCTTGAAGTTGAATAGCAAAACATGTATTCCCCATTGACTCACTGTAAATTTTGTCATTGTCACTTTAAAAAATATCAAAACAAAATACCAGTGTTTGTTATTTTCATATTAGAACTCCGATTTACTTCAGATAAAAAAATTAGAGTTAAAATCTACTGTGGTAAAAGTCAACATTAATTTAAAAAGTGAAGTTTGTCTGTGTTACCATGGCAACATTGACAAATGGACAAACCATCGATTTTTAGTGGTGTTCTAGAATGAATTGCTTAGCAACCGAGAATGGACTGTGTAAATGAGTAAAGTGCTTGACAGTTTTATCAGAAATTGTTTATCCTACGAAATTATTGTAAACACATAGTCTTATTGTTCATATTTTACAATTGTTATGTTCCTCTAGCTGAAAAAATTAATGAAATTATTTTGTGATTTTTGCGCTTTGTGAACATTATTTTGGCACGGGACTATATAACGTTGGTAAATAAGGGTCAAGGCTCAAACTTAATTATATTTTTCTATTTTATGAAAATATTTATATAAAGTTATGCAAATCAATTTTCCTTAAAACTCACGAAATACCTAAACTGTTCCAGGCTAACACATTTAAAACCTTCTAACCATTATTTTTCATTATTTATTGTATTTGAGAATGAGGACAGGGGCCATATTCACCAACATTGCATGACTGAAATTCAGACTTAGACTTAAAATTGACAACATTTATAATCACTGTCATTTCGTTGCAATTAGATTTAACCATGTGAACATTTATCTAATTATGGGCTCTTATTCCCTGAACATGTATACCCATTTATATCACAATCGGTACATTTATAACAACATAATATTCCGGATCAAAGTCTATTTGTTTTAATTTAAAGAAAATTAAATTTGGTTTCTTCTATGTACCTGTAAACACGTTATCTTTCTATTAACACATTTTCTGTATTAGTAATTAAACAATTTTGAGCTTTTTGTGAGTTTGGTCTCGGATGCATTTTTGTGCCAGATAGATTTGACTTACTATCAAGTGTTATCAATATACCCACACCTTCCATGAAATGTTACCTATATATACCAAGACTTTCCATCAAAAGTCATTGTTATATCTAGGCTTTCAACCTAGATGTTGAAGCAAATGTTATAAATAGAGCTACATAGTTTGTCTAATGTTATATCGATGGCTTAGAATCAGAATGTCGTAACTACTACGTACGACCTTATAAGACTCAGATATATTTGAAATCTCCAGTACGATGCGCTTCTAATGAGCATATTTGTATAAAAATCGGAACTTGTCATGCCGACCAAAACTGTAAAAGCTTGTTTTACCATAAGTAAAGACTAAATTTCAGACAGTCTTTTCTTGTTTTCTCAATATATCAATTTTGTACTTACGACCTTCTCATTCTAAGCCAGCGATGTATGAACATTCTTTTACAGCTGAAACCTTTCCTGCAACTATAGCAACTGATGCTGACAATGGAGATAGTATTGCATACTCTTTACTAGGTACATTTCTTACTCAGTTATCAAAGCGTTTACGCAAATCTTAAAGTGTATAGAGCTACATCGGAAGATATTTTTTTAAAGTTTCAAAAACTGAAAAACAATTAGTTTTATCAGAAACTCTCTCTGTGATTTATTGGACATGCGAACTGTCCATTTTCATACGAAAGTGTTCTAGAACACCCTATGAAACTATAAGAATCGTCTATTTTTCGACGATTAAATCCAAGTACACGGAACCCATCCAAAGATTTAATTTGCAATTAAGTTAGTCTAGTATCATACTAAAAACGATGCAAGTAATTATTTTGACATTGAATGACTGTTAAAATATAGCTCTTTACACTTTTAACTTACGATCAAATTTAATATAGTTCTTCTATATACTTAGTAATATTTTTATGAATGTTAAGTGTGGTAAATGCAGTTGCAATAGTAATAAAGATTCAGTTAATGAACTCCTACAAGAAAGATGTTTCCCTAACTAGCAGTTGTTAAAGAATTATAAAGAATTTAAATTTGAACTTAAGTTTACGATTTCCGTAAGTGCTTTGATAAAACAGTACTATGTTTTATTTGTTTGTGTGTTTAGAATCCTTATTCAGTCACGTGATTCTGACACTGGATCAACTAATCATAAAACATCCTTCATTTAGATTTAAACCAATCTACTCCATGATTTAAACAATTTTACTCCATGATTTAATCAAATCTACTCCGCCTTGATACCATTCGAACTACATTGGTATGTTGCGGCCTGTAACTGAATGTTTGAAGCTGCAACCTATAGTATCTTATATTCCTATCACAATAGAATATGTAACGGTTGTAATCGAATCTGAAACAATTTTATGTTCTGGCGACTATTGAAAACAGATGACTCGTGATAGGTTACGTGATGATCATATGTTAGATCATCTTAGATATATAAACCAATTTGATAATATTGCTTTCGAAACACCAATGCCAAGTCCAGAAGCGTACGGGTAATCAACTACACCACATGCTATACTAGTATTTTAAAAGTCTGTATATCCCAAGCAACGATCTTGTGATTAAAAGTTTGTGGAATCATGCAGGGACTTTCGTTAAGAACAATATCGTACATCATAGTAGCAGCAACTACTATTTGGATATTGTATAGCTTAGATAATTTAACACGAACCTGACCTTTAGATTAGCATTATTTATTTAACATTCGATGTATTGTCTGTATTTATAACCTCGGTTGTATGTTTTCATAGTCGGAGAGTATCACGAAGACGTTCGAGATGTAATACAAACACAAAACTGAAGTGCCGATATTGCATGATTTGCTTACGGAAATTGATATATTCAAAGCAAGAACCTTGTAATGTATTCGTACATAAAGGTCAGATTCACGTCAATATCGTCAAGCTAACATACACTCGCAGCGTGTAATTAGGAGTATAGCTAGTTTGCAATAGGAAAAAATCGTGTTTTTTAATATTTCTGAAAAATCTATTCATCAGAATTTGGTAAAAAAATACACAGAACTAAAATAATTTCCTACCTACTCCCATTTTGAATTTCATAATTTTTAGTCACCAATTAAAAGACATTTATTCTTTATTACATATTGAAATTACATGTGTATTTACAGTTGAACGCAGATAGGTAATCAGGTATTCCATTGATGATTTACTATCAATTATTTAACTGTTACAATCCGTGATCGGTGGGATTGAGATTGCTATTATAAAGACAAAACTTAGGAGGCCCTTGCATGATTCGGTTTATTTAGGTGTGTCGCTTGTAAACAATGTACAGCAATAACATGTACTACGTCATATTCACATACGGGCCTCGCATGTGTTAAATTAAGTAGGTTGCAAATATGTAAATATACCGTTATGCGTATCACGTGACCGTAAAATTGGCTGTTGCAAGTATCAAGTCTTCTAACTTGATATATTTCATACAAAATTACAAAAACGTTACATAGAACTTATGAACAAAACTTTTGTAACTCATTTTTGATATTGCTGAAATTTCAGTGTGTATTAGGTAGAAATATTTCATTTATTCGTGCAAAATTTTATACTTGTAGGTGTAGCAAAAAATCCGATTTTTATCTATCGCAAACTAACTATACAAATCTATAATTTGCTTGTATCATAAATCAAATGTTACCTGTTGAAACTTGTGTTTTAGTTACGTCGGTTCCACCAGTAGAAAGCTTCCAAATTGACGCGACAAGTGGTGAGGTTACACTAACTCAGGCGCTCACATATGACGCTGCAGCTCCTACTATATCAATACGTCTCATTGCAACAGATGGAGCGGGTGCAGTGGGAACCTCCGATCTCCTTGTCACTGTCATTCAAGGTAAGACCACTTCGTATCAGCGTATGTATGCTAATTACTAGTGTAACCCTAAATGGAATGCGAGTTTGACAAATATGATTAAGGGTACCTATAGTTGACGTTTTTGTGTCGACTACGCATCTTTTCGCACAGATGTTTTAAGAATTTTTACTTTCCTATTCCTGGGCGCGGAATGACGACAAATACTTACACTCAGGCCCTGAAAGCTTGCATATGAAAATGTATTCCTTTGATTTATTCATAGTGACAATTGTTTGAGACCATAAATATGTTTATATTAAATTGGTGACGTACGTTGTCTTAATGTATTTGACATTTAGAGCGGGGTCGTTGTCAAGACCACTCCAAATCCTTTCCCTGGCTGATGTCGCGGCCTCTTTCCATGCCCTGATGCCCCGGAACTCTCACCTCTTCCATGATTCATATCCATGTTTTTTTACCATTCACCTCTATGTTTCCATGTGGCTGATTGTTTTAGGTCTGCAATGAGTGTTTCTATAATTATATTATCAATTCCGGTTGCCTTTTTCTGTATCATTTCTGTCATACTTTTTTCTATTTCTAACTCGGTTGAAGGGTTAATATCTATATGTGGTTTTATTATTAGTATTCTATTATGACTGCTGGCTTGTGTGGATTTGTTCTTTTCAATACCCCACTGAAATCTTCCTTCAAGCTCATTTTGATTTCATCCTCATTGGTTAAGACATTTCCTTGTTTTTCTTTAAATGCATTGGAAAACAATTTGATGACGGTGTATTCGCCTTTTACATTTCCATTATCTGCATATGTTTCCTCGTTTACCATATCATAAATACATCTACTTATCGTGTCTCGAATTCTTCTTTACTCTTTTGTCTTTCTTCTTTATTGTTAAGTGATTTTGATCTATAACTTTCTGACATTGTTCAATTTATCTGTCCTTTTCCTAATTTCTTCAAACATTCCAACTGTCTTACATCGTTGCATACAATCTTGATGCTGTTCAATCGTTCTACCTCCACGTGTAGATCTAGCGCATGACATATATTCTTCTGTTATTTTCGGATCATACATTGAAGATGTTCCAAATTGATTGAATAAGGCTTATGAATCTGTCACTACATATTAAGTGTTGTCACCAAGCCCAACATCAGCACGAGTATAAACTCTAATATCTCCTGTACGTTCCGTTTAAAGCTCCTTGGTCCACTTGGTTGTGGTGATTACCCTTTCTATGTGTAAATACGGTATGTGCATCTTTACGCATTGTTAATGGTATATTTTTGTAAAGTGAATTAAAATCGTTCTCCATTTTTATCAATGTCGGCTTTACATTTGTGGATTACTACTTTGTCATCTTCGCCACTATTGTTTTTATTTTGGCGCTCAATGTTCTATAAGTATTGTATCTGGTTTTGGCATGGGTTTGTGCGGTTGTGTTGCCGTGAAGCGGGGTCTTTGGGAACTTGGTCGAGCCTTGGCTGCGTTTCATTCGGTCTGATGCAATAACCGCATTTTATAATTTCTTTGAAATTTGGTCATCCTACATTTTTTCGGCGGGAACTTGGATTTTGTATTGTTTCTTTGGCTTATGTGTGGGCATTTCTCAGTGTAGTTGTGTTGTGGTGTTTCTGATTTCTGTGCTCGACTGGTTAGGGATAAGTGGTACCTTCCCTATCTTATTTCCTAATACTATTTTGTAAGGTTTCATCTTAATCATCGTTTGTTCGCGCATATACTTGTAATATTTATAACTGTTGTATATTGCACTTGGACAAGAATGTTACTGTTATGAGGTATATGTAGTATCCTATCACTGATCGGAACCCATTCATACAAGGTTTTTGCGGTTTCTTGAAAGTCTGCAGTCATAATAGCCATCTCACCTTTATACGTTAGGAAGACGCCTGTTAAAATGATGCTACATATTTAGTTTTGACTAATTTCTGTGTGTATTTTAGTGTATATGTAAGCTACAATGTTAATGTATCAGTCCGAATATTGTGTGACAACTTAACAATTACGTACATGCATCTTATACAATAAAGCGTACAATGCCAAAGGAAATGTTACACGGTTTGATTCCACCATTCTTATAACATATTAATGTATTTTCCACATCTAAATCTGCAGTTCAATCAAATTATAGTACATGATATTATTGTAGATCGGATGTTCGGCATTCCTTGCACGTATAAGACAGTAGACACACACACACGTACACTAAATACTATTTATATAGCTACGTACGACACATAAAATATAACATATGACATAATGTGAAGTCAATGAACAAATTTGAAAAATATTGAACTATTGCAATACTTTAAGTTCAAATGCATCTGAAAGATAATAATTTTAATTGAATAAAACATAACTACCGGTATTCAATGTTGAAAAAATGGGCTGGTAGAAATTGTGAATGTCAAAACATTTATTAACTTACTTTGTATTTTTCAGAAACGAATGTTGCCTTCGCTGACGCATCGCCTGCTCCAGTATCTATTCCTGAGGGTACACTTGTAGATCATATCGTGTTCTCGAGCTCTGCAACAGACGCTGATGGTGATTCACCGACATTCGCTATTACCTCTAATACTGAAATAGCTTTCAAAATAGAAAGTGCCGGCAATGACTTCATACTATCAACAGATGCAGTATATGACTTTGAAAGTCTTACTAGTACAGTTCATGAAGTAACGTTCACGTAAGTTGTTCACATAAATATATTAATTGTCCTTCAGGTTGTATCTGTTAAAACGACTGTCAGCATTATTAACGCCACGAACTGTTGGTATAGATTTACCACAACCAGTCAGGCGTTTCTTTTTATCAATCAGAAATAGAAACTTATATTTGGAATACTATCTAAAACCGTCCTCATTGGCTCATTTGGTTAAGTTACTGCTAGCGAATATTTACAATGTTTTAGCTTAGATTCGAATCCAATCCATCTAAATTTGTGCGAGCATGTATGTTGTACATTTCTCAAACATATTTCCTTAAAGAGTACTTTGATGCACTGAAAACATTCCCACTTATAGATTTTGGAATCGAAATATCGGTCACCGGTCAAACAAACCCTGCGCCTTGAATAACGATATTAATCGTTTGCTTATTCTGACATTTCTTAAGTGATGTTTCCAGTGAAATTAATGTTCAAGTAAGTTATTTCGTGTGAATAACCTGCGTTTGCAGTATTTACAAAATATCAATGCAAAACAACTGACCAAGAATTGTGTTGAGTGTAAATTTAGTGTACGTTCTGTTGTATCGGTATTACTGTGTATTATTTCTGTTTTTCAGAGCGACGGATACAAATAATGTACCACATGTTGCTTCAGCCTCTATCACTGTTACAATAACAGATATAAATGACAATGATCCTGTCTTCAGCCCGGCATCATATACGGCTAGCTTACTAGAAGGCGTTGATACAGGTACCAACTTTCTTTTTTTCTTTTCTTCAGGTAGATTCTAGCACTTGTATTACTGCACTCACATACAGTATCCCAAATGTGATGTTTAAATCCAATTATGAATATATGATAAATCCAGTATAACCACAGGCACACGGTGTCATCTATTTGATAAACTTGCATGAAAAAAGAACGTAGAACTAGTAAATACAACTAGTTCTATGTTCTTTTTTCATGCAAGTTTATCAAATCGATGACACCGTATGCCTGTGAGTATAACTGATAAATCCAACCTTTTATAAACTCTTTGTAACATTACAGCAATATAACAATAATCCTGCACTTCTTGTTTTACTTCATAGTATTTTGTTTTGAAATTGTTAATGAACTTATGAAATATGTAAGTATTAATACAGACATGACGCAAAATGACACAGTTTAAAGTATACGAATACCGGTGGGTGTAACATTGGGATACCATGATGATGAGCTAAAGTGCAAACAATGCCATTTTGACTTACTGCTTGAAAAGCTGGTACCATGGTGTTGAGTGTGAAGGCAACCACATATAATGAAAGAGTATGAAATTGCGATACCATTGGGGTAAAGTGTTAAAATATACGTAGTCAAACAGCAATCATTGATATTAATTGTAGGTGAAATGGCGAAACCATAGATTAAATCGTTACCTCATGTATACTGATAGGTCTTGAAATGACAATACCGTTTGACTAACGGACTAAGTACATTTTTAAATCGAATTATTGTCGATATTTTAGACGTGGCGACAGTGACTGCTACTGATGATGACAGCAGTTTGGATAACAACAATGTCATAGAATACTCCATTACTAGTAAGTACCAGAATAGATGTCAAAGTGTACTGGACTACCGGTAAGTACCAGAATAGATGTCATAGTGTACTGGATTGCCGGTAAGTATCAGAATAGATGTCATAGTGTACTGGACTACCGGTAAGTACCAGAATAGATGTCATAGTGTACTGGATTGCCGGTAAGTACCAGAATAGATGTCATAGTGTACTGGATTGCCGGTAAGTATCAGAATAGATGTCATAGTGTACTGGACTACCGGTAAGTATCAGAATAGATGTCAAAGTGTACTGGACTACCGGTAAGTACCAGAATAGATGTCATAGTGTACTGGATTGCCGGTAAGTACCAGAATAGATGTCATAGTGTACTGGATTGCCGGTAAGTATCAGAATAGATGACATAGTGTACTGGATTGCCGGTTAGTATCAGAATAGATGTCATAGTGTACTGGATTGCCGGTAAGTACCAGAATAGATGTCATAGTGTACTGGATTGCCGGTAAGTATCAGAATAGATGTCATAGTGTACTGGATTGCCGGTAAGTACCAGAATAGATGTCATAGTGTACTGGATTGCCGGTAAGTATCAGAATAGATGACATAGTGTACTGGATTGCCAGTTAGTATCAGAATAGATGTCATAGTGTACTGGATTGCCGGTAAGTACCAGAATAGATGTCATAGTGTACTGGATTGCCGGTAAGTACCAGAATATTTGTCATAGTGTACTAGATTACCTATAAGTACCAAAATAGATGTCATGTTGTACTGCATGTGTAGATTATCGGTAAGTACTAGAATAGATGAGACGGTGTACTAGATTACCGGTAATAACCAAAATAGATGTCATAAAGTACTGGATTACCGGTAAGTACTAGAATAGATGTCATATTGTACTACATGTGTAGATTACCGGTAAGTACTAGAATAGATGAGATAGTGTACTAGATTACCGGTAATAACCAAAATAGATGTCATATATTACTGGATTACCGGTAAGTACCAAAATAGATGTCATATTGTACTACATGTGTAGATTACCGGTAAGTACTAGAATAGATGTCATAGTGTACTAGATTACCGGTAATAACCAAAATAGATGTCATATAGTACGGGATTACCGGTAAGTACTAGAATAGATGTCATAGTGTACTAGGTTACTGTTACGTACCAGAACAGATGTCATAGTATACTAGATTGCCGTTAATAATCACAATAAATGCCATTGTGTACTGGATTACCGGTACGTACCAGAATAAAGGACATAGTACTAGATTATATGCATGAATTACTATTTTATAAAATAAATGCACTTGGTGCCTTTTGGAAATAAAACGATGAAATGAAAGATATATGTACTCTCCTTTGAATACAAACACATACAGTGTATGTCATGCATGTATGAGACAAAAACAAAGTCAAAAGATGTAGTCAAATAAACAGGCTGAAAACAGACTTAAATACAGAACTATTTTACTATTATTTGATATTTTTACATAATCGTTTTACAGGTGGCAATGATGAAAGTATATTCAGTGTTGTATTAAGCACAGGAGTGATAACTGCGAATCCTTCACTTTTGATATATAGTCCTACAGCCACGACACATACTCTCCAAGTGACCGCAAAGGACTTACAAGGAGCTGTTGGTGCAAGGACCGATACTGCTAATGTTGTAGTCACTGTCTTAACAGGTTGGTGATTTTAATTTAGTTCATATAATATTAAATGTACTGAGATTGAACTGGATTGAACATCAAGAATGTCATAGATTGAACTGGTTTTACATAAAGAATGTCATAGATTGAACTGGTATAACATCAAGAATGTCATAGATTGAACTGGTTTAACATGAAGAATGTCATAGATTGAACTGGTATAACATCAAGAGTGTCATAGATTGATCTAGTTTAACATCAAGAATGTCATAGATTGAACTGGTATAACATGAAGAATGTCATAGATTGAACTGGTATAACATCAAGAATGTCATAGATTGAACTAGTTTAACATCAAGAATGTCATAGATTGAACTGGTATAACATCAAGAATGTCATAGATTGAACTAGTTTAACATCAAGAATGTCATAGATTGAACTGGTATAACATGAAGAATGTCATAGATTGAACTGGTATAACATCAAGAATGTCATAGATTGAACTAGTTTAACATCAAGAATGTCATAGATTGAACTGGTATAACATCAAGAATGTCATAGATTGAACTGGTATAACATCAAGAATGTCATAGATTGAACTGGTATAGCATCAAGAATGTCATAGATTGAACTGGTATAACATCAAGAATGTCATAGATTGAACTGTGATGGTATTTATTATTGTAGATTTATTGCATAATTGTTTTCAATTTCATCAAGATATCAATTAGAATACGTACGGAAAGTATGATTACAAATTGAAATTTTGGGAAAGCATATTTTCTCGATTGTCAATATTCTGTTTTATGCTATCAAAAAAGGTATGATAAAATAAGACAGGGAAGGTAGCACGCAACCTTTCAGCCGAGCATAGAAATCAGAAACACCACAACGACACTGAGCAATGTCAACACATAAGCTAAAGAAACAATAAAAAAATATTTTGTTTTCCAATACAGCACCTGTGTGGACAGAGCCTGACGTTATTAACAAAGCTTACTCTATTGATGAAGACATTGTATCTGATGGTTCCGTACAACAGCTAGCTTCTACAGATGCTGATAATAGTGGTACATTAGTGTACACGATTGTCACACAAACTCCCAGTGACCCTGCTGAACTTATAAAGTTCTCCACTGTAACTGATGGTCTTTTAATCCGTGGAGCAACCAGTCTCGATGTTGATGGTGCATCACCTATAACAAGTATTACATTAGATATAAGGTGAGACAAAGGAATTAATATCATAACTCGATCGATCGATCGGTCGGTCGGTCGGTCGCTCGGTCGCTCGATTGATGGCTGAAAATATTTATATAGCGCTTTATATATAACCATGTACATTGTAATACATATATCTGCTTATTTGAATCAAAACATTACACAATGAGGTGAAAGTAATAGGAATGTGAAACAGAGGTAGATTGTTTTTTTTTTCAAAAGAATAATAAATAACCACAAACGTTACCAAAATGGTAAAACATAAAACAGTTTGTATATCTGCTGCTAATTTAACACAATGTTATTTGGAATATAAATCAGTTTTTCTGATGCATTCTCACAAAGGAAATATAGTTCAGTCACATGAATAGGTTATAGATTTACCCACCCACTTTTAGTGACCCTTTGTATGCAAACAATAGCATGTCCATTTTTGGAATAAGGAGAGTGAAAAGACACAAAATTGCTTTTATTGCTGATAAAATAACAGTAAAAATAGAAGGGTAGGTGGGTCTAGTTTTCCATATTTGGAATCAGCAAAATGGTCCTAATAAACAGATTTACTAAATAGTTATTACGCTCATTGCAAAAATAGGTAAATAAGTGGTCCAAAAATTTGAATATCCCTGGCTTTTGATTGAACAAAGGAGTAGGGTTAACTATAAGTAATGTGTAGGATCAACTTAACATGGAATTTCAGCTTTTTGATAGCTAAAACTTGGACTTTCAGTGGTTTTTTATTTAATCATTTGGTTGTTTGTTGGACACTATGTTGTGTGGTTATGGTCTATGTTGTGAATGTTTTCTGTGCTAGGCTGTTGAATAAAGGTTTTCCCTGTCCACGTTTTGGTTATCGTTTTGTAACAAGATGATATATGATCCTCTAACACTATTGTATTTTAGCGTGTCAGACGGCGTGTACAGTGCGGATGCCAGTATAGTAATCAATATAGCTGCTGTTGATGACAACCAACCAGTATTTGATCCGACTACATATACATTCGATATCAATGAGCAGGATGCAGTAGGTATGTATCAACATGTTGTACTGGGGACAATGTATTCTTGATGCATTCTTAATCAGAAATTTATATAGTTATCAGAATGGAAAATGTGTTTAGATGTTAAATTGATACTAGGCTTCGTTTTTATAACGAAAGTCAGTATGTTTCACATGCACAGATAATGTTTGTAGAATGTAAATTGACTACAACGACATTTTTTTCATTATATGAATTGTACATGTATTTCATGATAATAATTCATTATGATGATATTGAAAATTCGAATATTTATATACTAATGGATTGTACATATCTATTATTTTTGAAAATAAACTCTATTACATTCAAATGCATATTACTTTCAGTGATTCTTTATACATTGAATATTGATACATTCATGACAGCTCGGCCATTTGCCTGTGTCCCCGGTGAATCATTCTCATTCAAAGCGTATTTTTCACTGTAATATATTAGTCTTGAGACTTAACCAAACATTGATTCATGAGGATGTGGTGTTTGCAACGGATGAATGTCGTGGTGATTAGAATGGGTATTGCTACTGTTTAGTACCATTAATACAAAAAAAATGTAACGAGATTTATATTATAAAGGAACCAGTGTCGGCACGGTGACTGTTACCGATGGTGATTCTGACCCAGCTCACAACTCGCTAACATACGTCCTGTCAGGTAAGTGCATACTGATTTATTTGAATTAAATTAAATCCAGTATTATACACTGGGAGGCACATTATATCAAAACAAAATCTAACTACATTTTTCGTACTGACCTTTTGAAGTTTAAATAACCGCAAATCGTACCCTTTGAATTTGCAGATATATTGTATCGGAATGAACAATTTCTTTAGGTTTGTTAAGCATGAACAACGATTTTAGAAGGCAGGGAAATTGTTATGTGTTAAGCATGAACAATGTTTTTAGAAAGGAGACTGTTATGTGTGTTAACTATGAACAACGTTTTAGAAAGGAAATTGTTACGTGTTAAGCATGGACAACGCTTTTAGATGGAAGGGAATTTGTTATGTGTTAAGCATGAACAACGTTTTTAGAAAGGAAATTGTTATATGCGTGTTAACTATAAACAACGTTTTTAGAAAGGAAATTGTTATATGCGTGTTAACTATGAACAACGTTTTTAGAAAGGAAATTGTTATGTATCTCAGGTATAGATAATACATTGATAATATATTTATTGATATATATTGATTATTCGAGAAACTTGCAATATTAACCGCTATTCGTTAGAGTTTGTAATGTTGTGCTGTAATGACTATACTGGTCTCGAATACCATCAGGCATGGTGTGTTGAGAGGCAGTTATCTTAGTCATTGAAGCGTGTATACTGTTTGATCTAGATTAAATTACAAAAGTAGGACAAAAATACTTAAGCAACATATCTGTCTTCCCTGTCCGATTTCCTCACACCTTTTTTTAACTTCGAAATGGATATATAAATTTGTATTAAATTGATGCGACCTTTATACACGTACTGACATTAAACGTTACTTGAATTGTGGACATTAAATCAACAATACTACACAGAAGCTGAAGATAGGTATGGTATGTTCTGAGAATGAAAATAATAATAGACATTCACACAGCTGTTGAACGGACGGGAAACATAAAGAAGAACAGCTGAGTAATGTAAGCATGGATTAGACAATACTTTAGGGTCAACAATGGACGTAGGTGGACAGCTTCTGTAGAAGTCATGTACTGAAGAGTGCGAAAAGGACTAAGAGGAAAAGAGGTAGCAGCATTATGGAACAGTAAATAATGATGAAGAAATTATGTGAAATATAATATAATTCATAGCAATTAATGTTATACATAAATTATATATATAATCATAATCTAACGTAATTAGTCTTGTATTGTAGGGACTAATGCAGAGCATTTTCAAATGAGCAATGACGTAGAGGGTCAGATAGAAACTGCTGTATCTATGTTAAATGCACCCACACCTTATAGCCTAACTCTGACTGTATCAGATAGTGAACATGATGTAACTGCTCCTATAACTATCAATGTGAATAGAGGTAAGACTGACACGAGAACAAAACAATATAATACTGTGGTTTGAGTAACCCTGCGTATGTACACTATTTATTGCCCCTATTCAAAATATTTTATTGGCGTGTTAATGGAAACCATCGCGGGTAATGGATTTTACATACATGATAAAATAAAACAATTTTCAAAAAATAAATGTTTTCCTTACCGACCTACCTTATTTTATACCATGTGTTCAGAACCACAGTACTGCATTGGTTTGTTTTCGCTTATATATTCCCTTAGCTTTAGATTTCTACAATATGCTCCAACCCATCAATTAGTACCATAATATATCTGATTATTACAAATTTGAATATCATAATCTTGGTTCCATGTATCATAACATAAAATCTCATTTGTGACATAGAACTGCAACTGAACAAATGAAATGCATTATTAATACTAGTATCTCTCACATGGGATACTTTTGATGAATATTAAATTGGGGGAAAAACTATGGCATTCATTACCTAGGAAGATAATTATAATTGTTGGTATTGCTATAGTAAATGTAAAATATTATTATCAATCTAAATACGTGCTACATTTTTATATTTGATATTTTTCGTTCAATTTACAGCTCCTGTCTGGGTTAATCCTGCTTCTTCTGCTACTGTCGTTCCTGATATCAGTGAAAGTGTAAGCACAGGTGGTCCGGTATATCTGCTATCAGCGACAGACGCTGACAACGATGCCCTAACTTATTCTATACAATCCATATCACCATCGGATAAACCAGCAATTGCTTTTCTGATATCGGACGCATCGACAGGACAAATTGTTGTTGGAGCGACCGTATTAAATGTTGATGACGCAGTTAATATTGCAAGTAGTTTTACGGTGAATGTAAGGTAAATGGTTCTATAAATTTAGAAAATTGTTTTTCAATTGTTTAAATAGCTTTTCTGTGGCTCTTCATGTATATAGTCGAGTATTTGTTTGTTGTTAAGTCTCATTGTAAATGCCTTTTAGTGATGTATATTTATTTATTTACTAGTATTAGAAAGTGGTTGGAATTAAACATCACATTGTAATTTTACTGGTGTTTATCTTGCTTCTCAATCATGTTCTAATATTCGATTTTGCTATTATGCCTGACTGATGTAATGATATTAATACTCAGATCTTGTGAGAGACGCCTTTATACAAGCAACCCAAATATCCCTGGTAGTATGATCATATAAACCCAGATTAGGTTACATACAAATGTAAACGTATGTTATATACTGGTGATTCGATGTGATTTTGCAGGGTGAGTGACGGTACAACATATACAGATTCCAGTATTGTAGTGAATGTAGCAGATGTTAACGATAACAACCCGATATTTGACCAAGCATCGTATACATTCAGCATCACAGACCAGATGTCTATAGGTATGATTCTTTTAAATGTTTAACTGAACAACGGATATCAATGTCAAAAAGAAAAGCCTAGGTCCCACTGAGCATTTTTGTCCCAGAGATGTACTCCCGATTAATAAATGAGCACCGGGAGGCAGCAGGAAAAGGCGCCCTGTGGTCTATGGGAAGCTTCGGGGAAGTCATTAGAAAATTTAAGAAATCATTTGTTTAAAGTGTATAGAGCTATATTCTAGCAGTCATTCAATGTCAAAATATTTACTTGCATCGTTTTTAGTATTATGCTAGACTACCTTAATTGAAAATTAAAACTTTGGATGGGTTCTGTGTACTTTTATTCAATCGTCAAAAAATAGATGATTCTTATAGTTTCATATGGTGTTCTAGAAAAATTTCGTATGAAAATGGACAGTTTGCATGTCAAATAAATCACAGAGAGAGTTTGTGTTTAAACTGAAGCGAAAACTGATCTAATGGATATGAAAGCATAATTGTTTTTCAGTTTTTGAAACTTTAAAAAACATATCTTCCGATATAGCTCTATACACTTTAAATCAGGAGTACATCGAAGATACAAAGAAAGTCTAGTATGACTTAAATGGTTTGTTGCTATATTCCCGTTGTATTATTTATAACAATGTCCAATGATTTGATAAAGCATGCATCTACAGTTCAGTCAGGATATTTTGAAAGTGACGTAGCCATTTATGTGTACCCAAAATATTGCAATCATTGCCTGAACAGGTAGAGTTTAGCTTACCATTGGCATTATACGGAACTTGATTGTATAAGCCTTTGTCATTGGTTGTTCATCGTAATATTGGATTCAACCACTGCGTAACTTTATTCGTGCCCTAACTGGACTTCACACATGTATACATGATATTAATGATTCCATTATAAGTTATTAAATATGTTTTGGTTTAAGAAATAATGATTAAAGATATGCGTTTTATCGTAGAATTAAGCATTTCAAAGAGTTCAGATGCCTGATAAAGTGATAGCGGAATATTCATTCAACGTTGTAAGTATGTTTTGGTACCATTGTCGGCATTTAACGTTACATGTATTTTATAGGTACCAATGTCGGCACCCCAGTTTTAGTGACAGATAGTGACCTTACAGCTCAACACAACACAATAACATACGTCCTGTCAGGTAGGTACATTACGTTCATAACACAAAAAACATACGTCCTGTCAGGTTAGTTCATTACGTTCAAGGGTCAATGTCACAGTGGCATTAAAAGTGAAAATAACATTGAAAGATCAGTATCAAATAACTCAGTTGATCAATATTTCTCCTTACAGACAAAGGACTGCATCTGTTTGAATTTGTTATTGACATTACGCTAGAGCAAATGAACCCCTCTCTTTTAATTTGCAATTGAAACCAAGCCAGTGCAGAGATCGCGCTAACTGATTGTTTGTCGAATGTTGCTTGGCAAAGGTTGTCAAGTTTATCCAATGGGACATGTGATTAAAATTTACCGTTGCAATTAATTTAAAGGGTGTTGATTGACAACTAGCGTAGTGTCAATTAGTTGGCCATAGGTCAATATTGCTCTGACAGGGGAGTATTGTTTGCAACCACTGGTCGGATCTGATTTAAATGAACAATTCACCAAACTCTCCAGTAGACTACACTGCCTATGAATATAATCTATACTTGAACCAATGTCAGTGAGTTATTATTATTATTTATATTAACGAACCTGTGTTAAGACAAACAGTTGCATTTCCATCTCTCAGTTGACTGAAACACATCGTTAAGTCCAAAGTGTGTCCCTTGACATACTAGCACAGAGAGGGTGTGGTTTTGTCATATTGTAAAGTGAGTGTCAAATATTCATGTTTACTGTAAAGAATGTAGTGATAGTCCATATAGATAAACCATGTTTTTGAGCCGTGTCTAATTTTTGCAGAAAGGTTTATTTGCCCTCAAAGGATAGATATAAGGTATGTATTAGGCTTAAGCAATCTATGTGGTCAATGGCAGTAACCAATCAAATACCAAAGAGTATTTAACCAGGCATATTCACATACCATGACTAAGAAGTGCAACCTTCCGTCACGGCTAAAAAACATGGTTTATCTATACCTGGAACTTGATACAAATGTATCCATACATTGTTTATGATTATTGACATCATTCAATACCAATACATGAGGACTTGATGCATACTATATACTGATAGTTATCAAATACTCATACAGATTTACACTATATGTACTATTTTCACAAAATGCCTAATCTTATGCTCTTGTATTTTAGGGACTAATTTTGATCATTTCCAAATGAGTTCTACCGTAGATGGACAAATAGAAACTGCAGTATCTATGGTAAATGCACCCACACCTTATAGCCTTACTATGACAGCATCGGATGGCGTCACTGATGTTACTGCTACTATCACTATCAATGTGAACACAGGTAAAATACATATATATAACAATCATTTCAATGGCTTAGAATGAGAAGGTGATACGTACTTCTTTCAACCTTATACGACTCATACGTATATTTAACATCAGCATCACAATGCCCGTATTGTGAGCCTATTTATATGAACATCGGTTTATGTCATCTTGACCGAACTGAAGTTGAAACAACTTGTTTTACCTTAAATAAAGAGTAATTTTCGGACAGTTTTTTCTTGTTTTCTAAAAATATTTTTTTTTACTTACGACCTTCTCATTCTAACCCAGTGATTTGTACATTTGCAAATATTATATTGATCTCTACTCTACTTTTAGGAATTCCTTTGTCTGTGTTTAAATGAAATGCACTTCCTGGCGACAGATCGGTACTGATCATACCGGTATTACATTAGTAACTGCTTCTACATGTATCTATCAACACAACTAATATACATGTATGGATATGATTTCCATTCACCTGCGACCGTTCACACCCAAATTGATAAAAAAGACATTTGAGAATTACAGTAAAACTTCGTTATCTCGAGGAGTAATCGGGACACGTAAAATGCTCGAGATAAGCAGAGTGCTCGTAATAACCAAAGGGCATGTATTGATGATACAAACGGATATAATTTTAAAACTTGCTCGAGATAGGCCGGATGCTCGTGATATCAATGCTCGACATAACGAAGTTTTACTGTGTAATGCATTTATTATTGTTGTGTTTTCTTTCTATTTTGACAGTTCCATCATGGGTTACACCTGCTACTTCTGCTACTATCCTTCCTGATATCAATGAAGATATAGGCACCGGAATTTCAGTTTATCAACTATCAGCTACTGACACCGATGGTGATACTCTCACTTATTCTATACAATCCATATCACCATTGGACACTCCAGTAAATGCGTTTGTGATAGATGACCCAGCAGTCGGAGAGATAACTGTCGGTACAACTGTCTTAAATGTTGATGACACAGATATTGCAAGCAGTTTTACGCTGAATGTTAGGTATGTTGTTGAAACAACTAATATTGCAAGCAGTTTTACGCTGAATGTAAGGTATGTTGTTGAAACAGCTAATATTGCAAGCAGTTTTACGCTGAATGTAAGGTATGTTGATGACACAGCTAATATTGCAAGCAGTTTTACGCTGAATGTAAGGTATGTTGTTGATACAGCTTATATTGCAAGCAGTTTTACGCTGAATGTTAGGTATGTTGTTGATACAGCTGATATTGAAAGCAGTTTTACGCTGAATGTTAGGTATGTTGTTGATACAGCTGATATTGAAAGCAGTTTTACGCTGAATGTTAGGTATGTTGTTGATACAGCTAATATTGCAAGCAGTTTTACGCTGAATGTTAGGTATGTTGTTTATTTATCAGTACGTATGCACAGGTTAACTGTAAAATTTATAAAGAAAAAAGTAAAATTAATATAAATTTTACCAAAAAATATATTTTGTTTTAGTCTGTATCAATGATATATGTTATAGATCTACAACAATCTTCGAGGCGTGACTAGTAAACACTTATAATTCTATCTCTATAGAGGTCACGCCTCGAAGATTGTTGTACATCTATACCTGTGTACGTATGTAGCAGTTTGGGCGGGAAAGTCCTGTCGAAGCATCATGCAACAACATTAACGTATTGGACGAGTGCATTTATTTAATCACACAATAAGACATAATTAAGTGACACATTTTTTTAATTAATGATGCAATTTGTGACTTTGTACAGTTACGGAACACCACCAGGCTAATTTTAACATCAGATCGTCTAGCTTACACATACACGGAATAAATAATTGTCACTGAAATGATCACTAATGGAACAAAATACTTATTTAAATGTATTTATTGAAATATTTGTATTGCGTTACATACCAATATAAGTCAAAACACAGTTCCTGTTCCCAGTTGCGGTTATGCATTATGTCCGTTTTGGCACACAATTCTCTATAGTTGAAATAGTATGTGCATATTTTTAAATCACAGAACGCTTTACACATTTTAAACATAACACTATTGACTATGGACAATGCAAAAAAGCAGGATGATTCAATTCTACCAAGAAATTATAGAATAGTGATGATTCCATGAGACCGAATGAAACGCAGCCAAGAACCGATTAAGTTCCCCAAGGCCCGTGCTGCAGGACGACCCAGTTTCACAAACACATGCCAAAACGGCGACCAAATGAGGCATAACCATCCCGTGACCTAATTTTAAACACCAAGGACAGTGGCATAACGTTAATGCGACTTAAAGAGGCACAACTAAGACGTGGCCCAGTTTAAAATAATGGACAAGGGAGGAAGGGGGTGGAAAATAACATTACATATTTCTAGATGCATGTTGCTCCAAAATATGCCAACGGTGTGACCCTAGCGACCAAACAAGGCAAAACCACCCAGTGACCTAATTTAAAAAGTTGCACTCTCGTCAAACAGGGCAACCCACAACAAATACATAGCCTACTGGTATATCTAGCTACACGTAGTTTGAAAATATAAAAGACATCGAAACATAATACAGCACACTCTGAGCATGTCCAGAATCTTAGTATTGTATCTTTATTGTGTTTTGCAATCCAAGTTGTATCCCCGACTTGTGATTAAACACACATCGTCTGTATAAATCTGAAAAGCATTTAACTTATCGGGTACCAACCAACATATACCGACCATGTACTAGTATTTATATATATTTCCAGGGTGAGTGACGGTACGACAGATTTGGATTCCAGTATTATTGTCAATGTAGCAGATCTTAACGATAATACACCCGTATTTTCTCCGACATCGTATACATTCAACATCAATGACGTAATAGCAACAGGTATGAACAACACATTACTAGCATTGCAATAACGTACATTTCATTCCAATTAGGAGAGACATTTTCATTCAGTTCTTTCTATCCGTTTGTCCGGATTTCATTGCCATAACTATTTAGCTTGCCAGCAAAATATCAGGGCCTGATTTTCGAAGCTATTCTTATAGGTTTATTGGTCAAATTTGAACATGTTTTGACCATGATCATCAATCAATTACTCCTGAGAGGTTTAATATTAGTTTGAACACATATTTACAATCATGAAAATCTATTACCGGGTACTCGTCATAACTCCTCTATAATGTTTGCATATAAGCACTAACGTAACTGTGGCTACACTTAGAATCGGGCGAGTTTTCTTTGATATACATGTACGTATCTGAAAGGAGTGTCTAGGAGTACGGACCGGTATGGCTAGACAACCCTACCCGCATTCGCTAGGAGTACGGACAATTTTTAATAAGCCGAAATACGGCGATAAACTGTAAAATATGATAAGTTTATCGCCGTATTTCGGCTTATTAAAAAAATGCCGTACTCCTAGTCACTGCCTATCTGAAATATATCCTGTTGTCAATAATTCATATTTGTTTGAAAGTTTCATGTTCCGAGTTGCTTGATTGTCGTCGAACTATTTTTATATGTGTAAGGAAATGTGTTTCTGTCCACAACACTTCCTGTCTGTGATGAATAACGAATCCGATTCAAAAATGGTCGTCCGAAAAAAAAACACAATTATTAGTTTAATTTGCCAACTGATCTAGATACTAGGGTATACGAGTATAGAAGTGAATTCATGGTTCTATGTGTGCTTTTGGGGTCTGGCCAGGAGATTATAAACATTGGAGTAAGTACTCCATGCTCCAACTCGTACTCCGTACTCTAATTGGAGCATTTCTTGGTTACAAAAAATACTGTAACTTCTTTTAATTATTACTTGATTACTTTCTTAATTAGATCATTTGCTGCAAGTTGGTGTAAGTTTTGATGCAAACTTCTATAAAAAGCTGTTTCTCAAGTTTGAGCATGGAGTATGCAGTTTGAGTATTAGAATGAGAAATGATTATAATCACCGGGCCAGGTGTGTCTTGTCTTCCCTATCCCATATGTTCCTGTTTATTTCATACAGAAAGCAGTGTTGGTATAGTGACGGCTACAGATGCTGATTTAACAACAGCTCACAATACCTTGACTTACAGCATAACAGGAGGTGTGTATACTACAGTTGACATTACGTTAGAGCAGAGATCGATTCACAATTGACATTACGACAGAGCAGAGATCGCCCCACACTTGACATTACGCCAGAGCAGAGATCGCTCCGCCTTTTTGTTTGTGGAAGGTGTTTGGCGAATGTTTTCGAGTTAATCCATTTGATCATGTGATTATAATTTTTCCGGTTTTAATGGTTGACAACTAGCGTGATGTCAATTGTATCTAAATCTATAACGTTCTCTTCATTGTTGTGTTAGCTACAGTAACATACTGGTCCCAATTTCACAAAGGATGAGCTAATATGGGTCAAATTTGATCCTGAAAATAATTAATTATAGTTAACGTTTTGGGTGTGTTTAAGGTCTTTGGGCGATATTGATCATAACTATAATACAGAGTAACTTGTAGTATGCATGTTCAAAATATGCAGAACATCATTTCGAAAATATTATTTATTGTACCGAAAAACACGGATATATTGTTCAAACCAAATCTAATAATCTTAACATTTTTATATCTGAGTACATACAAATGGGTTTTTTAATAAAAGATATACAAATATGTATTCATCTGCAAGCTTAACATTTTCATAAGTCTTGAATCTTAAAGGTAAGTTATTTCAGCTGGAACCTTATGCTGAAACCTAATACTTTGTGAACATGGGGCCTAGGGCCTTATTCACAAACAATGTATGTCTAAAACCCAGACTAAGATTTTATGTTGCCAAATGTTCTATTCGCTCATATGTTGTTATACTTGTACCAAGTTTGATATA
The DNA here is from genome assembly GCA_963678985.1 of Spisula subtruncata. Lineage (NCBI taxonomy): Eukaryota > Metazoa > Mollusca > Bivalvia > Venerida > Mactridae > Spisula > Spisula subtruncata. Next base: position 43,992,869 of record OY787666.1, read on the forward strand.
AATATCTATACATGTTCAGTGGGTAGCAACAAATAACCAGATAAATTATTGCATGGTGAAATCTAATTTCAACAGAATGGCAGTGATTATAAATGTTGTCAATTTTAAATATAAGTCTGAGTTTCAGTCTTACAATGTTGGTGAATAAGGCCTCTGTTGTTCTAATTTCATTCACTTAGCTAAGGAAATATAAACTTCATGTTTGTTTAATTGCTTGATGAAATACTGGCATGTCGGCATTTCTGTAATTCTTTAATGTACGTTAAGAAGTTTCACTTAATGGTCAATACTTGCATCTTCATTAAACCGTTTTGTTCATTAAAAATTATTATTATACTTACCAGGGGTGATCAATATATTCGAGGACTTTTCATCTAACAATTTCATATTGGCAGCAATTGTCGTACTTAACAATTTTAACGCATGTGAATTTGACGGGAACTACATTAAGATTTATAGCAATTAAAGTTATACATAAATTATACATGTATATATAATCATAATCTAACGTAAATGTTCTTGTATTGTAGGGACTAATGCTGCGCATTTTCGAATGAGTTCTGACGTATTGGGTCAGATAGAGACGGTTGTATCTATGCAAAATGCACCCACACCTTACAGTCTAACTGTGACAGTTTCGGATAGTGTTAATACTGCTGACACATCCGTCACTATCAACGTGAAAACAGGTAAATTCTGTAAAATTACACATTTAAATTTCTGACGTATGTATGTGTTTGGTTTCCATGTTAATATGTTTTACTATGCATCATACACAACAGTATATCACAGATTTGGCTTAAGAAAGTTTACATGCTTGAAAAAAGTGTTCAAGTGGAATTTGTTTAAAAAGTGTAATATACATGTAATTGTTGTTTTCTAAAGTGTCAACCTTTTTTTAATCGCCTGACAGTTTAGGAAGTGTGCGACATCTCTGTACACAAAAAATACAAAATTGAAGTCATGGGAACTTTACCTAACCTTACTAGCTGTGACCTGAGTGATCATTGCAGTGTAACTATGAAGTATTTTTAGGAAATTTGCGACATTTCTCCACACAAAAAGTACAAAAATTGAAGAACTTGGCCTAACCTTACTAGGTGTGACCTGAGTGACCATTGCAGTCTAACTATGAAGCATTTTTTTTATTTTAGTTCCAGAGTTCACACACCCACCTTCTGATGGTCATGCAGTCTCAGTAAACGAGAATTCAGTGAATGTCTACCTGCTACAGTCTACCGATACAGATAACGATGTTCCAACATACTCCATTATCAGCCAGGCACCTTCTACACCGGTAGATCTTTTTGAGATTATCACCTCTTCATCGGGACAAATAACAGTTGGGACAGGAAAAACGCTGGACTATGATTCTAGTACTATTGCAAGTTCTTATACGTTAGGCGTAAGGTAATGATTTTAAGCATATAATAAAAGCTTAGTCATGTTTGACTTTTCATTTTCTTGTTAGGTTATGTTTAAGCATACGAAGTCTGTTTTCCTATAAGTAAATAGTTGTTTACAGACAACTTTTTCTTGTTTTCTCAAAATATCGGTTTTCTGATTTCTGTGCTCGGCTGGTTGGATTGAGTGCTACCTTCCTTGTCGGATTTTCTCATACATTGTTTTTGTACTGACGTCCTTCTCATTCTAAGCCAGGAATATTAACTCTTAATTATTTTCTAACAGCATGCATTAACCTTATAACTATCCGACCCATTTCCACACCGAGGCACATTGAGGCACATCGCGGCGCTCCTCGAAAAATTCAAATTTCGAAATCACCAACAGAAGCATATTTGTAAAGAAAGAAAATGACTCGAATAAACCATAGAAAATACTTGCCTCAATGCTCATTTGGCGTAAGATCCGGTCCTGTTCATGCACAAAGTCTTCTCTATGTTTCAGAGTACCAGATGTAATTAAACAATTACTTTTGTCAATCTGTCAATCAAAGTCGATTGAAAGGTTTGAAAAACATTATCCTCGGTGTCCTTTTTCTCTGAATACGTTCCTGATTATGCACAAATTCTTCTCTATGTTTCAGAGTGTCAGATGGAACGACAGACGTAGATAGTAGTGTAGTTATCAATGTAGTTGATTTGAATGACGAGAGTCCGGTATTTTCCAGTGCTACTTACACGTTTGCCGTCAGTGAATCTGCCGCCATAGGTAAATAATAATAAAAAATGATAATGTAATAAACATATTTATTATTTTAAATAAATAATGTTGTTTTTTTTTTAAAATAATGATGATAATAATAAATAATGCCAGATCGAATCTAAGAAGTCGCCAAGAAATTCAATGCTGACAAGATAATAGTTTTTATTTTAAATGCACCATCGAGTGACTATGTCATAGGCAGTGCAAAGGTTATTATCAAATGGTAATCAAAAAAAGTCATTTTTTTAAATTTTGTATTACCCTTATTATAGACACGTTACACATTTCCTGTGGCATCAGTCATGTCAGCTTGTGTTTGTACATGTGACTCACACTAAGCATATGAAACATGATTAAACCAAGGGCTTCTTAGATAGCGTTCAATGATTCTTGTAAAATAGTCATTTTTACTTGTTTATGTTACCCGTCTCTTATAGTTCTAGTCAGAATGACAACATATTTTATTTGTTTTCTTATATGATGATGATTTCATTATTGTAAATATGGATGAGACAAAATAAACAATAAATATATGTAATGGAGTGCATATTTCTATTTCACAGGTGATACAGTTGGAACGATCTCTGCCACTGACGATGATACTAGTAGTTCTTTTAATACCATCACTTATACTCTATCTGGTAAGTAGGACTTTTATTGTTGCGCAAATGGACGCATTCATACATTTACAACGTAGTGGCATGATACATCATCCAAAGTTGCATTATACATTTGGCTCATATTGTAACTACATTTATTATAAGTGACTTTCTAGGGTAACAATAGATTATATCCGATATCAGAAACTGTACACGGCGGAGTTTCCATTATTTTCCATGTAAGTACAAACAATTCTAGCCTTGTTAGACTGGCTTTGTATTCATATGCAAACACAACTGGTCCAAACTCTCTTGTCCAGATATGAATATTTAAGTGACGCAAGGATTCTAACGGTAAAAATCTATTTGTACCTACAGATTAGCGGGGATCCGGAGTAGGTCTAATAGAAGTTAGAATTTGAGATAAATTAACAATTTTTTCTTCTAGAAGTAGTAATAGTGATAGTAGCCTTTTACGGTACGCCACATTTTAAGGTAGACGAAATGATTAATTTTGCAAAACTTGGCGAAATATGGCATAATTTCCACGTTCTTTGCTTTACCTTTTTTATCGTTTGTGTGTACGTATGTCAATAATAACAGCATGAACAACAACTGATTGGATGACTATTATTATTGATATCAAATATGGTGTTCCCTCGAAGCATTAGGGCATCAGCTGAAATGCAGGGATAAAAATTATGATTGGCCTAACACCCTCGACTTTCTCAGGCAACCCAAAAAAGGGTATGTCATCATCTTAATCCGCAGCACCATCAACCACTCCTCCGCCTGCGTCTGCGCCGCCGCCACCGCCGCCATTGATATGCTGCTTAATGTCTGTTATCAACACCAGCACTGTTTGTTTTGTTTAAGGTACTGGATCTACAGATTTTGATGTATCCAGCACTGGTGAGGTTAGTGTTAATGCGGGATTAGACTTTGCAACCAGCGGTACATACACACTGACAGCTACAGCATCGGACTCGCTGAATACGGACACAGCAACTATTTCGATTGCAGTGAAAACAGGTATGCTAGTAATAGTCTTAACTGTATAAGTAATGTAGATTATTTTGTTTGGAGTATATGATTGAAATCAATGATGAAATTAAATCAGTGATTAAACAATAAATTCAATTATTCAAAACATGCGTATCAATGCGTTTGAACTTTCAAGATATTACAAGGGGATACACTCGTGTAACAAGGAGCAACGTTTAAAAACATATTTGTCTTTGCATTTAAAATCCCCAATTTACCAAATTCCATTTTCAAAGAACATAAGTAATTTCATAGAATAATGTTTCTGTCCTATATAGAGGATCTATCACGAGTTGTCAATTGATATGAGTTTGTATTAAACGAGTTTTGGAATTGATATTAAGCGAGCCTTTGGCGATTCTTATAATTCCTGAACGAGTTTAAAATAAATATATCAATTGACAACGAGTGATAGAGTCTTTATATCATATGACACTAAAAACGCCAAGTACGCATCAAACAATTGGAAAAACACAACCACTTATATCACACATATTACGTTTAAGGTTATAAGTACTCGCAATACTAAACCGGATACAAGGAAATTCATGTGATACATAACTACATTGTATACACTACATCCCACATCATCAATCCCCAGCCCTCCCCCGCACAAAGCAGACAAACACAAGCCAGGCAAACACAAGTAGGACCAAGACTTATCAAACAACAACGCAGCGCAAGGATAACCACAATGACAGTCATTAAACAACATCCAACCGAAACCGTGTGCATGCCACTTTGAAATATACTAAGCATAATTACCAAAAGACGTATACAGGACCCCATCAAATAGTATGATCAACAATAGAAAAACAATAGTAAACATCGAAATGAACCGTTTACTTAATCCCAACGTGGCAAGGCAAGATATCGAGGGTTGTTTGCAAGACTGTAGTAAATTCTTCTTTAATCATATGAGTTACTACACTTTTGTGGGCAACCCTCGAAATGTGTGTCCTAAACTCGTTTATACACTTGTTATATGTATCTGACATGTGTGTTTTAGCTCCAGCATGGCAAGTGATAGATAGTGCTCAATCGGTAACTGTGGAAGAAAATATTGCGTCATCACATGTGTTCTTTAGACTCACTGCTACTGATGCCGATGGTGATGGATTGACATACAGGTAAATAAAACTTGGTCAAACCGTCTTGTCATAATGTCAGTGTGTTTCTTATCAATCGGTATTAAAGGGACTAAACTCCAGTTGATAAATTGCAATCATAACAAAAAAGCTCTCTTAAAGTCGCATGTTTGGCTTGTCCAACCTATATACGAATCTGGACTTATTCGTCTAGAAGAAAAATAATCACATAACGTCGGGTTATAACCTACGGAATACCGTTAGGGCCATCGTGGTTACACATTAAAATCCAGAGGGCGACAATGCGATAGTGCGATAGTACGATGGCGACAATGCGATAATACGATGGCGACAATGCGACAGTACGATGGCGACAACGCGATAGTACGATGGCGACAATGTGATAGTACGATGGCGACAATGCGACAACGCGATAGTACGATGGCGACAATGCGATAGTCATATCGTACTGTCGCCATCGTACTATCGCATTGTCGCCATCGTACTATCGCGTTGTCGCATTGTCGCCATTGTACTATCGCATTGTCGCCATCGTACTATCGCACTGTCGCATTGTCGTCATCGTACTGTCGCATTGTCGTCTATCGCCTTCCGAATAAGTATTCCAAGTTTGAGTTGAATATCTTTGATAGTAATGAAGTTATTCAAGTTTGTAAAAACTTTAACCTTGTTTTTTTTCCATTTTACAAGTATAAAAGGGGCATAACTCCAAATCAAGGGATGCTAGGGTTATGGGCCTTTACAGTAAGGTAGAGGTGGTGATGGTGAACAAGTATTCCAAGTTTGAGTTGAATATATTTGTTAGTAATGATGTTATATAAGTTTGTCAAAACTTTAACCTTGTTTTTTTGCTATTTTACAAGTATAAAGGGGGCATAACTCCAAAAGAAGGGGAGCTAGGGTTATGGGCCTTCATAGTAAGGTGGAGGTGGTGATGGTGAACAAGTATTCCAAGTTTGAGTTGAACATCTTTGATTTAAAAATAAAACAAATAAGACTAAACTATATCCCGACCTGTAAAGTATTTTTAAAAGTGGCTCCATCTAGAAAAAATACGATGTGCGCATGTGCACCGGAAGGCGATAGACGACAATGCGACAGTACGATGACGACAATGCGACAGTGCGATAGTACGATGGCGACAATGCGATAGTACGATGGCGACAATGCGATAATACGATGACGACAGTACGATAACGCGATAGTACGATGGCGACAATGCGATAGTACGATGGCGACAGTACGATATGACTATCGCATTGTCGCCATCGTACTATCGCGTTGTCGCATTGTCGCCATCGTACTGTCGCATTGTCGCCATCGTATTATCGCATTGTCGCCATCGTACTATCGCACTATCGCATTGTCGCCCTCTGGATTTTAATGTGTAACCACGATGGCCCTAACGGTATTCCGTAATAACCTTTTGAAACCCTAAAATCTATTGCGTCATGAACACAGTAAAATATATATTTAACGTTGTTACAGCGTAGTAGTTAGTATGTGAGAAGTTATTTTCGTTTGGAATAGTGGATACAATATTGAATTACTAGCAGCAAACGCGTGTTATACTAGTACGAGTGTTACACTTAATTCAATTATCGTGGTATGTGTAGTAAATATATTACAGGGTGATCATTAATATATGGTAACTTAAATAACTTTAACAACTTTGTCAGATGTAATGATAGGGAGGTTGTTTGACCCTTATCCAAAGCTAAAGAGCCCAAGTTTTTTATGATGTGGATAATTAATGCATGCTACGTGAACATGATGTCAATAACGTCATCGACGAAACCGGACATTTTCGGTGATTTCAGGAAATTTTGCGATCCGTAATCATTTCGCTGAAGTCCGCATTTAAGGTTGCCTCCTACACTCACCGGACTTAAACCCTTTGGATTTCTGATCATGGGAATGTCTGAAGGAAGGAGTGTTTAATACAAAACCAGTACATTTACTTGATTTGAAAACTACAACACAATGTGATATGAAAGCCTAAATGGGTAAAATGCAACAAATAAATTGGTTATTTACAACGTCATTTGCCGCTGATTTTGGCAGTTTTTCACAATAAGGAAAACGCTTTAAACATCTGATGAGAAAATAATATGTAATATTTGAACATGATTTATGTCTTGAATAAAACTTACATGTATATGTTAAACAATGGTATAAAACAGCCAATATTATCTTAAAAACTGACAACATTATAAAAATTATTTAAGTTACCATATATTAATGATCACCCTGTACCATGCTATATTGCACTTATTCATTTTAGCATCAAGACACAGACAGTTACAGATTTTTTCGTACTTGGTGGTGTCGGCAGTAGGGACGTACTAATGGATACAGGAAAAGTACTGGACTACGAAGCAAATACACTACACACACTTACATTTGAGTAAGCAATTATCATATGTTTCTGATAGTTACAATATAGAATAAATAAATACATGATATTTGAACATCCATATCAATAAAAATATGAAAACCACAAAGCATTATTTGTCAATATGCATTTTCGTTTGACTGTTTGTTTTGGTCACTGTCCTTTCTCGTGATTTGCTGTTGTATGTGTATTTTATGACTTCGATAGGCAGCATGAGGTTTATATTATATAACTACTGCGTTATCTCGAGGGGTGATCGGGACAGGTAAAATGGTCGAGATAAACATAGTGCTCGAAATAACCAAAGGGCGTGTATTGATAATATAAACATATACTATTTTACACCTTTCTCGAGATAGGCTGGGTGCTCTTGATATCGATGCCCGTCATAACGAAGTTTTACTATACATATATTTGTGATAATATTTGACAGAGTTACAGATGGAACGAATGATCCAGTGATAAGTGCACAGTTAAGCATTACAGTGACAGATGTCAATGATAATAGTCCAACATTCTCAGCTTCTTCATTAAACATATACGTCAAGGATACAGCACCAGTGGGTAAGTTGAGACTGACCTTGCACTGACCTTGACCTCACATTGACTTGATCCTGACACTTTCACAGGACAGAATATGTTAATCATGTCTTCAGTTATGCTGCTTGAATAGTACATTGTAAAAAACGCTAACGGTAATAATGAAATAAAAGAAAATGAACAATTATTGCAAATTAAAAAATATCATATGATTCCACTAAGCAGTCCAAAACAAACTTCAGATGAATAGTTATTTGGAGGCGCGGGGTTTGTACATGTAAAAAGAGACTTTGCTATATTTAATTTTAGTCATACTCTTTTATTGTAAAATATGGTGTTGACTGCGCCATAATTGCATACATTTATGTTTAAATATCAAACATTTATTATGTAACCAGGAACACTGTACTTGAAGGCAATTTTCTTTGTCTCGTTCTGACAACTTTTTTAATTTCAGACATGTGCCCCCACTTGTATTATGTACGTTAAGCGTCGGATTGATTTGGCTACGATACACATAATGCATATCACGTATTTTATTATGTTATGATGGTGTTATGTTATCCTTGCAGGTGCCACAGTACATACGTTAGCAGCTGTAGACGACGATAGTTCCACTAACAATAACAATGTTATCACATATGCCATTACGTGTAAGTACTAATAATTACAATGTTATTACTTTTATCATTACGTGTAAGTACTAACAATAACAATGTTATCCCATATACCATAACTTGTTGATATAATCGACCCTGTCTAACGCACATAATGCGTTAAATGTCACTAGTATCCCTTTAAACCTCAGACTTAAACTTTACATTGTTAAATGATCTATTCGCTCTCATATTGTTATAAATGTAACGATTTTTTATATGAATGGGTCTATATGTTCCGATACAATTTTCACGTGGTTAAATCTAATTGCAAAGAAATGGCAGTGATTATAAATGTTGTCAATTTTAAGTCTAATTCTTAGTTTCAGTCTTACAATGTTTGTGAATAAAGCCCCTGGGTAAGGTGTTCAGAATCACTTGCTCCAATCAATTCGTTGTTATCCCCACTATCCCCATCGTTGGCTGTGACAGGAACACTCGATATTTGAATACTAAACATGGTCTTCCTTTTTTTTCCAGCTGGTAACACCAATGGAGATTTCAGTCTAAATTCAAACAGCGGAGTTATAACACTAAATAATGCATATTCTACTGGTGACTCTGACACTATAACAATTCAAGCTACTGATGGAGGAACACCACAACAGTCTGGATCAGTGACTCTCTATATAACAGCAACAACACGTACGTCTATTCTCATAACTGTAGTATTCTACTCGTTTACATATTATATTAGTGATGAATGTGTTGATTTTTAAACGGTCCATACTTGATGGGTTTTTTTACCAATATTATTTTTACTAAAATAAAACTAATTTATAAGTAAAACTGTACTGAAAATTGTACTGTACTGTACTGTATCAATTGCATATTGTTTTACTCGTGTCAAATTGTGATGATTGTACAGCACTTTGGAACGTGTAATTTACACGAAAAATGGCTATATATAAATATGGTATAATAATAATAATACTTTTATCATAATCATTTACAATATATAGTTACATTTTTTTTAATAAAAATTAATGTAATGTTATATAATATATAGTGGTGTGTCTTTCTGGGAGAGAAATAAGTTAAAATTATCAGAGTGAATTAAATTGTTAACCTTATATTATTAAGTTTATTTCAACAATTTTTATCTCGCATAAATGTATATGTATATTGCATTATAATACTTACAAACAAGATAATAACTGAGATTTCAGCGAAAGTTTCAAGCACATTAAGATCATTTCTAGCCAAATAATGCATGCGTTTTAACAAGGCACATCGTTATATCGTTATATCTATACAGCAATTTGTGGTATATGTCCATTTGTCGGTTTATGTTACATTTGAATTACAATGTACATGTTGCTTGCTTAGAATGAGAGGGTCGTAAACACAAAAACACTATTTTTAGAAAACGAGAAAGAACTGTCAGAAAAATATTCTTTATGTATAGAAAAACAAGCCGTTTCACATTCAGTTTATTTAACATGGCATGTTTTTATTTTCATGAAATTAGGCTCATAAGAAGCACCTTGTGAAGTAGATTTAAAATATGTAGCAGCCTTATAAGGTCGTAAGTACTTACGATATTCTCATTCTAAGCCAGCGATGAATCGTGCGTATGTATATTTACAGCATCCAATCCTACTCTATCGGCACCGTCATCATCTGGAGCTGCAGTAATTATACCAGAAAGTCATAGTGTTGGTTCCCTCGTGTATACTATTGTAGCCGCAGACACGGACGGTGACAACCTTATATACACCATTGTATCTCCTAACCCAGCACCAGCAGAATTCCGTCTGGATGCCAACATATTACGGGTTAAGCTGGCACTCGATTACGAGACGACAACATCGTATCAAATCGTGTTTGAGTAAGTAGAGCATTTACATTATAGAGAATCTTACATGAGTCTATCTGCATATTGAATTTATTAAACGAGTTGGATAAAAGTGATCAAACACGAGGCTCTGTCGAGTATTTTATAACTTTTATCCAACGAGTTTAATAAATTCTATTTACACGAATGTGAGATTATTTTTATCACACAAATAAAACATAAACAATATAATCATTAGATAACTCATCATATCCCTGCTCGCGATGCCTCCCGTAACTAATTTACTAGTATTTAAATAGGAAGTACATCGCTGAGGCCAAAAATGCTCAGTGGGACCAAGGCATTATAAAACTAAATCAAAGTTACAGAAAAAATTGTCAAATAATTTTATGTGTAATCGTTTCTCTGTGGTGGTAAGTACATGCATATTCAATGCATTTCCCTATAATTGCTAGGGTTGATGATGATGATGGTGACGCATCCAACAAGGTCACATCTGGTACACTGACTGTGACTATAACGAATGAGAACGACCATTTCCCAACATTCTCGCGGGAATATTACACTGTCGAAGTGGAGGAGCAACACACTGATGGTTTGTACAAAATAGTGTCTTATTTCTACGCAGTGGTGTTAAATCAATTTTTATCTATTACTTCTACTTTGTTCTGTTGTGGCCTTTTATGCCTGTATTCTACTTTGTTCTGAACAGTGCATCAATTCTTGTCCGATTTATGCTTCGTGCTACTGTGGCCAATTTTGTCAGATTTCTACTTTGTGCTATCATCATATATGGATGTTATATCCATTCTTGCCTGAGCTTCACTTATTATCGTTATATCCATTTTTGTCTTATTTCTACATTGTTGTATTGCATCAGTTATTGTCCGATTTCTACTTTGTGTTGTTGTATTTCCTTTTGCCTGATCCTTACTGTTAGAACGAACATGAGGTCAATGTGGAGGATTGCATTATTGTAACTTTGTTAGCATCGTAAATAAAAATTTAAAAAATACTTATTTACTATGCATACACAAAACGACCTTTACTAAGAACCATATTAATAATTTACTAGTCATAACATGGTAGTGTCCTTTCGTATTTCAACAAAATACTAGAATGTGTTGTATGTACGTCTGAAAAGATACTGTAGCAGTGTTTGATGAGTGTCTCCATAGTTAGATGGATTTGGCGAAGTTTCTCCATGCCTCTTCTAGTTCGCATTAATCATTGCTTGGATTACAATGGAATTGCTTATTATTATATGGTATCGAACTTTATTGTGCTTATTGTCAGGAGTTTTAGTTCGGGCGATATGATTTTTGTCCGGGTTGCGACCCTTTGTGCCGGACATTCATTTTAGTATGACAAATATTTCTAGTTGATACTGTCTTCCCTTACAGTTACTGACGTGCTACAGTTGACATGTACGGACAGAGATGCGGGAACTGCTGGTGATGTTACATATTCGATCGTGCGTAAGTACCTACAGGTGGCTCTGAACATAAATTAAACTTGATAAAACATTATTTAAGCAATTTCTTTTACAAACACATCCCTACAGACCTTAACCAAACTATCATAGTGACTAGTTAATAAATCATGTAAATTTGAAAAAGTATACGAACAGAAACCACCTATTGTATCACTAGTATTAATTGATTAGAACCAACAAGGGAGCCAAAGATTTACGGGGACGACAACATACACACCAATGTATACCAATCCATTCGTGCTTACTAAAACGATACAGGCTACAATCCGACAGTGACCCTAATTTTCACATTCCATGTTTTTCCAATTACATTATTTCAAATATTGAAATATTGGTATTGTTTTATTTGTATTTATTGAATGATAAAAGTTAAACTTTTTATATCATTAATATATGTTATAATATTTGTTAAACTTTTATCAAGCACTCAAACTTTCCAAAATGGACCACTACATGACTCTTAGATTTACTTCGTTTTAACAAATCCCAAGTTTCTTCTATTCTTTTTCTGCAGATGGTGATTATTTTGGACAATTTTCGGTCGATAGCAGTGGAAAACTAAAAACTACAAATGTAGCGTTGTTGCGGAGTAAACAAACATCTCTGATGTTGGCTATACAATGTAAGGATGGCGGATCACCTACGATGTGTGACTCGGTTCATGTAAAAGTTGACGTCACGGCCCTATCTGACGAGAGTGGAGCAACGGTCCTGGAATGCAGCTTATCTCTGCTCCTCATACCCATCCTCAGCACATTGTGGAAAACCATTTCTTCTTATATATAAAAAAATATATTTTGGACAATTTTCGGTCGATAGCAGTGGAAAACGAAAAACTAACGTTACAGATGTGGTGTTATTGCGTAGTAAACAAACGTTTAGAATCACTTTTTTCTTGTATATTACAAATCCTATAAACCTAAATACCATTTACTGGTACTCATATATATTCTACTAAATAGGACTACTTTAGTTAACAATGGATTATGTTGATTCGAACTGATACATAAATAAAAACATCATCATTCGAAATGGTTTGGAACCAGTGTTTATGATCGTCATGATATACCAGTATGCTATAATTTGACAACATTCAACTGGAATCCATGAATAGTCTGTGTCTAGTCATCGTATTGTGCGAAATTATTTACCTGATGTTCATTTTAAATTGTGTATTTATATTGTATCGCTTGGATTTGTTTCACTTGTTAAAGTGACAACCCTAATGGTACACATCATGCGCCACAGAATAGTGTTTCGGATCCCGTATAAATAATTTCGCACACAAGTGTCCCGTTCGTTATTTTATGGAGGTAACAATTCCTCAACCACAGATACATGTAACGAATGTATTTTCCGAAGGTTATTAACTACCAGTTCAATGTTACCTCAATATACATGAGTGTTGATAAATTATTTAAGTCATGAGTTTAAAGTGTATTTAGCTATATCTAACGGTCGTTTAATGTCAAAATAATTACTTGCATCGTTTTTAGTATGATACTAGACTACCTTAATTGCAAATTCCAACTTTGGATGGGTTCCGTGTATCTTGATTCAATCGTCGAAAAAATGGACGATTCTTATAATTTCATTCGTCGACTTACGGTGTTCTAGAACACTTTCGTATAAAAACAGACAATTCGCATGTCCAATAAATCACAGAGAGCGCTTCTATTTAAGCTGAAGTGAAAAATGATCTAATGGATATGGACACAGAATTATTTTTCAGTTTTTGTTGTTTTTTTAAAATAACGTCAGATATAGCTCAATACACTTTAATGATTACGAGCAATGATTAAGCCTTTCTAAGGTTTGGTCGCGTCGTTTTCTGGAATGATATGAATGACACAAATAATTGATATACGCACGACGTTTATGTAGTATTGAATGTCAATATTGTTTGAAAGGTTTATATATTTGTGCAATTTACTTATTTGTTTATCCATAGGTATGGTCATAATAAACAGCAGTCACGATGTATCATTTTAGTTGACGCACCTTTCATAATTCATTAGCAAATGTTCCAACTTTCCAATGTTCCTCAAGTATTTTGTTAAGCTTTGTAATAGTTGTAGCAACTTTTGAATGATATATTGACACTTATCTAGAGCCAATGTAACATTGGCGCAGAGTTTCCGTCCATTTGTCAAATATGTTTGTGTGCTCAAACGTTTATATTGTTGTAAACAAAGTGTGCCTATTGAATGAATAAAATGTAATAATTATATAACATATGAGCCATTCTCCAGGAAAACCGGTTATTATGATATTACGTCATTACAATAGGAAACAACGTTTTGAAAAAGCTCCAAAATAAGACAAAATACAAATGCATTGGATGTATTAAGTAATTAGCTTCAGATTTTCCGAAGAACTATGTAAAACTAGTATTTTACGTCGCTATGGTAACTAATTTCGGAAAAGTAATCTTATTGAGAAAAACAAACATTGGGTACTAGTAGTTTAAAGCAGTATTAGCTTATTTCTGAATCCAAACAATTTTGATGTTGATGCATATTTCAAAATTAAGACATAATTCTAAAACGTGATGCTATTTTGAACCGTTTATGTCAACATTTGGTCAAATGGTGTATTCATGAAATATTTATAACAGCGAAGTCAAACAAGAAGCTATGCATATGTTAATGGACTTTACAAAAGCAGATGTAACTTGCTCAATGTATTAACATAATTTCTTATGCATTTTGCTGCATTAACATTATTCGCAAAAAAGACTCTAGATTAATATTTTTGTCAAAATAGTAGGATTTTCAGGAGACTGGCTCATGTATATACGTGTATTTTGTCCAGTTAGAATAATATGGTGAGAGTTACGCTTTATTTTATGTGTACAAATGTACACCTAAACACAAACCGTATCTGAACAAGGGTATTTTAGTTAAGCATTGTAATGCCCGATAAGCCTTAATAGTTGGTTTGACCATTAATAGTGGAATTCTAACCTTGCCTATTATTTTAAACTAGGCCAACCGCTATTCTATGATTTCTTTGTGAAATTAGGTCATCTGCATTTTTTCGGCGGTGACTTGGATTTTCGATTTTTTAGGTGGGGGCTTGTGTGTGGGCATTGCTCGGTGTAGTTGTACTGTGGTGTTTCTGATTTCTGTGCTCGGCTAATTGGGCTGAGTGCAACCTTCCCTCATACTTTTCTGACCACTGCTATACTCTCCTATTATCCTAAATGGACAGTCATTATTGTAACACCGGTGAAAAAATATGCCAACCTCATCTGTTCATTGTTATTTTGATATGTTATAAATGTACATTTTTATTGTCGTATGTTTGCTTTTCACACAATCCGTTTGGCTTTTCTAATACTCCATCATGATTGTAAGCAATAAATTATTAACAAACATGCTTATATTTTGGATAAGTTGACATAATGAATAATATGATAAACTAATCAGAAAAAAAATCAATAGTATTGGCAAGTTGGCTCAACGCTATAATATTGTTGTTTATCAATAATATTAATAATAATAAGTATTTATAATATACTCTTTGGTAGGCTATGTATAAAATAAATGTGCTCAAAAAGAATGTATCTTTATATGCCAAATTGACTGGCCCTTAATACAGGGGTTACACTTTAATAATTTAATTTAATAAATTTGTGTTGTTAATGTTTGGTTATTATTGTAGACACTCATCTTACAAACATGTATACTCCCTAATTGGATTTTTTTTAGAACTATTACAACTTTTGTCTCCATCTTTTAGTAGAATATTTATATTTTTTCTATGGATAGTTCATTGGATTAATTGTATGTATATACATGTATGATGTTATGTTTTAAAAAACCGTCCATTTACTGCACTTACACTCAACCGCTTTAAAAACGTACCACATATGAAATATCGGTTTTAGTGATGAAAACGTCAATTTATGGTTATTTATTTTCGGATTAATAATCTTCAGTCTAAATTCAACGATATGTGTGATTTTCTTGCAATTATTACGAGTTTGAAATGAATTATGATATAGATAACACTGAGACCCATGAAAGCGAAAGTCACAATTTCAAAAGCAAGTATAAGAGCCCGCTACATTGATGAATGTACGTGGTATCTCCTCCTAAAGCATAACATTAATTACGTGATAGGGTAGAATTATGTTCGACGTGATGTTTCCCACCATTCAAGCAAAGTTTGACTTGAATTATGAATGTTATCTGTCTATGGCTGTCTGGCTAATAATACCATACGACCGAGTGCGGTAAAGATATGCGCATTATGTGAACCTGAGATAGATTCAAGCCTTATTTAAACTTGAAGTCTTGGTTAAGAGCATCAGAATTTCAGGACATATCCCATGGTGCTTCTATGGCACCTCAAATCAACACTGTGAAGGAGCTTGAAGACAAAAAATTGGGACTTTAGGCTCTAAACGGGAGAAAACTCATAAAAAAGTGTACTAAATAATTTTCCTTTTTATTGACAAATATGAAAGAAATAATTATGAAAATGCAATAATGTACTTTTGGCTTGTTGATTGACGTCCGTCATTATTTTGACACTGTGTGCAGCCATGTGGAACCAATTACAGTGACACAACCTGTGTCGTGTTTCCTCATAGCTCGGGCTCAATACCTTTAGCTATTTTCATTCAGGTCGGTCTTTGACTGTGCCATTCACTAGGAATCGATGTTCTAAGCCCACATGCATTGTATGGTGGCAGTAGAACCGCCATGCTAAGGCACCGAGGCTATTATGAGTTGGAAGCGAAGGCACAATCATCGAGAACACATATTCGAGATATTGTCAGCTTAAAAATACCTTTAGCCAATATGGCTTATGTTGTTTTTTCAATGTGTACACCAACAGCGTACAGTTTAAAAGTAATATTGATCACAAAGATCGACGCGATCGAGCTGCACGCGTAAATCATTAAAAATCAAAATAATTCTCTGGGCGGGGTATTCCGAATGAAAAATAAGTCGTTTTCTTTAATTAGGTCAAGCTTATGAACTGAACAAACCCTGTAATCTATCAATTTTAGCAAAAAATGTATTTTGACAAAATTTGATTATTTTCAATAGTGGTGCGTTTTTAAAGCGGTTGAGTGTATATACACAATTTAATGAGGCATAAAAAGTGCTACTTGTTTCCGAGTTCTCGGCATGTCCCCTTTAAATTGCCATGACCCTAGATGCTTTTATGAAATTGAAAAAAAAAACAATATTCGATATTTTTGCTATAATTCATACTTTTGAAACGGGTTATTCTCTTATCCTTCATCTAAAATAAAATCGTAATGACCGATTTCGTTAGCATACCATAATTCCACATTTTACGCCTCACAATAAATTAAAAATATGTTACTTTTCACTTGTTTTAACGGATTTTACATGATATAAAAATCCTGGATTGGCATTATTCGGCAGGCGAACTACACAAGGGATGGTAACAAGAAGTTTCCTAGAGAGGCATTTTGAATGACTTTAGACTCAATGGTGTTGTAAATATCGCTGCTATGAGTTAAAGAAATAATTAATATTTCAACCAAATGGAGTATTTTGGTTTGACAAATTATGACCACAACTTGCATATTCTATCGCATGATGAATGTAGCAAGTTTGATTCAGATACGGCGGCATCCTTTGATTCCTATTCCGGTTGTCCTGACGTAAAAGTTAACTGATTTTAGTTTTATTCAACACATGCATGCAATCGAGTGTGGAAAACCTGGTTTGTGACATTGTCATATGTCTTGTTTATTGTTAGTAAATATTTTATAATTATGGACATGAGTTGTTATTTATGTAATGTGTGCGAGTCGTTTAATAATTGACTTGGTAAATAAATATAAGTTTTTGAGCATACAGCAAAAAAACACTGAAATCCAACAATACATTGGAACAGACAGCTCTCCGGCCAAAAGAGAAGTACTTATTTGTGACATTCTACTCATGAAAGAAAGTGTAAGAGGAACATATTTGTTTTGTACTCGAGTCATTCGAAACATTTTTCTGTGGTGTTCATGCATTTGTTCCTGTTAAGCTGATACACTTAAGAAAAAAAAAAGATTTTAAGAAAATTTCTTAAGTGTATCAGCTTAACAGGAGGCTCTAATATAACACCTCATTTCGACAGGTTGTTGCATCCTGCTTTTGTCAGCAGAAGTTTGTGGGGTATTGTCCGTGCTGGCGTTTTCTACACGGGCTGACCAAACCCTATTTGTTAGTTTGTCCTTGGTTTACGGACTATGATTAACGCCATAATTAATCTATCCAATATTAAACCTAGCATCGCTTCCACTGCCACTCTTGTACAGTCCGGACGTCAGACCTGCCGTCAACTAGGACCCCGAAAGGTTCCCGAGGCAGAAATTCGCACGATCGGGATGGTTCGACATGTATGGTGATTTGGAACCCTTCAATTCATTCCTTAACGCATCGGGTTGCATTCTGGACACCTCGTTATTCAATTTTTAAAAAAATCAAATTTGGACGCAAAGGGTCTGATTCGGGAGTGATTCGGGTTAATCGGACAACCACTTGAAACAGTTCGGGCATTTGGGGAATCCAGCGTTATTGACTTGGCATATTCGGGAGGTCTTCTACTCTTCTACGAGGCCTCATAATCCAAGGAACAGTCTAAAGGTAGATTAGACTGTTCCTGATAATCCTCTAGTCATCCTGAGTGTTTCGCGAAGGAATCGCGGCCTATTAGGACATGTTCTTGGCATGTTTCTAACAAAATTGGCATAGCTTATATGTGTAAAAATCATCTAACTGGCGCCTTCGGGGAGCTTTCGGCATAGATTCAGCTCCCTCCAGGAACAGTTTAGAATGGCCGTATGTATAATTTTATGCTTACAAAGCCTCGCAGAAGACTTCTCGAAGATGCCGAATGAATGACGATGGATTCCCGAACTGGTGTCGATGGTTTTCCAATAACCCAGAAAGCACTCCCGAACAAAAACCTCGAAAGTTATCAAATTTGGAAAAGTCTGACGAGCAGCACACTTGGTGCCAACATAGGCCAGATCAGGGTTCCTGCTCCTACATGCGCTGACGACACCGCACTACTGGCAAACAGTGTGAAAGAACTCCAGGGTATGCTCGATATCGTGGATGGCATCACGAAGAGGGACCTAGTCAAGATAAACCCCGAAAAGTGCGAAGTCATCAGGTACGGCCACAAAGATCCGGTTGAGGTCACACTTGACTCTAAACCAATCAATGTGGTCGACGGAGCGAAACACCTGGGAGTCATCCGAAACAGTAGAACTTCCATTGACATCGATAAGAGAACACAAACAGGCATGGGGACGATGTATGCTATGCTGGGTCCAGCACTTACTGCAAGAAGAGGTCTAACGCCACTGGTGACACTTCACCTATGGCAGACCTATGCAATCCCAAGATGCACATACGGCATTGAAGTGTTACGCCTCTTGAAGGATGACCTCTTCAAGCTCGAAGTAGTCCAGAGACGAATATTCAAGCACCTCATGGCACTTCCGCAGCATACAGTCAACATTGCTACATTATATACTACTAGGAGCAGAACCTGTGGAGACCGTGTTAGACCGAAATGTGCTCTCTCTCATGATGAATATCCTGAGACAACCAGGAACATACGAATACCAGATATTAAGGCAACAGATAGCCCTTGGTACTGAGTCCAAAGATGGCCTCCTCAGCAAAGCAGTGAGAGCACTAGAGAAGTTAGACCTCCCGAGCCCCAAGGAACTTATTAACAACACCCCTGCGAAGAAGGAATGGAGCAGAACCGTCAAACGTGCAGTAAATGTATACTGGAAGACATTATGGGACAGAGAGAAAGAAGATAGATCTACTCTCAAGTATCTCCAAATACAAGACAATCCAGTCGTTAATCCACATAATCTATGGGAAAAGTATCAAATCCAAAAGCCATGAGATTAGAAAGGCAGAAATCAAAGCCCGACTACTAACCGGCACATACATCCTACAAACAAAGGCTGCACGCTTTAATGGTTCAACCACATCCCCTATTTGTCTTCTTTGCGGAACAGGCGATGAAGACCTGGAGCACTTTGTCCTAAGTGTCCTACTCTATCTGACATTAGGCTAAACTATATTAACACCCTTCAGCAGATGTGCGAGGAGATCATACCAGGCAGTTTTGGAAGACCCCAGTCCGAAGGACATCTCTTACAACTTATACTGGATTGTACTCATAACAGTCTAACTTCCTACATTACCTTAGGTCGCGAGAAAACTATACACGTCGAGCGACTCAGCAAAAGCCTCGCGAGCGGCATACATCACAAGCGGTCTCTCCAGCTAAATGGAAATGCCCTTAAGGACTGTCAGACTATAAACTGCCTAAATATATAGCGACAAGATTGCAAAAGCAATAGTACGCGATAAGCTCCCATAGTACACAAACTTTTAAACATATTAATGAGCATATTGAACGGCATTGATGTTGTAAATAGGCATGCGTAGATAGATATTGTGGTGAATGGTGTTGTGCTATTATCCCCTGTTGGATTTCGTGTGCTGTGAAATTTATATGATCTACAGATCAACCAGAATCTTCCTACTGCTGGAAGATGTGCTTCTAGTCTAAGAAGGACATTACAGGACAAGGTGCAAGGTACAAGGTGCCAGGAAGCTTCCAGAAACCTTTTGGTATAATCGTAATACTAAGTATTATGAAGAATAATTGGTGTCGGTTAAGAATGTTGGAAGAAATTGAATTCCTCAACATTTTATGTTCATTGTCTTGATTACATTAATAATGTGTGGCCAATGGAACTCTGTGTTCTGATTTTAAAGACAAGTTCATCTGTGTCGTCTTATCATTTTGTTCTGATTGAAATTATCTTAACTAATATACGCAACGAATAGTGTGATGTACTATTGTTTTAGATTTAGACCAAAGAAGGCAAAGATCTAGGCGAGTTTTACGTCATTGTAGTACTTTTAATTTCAATTGTCGTTGCCGGGGTGAGTATACTGTGTGACCTTTGGCTATGACTGCAAGTAAACTTTGTCAACAAAAAGATAAAACACGCGTATTTTAATCCTTGACCGATTTTAACCGACATTTCGGTGACTCTGATGACCCCCTGAGAAGAAATCACAATCAAAGAGCCAAAGTCGTGATTTACTTTTATCTATTCTTCGGCAGTAACATCAGATTTACGTATGTCATTGATATGTAGGTTATGTCGCGGGGGTTATCACGATTTTGATAGCTACATCACAGGTGTCTGCAGAGAATGCGTATATATACCGGTAGTGGTGCCAAGCTATACCATTTACTGTGTAACACCAATACAAACGTATCATGTCTCCTTTATCTCTCGCCGTCTTCGTGGCTGTAGCAGGTAAGTACTTCATATTTCATTTCTGAATTTACTTGACAGAAAATATTTCTTAATCGCTAGATTTAATATACATGTATGTCTTTGAAATAACATGTAATTAAAATCGACATTGTAATTCATTTTTTGCGGCGTATCTTAATTGGTGTGAAACTGATTACACAAAATAGCGGTGACTTTACATGTAATGTTCGATCTGAAAATTAAAAAAAATATATACACATGTAAGGCTCAATCTCTTATCTGTATTGTCCCAAAATTCAATATTTTCCGTTGCTAAAACACCGAGCTATTTTATCAGATGAAATAAATGTATATGATCATTTGTATTTACAAAGTCAATTCAAATTACGGTTGGCATTGAAATATAATTATTGAATCGACAGAAACCGCTTATGAAAACAAACAACCGGGATTATAAATATACAAATAAACAAAATATCAGCTGTTAAATTATGCAAATTAAAGGTCAACAGGATCATTTCAAATTCTAACTATCGGTATTGATTCTGTTTCAGTCTGTGTAATTGCCCAGGACTGTGACCCAGCTAACTGTCCAGCATGTGATCATGGAAATCCATTCTGTGACCATCATGGAAATTGTCACTGCAACAACCACGGTAAGAACTTATGCTGTTATAATCTATCTATTTATCTACCTCACCCTCTTCGGACTGGTTTGCCCCTCATCACCAAAGAACGCCAATGAATGCTATCCGCAGCTAGTCGCTCCTCTTGACCCAATGTCAAGAATTCCTCTGCCAGTTCACTATTCGTGGGACTTCGCCAGGTTTCATTTGGTCTTCCCTATTTCTCTTTCCTGTTGGTGTCCATCTCATAGCTACCCGTGGGATAGGGGTCTGGCTTCATTCGACTGACGTGTCCTATCCATCTCCATCTTTGTCTCTGTTATAATAACACCATGTAAATGGGAGAGTAAGGTGGTTAGTCCAAGCCAAGTTGTTGCTGAATACAGTATCTGGGACATTATTCACATATGTTGTAAGTTTAAAACTCAGACTGCAAAATGTTCTATTCGCTCTCCTATTGTTATAAATGTACCGATTTTGATATAAATTGGTACATGTTATAATGTATACATGTTCAGTGGGTGACAACAAATAATCCGCTAAAACTTACACGGTTACATCGGATTGCAAAGAAATGGCTGCGAAATGTTGTCAATTGTAAGTCTGAGTTTTAGTCTTACAATGTTGTTGTATAGAATCTTGGTGCTATGCATACAGTCTAACCCATTGTAGCTAGGTACATAACTACATGTACACTGTCTTGGCGATGCCATAATGAAGTTTGAAGCGCTCTAAAACGAGCTATCAATTTCAGTTTGAAAACAGCCTGTTTGGCTTTGAGGCGTTTCAAATTCTTCCAACACCAGTGTTATTCAAATGCAATGCACTAACAGGACGCATTAGCACTTTGGTCTTGGTTACATTAAACGTGGTACTGATGATAGAATAGATAAAAGTGGTCATTCATGGGAATAACTTCGGGCTTTATCGCTTTGCAGTACTAGTTGTGTGCATTTACTGAAGAAAACAGAAGTGTATCCGATGCTGGCAAAACCGCTTTGATTTTCATAGAGGTGGTTGCATCTGCTTTTAGTTTCACACGAACGTTGTGGATATAATATACGCTTCTCCATAATTACATAGAGATACAGATGTGGTCCAGTTGAGGTTTAAGTAATCCCTGTACTGGTTGATAATGAATTCCTTGAAAACAGGATAGGACAAGTAGACTAGTCATGTACTCATGTGTGTATTATCAAAATGGTACAGTCCAGTTAGGGTAAGAATACAGTGACGCAGTGGAACAATCCACTTTTACGGTGTAAAAACAAGTATAATGCTTATACCAACAGTTCAATACCATACTAAACTCTACTTATTTAAGCAATGGTTTTAATATTTTGGGTATACATAAACGAAGACGTCACTGTCAAAATACCTTAACTGGACTATAGCCACGCCACGCCACGCTACGCCACACCACACCACACCAGATTGATGTATCTTATGTGAAGTTATTTCTGTTCTTTACTTCAGTCGTTCGACAAGTTAATCACTGTGGATCAGACGATGAGTGTGCAGACTTTGGTTGTCCAGTCGGTCAAACAGGTAGCTGTGATATGAAGCACCACGCATGTCAATGTGTACATAATGGATAAAATGACTCAACACCAGAGATATAAGATATTCTGTCAAGGTTTCCATTGTAGTAAACTTTAATGAATATGGAACACAATAAATAAAATTATGCAACAAACAACTCGGTAACGTGTTTGTTTTTCTTCTTTTATTTAATCAAAATTTCGGCTCTACATGAGCCTTCTTCATGGCATATAAATAAAACAATAAACCATAATGAATCGTGTCTTGTGTTGTACATTTGTGTAATGTTTTCCACCATGCTAGCATAACAAGACAAATTATAGTTTCCCCGTTATAAAACACATTTTCTTTGGCTTGGTTTTGTGCTGCTTACAGTCGCCACCATAGATCAACGAGGGATTGCGAAATATGACTTCTACTGGTTAAAACGTGGTCGAACCACTTCTAGGTCATGTATAGTATATATCGCTTTGTTCAATATAGAAACAACATTCACTCAAAATTGAGTTTGGCTTCTGTGGAAACCATACATGCGCACATAGTCAAATCCCACAAAACTATAGCGCCAAATATCCACACGAAATCATATGTTCGGGTATTATTTACATAAAAAGAGAAAAACAATGTTTGGATAAAGTATTAAAATATACATGACATAATTAAATATAATCATTGCATACACATACGAACAAACGGAGACACACACAAGCACATTTATTACGTCCATTTACTGTAATCAGTAGGACTTTTCGTTGAGCTGATAAGTCTGGTTGTCGACCCCTAAATTGTAGAAATACTGTAGTCACCTTAAGCTTGGGGACGGGAACTAGCCGATGGTCTGCTTCACGAAAAGCCCTACTGACATTTTAACATAGTTCAATCTTCAATGCTTGAGGCAGACCAGTTCACACATACATTATCCTTACATATCAGTTGTGTCCATTTAACAGGCAGCTACTGTGTTACTGAATGATAGATTTACAGATACTATGACTGTCACACAATCACCAACTTAGCCAGAATATGTTGAAGAAATGGGCAACAGATCAACTTCATAAGCACGAGGAAAACCGAATGGCAAAACTAAACACAATCAGACAAGATAATATTGCTGTGAAGTCACAGACCCATGGTGTGCTAGATTCTTTCACGTACGTCTTTTGGAGAGTGGAACGAATTATAAATGGGACTGAGAGAGACATGTAAACAGAAATGGTCATGCAATCAACCCAATTAAGACTATTCAGTTCTAACTCTAAAACAACACCCCTGCAATGAATAGTGATCAGAACGCTGTGAAACCAATGCATATCTACTGAAAATGTTCCATACTCCATGTGACATACCAAGTGGTGAAAAGATCCAACAATGATTTTCGGTTACCATGTTTATAAACAGGTGTAAGTAGCTCGTCAGACGATCAAACAACATAAGGAACGAAGATCTCTCAGAAAGAACCATCCAGATACCAACCGATATTGCATTTATTTAAACACAAAAAGCAAGTGAAGCTAATAAATTCAACTTGGCCGAACATACTTGTAATTAAATGGTTTTCAAAATTGATTAACAGTATATTTCTGCTGTTTGTAAACGATTCATTACTAGTAATTATACGAATATATAAAATACATTATGTCGTGTATATTCGAATAAAAAACATCCCAATTATGGCAATATCATCATCACTGCGGTATAACGTACACCGGATATTGCTAGCAAGATGAGTAATATTATCAATTTTCGCGACATTCTAGTGTTGACAAGGGTAAGTTCAGAGATGATTGTTAGTTTTTCTGAGTGTTTTAATGTACATTTTATACAAAGCTATCTTCTCCATAAATTTTCCTAACCTGTGCAACCGGTAAATTGTGTCTGGGCAGCAGGAAAATATAAAAAGTATTAATACTAGTACCAAAATAATTTATCACAATTGATAGTGCGTATAGGAGGAGTCGAACCCGCGTACTAGTCAGATCGATGTTAGGGTCTGATCAATAATCAACCAAATATTAACTATATCTAAAGCATGTATGCATACGCGAAAGTAAAAAAAATGACGATGAGTGTCGATACAGAATAGTTGGAACTGCCGACGGACCAACCGTCAACAGAGGTTCAGACTGCTTTTGTCTCAGGTGAAAAACCCACCATGCTACGGCTCACCCGATATTTCACAGTACTTATCTTCTATTTAAAATTATTTTATTCCATTAGTCTATAAATAGTCCGGAAAATGTAATGACTATTTATAACGGGCGTGTATAAATAAATATGCGAGTACACTTCGATGGCTTAGAATTAGAAGGTCGTAAGTGCCACTTACGACCTTTTAAGATTCATACATATTTAGAATAAGCATCACAAGGCGCTTCTTATGAGCCCATTTTCATAAAAATCTGAACTTGTCATGTTGACCAAATTGAAGTTGTAAAAGTTGGTTTTACCATAAGTAAAGAGTAAATGTCAGACAGTTTTTCCGTGTATTCTCAAAATATCAATTTGGTAGTTACGACCTTCTAATTCTAAGCCATCGACTTGGCGGCACTTCGAACGCTACTTTTTAATTGTTCTTCATATCTCGGCAATAGTTAGAGCTAAAGTCATCAAATTTGCACTAGGTGTAGTTTAAAGCATCTTTCTGTTACTGCACTAGTCGATTTAGAAATTGATGTGTATGAAAACTCGTGGTAAACGCGTTATGTTCTTTTTTTATATCTTTACTGCTTCAAATGTTCTTTAATACGTATACATAATACAATAAAATATGCATAGCAGTCATCTACGTTATTACTTATTCCTAGGTAACGAACTAGCAATTGTTTAGCTTTGTTAGACCACCTTCAAAGGTACCGTCATAGGAGTAGTGGTCAATGGGATGCAACCCAAATAGAAATTTAATCAGGAAATTGTTATTGAGTTGTCTCCCTTTGACCACTAAACTAATTACAGTACTTTTCTTACTCCAGTTACCGCCCTTTTACCATAACGTTAAGGAAACAGACCACAGTTTTCAAGCCTCATATGCGATTTGGCCATGAAGAAAATTGATATCTACTTTGTGCCGTTGTATTCAGTCTTTTCAGATTTCTACTTTGTGTCGTTGTATCCATTCTTGCCTAAATTCTACTTTCTGCAGATATGGCCATTCTTGCCTTATTTCTACTTTCTGCTGATGTGGCCATTCTTGCCTTATTTCTACTTTCTGCTGATGTGGCCATTCTTGCCTTATTTCTACTTTGTGTTGAACAGTGTATCCATTTATGCCTGATTTCTGTGTTCCTGTGCACCCATTCCTGTCCTATTTCTACTTTCTGCTGCTGTAGCCATTCTTGTTGGATTTCTACTTTGTACCGTTGTATCCATTGGCCTTACTTTTACTTGTACTGTTGGAACGAACGCGAGGTCGATGTGGAAGGTTGTATCTATGTAACTATGTTAGCATCGTAAATTAAAACCTTACTTACTTACCTTACTTAATTATTTACTAACGTAAAACGACTTTAAAAACTGTTTTAGCAATATAGTAACTCTTAGGTTTTAGTTGAAGAACAAGCAAGTGTAAATGGTGTTTGAATAGTGCGTTGTTGAGATTCATACACATGACGACCTTTATTTGAGAACCATATTAAATTACTAGCAATAACATGGTGGTGTCATTCCGTTTTTCAACAAAATACTAGAACATGTTGTAATGTCTGAAGGGGAGAGATACTGTATTTGTGTTTGACGACTGTCTTTCTTGTTGGACGGATTTCGCGAAGCTTGTACAGGCTTCTTGTAGTTCTCATTAATCATTGCTTGGATTACAATGAAACTACATATGCTTGCTTGGCATCGAGTCTGATTGTGCTTATTGCCAGGAGTTTTTGATCGAGTGACATTTGTCCGGGTCGCGACCCTTTGTGCCAGACATACATTTTAGTATGACAAATCTTTCTAGTTTATACTGTCTTCCCTTACAGTTACAGACGTACTACAGTTGACATGTACGGACAGAGATGTAGGAACTACTGGTGATATATATTCTATCGTGCGTAAGTACCCACAAGTAACACTGAAAATAAATTAAACTTGATAAAACATTATTTAAGCAATTTCTTGTACAAACACATCCCTACAGACCTTAACCAAATTATCATAGTGACTAATTATTAAATAATGTAAATTTGAAATAGTATACGAACAGAAACCACCTATTGTATCACTAGTATTCATTGATTAGAAGCAACAAGGGAGCCAAAGATTTACGTGGACGACAACATGCACACCAATGTATACCAAGCCATTCGAGCTTACTAATACGATACAGGCTGCAATCTGACAGTGACCCTAATTTTCACATTCCATGTTTTTCAAATTACATTATTTCAAATATTGAAATATTGGTATTGTTTTATTTGTATTTATTGAATGATAAAAGTTAAACTTTTTATATCATTAATATATTTTATAATATTTGTTAAACTTTTATCAAGCACTCAAACTTTGCAAAATGGACCACTACATGACTCTTACATTTACTTCGTTTTAACAAATCCTAAGTTTCTTCTTTTTCTGCAGATGGTGATTATTTTGGACAATTTTCGGTCGATAGCAGTGGAAAACTAAAAACAACAAATGTGGCGTTATTACGGAGTAAACAAACATCTCTGATGTTGGCTATACAATGTAAAGATGGCGGAACACCTACAATGTGTGACTCGGTTCATGTAAAAGTGGACGTCACGGCCCTATCTGACGAGAGTGGAGCAACGGTCGTAGAATGCAGCTTATCTCTGCTCCTGATACCTATCATCATCACATTATGGAAAACTATTTCTTCTGATATATAAAAAATGATTATTGTTGACAATTTTCGGTCGATAGTAGTGGAAAACGAAAAACTAGAGATGGGGTGTTATTGCGGTGTACACAAACGTTTAAAATCACTATTTTCTTATATATAAAAAAATCATATAAACCTAAATACGATATACTGGTACTCATATATATTCTACTGAAATAGGACTACTGTAGTTAACAATAGATAGGGCCTAATGTTGATCGAAACTGCTACACAAAGAATAATATCATCATTTGGATTGGTTTGAAACTAGTGTTTATGTTCTTCATGATATACTAGTATGCTATATTGGGGTAACATTCAACTGGAATTCTTGAATAGTCTATGTCAAGTCATCGCATTGTGCGAAATTATTTACGTTCTACACTTTTTTATGCGCCCGTTGAAAAACGCGACGTATTATGTGAACACCCTTGGTCTGTACTCTAACTGAAACAGTTTTCATCTGATCATCTTCAAACTTGCTGACAATGCTTATGGGTGTAATATCTAGGCCATTTTCGATTATAGGCCAAATCGGTGTAGGCCTTCTTGGGTTATGGTTCTTCTTTTACCAAAGAAAAGGGAAATTGGCCTTGTCTGTACTCTAACTTAAATAGGTTTCGTCCGATCGTCTTCAAACTTGATGACAATGCTTATGGGTGAAATATCTAGGCCAAGTTCGATTATAGGCCAAGTCGGCACAGGCTAACCGAAGGTTATTAACTGCCAGTTCAATGTTACCACACTATACATGAGTGTTGATAAATTACTTATTTATCGTGAGCCAATGTAACATTGGCGCAAAGTTTCCGTCCATTTGTCAAACATGTTTGTGTGCTCAGACATTTATATTGTTGTAAAAAAAGTATGCCTATTTAATGAATAAATGTTATGATTTTATTACATCTCGCTGGCTTAGAATGAGAAGGTCGTAAGGACAAAATTGATATTTTGAGAAAACAAGAAAAGTCTTTCAGAAAATTACTCTTTACTTATTGTTATATTTCTAAGCCAGCGATATCTATATGTGTATAGTGTCCATTTAGGATAATATGGTGAGAGTTACGCTTTATCTTATACACAAAAATACAAGACGTATCCGAACAAGGGTATTTTAGTAAAGCATAGAAATGATTGATAAAAGTCATTGGCGTTCTTTGGTGATGGCCTTACGGGCAAACCAGCTCGAAGAGGATTCCGATAGGTAGGTATTTAAATGGTAGATATCATGATAAGCCTTTATAATTGGTTTGAACATTAATAATGGACACGACCACTGCGATAATCTCTTATTATCCTAACTGGACAATAATTATTGTAACACCGGTGATAAAATATGCCAACCTCATAACGCTGGCTTAGAATGAGAAGATCGTAACTTCAAAATCAATATTTTGAGAAAACAAGAAAACATTGTCAGACATTTTCAACTTCAGTTTTGTCAACATGACAAGATGTAGATTTCAAATATGCAATAGTCTTATAAGGTCGTAAGTGGCAATTATGACCTTCTCGTTCTAAGCCAGCGATAAGTTCACATTTGTTTTGATGCGTTATAAATGTACATTTTGTATTGTTGAAAGTTTTTTTCACACATTCCGTTTGGCTTTTCTAATACCTCTACATGATTGTAACCAAATAAATTATTAACAAACTTGCTTATATTTTGGATAAGTTGACATAATGAATAATATTATAAACCAATCAGAAAAAAAAATACAATAGTATATCTATTGCCAAGTTGTCTCAACGCAATAATATTGTTGTCTATTTAAAATATTAAGTATTTAATATTTTTCTGAACTCTTTGGTATGCTATATACATATACATTGTATATTAAATAATTGTGCTCAAAAAGAATGTATCTTTATATGCCAAATTGATTGGCCCTTAATACAGGGGTTACATTTTAATGATTTAATTTAATACATTTTTGTTGTTAAAGATTGGCTATTATTGTATACACTCATTCTAGAAACATGTATACTCCCTAATTTGATTTTTTTCTTAAAACTATTACAACTTTTGTCTCCATCTGTTAGTAGAATATTTATATTTTTCTATGGATAGTTCGTTGGATTTATTGTATGTACACTCATTAAATGTTATAAGTACACCAACACAGTACATAGCGTTACAGTGCAAATAGTCGGTCGGTCAACATGCCGAATGGTTTTTCAACAGTAACTCCAAAACGATTCGACCTAGGATTCTAAAATTTTAAGTGGAGATTATTCATGCTACACAGACGACCCGACTCAATTTCAAGGTACTTTGGATCAAAGGTCAAACTCACCATGACCTTTAAACACACAACACTCACTGGTCCACACCATAAGAAATATAGGACCTTAGATCGTAAAACTTTACAGAGAGGTTGCTAATCATCAGATGTAGGCTCCTACTAATTTTAAGGTCGATAAGTCAAAGGTCAAGGTCGTGTTGACCTTAGCTACACTTGGCTAATTCCTGCCATGATACGTGTATGTTTCACAAACCTCTCTTGTACGGTCTGTTATCGTAATTCTACCGGTTTTGTGTTTTCCTGGTGTGGGTATTAATGGACAATGTGAATGTAACATTTTTAGAGTTCTTGCGAAAATCATTTGTTTGCACGTGCATTTTGCATAATTTGAAAATTCACGGTTCATTGATCGCAGCGTGCGAATAATAATCATCGAATTGTCGGATATTGCTGCTAAACTACTCGCATGAAGACATGCAAAAAATTAACATGATATCACGCATAATAAAAAAGATAAACGCATTACATGTTGGTGTACTTATAACATTTAACAAGTGTATATACATGTATGATGTTATGTTTAAAAAAAAAATTCCAATTACTGCACTTATATAAAATATAATGAGGCTTAAAACGTGTTGCTTGTTTCCGAGTTATCGGCATGTCCTTAAGTTGACATGACCCTAGATGCTTTATGGCGTTGAAAACAAAAATAATTCGGTATTTTTGCTATAAAGTCATACTTTTGAAACGGCTTATTCTCTTTTCCTAGATCTAAAAATCGTAATTACCGATTTCGTGAGCATACCATATTTCCACTTGATATGAAAAAATCCTTGATTGGCATTATTCGACAGGCGAACTACACAAATGATGATATAACAAGAAGTTTCCTAGAGAGGCATTTTGTATGACTTAAGACGCAATGGAATTGTAAATGTAGTCGCTATGGGTTAAAGAAAGATTTAACATTTCAACCAAATAGAGTATGTTTGGTTTGACCAAATATGGCCACAATTTACATATTCTATCGCATGGTGATTGTAGCAAGTATGATTCAGATACGGCGGCATCCTTTGATCGGTAGTCCGGTTGTTCTAACGTAAAGGTCAACTGATTTTAATTTTATTGAACACTTGCATGCATTCATGTGTGGAAAACCTGATTTGTGACATTGTCATATGTCTTGTTTATTGTTAGTAAATATTTTATAATTATTGACATGAGTTGTTATTTATGTAATGTGTGCGAGTCGTTTAATAATTGACTTGGTAAATAAATATAAGTTTTTGAGCATACAGCAAAAAAACACTGAAATCCAACAACACATTGGAACAGACAGCTCTCCGACCAAAAGAGAAGTACTTATTTGTGAAATTCTACTCATGAAAGAAAGTGTAAGAGGAACGTATTTGTTTTGTACTCGAGTCATTCGAAACATTTTTCTGTGGTGTTCATGCAGTTGTTCCTGTTAAGCTGATACACTTAAGAAAAAAATAAGATTTTAAGAAAATTTCCTAAGTGTATCAGCTTAACAGGAGGCTTTAATGTAACACCTCATTTCGACAGCTTGTTGCATCCTGCTTTTGTCAGCAGAAGTTTGTGGGGTTTTGTCCGTGCTGTCGTTTTCTACACGGGCTGACCAAACCCTATTTGTTAGTTTGTCCTTGGTTTACGGACTATGATTAACGCCATAATATATCCAATATTAAACCTAGCATCGCTTCCACTGCCACTCTTATACAGTCCGGACATCAGACCTGCCGTCCACTAGGACCCAGAAGGATACCCGAAGCCGTTATTCACCCAATCGTGATGGTTCGACATGTATGGTGTTCTGGGACGCTTCCATTCATCCATAAACGCTTCGGGAAGCATTCTTGACACTTCGGCATCCAAATGTTTAAAGTTTTAAGATTCGGACGCAAAAGTTCTGATTCGGGAGTCCATTGAGTTAATCGAACAACCATTGGCACCAGTTCGAGGAGTTCGTGAATCCATCGTCATAGACTTTGCATATTCGGGAAGTCTTCTACGAGGCTTCCTAATCCTCTAGCCATCCCGAATGTTTCGCGAAGTGATCGCGGCCTATTAGGGCATGTTCCTAAAATAATCGGCATAGCTTGCGTGTATAAAACTCATCTAATCGGCGCCTTTGGGGGCTTTTGGAATAGATTCAGCGTCCTTCGGGAACAGCTCAGGATGGCTGTACTGTATACATTATAATTATGCTTCCGAAGCCTCGTAGAAGACTTCCAGAAGATGCCGAGTAAATGACGATGGATTCACGAACTGATGTCGATGGTTTTCCAATAACCTCTAAGCACTACCGAACAAGACCTTCGAAAGTTTTAAAATTTGGATACCGAAGACTTTTCGGTCCTGAAATGTCCAGGGGGCTTTCTGACACCTTTTGGTTTATCGTAATACTTTAAGTATTATGAAGAATAATGGGTGTCAGTTAAGAGTGTTGGAAAAAAATGAATTCGTCAACATTTCATGTTCATTGTCTATTTTAATATGTGCCCAATGTCACTCTGTGTTCTGATTTTAAAGACAAGTTCGTCTGTGTCGTCTTATCATTTTGTTCTGATTGAAATTATCTTAACTAATATACGCAACGAATAGTGTGATGTACTATTGTTTTAGATTTAGACCAAAGATCTAGGCGAGTTTTACGTCATTGCAGTACTTTTGATTTCAATTGTCGTTGCCGGGGTGAGCATACTGTGTGACTTTTGGCTAAGACTGCAAGTAAACTTTGTCAACAAAAAGATAAAACACGCGTATTTTAATCCTTGACCGATTTTAACCGACATTTCGATGACTCTGATGACCCCCTGAGAAACATCACAGTCAAAGAGCCAAAGTTGTGATTTACTTTTATCTATTCTTTGACAGTAACATCAGATTTACGTATCTCATTGATATGTAGGTTACGAGGACTGGATTATGTACAAGGGGGTTATCACGATTTTGATAGCTACATCACAATTGTCTGCAGAGATTGTGTATATATACCGGTAGTGATGCCAAGCTATATCATTAACTGTGCAACACCAATACAAACGTATCATGTCTCCTTTAACTCTCGCCGTCTTCGTGGCTGTGGCAGGTAATCACTTCATATTTCATTTCCGAATTTACTTGACAGAAAATATTTCTAAATCATAACCGCATTTTTTCTACATACTGTAGGGAAAATAATATTGAAATTTGATATTTCTAAATCGCTAGATTATAGGTCTTTGAAATAACATGTAATTAAAATTGATATTGTAATTCAGCTTTTTGGCGTATTTGGTTAAAATTGGTATGGACATTTATACTTAATTGACCATTGAAATGATTGTAATTATAACTGCTTGAATTAGGATACCAATTTATTCCGGGTGTACCCTCCAGACCTGTATACCAGCTTAAGTACCTTTGTGTGCTTGTACCAAGCGGACAAGTTCAAAGCGAACCAATATGGAGTATACCCGAGGGACATACCGCGAGCTCGACTGAAACCATGTTGGATATATAATTATACTGGCAAAGACGTTCATACACGTGTATGAACGTCTTTGATACTGGTTACATCGGTAAATTGCGACTGTTGGTAGCAGTCTTACTTATAAAATGCACATTAAATGTGTGGTACAATCAAACAAATTTAACGCGTTAGAGTTATATCATCGTAATACTACAGTCCGTTCAAAGTTAAATGATAAAGGTTATAAACATTAGCTTGTCTATCAGGTAAACTTTGTTTGGATAGGTTTAAATGTGTATACTGTAGTCCACGCTTTTCTTTAGAAAATGCTGAAAATATACTACCGGGATTATAAATATACAAGTAGACAAAATATCAGCTGTTAAATTATGCAAGTTAAAGGTCAACAGGATCATTTCAATTTGATTATACACAAAGTTGGATATGCTAACTGTCGATCTTGATTCTGTTTCAGTCTGTGTAATTGCCCAGGACTGTGACCCAGCTAACTGTCCAGCATGTGATCATGGAAGTCCATTCTGTGATCATCATGGAAATTGTCACTGCAACAACCACGGTAAGACTTTATGTTGTTATAATAACACCATGTATAACTTGCCTATTTTGGCCTGAATCTGACCTTTATGCAAGAATATATTACAAGGTTCTTGCTTTGAAAATATCAATTTCCGCAAGCAAATCGTGCAATATCGGTATTTCAGATTTGTGTTTGTATTACATCTCGAGCGTCTTCGTGATACACCCCGATTATGAAAACATACAATCGGTGTTGTAAACGTAGACAATATATCGACTGTTAAATAACGGTAATCAATAGGTCATGTTCATGTCAATGTGGCCAAGCTATAAAATGGGAGAGAAAGATGGATGGTTCAAGCCAAGTAGTACTAAATGCAGTATCTGGGACCTTATGTACATACGTTGTAAGTTAAAAACTCAGACTTAGACCCTATACTAGTAATGTCACATGTTCTAATCGCTCTCATATTGTTATAAATGTACCGATTTTGATATAAGTTAGTACATGTAATAAAGTATACATGTTCAGTAGGTGACGTGACAACAAATAATCCGATTGCAATGAAATGGCTGTGAAATGTTTTCAATTATAAGTCTGAGTTTCAGTCTTAGGATGTTGTTGAAAGCAGTCTTGGTTCCCGGCATACAGTCTAACCCATTGTAGCCAGGTACATAACTACATGTACACTGTCTTGGCGATTATCATAATGAAGTTTGAAGCGCTCTAAAACGAGTAATCAATTTCAGTTTGAAAACTGCCTGTTTTGCTTTGTAGGTTAGAATTGATACGTTGCTTATTCTTCCCACAGAAGCGTTGTTCAAATGCAATGTACTAGTCGTTTTTGATATTGTACAGGATGCGTTAGCACACTGGTCTTGGTTACATTACACGGGGTACTGATTAAGCTAAAAATAGACAAAAGTGGTCATTCAGGCGGATGACTTCGCGCTTTATCGCCTTGCAGTACTAGTAAACATTTACTGAAGAAAACAGAAGTGTATCCGATGCGCGCAAACCCGCTTGATTTTCATAGAGGTGGTTATATCTGCTATTTGTATCACACGAACGTAATGAATAGAATATACGCTTCTCCATAATTAAATTGAGGTACAGGTGTAGTCCAGATCAGGTTTAAGTTATCCCTGTACTGGTTGATATTGAATTCCATGAAAACAGGTTAGGACAAGTAGACTCGTCATGTATGTGTATTTATATCAAAATGGTACAGTCCAGTTAGGGTAAGGATACAGTGACGCAGTGGAACAATCCACTTTCACGTTGTAAACAAACAAGTATAAATTCTTATACCAACGGTTCAATATCCAACTAAACTCTACCTGTTTAAGCAATGGTTTTAATCTTTTGGGTACACATAAACGATGACGTCACTGTCAAAATATCCTAACTGGACTATAGGCACGTCCCACCAAATTGATGTACATTGTGTATCTTATTTGAAGTTATTTCTGTTCTTTACTTCAGTCGTTCGACAAGCTAATCACTGTGGATCAGACGATGATTGTGCAGACTTTGGTTGTCCAGTCGGTCAATCAGGTATGTGTGATATGATGCACCACGCATGTCAATGTAAACATAATGGATAAACTCACTCATCACCAGAGATGTATGATATTCTGTCAAGGTTTCCATTATAGTAAACTTTAATGAATATTGAAAACAATAAAAAAAGTTTTGGAACGAACAACTCGACAACGTGTTTGTTTTTCTTTTTTTATTTAATCAACGTTTCGGCTCTACATGAGCCTTCTTCATGGCATATAAATAAAACAATAAACCATAATGAATCGTGTCTTGTGTTGTACATTTGTGTAATGTTTTCCACCATGCCAGCATAACAAGACAAATTATAGTTTCCCCGTTATAAGGCACATTTTCTTTGGATTGGTTTTGTGCTGCTAACAGTCGTCACCATAGATCAACTAGAGACTGCGAAATATGACTTCTACTGGTTAACACATGATCGAACCACTTCTAGGGGCCTTATTCACCAACGTTATAAGTCTAAAATTCAGACTTAGACTTTATATTGCCAAATGTTCTATTTGCTCTCACGTTGTTATAAATGTACCGATTTTCATATAAATAAGTATACATGTTCAGTGGGTAACAAAAAATAATCAGATACAATTTTATATGGTTAAATGTTATTGTTAAGAAATGGCAGTGATTATGAATATTATCAATTTTAAGTCTAAGTCTGAATTTTAGACTTATAACGTTGGTGAATAAGGCCCAAGGTCACGTATTGTATATATCGCCTTGTTCAATCTAGAAACAACATTCACGCAAAATTGAGTTTGGCTTCTGTAGAAACCATGCCATAAGCACATAGTCAAATCCCACTAAACTATAGTGCCAAATATCCACATGAAACTGTTCGGGTATTATTTACATAAAAAGAGAAAAAGCAATGTTTGGATAAAAGTATTAAAATATACATGACATAATTAAATATAATCATTGCATACACATACGAACAAACGGAGACTCACACAAGCACATTTATTATGTCCATTTACTGTAATCAGTAGGACTTTTCGTTGAGCTGATAAGTCTGGTTGTCGTTCCCTAAATTGTAGAGATACTGTAGTCACCTTAAGCTTGGGGACGGGAACTAGCCGATGGTCTGCTTCACGAAAAGCCCTACGGACATTTCAACATATTTCAATCTTCAAACAGACCAGTTCATACATACAGATTCCTTATAAATCAGTTGTGTATCCAATTAACAGGC
The DNA here is from genome assembly GCA_963678985.1 of Spisula subtruncata. Taxonomy (NCBI): domain Eukaryota; kingdom Metazoa; phylum Mollusca; class Bivalvia; order Venerida; family Mactridae; genus Spisula; species Spisula subtruncata. Next base: position 44,029,997 of record OY787666.1, read on the forward strand.
AGCTACTGTGTTACTGAATGACGGATTTATAGTACTATTGCTGACACATAATCACCAGCTTAGCCAGAATATGTTGCAGAAATGGGCAACAGGTCAGCTACATAAGCACAAGGAAGTCCGAATGACAAAACTTAACACAATCAGACAAGCTAATATTGATGTGAAGTCACAGACCCTTGAGATGCTAGATTCTTTCACGTACGTATTTTGGAGAGTGGGCATAATTATAAATGTGACTGAGGTAGACATGTAAACAGAAATGGGAAGGCAATCACGCGCACAACCCAATTAAGATTTTCAGTTCTAACTCTAAAGCAATACCCCTATCACGATTATTGATCAGAAAGCTTGGAAACCATTGCATACGAGGATCATTCAATATATTCGTGAACAATCGTTTTCATTTTATCATATTCATGTTTAAATAATAATTTCTTATATCATTATAAACATTTATCTATTACCTATCGTAGATACAAATTTATCTTTGATTATGTAACCCAGTAGCATGTTACTAGCCGTTGTATTACCATAGTAACGCGCTACCACCCCCGAACGACGGAACGTAGCATTTCCATTAGTTCAACTACTTATAAATTATGAATTAATTAATTTACATTCCGAAAGTTTGCCTGATTATTGCAAGATATTATCATAACATTTGGTGAAATTATTAAGTTGTTTGGACGTTTGAGTTTGAATGTAGAAGTATTTGATCTATACCTGTCACGTTTTCATTTACGTCAAAATACCGATGAATTTACGCAGGGAAATTCATGCAGCTATTAAATCGTGCACTTGTCGTGGAAATACACACCAAACAAACTTACATTGCTAATTAGGGCAAACGGAGAACATGCAGTATCAAGTGTCCCGGTCTTTTAGTTGCAAAGTCAAATTTCTGAAGAGCAGCATGGTATTAAAAATGATACAGGGATCGGACCAAATTTGCAAAAGTAGGGACGTTTGAGGAAACGCCAGTCAAATTTGAGACGCGTTTCAATTTAACACACAACCATTAAGTCTAGCTTAATCCTTAACTTTGAATACATAAAATGTTGCAGTAGATCTATTTAATAATATACAAGTTAAATACTTGTTTAATTCAATATGAATGACATAATTCAATTTCGGGTTTACCATTTGAGAAATAGCAAAACGTCAATAACGTCGCTGACGTCAGAATATATTTGCGTAAGGTGATAGTTTTGTTTTAGCCATATTGTCTTTAAAAATGCGTCGTTTCTTGCAAATTTTTCAGCACTTGTGTCATAAAGACTGTAGTGTAGTGTGGTATACTTAGTTATTCTCTGTGGCAATGTATATTGAAATGACGAGTCCAGTCCACGAATTTATTGAATGACCCTCGTATCTACTGAAAATGCTTTATTGTCCATGTGACAGACCGAATTTCATTACCGAATTGGTGAACAGACCCAACAATGATTTTCGGTTACCGTCTTTATAAACAGGCGTATTAGTCCAGCAATGATGTCTCCAAAAATCGAGAAATCATTATTTTTTAGAGAAAGTTGCCAAACTTGGTATATACATTGGGGAAACATATTGGAACATTTTTTTCCATGAGACCCATCTCGTATCTGCCATTATGGTTGCCATGGCAACCATTTTTAAAGATGCACACCAGAAAACGAAAATTCGGTATATGTCTTACATAACGCATGATAACAGCGTTATTATGAGTTTTTCTAAAGTATTTTAGAGATAACTTAAATAACATCTAACTTATACCTTTAACCAAAAAATGTTTTTGAAATATCCAAAATATGTAGCTCGTCAGACGCTCAAACAAAATAAGAAACGAAGATCTCTCAGAAAAAATCAACCAGATATCAACCGATATTGCATTTATTTAACACAAACAGCAAGTGTAGCTAATAAATGCAACTTGGCCGAAAATACTTGTAATTAAAGGGTTTTCAAATTGATTAACAGTATATTTCTGCTGTTTGTAAACGATACATTCACGTACTAGTAATTATACGCATATAAAACATACACTATGTCTTGAATATTCAAATAAAATAAACATCCCAATATCATCATTGTATCTGAGCAGCAGGAAAATATAAAAATGCAAATAACTTTTAATACTAGTACCAAAATATTTTATCACAATTGATAGTGAGTGTAGTAGGAGTCGAACCCGCGTGCTAGTCATTTCGATGTAAGGGTCAATAATCAACCAAATATAAACTATAGCTAAAGCATGTATGCATACGCGAAAATAACAAAAATGACGATGAGTGTCGATTCAGTATAGGTGGAACTGCGGACGGACCAACCGTCAACAGAGGTTCAGACTGCTTTTGTCTCAGGTGAAAGACCCACCATGCTACGGCTCACCCGATATTTCACAATACTTATCGTCTATTTAAAGTTATTATACTCCATTAGTCTATAAATAGTCCGGAAAATGTAATGGCTATTTATAACGGGACGTGTATAAATAAATATGCGAGAACACTTCGATGGCTTAGAATTAGAAGGTCGTAAGTGCCACTTACGACCTTTAAGATTCATAAATATTTAGAATAAGCATCACAAGGCGCTTCTTATGAGCCCATTTTCATAAAAATCTGAACTTGTCATGTTGACCAAATTGAAGTTGTAAAAGTTTGTTTTACCATAAGTAAAGAGTAAATGTCAGACAGTTTTACCGTGTATTCTCAAAATATCAATTTGGTAGTTACGACCTTCTAATTCTAAGGCTAAAGCCATCGACTTGGCGGCACTTCGAACGCTACTTTTTAATTGTTCTTCATATCTCGACAATAGTTAGAGGTAAAGTCATCAAATTTGCACTAGGTATTGTTTAAAGCATCTTTCTGTTACTGCACTAGTCGATTTAGAAATTGATGGGTATGAAAACTCGTGGTAAACGCGTTATGTTCTTTTTTTACATCTTTACTGCTTCAAATGTTCTTTAACACGTATACACAATACAATAAAATATGCATAGCAGTCATCTACGTTATTACTAATTCCTAGGTAACGAACTAGCAATAGTTTAGCTTTGTTAGACCACCTAAAAAGGTATCGTCATATGAGTAGTGGTCAATGGGATGCAACTCAAATAGAAATTTAATCAGGGAATTGTTTTTTGAGTTGCCTCCCTTTGACCACTAAACTAATTACAGTACTTTTCTTACTCCAGTTACCTCCCTTTCACCATTGCACGTTAAAGAAACAGACCACATTTTTCAAGCCTCATATGCGATTTGGACATTTTGGCTAAATATTGGGCTGTTGCATATTTATAGAATATTTCATTGCTGGTTTTTGGTTTTCATCCCTTGCAGTTTGATGTGTTTACATTTTTGATCTCCTAGAAGCTTGGATCTTCAAACCAAGCGCCTACTGACTGACAGAACTGCTTTTTAAGTGAAATTGGATGGTGCATTTTCAAAGGTATTTTGTGAAAAAAAGGGATGCAACTCAAATACCAATTACATCAGGGATTTTTATTTGAGTTGTCTCCCTTTGTCCACTATACAAATTACAGTACTTTTCTCACCCCAGTTACCTCCCTTTAACCATTCCGTTAACTAATGTGCTCTTTTTAGTGCGTTGCGATGGGATACATGAAGTAATATTCCACTAATTAATGTAAAGTAGTTTTATATTTGTTTCTGGTTTTTTTTGCTATATCTTGACATCCTTTTATATAAGGTTTCAGTTGGCAGTTCTCCGGCCCTATTCTGATAGAGCAGGTTCTTTGAGGGCACTAACAATAGTCATAGCCTCCACATATGTTGAAGTTCCTGGTTGCTTATGAAGGAACAAGTTAAGAAAGTACTGGCGGATGGTAAGTAATGTATTCCGCATGTGGAATACTGGCAGATTGTAAGTCATATCAAAGACCTAAATTACAATTTAGGTCTTTGGTCATATGCTCCGCATGTGGAATACTGGAGGATGGCAAGTTATATGCTCTGCATGTGGAATACTTGCCAATGGTAAGTCATATGTTCCGCATGTGGAATACTGGCCAATGGTCTATTCCACATATAACTGGTAAGATCATCTGTCTGCAGTTCGCGTTACAGATAATGTCATTTCAGCATTTAAGAATAGTAACATTCCACAACCAGTACTCTTGGTTCCCAGTATAAGTTTTAAAACTATTCCACTCCAGGCCAATTTTCCTGTGTGGTATAGCTTGGCAATTTTGACCTGAGCCTGACAATAATGCAAGAATATATTACAAGGATCTTGCTTTGAATATATCACTTTCCGCAAGCAAATCGTGCAATACCAGCATTTAAGATTTGTGTTTGTATTACATCTCAAGTGTCTCCGTGATACTCACAGATTATGAAAGCATACACTCGATGTTGTAAACGTAGACAATATAATGACTGTTAAATAATGGTAATCAATAGGTCAGGCTCATGTCAATGTGGCCAAGCTATAGCTATAAAATATCGCCTCATATATAGTCAGCGTTGTTATCCAGATATGAATTCATTACTAGCATGGTGTGTTGTAATATTGGTTATTTGGTCAACCTTATTTCGTATTTGTTGTGATAGCCAAGTGGTCATATGGTTTTGTTCTTTGCGTTACTATACAGTATAGGTTCGAATCCCTCTGCAAACTAAAGAACTTGTTGTGTCAATGGAGACAAATGTACTGCTGAAGCTTACTGGAGCACTAGCCTTTGGTTACAAATATGAATGCAATGTACTTAATGCATTTTCCATGTCTATTTTTGATAGATCTATTGCATAATCATTTTATCTTAAAGCATATTTCCATCCAGACTTCACCTGTAACAAGCAGCCAGTTACTTGTGCAATGTTTATATTGTAGTTTTCATTTGTAAACATATAGTCCACCAATGATTATACTAGCCTTTGTATATAGATACAAGAGATCATCAATGAGGTTGTCTTGTATTTACTTATGTTTGCATACCATATTTCAGTAGCAAATAAAGGCTATACTCGGCACTTCTGTATGCAGCATCTTCTATGTCATTCAGCCAGTTTCAACGTTGCTATGGCAACTTAAACAAGAGATGTTTGTAAAACATGTATGCTCTATGGCAGTGACCTTGACCTCATAATCAATAGGGATCATTTACTGTTTCTGGTCAACCTCCATGTAAAGTTTGACAATCCTAGGGCAAAACGTTCTAGACTTATTGAACGGAAACCATTTGGTCTACCAGACAAGAGAATTTAAGCAATATACCCGTCATTAAAGATGGGGGGGCATAAAATATAGCAAAAACGATAAATAAAACAAACAGAATGTAATATTCAGAAATCTGTTTTATTAGGAACATTATGTACCCAACACTTCTAGCATATTTTTGTACTTTTTGTCCAGCATTCCGCTAGAACATGACGTAATAGCCACATATATATATATATATATTTATGTATAATCAGGTGCTAGATTTTCTTTTATATAAAAAATAGCCTCTATAGTTTTTTTATGTACAATAACAACAATAGTCAATAGTAAATTAATAATGTAATAGTAACATAACACAATATACGTACAGTAACATACAGGCATCAGAATGATGATTAAAATAGAACGAGGGTTGGTGATGCCTATTTGCACTGATACAAAACCGTTACTGGGTTCTGTGGCGAAAGGAGAAATATTGTAATATTGTAATAAAACGCTACAAGACGATAAATGATCTTTTAAGTGGTTAACAATCAAAGGACAAAGTGTCACACAATTTTGTTATACAACAAATACACATTCATATAAATACATAGAAAAAGATCTATTACTGTCGTTTCAATCGCAGGTAACTGTATCGTTGAAAACGAAAAAATAAAAAAAAAATTGAAAATTTATATTTTACAAAAAAAATATTTTCGTTTTCAAATTGTCTTTATCAATGATACAGTTACCTGTGGTTTCAATAAGTTCAATAACTAAAATAACAGGATGATAATAGTTTGTATTACGCACACAGCCAGACAGACATCACATATATAAGTGGTATATACTAACTGAGCGTATATCATATATTATTATATCTATCATAACCGGTTATTCCTCCTACATACTATAATAGCAATAATTAATTAAATTGCTCTATCCTTCTTAACATATAAAATTATTATAATCAAAAGGAACAAAAAATAATAAATATGCAAGTTGGAAAAAGCACAGTAATAGTAATAATAAAGTGGTTTTTATTTCCAAAGCATAATACAGCTGTATTACTTTAAATTATTAAATACAATTTGTTTGTAATTCTAACCGCAGGTTTTTGAACACATATTCAGCATACAATAATGAAAAATGAAGATTTTGAGACAGACTTGATTTTTATGAAAAAATGATGCAACGGAACCCCTCTCCTCTGACATGTGGATTGAAGCCCGAATGATTTCCCAGACACATGATAATGTGTCAATGTTAAGCCCTATAGCGAAGCATTCCCTGCTTATATATATAAATGTATCACGACGATTAAATAATGAAATAAAATCACACCTAAGTTTTTTCTACATATTTATAATAATTTAAAAAACTGTACTCCCTATAATAATGTCTAATGTATATGTGATGTTGACAAAATTTTCAAAACGAACTAATTTTAAAAAAAAAATGCATTTATGAGAATCATTGAAAATAGATGAAAGAATGCTTAAACAACGTCGGTTGATCACAGTACTGGTCTAGCCACACTCGACGGTCAATCTGAGTAGCATGATCCAGGCGTGTATGTACAATAATGACGATAATAATAATGACAAAAAGAAACAATAACAAAGAAATAATGTTTATAATGTTCAGTAATTTGAGATCAGTACTGGAAAGTTTAACTTCACAATGAAACTCTCCGATAAAATATAACCTAGAAATGTAAGCAACAATTTTCCTGATGTCTTTGTGTGAATCGATTAACAATCAAATTCCACAAGTGATTTATTTGTTCCAACACGATTCTATTCTATAATCTAACAAATGTTTGAGGTTACAAACCACTAAATGCCTCCGCGAACCAAAATAGGATACACTCAAATAGTCCCTAAATAAACTTGTGATTGTGTTTAAATGGTTGTATGCTTTGACAAGGTGGAAGTGGAATCATCTAATTGGGTTTACAGGCTTTGTATACATGTATGTGATGTATTGAAACTGTTTTATTTTTCATTTTTTGAGATTTTGGCCAAAATACCAAAGCGAAAGTAGGGTAGGGTAAAACCCGGATTTGGTCGGTCCGCGCGCCTGTAAAAATATGTTCACCGCGTTGGACGGACAAAATTTTTCTTATATGATACGTGACCCCCTGTTTTTTTTGTATTTTCTTAAAGCTGGTAGCCCCTTCTTTTCATTGATATATGTCTGCCACCTGGCCATAGACTTTAACATGTATCAACCTGGGACTGACTATTGAAACTTTACATTGAGCTAAAGAACAAATTTATTTAGTGGTTTGTGACCTTAAGAAATGACCCAAAAAATTAAAATGTCTATTTTCAATATTTTGACTTTAAATGTTTAGAAATACATTTTTCTGTGGGTTTTATTCAATTTTTCAGTGAAATTTGTCTCAAAATGTGAAAAAATTGTGTTTTGGGGTGAAAATTTAAGAAAAAAATGAAGATTTTTCCTCCACAAAATGACATTTTCATACCAATTTTGACCTTATTTCGGTATCAGACCTGGGTCATTGTGTATATATATGAGGAATAGTCACATAATTAAGCACCCAACATAAAATAATTGCCCAATGTAAGTTTTATACAAAACTGCAACTGTTTAATTTGCCAGTATTCATACAATATGGCCAGCAGAATCCAAGAAATTGCGTTAAAGGCGCTTACTCTCTTTTGTCAAAATTTTGAGAAATCATGTCATTTCAGTCTGGAAAGTCATCATTTGGAGTTGTATATACATAGTAGTTGTCAAATAAGTGTTTAAATCAATTAAAATGGGGGAAAAGGGTTGTCTTAAGGTTACAAACCACTAAATGCCTCCGCGAACCAAAATAGGATACACTCAAATAGTCCCTAAATAAACTTGTGATTGTGTTTAAATGGTTGTATGCTTTGACAAGGTGGAAGTGGAATCATCTAATTGGGTTTACAGGCTTTGTATACATGTATGTGATGTATTGAAACTGTTTTATTTTTCATTTTTTGAGATTTTGGCCAAAATACCAAAGCGAAAGTAGGGTAGGGTAAAACCCGGATTTGGTCGGTCCGCGCGCCTGTAAAAATATGTTCACCGCGTTGGACGGACAAAATTTTTCTTATATGACACGTGACCCCCTGTTTTTTTTGTATTTTCTTAAAGCTGGTAGCCCCTTCTTTTCATTGATATATGTCTGCCACCTGGCCATAGACTTTAACATGTATCAACCTGGGACTGACTATTGTAACTTTACATTGAGCTAAAGAACAAATTTATTTAGTGGTTTGTGACCTTGAACCGTTTCTGTTCTTGTCCCACTTACTGGCTACATCACCAGACAGACCACGAGTAAACATATGACTGATTCTACAGAGTCCAATCTCACACAGCATATATTCAAACATGGTCAAACAGTGACAAGCTCAGTAACCATATATCTCTCTCCAATCTTTCACAAGGAATGTTAAAATAACCTCCTATGAATTCCTTGTGATGTTCATACACACACAATCACATAATAGCAACATTCAACAACTTTAGTAGTTCCCTTATCAAGGGTCGCACTCATTTATCTCCTTCACTTCATTATCACTACTGTAACACTGGTTTGTGTTTTGCGTTTTCTCATGTAAGAGTAGATGTCCATGTTTATGGAATACTATATGCCCCTCCCCCCCGCCCCGCCCACATTGTTGGGAACATGGGACTACTGAGTCCAAACGTCAGCACAGTTCTACCATCAGCACTATCAATGCTTTGATATACAGAACGTATAAGCACAGGTAACGTTAATCACACTTGTTTTGTAGCATTTGTTATAAACATAAACTGTTTTAGAATATCCGGTATAACTAACACTGTTATTCAGGTAGTTTATATGTCAATATCATTAGGATCGGCTTCATTAAGTTCCGCTGTGGCATCTTCCACAGTGTTTACATGTCAATATCATTAGGATCAGCTTCATTAAGTACCGCTGTGGCATCTTTCACGGCATGATACACAATGTTCTTGATCTGTAGTTTATCCTCATGGTTAGAATGACCCTCGGACAGATGTCTGAACTCCTGCGTCAGCTGGAAGCAATGGTGAACATTCTCCGGTGAGACAAAGTCCTCGGCCACTTTGATACAATTGTTGAGATTGCGTACTTGATGCGGAGCACCAGCTGGGATGAATATAGAGTCACCAACACACTGTAAGATGGTATAACCGAGCACTCCATACTCCTTGGCTAGTCTATCACGTAGGTTTTCATCTAGATACCAGCTCTGATCGTGGATGGGATCATGATGTTGTTCTATTGTTTCTCCTCGTTCTTTACCAACCTGAATATATACAAATCAAACAATCTATTATATCACTTGCATCAATTGATTTCCTATACATAATTTTCATTTTCTCACTTACCAGCCCAACTTATGCCATTGACTTTCCAAGTACTAGAATCTGCACTTATGGACCACAGACCAAAGGGACCTTGTTCCAATACATTGTAAGTCTAAAACTCAGACTTAAGACTTTATATTGTCAAATGTTACAACAAATCATCAGATCAAATTCACATGGTTAAATGTTATTGCGATGAAATGGCAGAACAAATCACAACTTTCAGACGTCATAGCAGGCCTTCTTCTACCTCTACCTCTAGACCACTAAGTTGCCATATTTTTTTAGGAATAAACTTTCCATACATAAATCAATATATCAGTTATGAAAACAAGACTGCGTTCAGTAAACGCTTATGCCCCGGAGGAAACCTTGTCCATAACAAATTTGCACTGATGGATAAAATATATCAGTTTCAACATTTTGTAGCAGACAGACAGACTTATTAAGCACCTATTCAAAACACAGGATAACAATTTTCAAGTTGCTTTTACAGGAGATGATCGTCATAATATACTGACCTTGTTTAAGAAATCTCGGATTTTATCAGCATCAACAGCATCAAAGATATGCCAGAGAGCTCCCGGTGTTTCACGAACTTCTCGAATACGACGTTTTGTGATAGGATCGCATCTTGCCATCTCCATAGCTTTCAGGGTTTCACGATCTTTCTCTACGTAGCCTCGTTCTTCTTCTTCAAGGTAACCAACATAGACCATCACATTAGCAGCATCCGACACATCAAGATGCAGGTTTGTTGTGCCTTCCTTAGGATACTGGGCCGACCCGTAAGCTATATACATCTTAGGACCAAGATCTGGTTTCACAAGAAAGTCAGGAAGACGTGATACAAGGTTCAATCTTCCATCACGTCGTGTATACTCTGGTAGAGGGAGCGATTGCATTAAATCATTGAACTGTTGGGGAAGTATATCACTGAAATCATCACCAGGAGGCCAATCCTTCAGCTTCAACAACATTGGTGTCCCTTCTTCATCAACTAGACGCTCTGTAAAACAAAATACAATTTTTTAAAATAAGAGAATTAAACAGTACCTATGGATAATAAAATGGGGGATTTTTTTCTGAGATTTTTTTCTAACCCTTGGTAATGGGGTCTATGACCTTGAAATGCCCATACTACAAAGCTGTCTAAGCATATAAGGAAAATAATCCCTGTAAACTCTTATTTGCATGATAAAACTAATATAATTGTAAGTGAGATTTGTGTTTATGTGTATTTCTCTCATCATTCTGACATAATCAATGATACAGTTGCCATAATATCAACATAATAACCAATATATCATAGCTTATTAGTGCGCCCAGGATAATATGATGTTGGCAAACATTGACCGGATTGGTCTACTGTTGCAAAATTGGTTACTTAAACACATACAGTCAATTATATACTAAAATGATATTGGGAGTATTAATTGTTTCATGGGGACATAATTTCAAGGGTATTTTATCATAGTCATATACTATAGAAATTATCAATACTTGTGGGATTTAATTTTGTGGTTGAGATTGTCAATGAAATCTACGAAATTAAATCTCCCTCAAATATAAATGATTTTACAGAATGAAAGCTATGAATTATGAGTACAATTCAAACAACTCACCTTCCATACAACTGAAACCATCCCAGAAATGTTTCATAGGTTGATTCACAACCAGACAGCTTGTTCTACAGTTGATCAAATCATTCTCAAATTCTCCAAAATGTTTGGAGAAGTAGGCAGGTTTCCACAGATCATTGTTACAATATTTATCCACTCCAGACACGAGAACTGGCTGGCCACGTTTCCATTGTTCCATGAAGATTTTTAAGTTTCCCCTATGTCTGGGCTCGTGAAGCCGTAATAATCGACCATCACACAACCAGGAATGAGGAACGTCCGGGTATAGAACACTTGTTTCTGTAAGATTGTGAACAATAATAGGTGTTTCCCGCACTAGATTATGTCCTGCACCATACCGAGGTTTATAATGCAATAATTTCATTGGCTCTTTTTCTTCATCTACCCTTTTTGGTAGAACAAGTTGTTGTTCAGATTCCTTAGGAGCTTGTTTATCCACCACATTTTGAATAATGTCACATAAAGAACTCGTATTTTTCGACTTCTTTTTACTCGACTCATTGTTATTTTTCACTTTACTACCTGCAGTTTTAGTTAACAGTTCGCGTAATGTTGAACAACTAGGTGGCATCTTTTTCTCGCTACTTCCCGGAGAAACTGGCTCGGTGATAGGATTATACGATTTACCGTTCTTTCCTTCCTTCTTTTTAGAGAGTAGCGGTGACTCACTTCTCTCCCTTGTTTTTTCAGAATCCATTGAAGCCACATCGGCTAACAAACTTAACGGAGAAGAACTGTCAGGATTATAAACAGCATTTTTTATACTTCCATTTTTGGTTTTCGATTTCTCATCACCACTCACTCCATTCACTAGCTTCTTTTTCGGTGAAATGTGTTTGATTGCGTCATTCATTAAATCGTTTCTAATTCCATTCTTTTTGGTGTTATTTTTAGGACTACACGGACACGCTCGAAGTATGTTCCATTTATCTCTGACCTCGTGTACCATACGACCCACTTCCCACAGAGCTGCAAACAGACAAACAAACAACATTTAACAACCACATCTTCATACCAATAGTAACCATATATTGTTTTATTTGGCCCATCAACAAAATGTTGAACTCAGTCACTTTTTACCACAAGCCACAAGAATCTACATAGTTATTACCATTATTATAAAAAAATATTTATTATTTGTTAATAACTGTTGTATATATGCTTGTTTACGTTCAGCATTTACCGGTTTTTGAGTAACATTACGTACGATGAACACTTGATTGATTGATATGATATTATACAACATGAACACATTAAACTTAGATAAATGATAATGTATTCTTGATCTATGGCTTATTTATGCACATTTCACTACCATTATGTTTACATATAGTGAAACTACAAAACAAACATCATGATTGATAATAATGCGCTTTTGTAGAATATCATCCAATTCCTAAACAACAGTAAACAAATATTTCCTTAGTTAAGAAGTTATTAGTTTAGAGGGCCGCTTGCAGCGCATCCCTTTGACATTATAACTACACAGTATTGAAACCAGAACACAAATGAATTTAGCGGTTATAACATTTAAGATCAGACATGATCTTCCAAAGCATCTCAAGTAGAAATCTCATCTCAAACTGAGTTTTTGCCAACATCAATGTCTGAACTTCCGATAAATCTGAAGTTCAAACTAATTGAAATTTACTAAAACAATCTAAGAATAATGTTTCAGCTTATAATGCTAATTTTAAGTACATCCTCCCATGGAAATCATCCATACCTCACATAGCAATATATGAGGTGAGATTTATCTTAGATTAAGATGTTTTGGAAAGATCAGGGGGCCATGTCACATGATCGGGGTCAGTACTCACCATCAGCAGGAATGATCTGTGTTAACATCAGTTTATCAACATCGTGAGCTTGTCTGTTAGCGCTACATGTCAACCATTGTCTCTGTTCCTCCTTACTCTCGGAGTCCTCGTGTTCACTGTGTACCTCCTCTTCCTCCTCCTCAGACTTCACCTTGTAACAATCCAGGCAGACAACAAAACCACACTTATGACACACCCAGTGCATGTTGAACAATGTCGTGTCACATACATCACACATCTCACGTACACCCGTTACTGCTCGCTTCCACGCTACTTTAGCTGTAATACAGGAAATAGTACAATATAACAGTCAGCAAAATAAGCAATTGTCCTGGACAAGTAATTGTATTAGGGCAAGTAACTTAAGCAATATGGCGAGTAACTTTTGCAGTAATTATGTAGGGAAACAACTAAATTCTATCAATTTGAGCCAGTAGTATCAAATTCTATATTCACAGACCGATAGAAACAATTTAACGGTAACAAACATGGACAGAAGATGTAAATATTCAGTAGTAGAGTTGTCTCCCTTTGACCAGACAAAACATTTCTTGTAAACATAATGTTGATAAATAGGTCATTCATGACTGGAATACTTTAGTACTGATTCAAATCAGAGTCACCCAATTTTTAATACATACCATTCTCAGTTTGAGATAACAAGGGATTGAAAACCCCATAATTTCTGTATGAGTTCAAATAAATCTTAAAGTGAAGCACTAGAAAAATTGCTGTAATTACCATAACGATGTTGTTTATAGTATTACAATCGGATTCGGTAAAGATATGTTACAATATTTGAGCTGAGATTGACACGTTTCTAATCTCATTTAAATCAGGCCCAATAAGAAATCCACTACTTAACACTGGTGACAACTAACAGCATAAAGAAATTGAGCAATTTTAATGAGATTGAGAGGATTCTTGAGATCGGTGCCAGGCTGCCTGGGGGGGGAGGGATAGAAAGAAGGAGGTATATTGTGCGTACCTTTATCGCCAGCACAAACATGAGATTGTTTCTCTTGTTGAACAAGTTCACAGAATTTATCTCCAACGCGACCTATGATAAACCTTGCAGTCTCTACGTCTATCTTAGGTTCAATGATGGGAGATTTAGGTATCCATGGATCTATGTCGTCTTGCTCAGCGTCAGATAACTCGGAGAAACCATCGATAGTCACAAACCCACGTTGGCTGTACTTCAACCTAAAGCATAAAGTATAGTCCAGTTTAATATACAGAATAATATAATTATTCATAAACAAAATATATCTCAACTACAAGGTTGTTACAAAACTAGTGTACCCAAATGTTTATAAGGAAACCAATGACGAAAGAAAAGCCAATCCAACGGTTTTACATCAAATACTGGTACTCAAAAATCCCCCCTCCCCGACTTGTTTTCCTTGTTTTCTGTTGAGCTAAAGTTGAATCAATTTTGCCCAATATCACGAATGAACCAAATATAATCAACATGAAACTTCAGTATCCTGAGAAATAATCATGTTCCATATTATGATACGATTTAATACACAGGTTATTTTTACTTTAATATTTAAATCCATGTTGACAGATGAGTACTTCTAGAGTCTCAAGTAAAAGATAAACAAGTTAAGGATATGCGACTGGTGTAACTCTCAGGAAATTTATGACTGTCAAAATATGATAAACAAATCTAAACAATGTAATATCTATGAGTTTCTATGAAAACATCACCACAAATTACTCGGTTACGTATGGGTGACACTGTCCTATAATTCAGACGGAAGTTAAGTATTAACAGACAGCAATTTATCTCGAGAATTAAGAAGTGTATTAATAATGCTATAAATGAATGTCAGGCAGTAAAGACTGTAATACTCATTTAATCTCAATTAGTGTATTTGACTGGGAAAAGTTGCCTATTGTTTCAATATAGTACTCTCCAACCAGATAAAATGTCAACCTTTCAAATTTTATGGATTGAATGATTCTTCTATTAGCTCCACAAATTTCATCAGCACAATCTTTGACGGAATGTTAAGATGGTTTATTTTACAGTTATAAGAGAAGTCTTATATGGTAAAGTAACAGACTTCATCGGAACTTGTTAAGTTTAATGGGGAACCACTACACAGTACTACTGTAAAGTCATATAATTTTGATGGGATAAATTTTTGTGGTTTTGGCAAAAATGACCGTTTCGAAGGGTCGTTAATTCATGGATTTTACATTTCAGGTAACAAATACAAGGTCAAAACAATTGTTCGATGGGATTTGATTTCATGGTTCACCTTCAACCATGAAATCCACAAAATTTAATCTCCTACAAAAATTAATGATTTTACAGTAACTCAACAGAGTGCAAGTCAACTATGCCAGATGATAGTACATGTATAGTGATAATGCATGAGCATAGGCATGACCTGATGTTTGAACGTGTGACCTGTATACACGATTGTCTCAATTACCAGACAGTACATGTATAATATATGTAGAACACCGGCTACAACTGGTAATTACATCTACATCAATATTCTCGCCTACTACCATGAACTAAACTACCAGGTTTTTATAAAACATACAATGATACACCATTCACTTTAATGGCCGCAATTAATCATAGATTACCATTTTGTTACTTGTCAAAACTGTCACTATCGTTTATAACAGAACAGACCTAGGTAGCTCAATGTAGAAAACGCACTTAAAACGACGTCATATATCATTTTCTTAAGATTCAAAAGCTCACAAAAAAGTTGCCATTAAACTAGTCTAGCATTTAAATCAGTATGTTAATAGCCCTCTTAAAAGTCTTAACGACGGTGAAAAGAATAATAAATTTGCATTGTAAATTTAGAACTGACAAATTTATGACAATGAAAATATGTAGAGTGTTGGTGTTTATAGCATGACTACTGATGCCTCCCATGTATAGCAACAAAGACACAGTGAATGGAGAAGTTATATACATAGAATGATTATACAATATGCCCCAAGAAAGTATGCATGAACGGTCTACTTGCACTAACAAAAAATATGTTTTACAAATAACTGACCAACACATATTGATAACTAGCATACAGTGCATCGAGGGCCAGGTGCAAAACTATGGTAATTACATCAATTTATAGAGGCATGTATCATAGTTTTGCACAGAGTCCTCTGCATGTTATTTTCAATTTTGAATTGATCATCATGTGCACAAAAATGGTAAAGTTGACAAAATGCTGAAATTACATTACCTTCTGAAAGCGTAGAATCTGCAGAATATGTTGGGAACAGTTTTTCCACGTTGGGTCGGGGTCATCTTACATTCTCGACACTTCATCAGCTTTGGTGTAACCTCACTACATGATCCATCTTGAAGAAATGGTTCACACGTTTTCCTCAGCACAGAATCTGGTACTCGAACAAGAGGCTTTGAAAATGTCGTCTGCTGAACTGTTGATAAGAAATGAAAACCAGTCAAAAATCATTGAAAGAACAATTTTCATTTTGAAATGAAACTTGCATTATAGTCAAGTGGTCATTTAAATTTCTCAACCATTGATAGTAAGAGGTGATATGTCAACCCTATCCAATACCATGCTTTTACTTATAAATTATAAGGACCAGTATTTAAGGACCATCCAGCCGAAGCAGTCACAGTTAGTGTCTTGTTGAAATACTGGTGAAGACATGTTAAGACGTATTCAGTATACAGGAATGATTGTCAACAATATCAGTCAACAAATTTGTGGAAGCTGGCACAGGACCAGTACCCCTGTGGGATTGGACTAAGCCACAGGAGGGAGACAAAACAAAGTCAGTAGCAGTAGACTTTCATGACAAGACTACACTAAGTTCGAAATTTCAGGGAAATTTCAAATATTGTACACAAAGACCGCCATTATTTATCTGCACGTCATACAAGAGTGGACAAAAACCCAGATAAATTTCAGCAACAATTACCATCATAAATAAAATAAAAGAGATAATAGAAGATAAACGAATGTCAACATCCTGTCTTAACGATCTTATATGAGAATACAAAGGAAAGCAATTAGTGCAGATGACATCAGGTTTATATACACACAACATAACATACGATGTCATATAATCATCTAGTCATCAATCAAATTTTTACTGTAATATCGATGATTTCATCTAGGTAATGTATCATGAAGGCAATAACCTTAACTCTAGTATTACACTGTTAAATCATTAATTTTCATGGGAGATTAAATTTCGTGGATTTCGTGTTTCATCTTCTACTATGAAATTTAATCCCATCGAACAATAATTATAACCCTTGTATTTATTACCTAAATTGCAAAAATCCACGAATTAACGTCCCATCGAAATTGTCTTTTTGACCAAAATCACGAAATTTTGTCCCATCGATATTAAATGGTTTTTCAGAATTCACCAAGGTTATGTATCATGAAGGTCATCCATCCATCAATCAATTCTTATCTCAGATATTATTTTCATCATCTAGGTAACATAAGAACTCCATAGCTTTTACATCAATACAATACAAAAGGATGTATTCGGCAGAGTGAAACCAGGCCTGGTACAATCTTACAGAGGACCGGGTACTATGGTGACAGATTTCAGGATAGAAGATATCATGATCATTATTATGTACATAATACCTAACCTACCTTTTTGTTCAGACTCTTTCAGCATAGATGGTGGAGGGATATAGACGTTATCAGGGATAATATCAAGCTCCTCTTCTGATTGTTCCTCTTGTTCTTGTTCCTTTTCCCTCTCTCGTTCCTTTTCCCTTTCTCGTTCTTTTTCCCTTTCTCGTTCTTTCTCTCGTTCTTTCTCTTTTTCCTTTTCTTTTTCCTTTTCTTTCAATTGCTTGTCTTTCTTGTTCTTCTTTTCTTTCTTGTCTTTATTTTTCTTTTTGTCCTTCTTTTCAGTCTTTCTGTTACTTTCAGAATCTTGGGTTTCTTCTGTTTCCATGTCCGTCTGCTCTTGTTTTGGATCAGTAACATCATCTGAATCTAAGGATTTGTCGTATGCTTCTTCTGTTTGTTTAATTTCTTTCTCTTTCACAGACTCTCGGCAGTTTTCAACGATTTTCTTGATTTGTTCTTCCGACATGTTGTCTGCGCCAGACTGAAAACAGAAGGGTTCAAAATGTTTGAAAAATCATTACAAACAAAGAAATTAGGAAACCAGTCTATTTATTATTTATAAACATGCTCTGATCTTTGGTAATTAGTAATGCATGTACTTACAACCAGTCAAGTCATAAGACATCAAGGGTCAATAACTGAGACAGAATACCAGTCAACTTGAGAAGCAGACGCAATAAAACCATAATCCAGAACCAGTCTATAACTATTAAATCAATGTGCACTTAAACCAGTCAAGGGGCATGCTTTATCTTGAAGGTCAAGTGAGAAAAACAAGAAGTTTTATTTCCACTAGCTGATAAATTCTTGAGCACAAAGGACATGACCTACTTAAGACTAACCAAGCATGATTAATGCATACACTGTACAGGGCTTGTCATAAATGATGTACCATGTTTTTTACTACAAAATCTTTGCTTCTGTTTAACAATGTTTGGGGTCAATAGCTCATCAACGACATGTATGTACTGTTTACAAGGCTGATCAATCTCATGGGGATTGTCTTCTCTAAGTTTCTTGATATCATAAGTTATAGGCCACAAACATCTTCACATAAATGTCTTGTTTTTCATGGTTGAGGCAATCCTTATTTTTAGACACACTTACTAGTCAACAAAAGATGTCAGATACACATAAAAGTTAATGTGAAAATCTCAGGGACCGTCTCAAAATAATTTATATAAGACGGCCTGGGGCAAAAAACTAGAAATTTGTCATAAACTGTTATCAATCATATAAAATCAATATAAAGCTGCCTTATTTATTGACCTACATAGCCTAGAGGTATGAATCAGACAGACTGTCCAACTATATACTAGAAAATGTGTGAAGAACCAGTGGTTTCAAAGTTCATCAAATTTTCATAGCTTTCACACATGACCAACAGTATAGTAATAAATATTGTGGTTTTCGTAGTAAAACAAGAAAATGATGTCAGCGGAGATAAAACGAATACGCAGAAAAGTCCACTGTTTAGGTCAAGTAGTTATTGTAGTTTAAACCAAGCTGGGATTCAACACTTGTTCATATATCATCATTAAGATGTTTCCTTTGCTATTGTATAAAACTTCCTTTCATATCAACATTGTCATAAAATATACAACGCACTAGAGTAGAGAGGATGATGTCATGTTTTTTTGGTGGCAGCTAAGAATAATATAACGACAATGTCAGACCATTTATCTTCACCAGTTTTTGTAAAACTGTGTAAGATGAATTCCTACACTTAATTATGAGAAAGATGTGCACATCATTCAGCAGATTGGCTGGATGTCAGATTTACAGACAGACACAATCATCTCTCATGATTTGTTACCATACACTGACCGACATTTTACAACGTTTCACTGACATTAGCTTGTCCGTCAGGAAAACTATGTTTATCTAGGTTTAACTGGTTGTAACTAAGGTAACTGTAAACATCGCTATTCTTTCTAATGGCCCTCATAAGCATTATTTATTGAATCAATTGTATAATCATGTGGTTAACTTAACCATTCAATGAAAATCAACAAGGATATTTTTAGAAAGCTTTTGTAAATGATTACAGTTATCAGTTTATACAGGAACAACATCTTTAACACATTTATGATGCTTTACAAAAACTCTCATAGATCTAGCATAGCATAACCACATGATGTTTTGGCTGGGAACCAAATTACTTCCAGTTTCAAGTATTCTAAGAAGCCGGTTCCCACCACACGTTCTACATGTTTTCACTTGTGTTACATCAATTAAAACAGACATGAAATAAAAAGCAGATGTTCATGGAAGTGTATACATTACATACACTGGCACATTTCAGCTTGGGTATGGTAAAACTTCCAACCACTTAACCGAAGTTAAACATTCCCAGTACCTCAGTACATGCTTGTTAAACCATCAAGATGAGTTGAAATCGGTGCAAATACCCTAATAGAACCGATCTTGGATCTCTAGTTTCAGACAAAAACTAAGATCTGGTATTAGTGGTTAAGCATAATTTCCAGTGTATGTTTACATCAACAACTCTTCTCTCTAGTACCTTAACATTGCTCCTAGTGAAACATGGAAACATTCCATAGGTAGATAGGAAACAGACAAACAGTACAAAATGAACTCCCCTAGGCTTATATCATTATATCAATTACATGGCTTTAATTAATGGATGAATTCAGTTATCCCCCCATACCATACATGAATCAGCAATGAATACAACACCTGTGTTACATACAGAGGAATGAGTTTGCATTAATTAACCATGAGAACATGTACATAATATACATTAATTATTTATATGACTTTACTTTCACTCGAGTTCAGCCATAGCTTAACCACTCAAGTTCAGCCATAACTTAACCATTCAAGTTCAGCCATAGCTTAACCACTCGAGTGCAGCCATAGCTTCATCACTCGAGTTTAGCCACAGCTTCATCACTCCAATGCAGCAATAGCTTGAACACTCAAGTTCTGCCATCAACTTATATCTTGAGTACAGCAGCTACATACCTTTGTTTTCGACTCCTTGCTTCTCCGACTGGATTTTTTCTTGTTTTGTGTGGTACTACCCGATGAATTTTCATCAATGTCTAACTTTGGTTTCTTTGGATTGTTGTTGCGTTCCTTCTTTTTGGATCTCTTCAATGAGTTTGAACTACCATCTGCTGGCTGTAACATTGTGTATATGTTTGTAAGGATGCAGTCAATACAAGATTACATAATAATACAGGCCTGTACCCAGAGACAAAAAAGCACCGAATCAAATTTTTTCTTCAAGGTCTATTTTGAGGCATTTTCTTCTTGAAAACATGCTTATTTTGGTATTTTCTCAAATTATCAGCTCGGTGTGCCTCAGCATGGCTGCATGCCTGACATAGTACCGGCAGATCATGCACAACCTAACCTCATCATTTCACCCTCATTGAGGTCCACTACACCATTAATACTTATATAAATGTGTAACATAGCTAGCTGCCATGGAATACATTATCAACCAGTACTAGCGTGTTCTTCATAACTGACAACTTCTCCACATGTGGAGAACAAACGACATGTGGAGGACGTGACCTTACCTAATAACATGAGGAATGTAATTATGTGCATGACGGTTACAGAACCAGACTCACTCTGAGTTGACATATGAGTGCTCTATCCTCTATGCTCTACGTTATTATTTAAGCGTAAACTATCAATGAATCATCTGCATTTCACCGACATCCAAATTACATTACATTACATCTGAGCAAAATCATTCAATTTCCAATCTCTCAGACAGTTTTATTAAACGCATTACACCAATACAATAATAAATCAGTGAAGTGGATTGATTATACGAGAAATTTATCACACATTCTGCTCGATTTTGTCATAATACATTTTTTATCTCCTTGGAATTTGGAGAGTGCACCAGGCAGAATGAAAATAATCCCAGCATTCCATCAGCAGACAGCATGAAGAATTGCTTTCTGTTTAATCTAAATTGATTTGCACTAGATAACATTACATGAAACATTCTAATATTTTGATGCCAGGGAAATGTTTGGTTATAATTTATATAAAGGAATACTGTAAAATCATTATTTTTGGTGGGGGATTAAATTTGCCGATTTTGTTGTTCATCTTCAACCACAAAATAAAATCCGACTGAACAATAATTATGACCCCTGTATTTATTTGCAAATTCCACAAATTTAACATCCCATGGAAATGGCCTTTTTTACCCAAACTACGAAATTTTGTCCCATCGAAATTAAATGATTTTACAGTCTATACAAGAGTACTGGGAATCACTATGCTAACATGGGAGCAGACATTATACCGTGTATACAATGAGGTTAATCAACATCTTGTAAACAATAATTGTCTGCCAGGAATGTTGGCCTGATTTCTTACATAACAACACATACAACAAGATAAAACAATAACCACTCACCTGAGTCTCCGTCTCGGAAGCTGAAGTAGTAGATTCGTCATTCTCCAACTTTTCTATATTTCCATTTGGCAATGCTGGTGTGGTTGACACATTGCTAATCGGCGACTTATTCCCAGTAATCGGCGACTTATTCCCACTTATCGGCGACTTATTCCCAGTGATCGGCGACTTATTTCCGCTTATTGGAGACTTATTACCACTTGTTATCGGCGACTTACTTCCACTTATCGGTGACTTATTTCCATTTTCTTTAGTCGGCGAAATGTTTGATATTTTAACGTAACAGTTTTTCACTTCATTATCTTTATCGAGATCATTACACGTAGTTGGATTGTTTGTATTGGTGGTATTCACGCAATCAGCGACGACTGCTGGACCAGATACCTCCACTGGTGGTTTAGCTTCCAGTTTATCCTCGTCCGAATGTCGCTGAAGCCAAGCTTTCTTCAGATTAGGATGTTTAGCTGATTTATGAGGAGATGGAGTAGTATTGTCCTGTTTGAGATGTGGTGGGGGACTAGGTGCACTTAATGTATCACTATCTGTATCTATCTGACCGTTAGCAACACGATTAATACTATCAACATACGACATTGCTGAGTTACTGTTTCCACTACTAGATAAATTAGACGCTTCTTCATTCTGTGAACTTTGCTGTGAGGATATGACTGGTGTACAAGAACGTTCTAGACTGCTCTTAGGTTTATAAGGCTGCGTCTTTTGTTGTTGTTGTTGCTGCTGCTGTTGTTGTTGTTGCTGCTGCAACATATGTTGTTGCTGCGCTTGAAGTTTTTGTAAGTCACCAGCACTATGAGGTTTCTTCATAGCACCATCTTTGGTTTTTGTAAGGTCCGGATCAGACATGAAAGCATTCTGAACTGTATTCTCAACAAATGATTTAAAACTGTCCATAAAGCCAGTTAGACCATGAAGACGGTTGTTGACGACCGCTTGTGATGTGGAGACAGTAGGAGCGGCTCCAGACTGGGCGGTGGTTACAGCAATCGATGACGTACTACCACTGCCCGTTGTGTACGGTGACTGATTGGAAACTATTTGAGGAGTAGTACACGGTATTGATAAGTTCAATGGATTGTTGCTATTAGTTACTGGAGGATTCTGAGCTTGACCTTCTTGGCCTTTCTGACGTTTACGATTGGTACCTTCCTTAGGTCCTTTCCTCTTTGATGCCATTGCACTGTGTGGTGGGTGTGGCTGTGAATGTTGATCTCGGTTAACCGACTGTGGTGATTGTGCCGCCCTGGGAACCTGCGCCGTACCAGTCACCGACACTGTACGTTGTGACTCTGTCGTCTTCCCGCTTGTATTATTGTTGGAATATATAGGGTTAGGCACAAGACCTTGCTGTATTAAACTATATGTGAATGGTACTGAAGTATGAGGTAACGATACCGGGGCTTGAGCTATTGCCGGCGAAAATGACGAGGTGTTGAGACTTGATGGATGAGTGCTCGAGTTTGAGCCCGGGCTACCACGCGTTTTGTTCACACTTGCGTTACACCTGTAATCCATTGGCTCCATTACAGCGGCAGATAACTGCTGTGGACTTGCTATTCGTAGAGGACTTTGAGATCTTGAGGTCTGTCTGGCTGCGTCTGCTCTCAGATTGGCTACATGCTGTGAATGTGCAGCCATGGGGTTCATACCTTGTACGCCAGGACTGGAGTGACTGGAATGCGGACGTTCGGGTGTATGTGCTGGTTTAGGGTGATGATGCGGTGACATGCGCGGTGAATATAGAGGACTTGAGGTCTTATGAATGTTCATGTCTTTTGTTTTATTCTCCACTATCACTGAACTATACGGCTTAGAGTCTTTAATCAATGGTGGCGGCACCGATAAGTCCTTCTTGCGCGGTGACTGAGCACGACTCACTTTGGTGTCCATCATAGATTTCTCACCTTTTATCTTCTCTAATTCATATGATTGTAACTGATCGGTAGTAATGAATGAAAACTTATCCGGCTTGTAACCGTATAAACTAAAGTTTGCTTGCACTTCCTGTTTAATTCCACCGGAGCTTGAACCCGGCTCACGTTTAACATGACCGTCATACGGACCGGCTCCTAGTTCTTTACGGAATTCTTGTTTAATATCCATTTTGTGATCCGGTACTCCTTGATGTTTAGCGTAATATTTCATCTGTTCCTCCTGATGTGACATCATCTCCTGATGTTTACGCATCATCTCAGCATACCGATAATCTGACTCACGTTGCTGCTCCTAAAACGAGAGAAAAGACGGATTAAAGAAGATGTTTCAGCATTAATTTGGTCTTATTGCAATTGACTGATATACCAATATGTTTTCATAATTATTATAAATATCATCAATTTGGTAGGCAGGGCTTGACACTAACAATGGTCCACTGGTCCGAGGGCAGTGAAAATCAAGAAGGACCAGTGAAAGTCTCGAAGGACCAGAAACTGTTAAGTTTACAATTTTTATTCTTCTGCTCTGTCAGATCAGAAACCAAAAATAGTTAGTGTCAAGCTCTAGGTAGGCCAATCTGATTCAGGCTTTATTGACAACATTGACCTAGATAAACATCGTAATGAAACTTTTCCCAGCATGACATACATTTAAGCTTAAATAATGAGGTAATTAAATATCAGGAACAGATTTCATTTTGTAAGGCATTTAAATCCAGGAATAACTTGCACAGCACATCCCCCTTAAATACTGTATAATGATACACTGGAGGTAGGGGATTAAATTTTATTGATTTTGTGGAAGAAGTTAGTCATAATATAATTAGATCACCTCTTCTAATCTCCCTTGAAGGGACCCTAGCACATACATGTGGTGTTATATATTTAACTCTTTAGGGCTTTTCTGAAACCAACAATTTTATGAAACCACGAAAGTGCCATTTTTAAACCCCCAAAAACACACACAAAAATCATTGATTTGACTGTACAGGTTTTTAAAGTTCTTTGTATGAGTCACAGGGACACAGCGGGCGAATGGCTTCCTGACATTGGCAGCATCTTAAGGCAGAAATTCTCACACAAATGGAACTGTTCTATCAATTAATCACCACGAAAAAATACCAGAAAATACGTGAAAACATCAATTTACATTCAAGGAGACATCTATAGATGAGATTGAATTTTCCTCATTTTCTAACATCAATACATTCCACAATGGATTCGGAATGATGGGAATATTCAGCAAACACAATTCCGCAATCTCGTTTAGATTCAAACTGTCCATGATAATGACAGCTGCATTACGGGAGACATTTTTCAATCTGGGAACATGTCAGACTAAAACATAATACCATCAGAGTTACTTTGTCAATAAGCAGTTTCCAATGCAAACATTGTAATATCAGCCTGTCATTGTTTCTATACTGAAACACAGGCAGCCATGCTTAAGCTGCCATACCCAGTATAATATTCCAGCGAGAAATATCTTTGTATACTATTGAAACCAATAATTGGCACATCACATGCTGGAGACAGAAACATGATATACTGTCATCAGTCAGTCAATAGACTCAATACAGCTCAAACCCGAAATCAATCTATCAGTTAACCATTCAATAAAACCAACCCAATCCATACTTCAATTTACCAGTACAAAATCAATCAACTATAAGCTTATGTTAGACATCACAATGATCACATGACCTGTGAAGTTTTAGAGTAAAACTACATTAATTATTGATCAACCCAGACAGGAGTTAGGCCAGTATCACACCAAGTCTAGGTTATAGATTTTCCCACATTACTGACATGGTGTAACAAGTGTAACACCCCCATATACAACCAGATCAATGCTCTTGAATCATTAATACATTAATGGCTGTGTAGGAAATCAATAGTTTTTAATCATCTATCAATACAAGCTGCTGACAACAGCTAAAACTATCCAGATCTATAAACGCACACACCATATAGTAACAATACCCGGTATGTTTCATTTATAATAAAAGTTTCATTTTACTCCCGCCATTTGGAAGCAATTGCGTTTTTTACCAAAAAAGTTTGTTTTAGGATTTGACTTAAAAACATGGCTGTCTGTTTGAAAGTATGCAGATGAAGTAATCATGAATATTGTAAACTAAAACACTTCTTGAAAGAATCAATTCTGGATATTTCAACAATGAAAGAATATATTACCATTTTGATTTTCTCCTCTGGCATAATTTCTCCCATCTTGGAGCCATGTTGAGACTCAGACTTGGGTTTGCCGGTCCCTAGGGTAATAGATGGTGGTGGCCACATCCCTGTCTGTGCAGCCTGTAACATTTCAATACATACAGCATGAATTAATGTAAGTTACCAAACATTCAGTTCAAGAGAATTAGTCTGGCCAACCGACTAGATAATATATTTTATCAATCAAATAGAATAACATTTTTTCAATTTTCATTAGATTTTATTTTGGGCTTGATTGCCTATGTTTGAGGATGCAAAGGGATATAATTTCATGAGAAAAGAGTAGATTGAGGAGTTGTCTTTCTAAACATAGGGTCGGTATAGACAGACTACAAGAGAATATGTGCTAATACAACACGCCACATACCATGTGAGCATAGTAAATGAAGCAATAACCTCCAGGATATTTAGAGATCTATATTAAATCAAGTAGCTACAGTAACAGTATAGGAAATTTATTTCACAGACTAGAATCAATACTAAGAGAATTTATCAATAGCCTGGAATACAAACATGGGTCTGGAAATGTTGTTATCAGTAAGAAATAGATGAATTCATCATGAAACCATTACATAAGATTCTAATCAAAGATTTTGGGGGTAATAATTCGTGTCTACTTTTACAGAACACTGGCTCCGGTTACCAGACAAATCAAGCCATTTGATTCTCCTTAAATGAAGAGTTACATATTATACAGTAAAACCTGAATGCAGCAAATAGTTCTGAAACAGGGTCTTCGGTCCCCACTGAGGTGGTTTTCAATATTGATCTTACTTGACTCAAGAATAAGGACAGCCAATCATATCACCCCATATCAAACCCTTGGTCAGTAACAGGGGAAATAATTGGCTATCCTTATTCTGTAATTAAATGAGATCAATATTGAATACAAACCCCTGGGCGCACTAAATATACTATATACTACATTTGTACCTTAATGAGCACAATGTCTGAACAGATCCATATTCCTATCAGAATAAAATCACCTGTAAAATTAACAGGTTTCAAAGGAGGTTTCAGACTAATTGAATTGTTCAATACTTGATGTAAACAGCAGTGAAAGAAAAGCCATTAGTGTGGATCTTACAAGTAGATTTTGTAGTAAAGTATACAGATTACCACAAGAAAAAATCAATGTTATTTAAAACAGATTAGAATAAGGACAAAACCATTAGCCCGATATTGATCCAAATTTAGACCATTGACGTCAGTACTATTGTGTTTAAATTACCACATTGATCAATACTAGTAAGTTAGTTTATGTTATACACTTAACAAGTTACAACAAATTACCGCTAAATATGTTGGAACGACTACACGGTCACACAGTATAATTACTCATTCGTTAGGAAAACTACTAAACATTGATCATAAGTATATAACTGTTGATCATAAGTATATAACTGTTGATCATAAGTATATAACTGTTAACGATCTACCCACATGCTGTAGAAACAATATGTTGTACCTCAGATCAATATACTTATTATATAGCTTACAATAAACTTAGGATCACCACAATAACATGGCCGACTATATCAAACATGTATATTGACATTGAGACTAACAGTACATGCCAAGGACAAAAGGACACATGTTTATAAGTGTTTTCCTGTCACACACAGTAGCTATCTGCATCACCCAGATTGTGACTTGTACTTTTGTTTTATGTTTGCTTATTCGGGTTGAATGCTTTTCAGTTACACACAGCAGCTTATTCACTAAACCAGTTTTCCTGAATTGTATACTATTTTGTCCAGGACTAGCTACGACTTTTCCACAAGGAGCCACCAAACTTGTCGTGTGGAGAAAACTGAGATCATTTTCGTGAAAGTGTATGACCTGCCCCAATCCACAATGAAAATTGAGTTTTTGTGAAAGGGTGAGACTTTCCCCGATCCCCAATCACAACTGAGAGTTTTTGTGAAAGAGTATGACTTTCCCCGATCCACAATCAAAACTGAGTTTTGTGAAAGGGTCTTACCTGCCACATTCTACAATCGAATTGAGAGTTTTCGTGAAAGGGTATGACCTGCTGGGATCAAACTCAGATGGTCAAATTCCGAATCTAGTGCGCTAACTAACTGGATCACGGCTACAGAAAACTGCTCAATGATTAGCCTACATAATGTGCGGAGAATGTAATAGCAACATGATGGTACCATTGATTGTAGAAATGTAAATTACTATACATGTATAGTAGAAGGTCACAGATCAGATCAATATGATTAGAGATGTGGATCCTGATTGTTTGTATGCAGTATATGGTGATATCCCTACTGAGAAATATCAACAGTTCATAAATTGATTCACTACATTCATCGTCTACTCAGTGTGAGACATTGATCAAACTACCATTACAATAACACCAGGCTACACTATTGGAAGAAAATGTCACACAGAGTTACCATGACAACAAACAATCACCATGAAAAACAAGACAACATAAATAGTCCAAGAGGACACGGATTGGAAAATATTGGATTGGAAAATGTCGCCAGCAGCATTGTATCAAGGCATGCAACTACATCATGACTGATCATGCCATGTATGAAAATAATACACAGTATTGAAGCATAATTATAAAATATCGAGCAGACAAGATTTAGTATTCTGATAATATCACCATTCAGGTGTTTTGTCTCATGCTGATAATGTGGTAATAGCTGCATGCAACAAGAACAACAAGATCTTAACAAGCTTTACAAGACCTTCACACACACCCGACATCTAAATCATGCATGCAGTCTGGGTGTGCAAACAGTACAGCATCATGGGCAGCAACAAGAGAGCCAATTGATTAATCTCCATCATCTGTTATAGGCGTATCTCTCACAGATTTATACCGCAAGGGGGGAGGGGGGGTACACTCGGCATGCAAATAACTTGAAACAAACGGGAGACAACAAATGATCAGAAAAACACTACTAGCTCATCCTGAACAAACTGTTCAGGTAAACTAAGAATACTATACAATTATAGGGGACAGAGGGGGGAAAAGTGATCAACAGAACCAAATATTCATATACTACACAGCTCAAATCAATACAAAAAACAAAAGTTTCACAGAAGAATAGAGATTATAAACAGAAACAATAAGCTTGAACAATGTCAAGGTTACGATGTAGAGAGAATCACCAGAAAGGGGTATAAATACACATTTATATATATACACTCATTTACCATGTATTTTTGTCGATATGTAGCATTAGAATAGCGGAAACCGTCCATGTTAGTAGGATGTTTCGGACCACTCTTCCAATTCTTAAATGGGGCAAAAAAAGCAAAAACAAGAAATGATTGACATAAGTTTAACATTCTCGGAAAAAATTATCATAGCGCTTATCATGATTTGAGATTATTCATCTGACCAAAACAACTTAAGATGAATCAATACATACTAAAACTGTAAAATAACATTTTCTTACAATTAATTTATCAAAAACCTGAGCTAATGGATACCACCACACGCTTACAATATGCTTAACCTTGTAAATCGGTCAGAAAAGTAAAGCATAATTTATGATGTTGCCCGATATTTAGCTCAGCAGGAGTGAATTCATAATCTATTTGTTAAAGCATGTCCTCTAAGATGAAAGAGCTTGTATCTGTGCATCAAGTACAGACTATGTAAATACTATAATTAGCAATTTTCCCATCAAAATACCAGCCATTTATAATGGGTGTATGCTCAGAGAATCTTTTCACCAATGAAAAAATATGTCTTCACGGAAAGAGCATACAGTGCATGCTATACTTGACTGGTTCACAAACATTCGCCATTTTGCCGCAGACTGGTTCACCTAAGCAGATAATTTGATTTTCGTACACATATTCAGAAAGTTTACAAATAAAATCTATTGAATTTCTCACCGAGCTGCATAGATTTAAATACGGATTTAAATTTCTAAACCGCAGTTTGAAGTAGTTTTCCATTAATTATGTTAATCACACTGAAGTACAGGAAATGAGAATAAATCGGTCGACCACTGCCACGCTTCATAGTTCATATTTAGAACAGAAATAAACACTCAAAATATGTGATATATTACAAACTTATTTCAAGGCTTTTATCTTGAATTTGAAATTCAGATAGCCAGCCTTTACTTTTATTACATGAAGAATGTCAGTCCCAAATATCAAATAGGGAATATCACAGACGTCAAGAACTCCCAAGGGGTCGGGAGGGGGGGGGAGCTCCTACAATAGAACCCACTGGATAACAGGTGTTTTCTTTACACCCTTGCAGTGACCCTTTGACCCAATGTAATCTCACAAATGCCAGTCATTTGTGACCCTCATGAATTTAACTGATCAATATTTGTTTCAAACAAATAGAATATTTGGCTAGTTTGGTTGATAAATTCTAGTTTGTAGATCATAACATTTAGCATCAATAGAGATGCATATAGTATGCAGATAGTTGGACACAGTCAGACGAATGAAGATTGTAAGATCGTAACTCATTATGTTTATTTGAAAGATGACAGGAATTATATGCATACAGTAATGTAGTAGGGTCAGAAACAAGACATTGGCAATGTGCCCGTGAAGACATTATAATTCATCATGATATCACAGCGACGTCAGTGAGGAAGAAATAAGAGTGCATTGTTGCATAGTTATATAGACATTGTGCAAGCAATGTGTTAGTAATGAATAAATATATCAAAATAGATCATACAAACATTCAATCATAGCACATTCCTTCATCCTCCATACATATATACCATACATATATAGTAACGAAGTAGACTTACCCTCTGACTAGCCAGGCGTAACGACTCGGAGAAGTGTTGCTCCACGGCCGCGTGAGAGTCCACAGATTCCTTGAGGATCCTGTTACGTTCTCGTTCTAACCTCTCACGATGTTCACGCTCCTGTCGGTCCTTCTCCTGCTTTTCTCGCTCCTGACGTTCACGTTCTGCCCGCTCTTGTTCAACCTTTTCACGTTCCCGCCTTTCTCTGAAATTTTAAAACAATTATGAATAATTATAAGTTATAATACGTCTTATAACAACAAGCCTGGTAATTAGCAGTTGTTCTCAAGCCTGAAATCATGATTTCAAAGCCTGAAATTCCTCCTTTCAACATAGACAAAGAAGGAAATTTCAAGATTTAAAACCTGAAATCAGGGCACACAAGCCAAAATATACCAGGCCTAAATAAAGACAACAAGCTACAGTGGAAAAATACTTGAAAAACGCACCTTACTACAGCTACACTTCCTCTCGACTCACACAGATGCTAGTCAACAACTTGTGCACAACCAGCAACTATCACTGAGAACAGCACATATAAAACCCTAGCACATGTAGCTTAGGCTGATGTAAAGGTCATCATATTTTACACACACAGACTGCAGTCAAACTGAGCAGAGAGAGAAATGGTTCTGCTTGGGTGAGGAAATGTACACACATATACACATAGCTTATCAGATAACACATGAATCAGTGTGACCTGCTTTACTACAACAAAGAGGGAGAGAGAGGATTTACTCAGCTAGGGGAGTGTTTTCATAAGCCTAGTGTGTGTACCATAGGCATAACCAGTTTAAACTTTATTACACAAGCCTCTATTTGCCTCCTGTCTGCAATGCACCAAAATCAAGTATATTTCTTCTGGATAATGCATGATTAATGTTTCTGTCAGGTTCAAAACCATTTCTCAAATTCTCACCAATTTTTCAGTTGAATAATTATGGTGGCAAGGAACCGGCAACTTCTCCACATGTGGAGGAAATTCAACAATGCTTACGGGCATATTTTCATGAAAGGGTAGGGTATGATAACCTGCAACAACCCAACCGCAGACCCAGATGAGCGATTTACAAATCCAGTGCACTTAAAACCAGGGCCGAGGCTTACCACTGGACCATGGCTCAGGTACTTACCACGGCTGGACCAAGATTAACCACTGGACTGCAAAGCTGGAGCACTAACCAGGGGGGGGGGGGGGGGGGGGGGCACTAACCACTGAACTGAAGCCAAGAGGGTGAGTGGAGTGGTTTGTGGTGGATAATGCAAACTGTAAGGTGGAGCAGGATATATATGTATGCATGTCATAGAGACATAGCACATGTGTACGTATATAGGGACATGATGTGTACGTATAGTATATAGGGACATGATGTGTACATGTATAAGAGTGTGATTTATGAGACACAAGCTGACAGCTTCAATCCCACCATACACACGTTTATGCACCTAATGAATGACATGAGTTAGCGGCCTCGAGGCATTTCCACTAACTATCAGTAACATCTGACTGACTTCAGCTGTCAAAACAACCACATTCACCGCATAAATAAATACATACAGCAACAAGTATGCATAATAAACATCAACAAAAACACAGATTTATGATCGACATTTTCCCTCCTTTATTTCTTACATAATGTGGAACATGTCCCAGTGCTTGTTTAAGACCTTGCTGTAATAGCATTTGAGGCCCACATGGAAGATCGGGAAACTGAATGTGTCAGCCTCGTTAAATAAAGACGTTACTTACTTACTTACTTACTTACTTACTAGCTCTAGCATTATAGATAACACCACCCCACAAAAATATTAAAACATGATTACATCAAAATCAAAACTGAGATCAGGTTGGAATGCCATTGGCCAAACAGCTGCATTACATGCACCTATAGTAACCCCCCCCCCCCCATTTTTACAATCACATAAAATCTATATAAACATTTCTTTGCATATAAAAATCATACAAAATGTAAGTTTTAATTCTACTTTCATGCATCTTACAACAACCACTTAATGCAAACATCTCATAAAACCGTACTATAAATAGGTCGGCTGGCAGATAGCAGATAGCTTGTGTACCTTGCAGTTAAACAACCGAACAAAGAGAAATACGAGGTTTCCCAGCGAAAAAACTGTTCATGAATCTCATCTGACATTAAATATGTGAATATGATTTTTTTATGATGAACAGGTATTCGTGTGTTATCATCTGATACATGGAATATTATTTCCTCTATTTGCAGAGAATAGAACGATAGCAGACAGAGTCACTCGTACAAGCATTCATTTATTGATCACAAGGTAGCGCCTATCAAGGTTGCCTGGGTACTGAAGGCTAAGATAACAGTCAGTGATAGCATGGACGTCTAATGTAAATACACAGTTACCAAGCTACATAACAAGCAGTCAGCTATTTCTATAATAAGAATATAACACTATTCACCTCAACCCCTTGAGAATCTTACAAATAAGACTTACATTATTCAAAACTTCAGGGAATTGTACAGGGCCAGTCAGGCAGTCACCCATCACCCCGCCATTAAAAATGGACAAAGAAGCTTAGAAAATCACAAATCAACTGGGGGGAATTAGGCCCTCTTCCTTTACCAACTTTAAAATCTGCTAAATCAATACACATTACTCATTTTGCAATTATACAACAAAATTTGTGCATTCTGTAGACATATCATCAGGAAAGGTCCCCCCCCCCCCCGATCCAAAATTCACCAGAGGAAACAATGCCCTTTGTATGAAACCTTGGAACAATGCACAAATATTCAGTTGCTGGAGCCAATCAACATAGCAAACAGCAAAGCCATGAAAGATGAATGCAACAGAAATTGTGTACACGGTACATAACTATGTAACCATGAAATTACCAATGTGGCTTGCAAGAAATACTAACATAATTATGGTGCATAGCGGCACTTTGTCCCTGTATAAACCACACACACTGTATGACTCATGCACTACAGGCGCGCAGGATAGTTTTCCTTCAACAAGTATAACCAGTGTTAATGAAATGCAATTTTCAAATATACAAGCAAGAAAGTACCTGTAAATTATGCTTGATGCAAAGCAATTATCCACTCCCAGTTAACAACACAATGGTTAGTATCACCAAGGAAAGATGGTAGAAAGCATTGATTCAGTCTTACAAAGATGGCCGGTTTTTATCCGTGGATCAATAACGTTAAGGTGAAGGTCGTATGCATAATGAAGGTCTTCTTCCACTCAATACATTCAGGAAGAAAATATAATGACACTCCCCTACAGCTCAACGAGATATTGATTTCCTCACATATTTAAGCCGACTTGGCAAGACTTGACTACAGTGCATACAGAAAACAAAGAATGTGGAATTATTTCTGTGAGAAACATCATTATGTGGGGTTTTTTGCTGCAGACAACGAAGTATTCTCTGATCATAAAAGACAGAGGAATGTGTTTCTGACGCATGTTGACCTGTACACCAATCCCCGGTACAGACAAAGACGTCACGCATACTGAGGGAGGTGGGGAGATATTTTGGTCTTGAGGAAATCCTGCACCGAACGTTATGCTTATGATACCCAGTGGAATATTCCAACATTACACACTGTAATGAGGAATCATAATCATTATGGAGCATGCATTTTACACAACACAATAAATATAAATAAATATTTTTGCCTACCTTTCAAGCCGTTCCTTTTCCAAGCGTTCCCTTTCCCGTCTGTCCCTTTCTTTACGTTCTCTTTCCCGTATGTCCCTCTCCCGCTCCCGTTCTATGCGGTCTTGTCGTTCCCGCTCCATTTGTTCTTGCTCATGAAGAATGCGTACATCACGGACGAGATCATCTTGATGCTTGGCAAGCAGCCAAGGAGGAGGAATGGGTACTGAAGGATATTTCTGCTGCCACAAATGTTCAAGTTGTGATTTATTTAGTGCACCTCTAGGAGGTGGGTATGACATTGATAAAGCATTTCTGTATTGTTCTGATGCTGCTATAGCGGCAGCTACTTGATGTTGTTGCACTGCAAGTTGTTGATGTATGGCCAAGGTGGCGGGATCTAATTGATGTAGACCTGGCGGTAAGAGACTTGACAACGATGCACCCGGTATAGATGGCCCTATTAATGGAGATGGGTATGCAACCGATGGTATGACCGGGGTACGTGATGAACGTTCCATTGCGTTTGATAATGATGTTGATGAGGTCATACCTACACTGGCTGGTCGAGATGCTTGTGTATGTGTAGGTATTGGATTGTGAACCTGGGGGTATGTCTTGTGAGGATTATGCATGCTGGGAACAGGCACATTACTTCGAACTGGATTTTTGCTCATCAATTCAGGGTCCCTGTATATTTGAACAGGTTCACTTTTGTCAACAATTAATGGACTCGATGCAGTACTACTTTTGGAACTTTTCAAATCGTCAAATCGAGATCCTGGTCGATAAGCTTCATCACCACTTAGGCCTGAACTACACCGACCGTCACTGTTCCGCGATTGTGAACGCTCGTCCTGAGACCAACTAGAGTTAGTGTTTGTATTTTGTAAAGAATTGTTTAATGAGCCTATAAACTTATTAACCCTGGATATAGAAAGATTTTCTCTCTCACTTTCACGTTCTGACACTGGAGAAGATAAAGTGCTAGACACTGATCCGGCCTTCTCTTCACCATTTAAAGTCGATAATTTCTCTGCTCGTGCAATCTGATCAGTCACAGATTGATTAAAGTCAATATTTGAGGTGGGTACTCCACTATTTTGCGGCGTTCCAGTCGAAGCACCTCCCGTAAGTAATGATTGTTTCTTTTTTATATAGTGCATATTATCACCTGATTCATTGATAGAACTTTTTTCAGCACTGATGCTCTGACTTTTTTTGGCATCAACACTTTTCTTACTATCAATGGGTTTTACCTGAGAATTGGCATTGTCTTTCTTTTTCTCTGCCCTTTTAGTTTCTTTTTCCTGACATGGTGCTTTCACAGACTTTTTCTCTTTCACTTCACTACACACATTCCCTGATTCTTGTTCCTTCTTTTTCAAAGCACTTTTTATTTCTTTCACTTTTTCATCTACTATATCTTTACGTTCAGTGTTTTTTACATCACATACATTATCACCGGTTACTGACTTACTTGAGCTAGGTTTTTCTGTCAATATTTGAGAAACTTCAACAACTTTATCACCTTTGTCTGATTTGGCACAGTTACTGCTAACTTTCTTATCACCTTTATCAACAGTCTTTTTATCTTTTTTACTCCCTGAAGTGGTTTTGATCACAGGCTCTGCATCTCCGTCTACCGGTGTCCGACTTGCAGACCGTCTCCTTGGTGAGCTAGGTGTGGCTTTAGGAGAATCTGTACGCTCGGAGCGATTTCTAGGAGAATCTGTACGCTCGGAGCGATTTCTAGGAGAATCCGTACGCTCAGAGCGATTTCTAGGTGAATCTGTCCGCCGTAATACAGGCGATGATTCAACCTTTTCCTCTTTTCTTTGCCGAGATCTTGATAACTTAGGTTTGTTCTGAATATGGCTATTGTCAGTTTTACCTATATTCGTAGTTTTAGAACTGTTTGTATTTTCAGTATTAACTTCTTTAGTCTTATCAACAACACTTTCTTTATCTCTTTCACGATTTCTTTGTGGTCGTATCCGCTCCTTAGCCGGAATATTCCGCGGTGATACTCTCAGTGGTTGACTTACTTCAGTATCGGAACCTTGTGATTCTGCAGACTCGGTTCTATTCAATGTTGGCTTTAAACGTCTCTTTGAATTCAAATTATCGTTCACACATGATGTTTCAACCTTTCTTTTTCTATCTTTGGAATTAGGAGTTTTTTGTTTCACGTTAGGCTTGTCTGTCCCTGAAGTTAGAAAAGAAGACGCTTTAAACATAGGACACAAAATTTTTGAAAAATCTTTGTTTAGCTTCCTATTCGACACCACACAGATGCTGATGCTGCTAACAATCTTGTTAACAACCTCGTTACCAATCTCTCCTGTTCTAACACCACAAACAAAATGACACAAAATGACACAAAATGACAAGGATTGTTACGCGACAATTATGAATTATAATGTCAAGGTATGAGGTTTCTAAATATCCTTCACACTATTCAATTAAGCAATCAATATTTCCATATAAAGATACAGAGCGGCCATCATTCCTGTAACTGTTCACTGACAGACATGGGAATGACATTATCAACTTGACACTGTGGAGAAATTT
The DNA here is from genome assembly GCA_963678985.1 of Spisula subtruncata. Lineage (NCBI taxonomy): Eukaryota > Metazoa > Mollusca > Bivalvia > Venerida > Mactridae > Spisula > Spisula subtruncata. The sequence continues at coordinate 44,067,185 of OY787666.1, forward strand.
ACATCTCCATGGACACATCAATTATACTAGTACAGTCTGTTCAAAGTTAAATGATAACGGTTTTATTTATAACATTGGCTCATCTGCCAGGTAAACTATGTTTATTTAGGTTTAACGGTGTGTAACTAAGTTTACTGTAATCCCGCTATTCTTTCGAATGGGATAATTTCCCTATTAGTATTACTTATTGAATTGATAGTAAAATTATTTTCAAACAGGAGTAAAAAACAAACCAAACTAAACCATTAAACTGGTTATGTGGTTTTAATGTGTAGAATGATGGGTAGTAGCAATAAAGACAACTCAACAATCCTGAATTAGTCTATTATCGGCAAATTACCCACAAATATTTTGGTGTAAATTGTATTACTCATGCCGCATTTGTTAACCATTTAATCAGCAGCAGTAAAGACTTGCGTAACTACGTGTATGTGTATGCTGTAAGTGATTGGCCGACATTCAGGGACTATGAATGCATGATTGACATACCAGCAAACATTCGACAATACTCTACATAATTATTTCTGCAAATATTAACCATGCTTGTTGCCAACAGCCAAAAGTGACGGGAATCAGGGCAATAGAAATCAAATGTTTTTTTGTTGTTGGGTGATGGTGCAATCCATCAGCCCTAAATCTCTATGACATGTGTTAGCAAGGTCAATCAATTGCACATAAAACACTGAATGGTATAAGGTTAGCCTATGGGGTGCTGAGTACTTGTTACGGAAGTCTTACATATATTGTAAGTGTTTAGCTTGTCAGAATGCCATGTGTTTCTGGCAGACATAATCTGTTTGGCAGCTGCAGTCTAAACGATGCTGATTTCTGGGAATCAAAGCTTACTGTTTATAATATTCCTGGCACGCCTCCAGTGGTTTTTACAAGTCAGCTATCCTAATAAACATCATGCATTTAGTAAGGCATGTTGAATATAAACCTGCGGTGCAACATATGTATGTGCATGTAGAGCGATACTACGCACACAACATACGTCACCCAGTATTTATTAGTAAAGAGTTCATGAACATTTTTTACGGCTCAACAGCCAATTGTCATCAACATAAATAGCGGGCATTTACTAATAATTTAGTGAAAACATTCTTCTTTAAACAGAAAATAAATGCAGAATACACATAAAAATTATCTAACCTTGAACGTTAACAGTTTCAAGTCCTTTAATATACCATAAAGAATTCCATATTTATTATATATTTAAATCGTAGTTGTACAGGTACGTGGAGATATGCGTAAATTTCACCCGTCACTTTATTCACCTTGCTTCACAATACCCCTGACACACCATTCCCATGAAAGGAAAACGCCTTAACACTACACAATCATTTTGTGTGACCTTCCAAGGTACGCTATTAAAACACCATTTTCTTCGTGCAGCCAGGACATGTTTTATTGCAAAATACATCAAGCATGACCCACATCTTACCGTAAAATCGCATACAATACCAGTCCGACCAACAACCAGTCATAATTTCTGTACGTTGAAATTGATCATTGAAAGGAAATAACTTGTTTACATTTCATTCGGTAATTTGATTCTAACTGCCTTCCGAATCGCTGGAGCGGAACAAGACGAAATACGGCTCTATAATTACCCTTTGAATACCGATACAAAAGATTGAGCTACCCAACTTAATGTTAACATTTTAAACCCTGAATCAGCGACAATCTTTGACGATCTTTTTATGCGAGAGATATGGTACGGGACACGTCATGTGATATGTTTATCTCAATCCGAGATCTCGGCTACATGATTAAATCATTTTGAAGCCCTGGAGGACAAATGACAAAAAACTGGCGGGTAGTGATACACATGCAGCAACAAAAATATGAAGTTAAATTCCATATTGAAATAGACGACTTAAGATTTGGAAATTAGGTGAAATTATGGTCCTCATCCATGAAAAAATAGCTCAAATTAAATATAAAATGTGCTTCTTAAACCTAAATGTGTTTTTAAACCTAGATGGCAAGGAGTAATGCTACAAAAACATTCAAGTTGTTAGCGAATATTGACATTTAGGTCCTTAGCGAATGTAAAGTACAAGTGAATATGGGCGGCACCAGAAAATGGTGTTGGGAGGGATTAATAGCACATATTAGTATGAAGAAAATTTCGTAATAAAATACAAATCCAATAAAATAAAGTATGTGAAATGTCCTTGATGTTACTCTTGAGCACGAGAGACTTCTGTACAAAAACATCTTCACCATATGTTAATCTCACAACAGTTTACAAAAAGTTCAGTAAAAATTTATAATACAACCTTTTCACCACGTAAAATCCTTAAACATAACATTAAGTCACCCACAACAGCCATAGAATCGATCATTGATACATATAATTTTTATAATAAATAAATTAAACCAAAATAGTACTTTACCTCTTTCAATATTCCATTAAAAATTAATCCAAAAATGTTGAAACAATCCACTATTCAGCAAGTACATAAAACATGTTATAAGCTGTTATACTAGAACAGTACACCAACAAAAACCTTGCTAAATAAAGCTCTCCACTGTATTACAAAGATATTTTCTATAGCAGGATTACTTTACAAATACTGCCTATATTCACATAGCTAAAGCTCTTTTTACCTCAACCAGTGACAGCTGTGTACAGATCATAAAATGGGTTGCAGTATATCCAATGGGGGGGGGTTTTCTACTGGGGACTATCTCAACATAATTCTGTTGAACAGAATGCGGACAAGAACCTATATACTATAAATATCTGCATATGTGGTTGTCACTATCTTAACCATGCTAATGTGGTCGATATTATATAACTGTACTATCTAACCATGATACATGAAGTTACAAAAGTAGAATTAGCACTACAAGCAAACATCAGACATTGTTAATCACTAACAGAGTGACTAAACTGTCTCATTCCCAGCATTAAAGTTCTCAGATAAATAAGTGGGGGAAACAGCAAATTCAAGTCTGTTTCAGGCGACGGTTTACAAACTTTTGCCGATGGTTTACAAACTTTTGCCGCAATGTTTCACGAATTAAGTGAATTAAAGTGATTGAAACAACAACATAGAATCAAGGTAAACATTACAGACTCATACCAATGGTTTCTCCTGCTAGACAATATGCTTGCACCTAACTATGACACACGAGAGAACTTGGGATGCATTTTCACAGACATATTCCTCGACTAAATGTAGTCAATATATCTCCCTAATGTCTGATCATGTTAAATAATTCACAATACTTTCTCCATCAGCTTAATTCAGTTTCCTATTTACTTGGCTAGTCTCTAGAAAGCTCTAAATAATCAATAACATCTTTACAAAGCCTTTAGTGGTGGCAGCAGTCAGGAAAGCTTTTTACTGGGGGTTGTTAATATGCATCAACTGACATTGGTAGATAGGGTTATTAGACAAATGTAATCTGCTAGACTCCTCATTCCAGACCAGTAAGTCTCCTGTCCAACTCTATTCTCGCTACATTAAATACGTAGGCATTACTGTCAGTAGTTGAAAGCACATTCCGGAAATTACTGAATATTGACCCATCCAAACCTATCAGTGGCACTAAATAATCTATCCCTCTAAACAAACAGAAGCTAACAACCCTCGACATTAGACAGACATAGACAGGAACACACAGAGCTCTTGTTTTAATGGAGGAATGAATTTGAAAACCTGAGGTCATGAGAAGGAAACTATGTCATTTGACCACCATAAGTGACCTATTGTTAAGGAAGTTGTTGAGACCAATGGGGCACCAGCAAATGGTCACTTTTGATCAGGTTTACAAAAGTTGACCTTGCCCACTATAAAGGTTAGTGAAAGTATGTTGCATACTTTATTTATCACGTACATGTGATAATTAAGTTAGTCATACGATGGCCAGCTGACCTATCCGACTAAATACCAACAGAAATTACAGATCACTATCATGAGTAACATCATACATGATGTTTTCCCAGTTTCGCTAGATTTTCAGTAGTTGACTAGTTATAGTAGTTGTGACCTAACCAACTACCATCAATACTAACAGAAGTATCAGAATAACACAATCATGTGCATTTTCCGAGTTTTCAGTACTAGTCTGGTGTGAAGCTATCCAGTCCAAGTGAAATGTGAAACAAACAGAGACATATATAACAACATTTTATGATCTAACAGACGCAAGGGTTCAACTAAATAGAGAGAGACATCAGTGATATGATAGAAGTAATCAATTACATACAGCCGAACACACAAAGTATAAACAAGAAAGGCTTAGAGATACTGAACTACTGACTTCCTAAAATAGCAGACAAAAACTGTTAAACGGAATGAAAACGATGCTAGAGTACTTTATGGAGACAGTATTTCATTAAGTCAAGTTTGTAAGATATGAATGTTATCTGTTATGGTGAGTTAGAGATCAGATACAGTGAGGGGTGTATATGATGGATTAGTCATAGCCAATAGCATTATGTCTGCATATGGCAGTCTGGCAAGCACTCTCATGGGAATCCTCATCAGAAAATGAGTCTTCAAGAAAAACAAATTAGGTTTTGAAGAATTTTGCCCAAATACCATCAGACAATGTCCCTACAGAATGTTAAACTACAAGCTGCAATCTAATTACATTGGAGTTACTGTGAAACTGTCACCCATTGCAGGCAAATACGGAGAGTAATCAATGGTTTAAAGTGGATGGCATCCCAATAAACGCAGAATTGCATGTGGGCGCTAGCTGCAATATTAATGAATAGCGGTCTGAAATGTGTTGTTTTTATAGGTTCATACATCACACATTATTTTGTAGCTTATATCGCTGGCTTAGAACAAGAAGGTCGTAACTACCAAATCGATATATTGAGAAAACAAGAGAAAACTGTCTGTAATTTACTCTTTACCTATGGGAAAACATGTTTTTAAAACTTCATTTTGGTCAACATGACAATTTCAGATTTTCATGAAAATATGCTCATAAGAAGCGCCTTTTGAAGCAGATTTCAAATATGTATAAGTCTTATAAGGTCGTAAGCGGTAGTTACGATCTTCTAGTTCTAAGCCATCGATATGTTTACAGTCGTTCTAGGGTATGTAAGGCGCTCATCTATGTATAGATATCTAGTACATCCAGGTCTTTGTAGTACATTTATAATAGACCTTCAAACATATAGATCACAAACATCAAAACAAGCTGACTGAATAATTAATTAACCAACAACCATATCAAGCAACACTATCAAAACTGCTGATCAGGCATTCCAGCAGGTTGAAACCTATATAACAGTTTGAACATTACTTCATTACATATTTAACACACTACCCTAGATAGTTACAGCCTAGATCATTGCAGCGGACACCACAGATGTACACAAAGCCCTGTGGCAATTTAACCAAATATAAACAATTTTGTTCAAGTGATTAGATGTTCTGATTAAAATTGTAACGTAATGAGGAAGTCTGACAACTAAATGTAAGTAAAACTTAGTGCAAACTGTAGGAGTATGTCCTATGTCCATCACTGTCAAGGTTTGAGAAAGTCCCTGCTCACCACGTACAACATGGTGTTTTTTACGCGTCCCTAGAGGCAATGTGAAGTGACATTGTGATGGAGAAAGTAATCCATCACTTGAATCATGTCCCCATGCTTAGTGAGCATATCAATAAACTGTACAAACATACCTCATCAATTATTCTACATCGCCTTCAAGCAGACTTAAATTATAATGAATGTCAACAGTATCTACTGCAACAACTATCTAACCATCACTATAGTACAAATGAGGGTAATAAAAGAGCGAGAATAATTGGTAGTAGAGTAGGCCTAGAGTAGCCAATGATCAATACATGTAGTTATATTATACAATCAGTCTTCAATAACTTGATCCATGAGTATAATTATACTATTGATTCAATAAATAATTCTTATGAGGGAACCATCCCATTCGAAAGTATAATGGGGTCTACTATTAACTCAGGTACTGGTATACCCGCTTAAACCTAGATAAACATAGTTTACCTGACAGACAAGCTAATGTTTACAACTGTTATCATTTAACTTTGAACAGACTGTATAATGGCTGTTTGTTGTCATATGGTGGACCTCTCCTCCTATCCTGACCACAGACCTACATGCTGACTCATTTCCTCTCACAAACATCGGTATCATTATTGTAAAGTATTGTTAGCACTGTTTTTAGCATTGGTATTGTGAGCTGTTTATTAGCACATGTATATAAAGGCCAGAGATAGAATACAATACATATCTCTTGACTGACAAATTACAAGAATCAATATACAGTAAAGCATGTATTTAGCAACCACCCTCGGGACCAGACCTAAACATGGTCATTGTAAACAAAATGGTTGTTTCATACCAAAGTATGGCACATGAGAAAATTAATATTAAAACAGTCTTGTTTGTACTCAAAACCCACCTGATTTAAAGGACCATCTCTGTATCCAGTATATGGCTGCCTAAGACAGGTTGGACAGCAATTTATATAACATACCCGGTAATACAAAATGCATATCTTACAATAATATACAGACCTCCTAAACTGTTCAAATATACACATACAGCAATCAAGTATTATATCAAATATATTTCCCTCACAAACAAAAAACACCAACAAGGTTGAATTTAAATCAGTAACTTCATTCAATTGTTTGATCAAATTTGTCTATAGTCGGTCGCCAAATCTATTTTTATATCTTCCTAACAATAGTTTAACATTATGCACAAGGACAAAAAGATCTTGAAGAATTTGACCTAACATTTGGCAAAATGATTAAACTTAACATGTCTATTTGGGACAGACTAAACAATGAAGGGCATATGGTATTGTGAAACGCCAGCATAAAAACAGGTTCGCCTGATAAACCTACGACACAATCTTACGCACAGGGCATGACTCATCGACAGAGAAAAAACCTAGAGGAAACGTGCATAGCAACACTGACAGACATGAAATTGAACATTTCCTGCGTAACATTGCATGTGCAGTGATAAGGCGATTAAAAAAGTAAACACGTTTTGAAAGCCAACAACAAGTTAAATTACAAGCAGATGTAAATAAGGTTTAATCTGCTTATCCCAGGGACATAAGTACATTAATTTAAAGTTTTGAATTAACACAAAATATCCCATAGAAAGCCTATAGAAAGTACTTTGAGGGATTGGGGGGGGGAATAGTTTGAATCACACATTAAGCACTTAAATGTAATATATATCAATGTTCTGTATTATATAAAACCGCTGATATAGGGCGGATAAGGATAAATTATTTATATTGCTAAAGTCTGATCTTGTCGCATGAATTGGTTAGGACATGTACATAATTATTCTCACAACTACCAAGCTGCAAATTTATTATATAAAATTGCGGATTTTTTTCATTAATTCCAAATCTTGGAGTCTAAACCCAGACTTCCCTTTTATTTCAGATGCTTTTTTCAGACACATGTTGAACACCCCTGTTTGTTATCAAACTATAATTAGAGAAGAATCTCAGACTGGCAGACAGTGTTTAATTACTGGGTGTACATGGCTTTCTGGAAAAAGGAATTTACTTGAAACATGTGCACATAGAAGTGCCTAATTTGAATATTCAACCTAGGTTCTTGTCTTTCAGGGTTTTGCTTCAGTATGACATGATCCTTGCAGATCTATGCACAAAGAGAGGAATACTTTGTATACTGCACTTTTCCATAAACTGAATAAAACATTTTCACACAAACAAACCTTTAAAACAATCTCCTGTGTTGGTGAATAAAACTGCAAATGTTGCTCTAATTAGCTGCAAAGTGGTTCATGGTGAATTTCATCATTCCAGACAACATTTTACAGAGCTCCATTAATTCTAACAGAACTACTCTCATGCTATTGAACCGCTATCTGAGGCTTTCTAAGAACTTATGTTACCGACCTCCCTCAGGAAACAAATCAAGCAAAATCAGAATAACAAATTGCTTTAACCAGGAAGTCAGCAAAATTCCATCATTCCGAGGCGGAGAATTTACATAAATGGTTCTCGGAGAATTTACATAAATGGTTCTCGTAATTGCGGTTATGTCTAAAAGTTGGAAGAATTGGAATGTTATAGGTGCTAAAAGGTTGCAATAGATTTTAATGTACTGGTACCAACATTTTAATGCTTAAGCGTTAGTACCAAAAACCTTTTAATGGCACTTTGGATAATTCTATTTAAACCCTTCAACCACTTACAACTTAACAGTATCCTACATCATTAAATGCAAAGAATATAGAAATATATTTTACTGAAACCGAAGGGTCATATTGATAAATGTTACCATTTTATAGGCAAAATAGCCATGATTTTTAGAGAAAATACAATTAAAATTGAGGGTAAATATCAAACTTTTTGAAAACTACCAAGAGTCAACTGTTCAAACCCCTATCCCTACTTAAAAGAACCCTTGAAACATTTGAGTACATGTTTGTGATCAGAGAGCAGTAGTGTATGATTTAACAAATTTTACCTTTAGTTTCCTCCTTAGTGGGACAATCTTCACTGCTGAGAGCCGGTGAAGGTACTGACACTGTAGATGCTACCACTGATGTTGATGATGATAATGATGCTGCAGATTGTTGGGGTGTCCGTGATTTCTTGGGTAGGAAACAACGAGACGAGGTGGAAGGTGTTGAGGGATGGATCACAGTCGAGTTACTAGTACGAGTCTGAAAATAGAAACGATTAGATAATAAGATACAGCTGTAAGAATGGAGATCATGTAACAACCACAGTTAACTGTATCGTTACAACCTGCACTGCTCAACACTACCACTGGTCGGCCATTGAGCAACAAGAAGGACCAGTAAAAGTGGAAAAGGACCAGTAGCTGTTTTCTTTACAAATTTAACGCTTCGATACTGTCGGACCATTGACCAAAATAGTTAGTGTCTACCCCTCACATATGAATAAAGCATAGATAGCTTCCGACGATGACCCCAGGTGATAATTATGATGATCAATATACAGCAGTGACCGATTCGGTCAACAGAACTATAAACAACCATATATGGCTAATATATACACCCAACAAACATGGAATGATACAAATTATTAATCAATTCATCAAAATCTTTATCAGATCTTGTAATTTCACTTACTTAGTACACCCACTACCATACAGTCTAACAATTGCCCCTTTTCCAAGTTGCATTCACTATCAAGGTTCTTCAATATCACTTGTATTAATAAACAATGATTCAACAGTCAGCATTCAATATGAAGGTTCTTCAATATCACTTTCATTAATAATCCAACAGTCACATTCTAGCACATATATGGACTAACAAAAGTTCATTGATTTTAGGAGGGTATACATTAAATCCTATTTCCGTCATAATCATTCCCAAGTGTATCCGGGTCAATAGCCTAGGCACATAGCTATGTATAAACACCAATAACATTTAGATAAGCCAGCTCACGCATGGAGATGGGAGAGAAGTTTGATCAAGGTCTTGTACGTCATTATAGCCTCCTGTTATCTTCACATAAATACCTTCAGTCACCTTTAATATAACAGGTGAAGATAAACTTTGGTACAACAAACATTCACAAACACCCGGGAGACACAGTCAGTGTGGACATGTCTGGTTATCTAGTACATGACATTAAGTGTGGCCTCGGTAGTTCAGTGGTTAGCGTACTTGCCGTCTGATCCAGGGACCCAGGTTCAAATCTGGGTGGAGTCACACACATACCTGCCAATTACAGCTTGTCTTTCTTATTTGATATGAGTTTATAGGGTCTTTGTATCGTCCCTTCCCTTTCGGTAATTTGGATTTTTTATAGGACCCCATATTCAGCAGAAAGCTGACTGGCAAATAAAGGCTACGCTTGGCATTTGGTAAACATTATATTTCCCTCAGTTCAAACACACAATATCCTCATCATGAAATTTGAACACAATTTGAGTGCAGAAGTCATCATATATCAACTGACAACGTATCAAAATCCCACGATGTCAAGTGGTTTTATAAATGCTAAAAGCTGCACCATACACTCTGATATATGATCTGGCTGTTATCATGATGACAAACATAACAAGGATATGACCTTGACCTTTACATATAAATACATGATGACAGGCAGTGAATGATGGCTACCTTGAACTTCTAACAGATTCATCGGCACAACAACTATATCAAATCTGTACACAGCAATTCAAGTTTTTTGGATTATTTAAAGGCGTTTTTTTTATGCCAACCCAGAATTCAACTACCGGTACTTGCCATGAAACATTATACAGTCTGTTCAAAGTTAAATGATAACTGTTCTAAACATTGGCTTGTCCATCTGGTAAACTATGTTTATCTAGGTTTAACTGGGCGTAATTGAGTTAACCGTAATTCCCACTATTCTTTCAAATGGGATAGTTCCCTCATTAGTAACACTTATTGAATTGACAGCATTACATTGACATTCTGGATACCGGTAGGACCTTATTTCATAAAAGCCAAATATTTGTTTACAAGGTTATCGGAACAATTGGTAGATGATTCAAGAAAGGAAGCCACCCCTACATTGTACATGATACTATTGAATATCAGAATAAATTGGAAGGCTGTCGGACATAAAATGCAACTATTGTTTTTGCAACCTGGATGACCAATAATTAATATAAACCAATAATTTCATAGCTGCAATATTTATGAAGTAGCACCAACATTCTTGATGAACAGATGACTGACACTGGATACACATGCATTTCCTATACATAAGTTAATACACCATGCCATGAAAGCCAGGGAAGTCTCAGTGCAACACTGTACTATCACACACCACAAAGCCTGCCAGATAGGTACATATCACACACTGTGGGTGACCTACATTAATCTATAATATCAAACATACTTATATAATAATCCTCTTAATTAATATTTTGTCCCAGAGCTCAATATGCTCGATATGCTTATCCATGCAGTACTCTGATTAAGACATTAAGACATTTATAAACGGCTTTGACCTTTACAGCCTACAGTAGTTCTAATCAGCTTAAATATATATACCACTATGGGCTACATATAGAAAACAAAGCCCGTGTTATAGACTTTTATCTGGGCTTGTAATCAGATCAGTAAATGTCGAGTAAACTGTAGATAACCAATACATAGCTGGGAGATATAATCCTAACATAAATACATTACACCCATCTGATATACAACCCTGAACCATTGCCAACAGATCTGCCGGGTTTTTATCTGGCATGTAAATCATGTTATTGTCTCAGTCCATGTTGGAAAGTTCATGCAGGTGATTAACTCTATCCATAGATAGGCAGACTGACTCAACAAAACACGATACAACTTCAGATCAATGTCTAACATCAGCACTTGGGTATTATTTTATGGGAAGGCATGCCATTGACAGACCATATTATTCCAGCCATAGCCATATTATCATCCTGACTACCAGCCAACTAACTATCAGTCCTGCTATAAACCCTCCATCATACTCAGTCAGTGCCAAGCAACTATACTGTATACTATTTCACAATTTCCAATGTCCCCTACCATTGAGCAAACCCACAACTTAACTGGACCCGACCTTTCAGCAAACCCACAACTAACCGGGCCAAGAGTGATCATTCTATCAACTAGACCACCGGGGTCGGCCTAAAAGTGGACTTGAGCATCATCACAAAATTTCACCTCATGAAGAACACTAGTGTACAATTTGAATGTACAACAATGTTATGCTATAAATATATCAGTTAACATTATAATGAGCGCCATGAAATCTTATATTACACAATGACCTTACAAAACTGCACCATATAACCACTGTGTTAATGATAAGAAGTTGAAAACGTACTTGAAATTCGACTACACTTGACATACTTGAATACAGAGGCCATTAAATTCACCGCAATGAAGCAGATCAGTAATTCCGTTCAAATAACTGATGGTTTAAACCATCCAACTTTGCCAACCAAAATCAAGCCTGTAACCACACACACAGTACTTTTATTGTTACTGTGAAATGCTAGACAAAAATGTTACAGAACACCTCAAGTATGCATTTCATGTTTACATGCAACAACATTATGTGCCGACAGAGATGAAACAGTAAACAGACCAAATGACACCAGAAATTACACAAATCATGGAAGGTTTTTACCAAGGAAACAAAACAACACAGCCATGCAGTTGCTGATAGCCTCATACTGTCTAGCAGTCATGTTTATGACATCAGAAATAGACAGGCAACTAGGAGAGAAAACAACATCAATAAATTCTCCCTCTCCATATTATTATCAGTACAAAATATCTCTCCATATATCAATGTTATTTATCTGTTTATCTTTGGTCTAAGTGGAGCTTGAGTAAACATCAGCTGGAGATTGATGATGTAATCCACGGCACAGGGTTACCCCCCCCCCCCTCCGCCTTCCTGAAACCTCCCCCACCCAGTACAGGAGTACTGTCTCACCAGGCCTGGTACTACTCAGATTATAAACCATAAACCACTGTTTATAATCTTGCCAAGCCGGGCCACAGTGACACTGTGCAGTTCTCCCAAGGCTCTTTGTTTGTATAATTCGGCCACGATGTTGATAAATCGTCTATCATATATCTCCCCCATTTGAGCCTCACTAATCTCTACAATGTCGGAATGTGTTTTTCTTTCCAGTTGTCTGGCATATCGCCAAGTACACATACAACTAAAGGCGATTGATATTGTACATGGCTGAGTCTATACAAAGAGACTATTTTCAGAACACTTTAAAGGTCAACAATGACGGATTGAGATCACATGAACAAGCAATAGAGAACAAGTTGAAGTAGGAGAATAAATGAATAAATCATACGATTTGACGAAGAATGAAGGATACGTCATTACAAACAACAATAGGCCAGCTTGCATGGTCTGGGTCTGCTGACCGATATTATCAACACCACTCCAGGATACACACAGATACACTGCCAGCTTAAATTATGAACCGCAGGTATAATCAATTAATGCCAACAAGGTATCATGACCCGGCCATATAGGTGTACATGAATAAACAGTCTGTCATTGTTTGACCTTCATGTTATACAGGTAGCTGATATATCAGTATATATACAACATGATCTACTCAACATTGATTTAGCCACCGCTGCTTTATCTGAATCAATACAGAGGTAAACCAAGACAAGATCATCAATCATATTTTACATACAGTAGAATTTTTTTATATACAGCAGATTGAAATAGAGAGTTCATATTAGTTGACTTATTTATTTTACAACAAACATCGCCTGTTTGTTTTTTCTTCACCACTATAGACAAATTGGATTCCCCCACTTCCCCTGACCTCTTCTATATATTGGGGGTCACAAGATGTGGGGCGACTTGAGAAAGAAATACTTTCAGAAAACCAAGATCTCTACTCCTCTGCCATCCAAACATGACTGAGGACAACATTTACAGTCGGAATTGACTCCTGACCTAACTATGGAAGACGAACAAGAAGACGGAAGACGAAGAAGGAGATGGAAGACAAAAACAGAGACAGATAACATACATTGAATATAACCATATGGAGTAAATTTATCTAGAACACCTAAGCTGTTTAACATCCACCAATTACCAACCATACAATCATACACCTGTCCTCTGTATGCCCCGGTGTAGAATACATAGTCTACACTCTATCCCCCCCCCCCCCTGGCAAGGGGTTCAACATTAAAGAAAGATAGATAGATATCAATTATTCAATATCAGCGCATCCAACGTATATGACGTAAGACAATCTTAATACACAAACACAATGATAGATCACAGAACAATATGTTAAATAGATCACTCACCGTCTATCATATATACCGCACTCTATCATATACTGCACTATCATATACCGCACTATGTAGAACACAACTTGTATAGGGAAATATTTGATTAACTCCCAGACATTAATGTAACAATCATTATTCACAGTATAACTACTCCGCCAACATCCACATGAAAAATGTTTGTATGAAACAATCACCGAGTCTACGCACGGAGTCTACGCACGCATACCGTGTATATTCACAGACTGATGTATTATTCAACAGAAGAGAAATGAGTCTATGTATCAATAACTCTGCCAACTGAAGCCGATATGTAATTATCACTAACCAAACACATACGCTAAATATCTATGTGCGACGTACGACCATGTGCATGATAGAGAGCGTGATATGACGAGAGGCTATCTAATTGTATGTGTACCCCGTACCTTATATTATACAATCCATATATGTAACATCCGATACCCTGCTCAACAGTGATGAAATATTAACATACAAGTTTGAGAAAATCTAATCTATTATCAACTTCCATCGAGTGACATTAACAGTTATTGAAATAGATATAATAGCAAGACACGCATGTCCGACCATTGTTATAGCTACTGAATAATTTGTACACCACAATAAACGCTACCTCAATTAAAACCACAAGAAAAATATTCAAATATAGATCAACCGTGACTATATTAATATATAAATCGATATAAATCAACCATGGCATTAAGATCATACAAAATATTATAACCCCACCTCCCTAAAAGTCCCTTACCAGTCCCCACACGCAACAACTAGAGTCCAAAGGAAACTTAAAATAGCGGTAAAAACTTGATATAAGCTTACCTTATAAACCTGCCTTAAACTGATCACCAAGTTTTAAACAGTCCAATATAGTCCAATCAATATTAATGTTCATTAAAACACTTCTGTCCAGTTAACTGTATTATAAACCTTAGGCTTTTTGAGCCCAACAACGACTGATCTTGTACATGCGGCCTTCAGAAATCAAATTGACCTAAATATGGCAGCAAGAACAGTCAAACAGCCAAACCAACCTTGCTGTTTGTTCAGCCAATGTATAAAGATAGTCCAGAGAGCAGTAGTGTAATCTACACATTCAGGGCATTTATCATGTAAAACAGGATATTTTTACCACCGTAAATACCTAACTCCAGGCCAAACTATAGCATGTTAAGCATTGCTAAGTATGTAGTATACAGGCTTAATACATCAACTCTATACATACTCTGCCTAAAGCTATTAAGCTGACAGACAAGTGCTATCAACAATACAACCATTATACTTGACTGGGGGGTTGTATCAACAGTACAATTACATGTAAAGGGAAGATTTCAAAACAATTTTGTGCAAAAAATTGTTCGTGGCAGAATAGAACAGCACGTGGCCAAGTCTGGCATTTACTACCCGACTAAGGGGTTTCCCCCAGCATTTTCAAAATATTGTCATTGGATTTGAATCCAAAGAAATTTGACCCAGTTTGATGAAATAGAAGATAATTATGTTCCTCATTAATAGTAATGGGAGAGTACTAACCTTATCAAGTTATTAAGATAACAAGATATGCTGGGTAACAGGTTGCTGATGTAGGCTTTCCTCCCAATGGGAACCAGAATATCAGACAAAACATATTGATCTACAGTAACATTATATATTTGTACTGATCATAGGTAGGACAAGAGTAGTTCTGATTACAAAATGACAAGTCATGGAGATCAATGCATACAAATATGGTTACCAGTCATCTAGTGCCAAGCACCCCCCCCCCCCGGCTCCTGATTGGGCAAACTCTACTTGACGTTCCAATGCTATTGACCAATCTGGCAGGAAAAAACATAATGACCTCGCACTTAGACTGCCTCACCCAAACGAACTTGACAGGACTCACTGGTTGGAAGTTAAGTGATCACTACACCTAAGTAAAGTCTGTCTGTTCAAAGTTAAATGATTGTGTTGTAAACATAAGCTCGTCCGAGTTAACGGTAAACCCCTTCTATTCTTTTGAATGGGATAGTTCCCTCATTAGTATTACTTATTGAAGGTTTTCTTCAAACCAATTTATTGCAACCATGGGTTATAATAATAATTCAATCCTATTCTGGGTCAATGTAATCCTTAATTGATGACAAGTGCTGATTGGTCAATTAACCTAGAAAACCATTAATCATGTGGGCTGTTCAACAACCACACTTAGGTACCGTAAATACGCAGCCATAAGTCGCATGCAGCAATAAGTCGCAGGGGGACTTTTGAATAAAAAATCAAGGTTTTTGTCTAAACCCTTTCATAGGTCGCATGTATAGTTTTCCATTTTTGTGAAAGCTGAAATCATGTGCTCATTGTCAGGTGTCGAAGGAAATGTGGTCATTTTCAGCTAAAGTTGGGAGGAATGTGGTCATTTTCAGACAGAATATGGAGGAGTGTAGTAATTTTCAAACAAAGTTGATGGGAATGTGGTCATTTTCAGATAAAGTCAGGGAGATGCGGTCAGTTTGATATAAAGTCAGGAGTAATGTAATGATTTCCTGACAAAATCGGGAGTAGTGTAGTAAACTCTTCCATAAGTCGTGGGGTGACTTTTTAATTTTTTTTGGGACTGTTTTCGCCCGACTTATGGCTGAGTATTTACAGTAATGCACCAGGTAACATGATGAAATAAATACAAAATTGGGTGGGGTACATGAATAAGAAGTAATGTGCTAAATAGTCCTTGGATTAATATGAAAAGGTTGAAGTATTTAATAGTTGGAACATGATCTGACAATTTTGGGCTATTCATAAGCATGCATACAAAAATAAACCTGGCACATGTTATTAAAATAAAGTACCCTTTTATAACTTTTATTTCATCTTTCCACACTTTGAAACTTTTATCAAGTAAGTCAAAGTCTATTTACAAAGCTAAATAAATACAAGATATGCCTAGGGCTAAATTGAACCAACTTTCAAATTACATTAAAGCCTTTATGTGAAATGTCACACAATCTTCCTATCAGTAAGATCAGAATATAAAAATATGCTTAGTCACCGGAACAAATTGGTTTCAAAATGTACAACACACTGTGGTTGAAATTTATGGCAACCTTTTACTTCAAAACAGACTGATAAGTTATTGAAAATTGCTGACACTTAGCGGAAAAGTTGAAAGAACAAAATACATGTACACATAATGAAAGCTTTGTTCTTAAATTGACATTGATTATATGGTTTCAATGAAGTGTAAATGATTTTCCGATGCATACCCTACTGTAACTCTTTAACAAGCTTTTATTATATTGAAGAATAAACAGGCCTGGTCATGCAAACAAATTTAATGTAACTATAATATTGTTGAAGCCTGGTACTTGAATATTGGTTTCCCTGGACAACACATTTTGAGACTGGAATCTGAGAATCCTTAAGTTCTAAAAGTAGCACCGGTCTATAAATTGTGCACTGGGCGTCTAATTAGGCAAACCTGGTTAAAATCCGGATGGAGACACATGTCAGAAAGCTGACTGGCAATTAAAGGCTATGCCCCGTGCTCGGCTCCATATGTCGCAGCCTGGGATCCTACCTGAAACCTCTTACACTGGAAGCCGATGCGAACACTCTACCACTGGTACCCAGGCTTCAGTTACCTTAGACATTGCAGTAGCTGAATACATGACATATAGTATATTGAGATATTACAGTGTCCTGAGGAGGATGGATGAGAAACTTCAGAGTAATCATTCATGATGTCCTGAACAAAAACTCAGACACACATTTTTATGTTAAGGAAGATTCGAACAATAGCTTTGTAGCAGGTTGAATCATTTATTATTGGAATACTGATGAATAATTTAGAGACAAGTATTACATAAATAGCATTATTATAGTGACATGAGCACGGAGACATCTCAAGGGTAGGGAAAACAATCGATAGGCTAACAACAGTATGGCAGTTCTCTGTAGGCGGAGGACAATGACTGATTGAGACAACAGGCAGTTAATGGTGTACTGTAAATACTCAGCCATAAGTCGGGCGAAAACAGTCCCAAAAAAAATTAAAAAGTCACCCCACGACTTATGGAAGAGTTTACTACACTACTCCCGATTTTGTCAGGAAATCATTACATTACTCCTGACTTTATATCAAACTGACCGCATCTCCCTGACTTTATCTGAAAATGACCACATTCCCATCAACTTTGTTTGAAAATTACTACACTCCTCCATATTCTGTCTGAAAATGACCACATTCCTCCCAACTTTAGCTGAAAATGACCACATTTCCTTCGACACCTGACAATGAGCACATGATTTCAGCTTTCACAAAAATGGAAAACTATACATGCGACCTATGAAAGGGTTTAGACAAAAACCTTGATTTTTTATTCAAAAGTCCCCCTGCGACTTATTGCTGCATGCGACTTATGGCTGCGTATTTACGGTATGTGACACCAGGGGAAAACATGGGACTATTGACCATATCTAGACATAGCCCAGAAGATTACTGCAGACTTGGACTTTCTAGCTTTATACCAGACATAATTAAATGAAGTTGTAAGAGCGCCAATCCAGAAATTCTGGTCTGGTTAGTAAAGTGTCCCAGTTATAATGTGAGTGGGCATACAGCTAATCAGCTGGTAAAATAATTAGATTACATTGATTGATTTATTTATTTTTACTTCACTGTCTTTCTCTTGCTACCAACCAGTATAAACTATCATTTTACAAACCTATTGCACTTTTGGCCAAGTGTGGACTTGAACTCATCACTGACTATTCATGAACAGTTCGTGAACTTTTTTCATGAACATGAAATTAATATTTCATGAATTGTTCATGAACTGTAAGGCTTCATTTTGCAGCTGTATTTGAGCAAACGTATGACAGTGTATACCATTTACAGAGTAAGCAGAACATATCTATTGAACATTTAGCACATGAATGCCGAGCTCAATAATGGCTTCCATAGAACTCCTTTGAAATGCTAACAACCCACAATTTACAAACTAAATAGTCATTGACCTAATTTTATTGAGTTATACAAATTGAAGACAAGATGGTTTTATATATAGACAGTCATAAATCAGACAAAGACTTTTCCTTTGAGCAGATATTTCCCCCCAGCCTGTAATTATAACACAAAATGTAATTTTCAAGACTAAATTCTTCAATAGCTGTCATTAACAGAAGGAAATTACATTGGGAGAAGAGCCAAGGACTTGTTCAACAATCTAAATTGATTTTGTACCATAAGAATGAAGATAAGAAGTATACTGTTAATCACAGTGGCTTTCAATTTTCTTCCATTGAATTCATCTAATAGGCTTTTGTGACCAGACCAATACCCAGAAAAGGAATAGTTTAGCCAGCAGGGGAGTATATAACATAGCTTAACAACCTCTAATGCTATAAAAGGCTTATCTCGACAGAAAGAAAAGCAAACTGAAAAGGTTATTATTCCGACATGTTTTTTCTCTAAACTTCTAAACTTTGATTATTATGACTATGTTTTACTATAGGGTGTAACCTGCTGGTGATTTGTATGCTCAAAATTAAATTAAAGAAAGGAAGAGGACAAGATCAGTTTGCGTCATACAGTACCCTACAGTACCGTACCCAGTATACAAAACATCATGACACAAAGTCCAAGTTTGAGCCAAACAAGAAAGGCATTTTTACAAACCTATTGAAGTCGTAACTGGTAATTTTGTGATGCTGTACAATGTTATGTCATTCAGACTTAATAAATAGGTTTTTAGTAAACAGGAGACACATATCATAGCTAGACATATTAACATTAAAGTCGACCTCCATAAATCAGTTAAATCATAATAGATTGGGGAGACATACTTTCTACCCCAATTTTTCATCATATTAAAATTTTAAAATTAAACATCCAAAGATAACATGAAATTAAATCACGTTATTCAGGATCATTATTCAGGATTTTATCATGATTATATATATATAGTACACCGAGGGAAATTGGGACATACAATCAGTGTGTGTATCTCCAAGTACAATCTCATTTACTTAATTACACTAGACCATGTACTGATTGCAATCTACATATAGTTATACATTGTGATAATATCTCATTCAACCTTTGGTCATAAGCCAAACAAGAGTCAAGCAGTCCCCTATCTACTCTAGTTGTATATTTATAGGTCAGAGAACTGAGTATGAATACTTGTAACCAGATTATATCACAAGTTATATACAAACAAAAACGTGCACCGATCCCTCTGGATGTTTAAATATTCACACAAAGGTTAATACTCTGGTTTGATGCCCAAATCTATAGCATAGGACCAACTTCATTCAGCTCCCCGGGCATGCATCACCAGGCTACGCTTGGAAATATTCATTAAGCGAATTAAGTGAAAACGCTAATCATTCACCATATTGGTCAGCCGCATGCTGCTTCCTATCAAGAACCTGCCAGCCAAAGTCACCAACAAGCTTTGCCAAGATGCAGGTCCACAAACTAACTATGATACGGTCCACAAGCTTGCCTTGACAAGACCAACCTACTAGTTTTGACAAGACCCACCATCTAGCTTTGACAAGGCCCACCAGCTAGCTTTGAGAAGACCCACCAACTAGCTTTGACAAGGCCTGGTACCAACTAGCTTCAATGACAAGACCCACCAACTAGCTTTGACAAGGCCCACCAACTAGCTTTGACAAGGCCCACAAACTAGCTTTGACAAGGAACAAAAACGGTCACGGGTGAATTTTGAAGATCAACGGATTAGAACCCACACTGATTATAAAGTTGTAAGAAGTAATAACTACAGGCAGATCAAACAAGTATTAAGTACTTTATGAAACAGTCATACTTTTATGAAAGGTATTTCGTACAAATTACTTAATGTTTTTGATATATTATAATGAGGTACAGATAAATACATAATAGGTTTATAATTGGTACGACAAAGAATTAGACAGGTGATTTAACTTACAGTGCCAACAATGGGGTACCATGACCCACTATATTCTGACACAACACTTTACCTACCTAGTTATATTTTAAAAGCTTTCAAGCAGGAAATGACATTAACCAGTTTTCAAGTATGAAATGGCATTGACCATTGGTAATCTAGTCACGACTTGTACTCAATCAATGAAGTCCTATAATGCCAACATCTAACATTGTTTGGAAGCACGTAACACGTCGATATTCCTGGAGTATTTTCAACGATTCCATTCCAGGCTTAGCTGTTCATTGTCAATCATTGCCTGACTCGGATATTAAATAATTGATCAAGATTGATCGCAAAGCAAATTAATAAACTAAACATTTCAGCATTGGATTGCATTCAGTAAATTCCCATTATTGGCAAACAATATTTGGTAAACACATTAATTGTGACATAGGAATGAGCTTTAGGCCAGGACTTTTTAATTTTACGGTTTACAAGACCGGCGACCGTGTTTTTTACGAAAGTGGAAAAAAAATAAAAATCGAATTTCACTTTTTTATTTTTCCCGATGGGACGTTTTGTCTGAGTACGAATATTCGTCTGAGTACGAATATATTTTGAATGAATTGATCGGTAAAGTCCGATCCGGCGGCCATCTATATAGCTTGAATCATCCGCGGTAATTTCAAACCCGTGTCAAAGAAAACAATCATCAGTTTACACGTGACCGCGAACGAGAACGAAAATGGCTTCGATACACGCTGTAGCCAATCAGAGTTGTTTATTCAAAGTGCGATGATGCGATGTTTACATACCGCCAATCCGATAATTGCTCTACTTACTGGTTCCGCGCGTCACACGCTGTGTGTATACAACGATACATCCGGGTTCTTAAAGGGAACCAGTGCGCTGTTACCCAGCTTCTATGTCAATTATGCATTGTTTACCGCACAGCGAAATATACGACTGGGAATCAGTAAACTGTAAACAAATTTTGTGAATTTTGTGACCATTAACGCTCAAAGAGCAATAAAACAAACGATTAGCACCTCTGATGGGTATATTTCATCAAAGTCGATCGACACAATTAAGGCTATAGATCTGTACCAATTAAAAGGTATGTACGTGTAATTACCGTATTACGAGAAAATTGTTGTGTTTATCATCGCTCCTTTCAATTTCGTTTTGACGGTTTGCACGCTTTAGACAATTGTTTTTTATTGCTCAAAGTTTGTCATACGAGCAAATATGCGTTCAGAAGTGTGTTTTATTTTATTCTCTTCAAATATTTCTGACTGTCAACATCTATCAATCATGCCTTCTGCATGACGTCGTTTAGCGTCAATAAAATGTCAAAGACAACCAAGCAGATTTCATCGTTTTTTAGCGGTGTTACTAATCCAGAGAGGTAAGTGTCTGCTTATTCAGGGCAGACAGGGCAGGGCATTTAACAACACATTGTTTATAAAACCAGGCTTTCCAACAGAAAGTACTGGTTATTAGCTTGGCAAATGCGTTTGGGCCAACAACTGTGATTTCAACACTCAATTGGAACAATTTTGCCTTTTTTTTCTTTTTTTTTTCGACCTGCCAGTGGACATATTTCCAAAAAATTCTTGAAAACCAGAAAATAAAAAAGAAGTGGCCTTAGCAGACAAATATTTATACAGTAAAATTGCAGTATAATAAAAATAAATTATATTGGTAAAAGGTAGATTGAAAGTAATTATTTTGAGCCCCCCCCCCCCTCCCAATATCTGTTTGTATAATTGCTTATATTTACTGTGCCAACCAACCAGACTAATATGTTGAACACATTAACTTGTGGCCTTTTAGTACAAGGTACCAGTCTGTAAGCAAAGGACCATAGCATTTAGAAGTTAGCTACCAATCAAGGACACTGGCAATACACCAGCACTAAAGCTTACTACAAACCAAGGAGAGCAGCAAGGACATGAGCACTAAGAAGCTTACTACAAAGCAATCAGTCTAAGTATATTGACATGCCCAATGACTTTAGACTGACATCAGGTGTTGTCAGTGTGTTGTCAGTGTAGATTACATTAATGAATACTGGTCAGTTTATCTGGTATGTAAACATTTCACATAGAGGACATACATAAACAAGCTGATTATCTGTAACAAAGTACTTCAGGTTAGAAACCACCAAATAGATTTGCTCTATAGCTCAATGTAAATTGGCCATAGTAGGCCCGAATTTTCAACTTTTTTTAGTCTATGGCCACCTGGACCACATATATCATTGTAAATAGGGGCATTTAAGCTTCAAAATAATGCAATAAAAAAGGGGGGTCATGTATCTTCTAAGAAAGTTTTTGTCCTTCAAACACGGTCTATCCGTTTTTACGCATGTCCGGATTTATGAGTTCTGGGTTTTACCCTAGTCTACTTTCACTTTGGTATCAAGAACAAAATAGTGGAATAATACTAATATTACAGTTTTACTATACCACATGCATATTTACCAACCAATTAAACTCAATTTCATCATTCAACTCCACATTTGTCAAGAAATATCTCCATTTACAGGCAAACCAAAGTTTTTTTAAGGACTACTTGAGTGTATCACCACTTGGTCCGCGGAGGCATTTAGTGGTTCTTTACCTTAAGACAGCCAAGTTTTACTTATTAAAGTGATTTTTGCACTTTTTTCAACACTACTATGTATATGCAGCACACGACAATCAATTCTAGACAAATTGTGCATGAATTCTAGAAAAAATGACAAACACGCATATGCGCCTTTAACGAGAAATTTGGCCAGCACCTGCAAAATATTATGAATAGTGATTTTAAATTGGGTTGTATTTGTGAAAAACTGTTTCACTGAACACTAATTATGCTTTAGATGCCTAATAATGTGTCTATTCTTCATATTTAATCACAATTACCCCTTTCTGACACTAAAATAAGGTCAATTTTGGCATAAAAATGTCAATTTTAGAAGAAAAAAATCTGAAATTTTCTAGATTTTCATGATAAAAATCCAAATTTTCACTTTTTTAGACAATTTAAACAGATAAAAGTGGTCAAAACCCTATCTGGGATGCATTTCCATACATTTGAATGCAAAAAAATGAAAACATGAATTTAATAGAATTTTGCCCTTCTTTAGGTTAGAAACCACCAAATAGATTTGCTCTATAGCTCAATGTAAATTGGCCATAGTAGGCCCGAATTTTCAACTTTTTTTAGTCTATGGCCACCTGGACCACATATATCATTGTAAATAGGGGCATTTAAGCTTCAAAATAATGCAATAAAAAAGGGGGGTCATGTATCTTCTAAGAAAGTTTTTGTCCTTCAAACACGGTCTATCCGTTTTTACGCATGTCCGGATTTATGAGTTCTGGGTTTTACCCTAGTCTACTTTCACTTTGGTATCAAGAACAAAATAGTGGAATAATACTAATATTACAGTTTTACTATACCACATGCATATTTACCAACCAATTAAACTCAATTTCATCATTCAACTCCACATTTGTCAAGAAATATCTCCATTTACAGGCAAACCAAAGTTTTTTTAAGGACTACTTGAGTGTATCACCACTTGGTCCGCGGAGGCATTTAGTGGTTCTTTACCTTAAACTATCAGTAAAGTGTCATACCACCCATATCCTGAATCAAGTACAGACAGGCGTACAAACAGACAAAAATCATGCCTTCCATAAAAGGAAAAGATACTTCTGAAGCTAAACAACCAAGGAATGCTAAATCACAAGTTAAAATATCAATATGAAGAAAAACTATGAAACCCAAACGGGTTACAATGCTACATTTGTCAATGGGGTGGGGCCAGAAGAATAAGTTATGGACAATAATAAGACTTTTCCATGAATACTAGTAAAGTAGTTTCCTAAAACAAGTGCTACATACTTAACTTGAATAGTCACTTCAACATACATGTTTCGTTTGAAAACAAGTATCACAATTGGTAAGCTGAGAGATAGACATTGTAATCTTGAACTTAGGAATTTGACCTTACACATAATCAGTTACAATCGAACTATCACATTGAGATAGATGAGTACATTTACATGAACAAACTGATAGGCAAGTACAATGACATTACTATATTATGTTACGTCATACTATAGTACTGTTGATGCAAGAAGATAGCTGTTCTGTCAATCCTCTATAGCGGTTCCTGTGTCGGTTCCTGTGTCAGCAAGACTTTGAAGGTGAAGCTTCCACATTCACTTTTTTATCAAATCAGATGAAAAATCACTGTGACCTAGGTATTTTGACCAGCTGACATCAATAGGTATAACGTACATGGTGAAGTTGACAGTTTGGGTCTACCAATAGACTTTTAAAAGTGGATACTGATAGGTAGACGGATGCCCATGAGTGAAGCAATATACGCCCATTTCTTGATAGTGATGAAAAATTATATAATGAACAACATTTTAATAAAGATGATACCAACTTATGAACACAATGCTGGAATGTAAACAAACGAGCCATACTATATACTGTTGTAAACATATTTTGTGCGAAATCAAGTCAATGACTCTATCAGGTATAGTCACCAGAGAATACCTGCACACCTACATTCTTCTGTTAAACAAGAAACTCGCTCACTTATTTTCATTCAGTTATTTATCAGACAAAGCTTGGCACCGGAACAGAAACGAAAGGTGAGTGATTGATATATGAAACAATGTACTTGTAGATTATATATACCTTACTGCTTATAATAAGTGAAGGAAACAACATCAATCTGTTCCCAGCATGAACTCTTCACCAGATTACAAACAACCCAGTACTATCATACCTGCTAAGTACTCCTATTAAAGTGGAGTTACTCCTATTTTCCTTGTTAATTTCTGGTTTTCCAATTTCACCTAACTTTGAAGAAAGTTACATATGATTCAATCTATGATCTTCTGTCCTATATCTATAACTACTAAAATCAATACATTTCTTGTATGACTCCTATTTTTGATTAATTAACTTGACAGGTATTAGTACTGTAGTTATCACAGCTCACATAAACAGAAGTGCAAGCTTAAACAACAGAAGAAACATTATGGTAACACCATCATAGTTAATCTAGTTATAATGGTGTTGTACTAACCCTACCATAAACTGATACCCTTGGTATAAAATGTGGTAACCAGCTCATTATATCTCATATAGATGTCACTGTTACCTGATACTAATTACCACCGTAGTTTGACACAAAGTCTCGTCCAAATATGGTACCGTAGACATTTAGGTAATTACATTGTTATCAACTTTCCAGCATTATTGTACTGTTAAAAGCTTAAAATGCATCATTACTCCTGTACTTTTATTTCATAGAGGTAAATTAATTAAGTTACCCAACAGCAGTTAATAAACCATTTATTTTCAAGCTCAGTGTGATCTTGTCCTTGACTTTTGACTCACTAGGACAAATACATACATAATTTGTGAGAGCTATGACCCTGCATGTTAAATCAAAGCATCAAGATCAGAGACAATGAAGAGTCAGATAAACCTTACTGATATTGTATCCAATCTGATACTAAAACGTCCAAACAACTTTATTGTGCCATGCTATGGTGCAACTTCAAACTTTGCTGCGCCATTAGATGCTTTACATCAATATTTTTTTGTAAAGCAATAGTCTGAAGCAATGTAAGCCCTGCATATACAACAAACATTTATTTTAAATGCCAAGCATAGCCTTTATTTGCCAGTCAGCTTTCTGCTGCATATGGCAGGTATATGTGTGCCTCCAACCTGATTTGAAGCAGAGTCGCTAGATTAGGCGGCAAGCGAGCTAACACCTGGATCGTGAAACAACACTGTTTCTTTTTTGCAATGATGCCCATATAAACGTGTAAGTACTTACAGTTGAGCCCTGCTGTTCTTTTTCTTGTTTGACAGCGCGAGGTCGTCTTCTTGGTGCAATACCACCAATCTCTACACCACGCAGAATAGAATCAACAACTGAAAATATATAATAACATAACATGAAACTACTATATACTATATACTACAAGTCAGACAGTATATTTATCGAAGTAGAGCAACATCTTTTGGGTGCTGCATATATTGGTAGTTGTCAAGAGGTTGTTGCTCTACAGAGGTTTAATTTATAGTAAATATCAGTTTACAGAAATTTTAAGGGTGTCGTTATGGAGAGGTTGTTGCTCTGCAGAGGGCCACTGTGGAGAGGCGGTACTGTACTAAAATATCTCTATGGTGTGGTCAATGAAAAGTAGAATCATTGAGTAAGCGATATTGTAACAAATAGTTCAAACTCAGAATGATTGCCAATTTTATAAAGATTCCAATGTCAGTGTGACCTCATAGAGATAAATTGCAATACACAAAACATAGGAGGAGGAATGTAGAAAATTTCCCTAAAAATAGTGACAAACCAATCAAGCGGACAATTAAGGAAACAAAATCACAGCAGAAGCCAGGATAATGTTAATGTTGGTCGCATTTTCAATGAAATCTCCAGAGAAAATTAGAACATTTATCTTACTCTAACCACAAAACATTATACTAAGCTTTAAATATTTATAATATTATAGACAATGCCAGCAACACACCCAGACACAGATTAACAATCAGTCATAGGCCTGAGCCTGATCCTGTCAATTCTAGTTGATAGATAATAATAAGAAACATAACCCTGTTTAATATCTAGCTACCATTTCCTTGACCTCACTATTATAGCTTTTACTGACCTTGACCTCAACATTATAGCTTTTACTGACCTTGACCTCAACATTATAGCTTTTACTGACCTTGACCTCAGAGATAATCATTCCAGAAACCACCAAAATAAAACAAGAAAGTTTGTTTTTCAATCAAGCAAAGAATGTCTCTACCGCAACGTTATGTTAGATATTTCCCAATATAACATCACTAATGACATGATTATAGACATAACAAGAGGTTACCACAGTACAAGAACTAGTTAATGTCGAAAACAATTTTCCCCTCCACTTGATACCAGCAATATTAAGCTGAAATCTGAAATCTGTCAAGTCACTGAACGGCCTGACCCACTATTAACATTATCCCTGGATTTACTTGAGATGTGATAACTCATTATAAGCATGACGCATTAAAATTCAGAATAAACCTACTTGACATCACAGAAATCATTCATTTTAAACGAATTTCTCCACTTTTGTCTCGGTATTTTACAAGTTCATCAAGTATAAGAAAATTGAACCGATCAAGCCCTCTAGCGATACGATACGGTAATCTATAAGACCACACAATTCAATAAAGCTTTCATTCTCTCCGGTCTCTTCTATTCAATTTATAAAATCAGACAAGAAATCATATTAAGTCCATAGATCTAATATGAAGTACAGTAGATGAGGCATATAAGTCTTAGAAGTTCAAGACACTCCTGCAAGGACATACCAGGAAATTACACAGTTGTAGACTGTTCAAAGAACCCTAAACAGACAGAAAATTGGATCACCAATAATACAATGACCATGGTATTTCTAGTTTGAGCTGAAATTTTCTGGAGCATCATAACAAATATATGTTGGCTTTACAATGTCCTCGGAAAAATATGATGGAATGGTAAGTTTAGATCCAGCTTATTGACGTCATTTGACATCATCAGGAGGCACTCCATGGACATGAGGCACTCCAAAGACATGAAAGTCCTTGGGAAAATATGATGGAATGGTATATTTAAATCTAGCTTATATTACTAACATATCAGCCTGACTTATTGATGTCACTTGACATCATGAGGAGGCACTCCACAGACATGAAAGTCATAAAATGTTCATCATAGGAATAGGTTTTAGCCAACATAGAAACAATTATTATAATAACACCATCAAGGTCTCATACAATATAGCATTGTTTTGGCAGAGAGAGAGAGAGAGAGCACAAAGATCATTACATTTACAATGTAATTTTGGCATAGAGAGAGAGAGAGAGAGAGAGAGAGAGAGAGAGAGAGCAGAAACCTCACATGAAACATCAGTACAATGTAATGTTTGGTAGACGTAATAGATACTACATTTAATAGCTTACATCAATGTAAGGTCTAGACAGAAGGTGATTGAAACAAAATACAGAACAATATATTAAGCCATTACCAGGCTCCTCATGTATTGGTACATCATGTTTTATTCTAACATAGTTAGCATCAAATAACTCCTTATTTCCACTACTCAAATGTCCCGCCGGTCTATGATACATGTGAGAATGGATCGGATCGACCGGTGGTTCAGTCCGCAACCTTCCCTGACCTACATACGGACCCTGGCCAGGCCACCATCTCTCAACGCCGTACCCACCATCCATAGTCACAGTGCCGCCATGGGCCCACATCCTTTCAGCTCCGGGCACATATAGATTGTGTGGGTAATAATTTGGGTCATATATAGCCGGCATATCTTGTACAACAGTCAGTGGATGTATGCTGGTACACCCAGGCAATGGTTGATACACCCTATCTACACCATATACTGGCACCTCATGACCTATCCACCCGTCCATTCTAACAGGGTAAGAGTTCAAGCCAGTATGAAAATCCATTGTTTAAATCACTGATCTCAATAACATGTAAATTAATCAATATAACACTAATATGACACCATCACAAGATTTATATGAAAATCCATTTTAATCACTATCAATTAAAGATAATTGTATTAATTCAAATCTAGATAACAACACAAAATATCACAGTGTTTATTATGTAACATCCAACACACACAATCAAAATACTTGTTATTATTAATAGTCCTCAGATATTACAAATGTATGAACTTGTTTACAGTTCAGTGTAGTACAAAAACATCTCATCAATTACAAGCCAGTATCATAGAATAGGTGCCGATTACTTTCCCCCACCACGAGGGAGAATACCCATCCCATTTACTATATTACAAATTTACAATTATCCCCCAATAGCTTCCAGTACACCTAGAATCAGTTCAAGCATGCTAAACAATTTGACATAAGAGTATATAATCTATTAAACACCTCCTACCTTGACAAGTGACTCAATTTACCAACCGCAATCACACAAACATTAAGTACATCCGTGACTAACACAAACTCTGATTTTTTTCAAGTGCCTGGTTTCCGGCACATGTTAGCGGTATGCCGTACACTAGTAATAAAACCTCATGGTTCCCCGACCTGAATAGATTGTATTTCATCTATATTTGCTTGCGTCATACCATCGCCTATTTAAAGTCTATTTCAAATTGTTTTTCTTCATACCAGGGTTGATATAAAACTTTAAACCAATCCTAACCTTCTAGATGAATACACCCCATGTTAGCTATCATTAAATCGACTATTTACATTCTACTCTTGAGTGCCTCTCCGTTTTCAAATCCCCATTATCAAACATTGTTTGCATAAAATATAGCAATAAGCCGCAAGGTATAAAATCGTTAACAAAGACATATTTTACCTGTAATATATCAAAGTTGTACTATCGGCTGTGGTTTGATAACCACAAATAGATCTGGCACGACAAGGTCAAACACTCAAGTTGTACAAACAATATCAAACTACTTCTTTTCATACGAAATTACCCTTCAAAAGCATTATATTGATTATATCACATAGCCAAACAGTAAAGGTAGTTTTGATGAAAAAATGAAATTGGTGATCTATCAAAAATATTAGAAAATCATGTTCAACTTATCTCCAACATTTGAGAGTTTACAAAGTAAATATAAAGAAACTGTTAAGCTTTGAATACTTTAGTACTGTGGGAGATGTTTAAAAATGAAACTATGGGCGGACATTTAGAATCATTCAGCGCCGCTGACATTCAATTGACGATCAAATTACAAGGACACGAAAAAAACTTGTCACAAAACTGTAAACAAACTTCACAACCAACAAATATTGTGTTAACTTATTCTTCTCATGAACATTCCCAATAAAAATACTCGGCACTATAAGGTTTATTATTTCAAGAAGTAGAACATCCTAACAGTATAGTACATTAACGAATACACGCATAATTGTACCGCATATCTATGATTAATGAGCTTCATGATTCCCATGCATTAATAAGTGCCTATAAATAATTGAAGAGAGAAATCTGATACACAAAACATACCTTCACATGCATTAATACTCCCGCTTCACCAAAAAAATATCCATATTATCAAAGCCAAAATTCTTCATGCCAGTTGGAACACTGATGAAATCAGCTTGAAGCACTAAGCAGAATTGAAGGAGATTAATAGTGCACACAGTGTCTGCCCATATAATGCAACAAGTTTTTCTCACTGGTGGACACAGACAATACCTTTGCCAATAGCAGAGAGTAGGAGAGAAAACAGTGATATTGATCAGCCAACAGCTATAGTAGATTGTAGGTGAATTTATCCCCCTTCATGTACAACTCTGGAGTCTCAAATGTATCAATCATATGTCAATATAGAGTAGCACTTTATTTCCTCCAAACAAACACTGACATATATATACACACTACTTAATCAACAAACTTCTACAAGCCTTAATGAATGTGATACAAAACAACTATACAATCTGTCAGGATAAAGTGGATGTAATACAGCTTCTCCAAGCATTGATTATGCACCAGACAGTTGCATCCAAGCCCCCCCCACCCATCTATGAATCCTATGAATGCCCTGAGGACAATATTTAATTTTCAGGGGCTGGGGGGAGGGAAGTACCGGAGATTATACCATGAGATCTGCCCTGCAGGGCGGTGGAAGGGCGGGATTTGATAACCCAAAAGTTAAAACAATACTGGCAACCAATTAGTTCAAACAGAACATCACTTTGATGTTTGCGGTCAAATGAGACCGTGGAAATCCCCGCACCGCCCCTCCCTGCCAGATCAGTCTATGACCTCCTTAACAATCTGAATTTATAATAGGCTTCACCAGTACATTAATAACAATAATGTACCAGAAATATTCTGCCAGCAGACAACTCATAAGAACCTGTTTTACACAAAAATACTTACAGCCACTTAACAAAGTCTTGTTGACAGAAATGCAGTACAGTACACAATAAATTCATACTCAGAGACCATTACTGAAATTAAGCGTGCATTTTTTACATATTTCAACCTCAATCATAAAACCTGTTCTGCATAGCTAATAAACAAATTCTTGTGCTATTTTTAGGATCAAAATTAACCTGGAAAACACTTTTCTATCAATAAACTAAAAGCTAACATAAAAGCCTTGCCAATTTATCATCCAATAAAGTTCTGGCAGATTTATATTCCACTCAGGGAATGCTGGGAAATAAGCTGCCAAATGAAAGTAAGAAAGTTTTTTATGATTACATAATGGAAGTCTGTCAGAATTTGGCAATCAGTGATATTTCATAGATACATCATGTTATGTCAAGAGTTACAAGGAACACTGTGCATCAAAATCAAATCAATGATGGCATCGTGAGCAATGCACGAGGCATTGTTGATGAGTCACACTGAAACATCGGGCATCAGCCTCAGGGTATGCCATCAAGGCAAACATAGCAGCATATCCGGCTATCAGGGTGTACTGAGAGAATGCGAAAAAAACTTGTCTATTACAAGCAGTACGATTTTAAGTGTGTTTTATTGACAAACTGTCAGGTACATCTGTTGGGGGGGTTAGATTGATCCCCTCCATGAACCATGTGGT
Source organism: Spisula subtruncata (assembly GCA_963678985.1). Classification (NCBI taxonomy): domain Eukaryota; kingdom Metazoa; phylum Mollusca; class Bivalvia; order Venerida; family Mactridae; genus Spisula; species Spisula subtruncata. Next base: position 44,099,526 of record OY787666.1, read on the forward strand.
AATACCATGTATAGTAGCAATAGACATTGATTCCTCTCATGCCATTATAGGCTAATACCTTATCACAACCATCCATAAATTCCAATTATACCAGGAACAATGCATGAAAACAATGGTGCCAAATCAATACAGATATTCTGCAATACTCTATTATACAACATCATTAAAACTATTGGATTTGTCAGCAAGTTGAAGGTCCATTGTTACTACAAGATATTGCCAATATAGTACAACCTCTGTTGAGTAACACTCCCTGGGAACTGCAAATATTGGCCATTGTTTAGAGGTTGTTGCTCTACAGAGGTAAAACTTAATTTAAATATAATATATAACTAGTAAATTATTCCATGAAAAAAGGTGAAGAAAAATTGATAGACTCCCTCAGTTTAACCAAATCTCTTGTGATAGCATATAAGTTCTCCCAGCCTGATTTCAACATTCCAAAATAAGAAGAATCCACTTTCATTCATTAGTACACGCCTGACATTGTGAGGTTTTATCTACATTAACCTCTAGTGCTCTATTAGAATCTATCTCATGCCTCTACCCCACAGAAAATTGAACTGGGATCCCAGCGGGATCCCAGTGGGATCCCAGTGGGATGACTTAATCCCGGTGGGATGTTGTCATTTCAGTGGGATGGAAATTCATCCCAGTGGGATGGAAATTCATCCCAGTGGGATCCCGGTAATAACCTACCGGGATTTCCAAGTACATTTCCCGGTGGGATCCCACCTGAATAGTATTTTAGACTGAACTTATTTTTGTTGACTGTTGTTTTTTCCTTTTAGCCAACTTGCATTTTTTTTTAGAGTTTGAGCTAGAAAAATGTTTTATAAACCGTTTGACCATGGTGAGAAAAGACAAACTGAAGCTTGACCATGGTCTAACATGGTCAGTGTTTTCAACCGTGGTTGACCATTTGACCATGGTCGACTATGGTCAACCATGTTATTGTCTCACACTTTTATATTATCTCCCTTTAACAAAAATTATATATATTTTTTTAAAGTCCCAAAAAACACTTTTTAAATAAATGTTAGCAAAGTAATATATCATTATTATTATAAAAATAGAAAGATTTATGAATTAGTTTGACTGGTGAGTTCTTGCCTTTAATTGTTCTAACATGGTATCTGACCATGTGACAAGGTAAGAAATACCAAAGAACTAACCGTGTTTTGTTAAATTGCACAAGATTTTGAGGGTAAAAAATTAACACTGCCGACCACCGGGATCCTGACCAATTTTCCCGGTGGGATCCCGCCTCTCATCCCAGTGGGATCCCACCTCTCATCCCAGTGGGATCTTATGTTATTGTCTCACACTTTTATATTATCTCCCTTTAACAAAAATTATATATATTTTTTTAAAGTCCCAAAAAACACTTTTAAAATAAATGTTAGCAAAGTAATATATCATTATTATTATAAAAATAGAAAGATTTATGAATTAGTTTGACATAATAAAAAATTCATAATTACAACAAAATATTAATTAAGCTTTCCTATAAGAAATCAAATATTACCTGACATTATTTGAGACAAGCTGATTCATCTGTAGCTTGAACATTATCAGCAACTGGTGAGTTCTTGCCTTTAATTGTTCTAACATGGTATCTGACCATGTGACAAGGTAAGAAATACCAAAGAACTAACCGTGTTTTGTTAAATTGCACAAGATTTTGAGGGTAAAAAATAAACACTGCCGACCACCGGGATCCCGACCAATTTTCCCGGTGGGATCCCGCCTCTCATCCCGGTGGGATCCCTCCCATCATCCCAGTGGGATCCCGACCAATTTTCCCGGTGGGATCCCGCCTCTCATCCCAGTGGGATCCCACTGGGATGAGAGGTGGGATCCCACTGGGATGAGAGGCGGGATCCCGACCAATTTTCCCAGCGGGATCCCAGTGGGATCACAGTCTCATCCCAGTGGGATTCCCAGTGATTTTTTCTATAGGGTAACTACTATTAAAGGTGCAAACTCAAACTTTCAACTAAAGTGAAACAGTTTTAGCCCAACATAAATTTTTTTTAACAACCTGGGTGGGGCATGGAGAATATTTGGCATGGTGGGGAACTATTTTACAACTACCTTAAATTTGCTCGGGCAAACAACTGGGGTGAGGGACAGGGGGGCATAGAGGAGGGAAAGGGTGGGAAATTATATAACATTGTAGCTCAATCAACAATGACCTTTGCCCACTAACAAGGGGCTAAAATACAACTGGGGTGAGGGACAGGGGGCATTGTGAAGGGAAAGGGTGGGAAGTAGCTCCATCAACAATGACCTTTGCTAAACAACAAGGAGGTTCAAAAAGGCGTACAACAAGATAACTTTCTAATTTTACAAAAGGGAACTTCTCTAACCACAAACAGAATATTCAATGTCAATCATTGTTGACTTTTTTATGTTTCTCAACCTTGCCCATTGATTTTATCCAAACATTCCTCAACAAGCCAGGACAAATTCAATCACTCATTGTTAATTTATTCTGACAATGGATTGCATGACGACTATCGAGGGAAATTGCATTCTCTCACCTCTATTCAGCCACAAGAACACCCCTTTATGTCATAGGCACAATGAAATAAGACTATCACAAAGTCTCCTTAATTCCCATGGCAACCATTTTATCACCAGAGATCGACCATTGTAAATTCCATAGCACTGAAATATTACCTCACTCTGCAATATGGTATTAAAAACAACAGCTGCACGAAATTAATGAGAAATTTAGTATTCTCCGGGATACGACACTGTCACCATGCAATCAGTCGGCTGTCACACAAAGTCCTCGAGAAAGCTTGAAATATCTTCTCCGAAGATTGCTACTTGATAAACAGGATATATAGCTTTAATTAACTTGAACCAATTTCCATGCCCCAATTTCACATAGATAAGACAACCAAATGAGTTTTATCTTAATTATCGAAAATAAATCACATTCTCAGAAACCAATCTTTTCTCTGAAACCCCCCCCCCCCACCTGACATAAAATTCCTAGAATATTTCATAATAAATTATTTTTTATTTTTATATATTTTTGGTATAAAGTGCAATTATTACAGTAGTATGATGGACATTTTGGGAAGCAAAGGAGCTACGGTGTAGTTTTAAATAACTCTTGCAAGTCCCTGTATTTGGAATGACACCCAACAACGGAAGCTTGGCCGGTTAACTTACATATATGTGGTATTCAATTTGACAGTAAAATTGGGTATAAAACAATAGGGAGACCGATCCACCTTAGCATGCAGGGACATATCAGGGCATGACATAACAGCAGTCCAATACATCACACTCAGACTCCTAACTGCATGGAAGTCCAAGGAAGCCTATTTGGAAACTCTGAATCAAACCAACCAGTTAACATATTGTGCCCTCAACAGTATTTATTATTATTATTATTATTTCAAAGTGAAATTTTACTGAAAAACTATTTGATATGAAATCAATGAAAAATAGGCATATAGCAATCAGGGGTCAAATATGTGACCTGATTGAAAATGCAGTGAAAAAACTCTGCAATTTTACATAATTATTACATTTGCCCGAAACACATGACATATTAATTCACTAGGCAAACAAAATTAATGCAGTTTCATGACTTGCACACTGAACTTATGCAAATGGTATGTCTTTAATATGCCATTCCTGAATCCAAATAGTTACTCATCCTAACACCGTAAGCTGATGTGATGAAGTCATTTTTTAACAAAAATCTTTAATGACAATAATATTGCACTGAGGACTCTAAATATTCCATTAGTCATTAGCTAAAAGTTTTTCATTCAAATATGGGAGAGAAAAAATGAGTCAAATGTCGCCTTATTTGGATTCCTCTTCAATCGGGGACAAAAGCGTTTTAAAATCCCTCTCTGACAACATGGTTACAAGAGACAAGCAAATGTAAAACTTTGGATCAATTTCAGACAAGATCTTAGCGAGAGATTTTTTCTACCAAACTGCAAGCTGTCAAAGATACATCCATCAAAAGTTCATTTAGAATCAAGAGTGCCAGCCAGATTGCAGATGCACTGAATGCAAACATCAGAGATAGGTTAGATAACACACCACTTAACTATAACTAGACTATTGAATATATCCTCAAACAAAACATGATTGTACTACACCACCAAACTTTAAGGTGCCATAAACCAGTATGTTAATTTGAAAAGAATATAACTTTGTAAAGAAAGTTGGAATATATCAATGATATAAGCCACAGTGAAGATGTCAAGGTCACACTAAAACTAGATATATCACAGACATGTCTAAGGATTTTCCTAGATATAACAATGGTTAAGGCATTTAGCCATCATGCGACCCGTACATCAAATTACAGGCACAGAGTGCAGGCTTTTAAAAGGCACCCCAACACCTCGGACACCCAGGCGTTATGAAGGCATGGTGACATCGCCTTGGAGGCACAGGCGTTTAGAACTGGGAGACAAGGGCATTTAGTTAGAAGGCACTACACATCCTGGGAGGCACATCTGTTTAGAAGGCACTATAGTACATTTAGAAGGCATCACATCGCTTTAGACACAGGCGTCTAGTTAGAACGCACCACATCGCCTGGGAGACAGACACAGGCCTCTTTAAGTTACACCTCACCACATTGCCTGAAACCTCATCGAAGTTGAGAAGAAGTGTTGTTGAACTTAAATAAACAAACATATTACAGAAGATTTGAATTTGAATAACATCTTATTTCCAAGATTAATACAATTTCCAGGGAGAGATTTGAAATTCAAAATGTCATAAATGTCACAATAACTTTGTTCTATTGCAAATTCAATCACAAGATTAAGCCGAGAATTCAAGACGAGATCAAAAAGAGATTTAAATCATAGAATATTCACATGCGACTTCTGTCAAATTAGCAAGGCAAATGAAGTCGGGAGAATATTTACAAGGTTACATGAATGAAAACGACTCCAGTACACTAAGCTGTCTGCATGCTTCCAAATGTTTTCAACACATGAAAAATGTTTACAGAACGTGTTTTCTTCCACTGGCTTCTTGGTTCAACAGCTTCCTAGTTTGTTAATCATCTATTTCTACACCTGTTTACACACTCCTATCTTGGAAAACTTCCCAAAAACATGCCATGCTCTCAATCAAATTATAAGACTAGACAACATGTTTGGAGTCAGATAAGATACAGGCATCATAGCAAATACTGGCCCATCAAACAACAGACAAATGTTTGTATACATTAACCCTTTACTCCATCATGCTTGTAACATTTTGTTTCAGGTCCCAATGGTAAACATTGACTTAATTCTATCATTATTCTGACATCTTACTGGGGGCAGACCAGCAGTTACCTGGAAACTTCTGAAAGTTGCTGAAACTGACTAAATAGTTTAAGCTGAATATCAAGCAAGGGAGACTGTCCGACATACCAGTACCCTTTTTAAAAAATTATGAACAGAACAGAATTTTTTTTTCAAAAATTATTTTGTGGTCATGAATCCTACTCAAGAGGCAAGACGTCATACAGAAACGGACGCTCTAGTCTATCAGTCGACTATTTATCTATCAAGGTACAATCATACCATCGTAACTCAAACAAGAATTATTATTATTTTACCATCATAGTAATCAAGCATCATAAAAATATCAGACAAAATGCCAATTTCCAAACAATACCAATCTCTACTACATAAAACATACGTTTGATGATATTTTCTCTCAGAAGAGGGAAAACATAATTTTTTTCTTAGATTGCTTTGAAGATTGATTCCCCCTCTTCTCGGAATCTTTTCCTGGAATCTAGTTGACATAAGAGGTAATCATCTCTCATCTGGCAAGCGTGGGAAACTAGCAAAAATCTTATAACATAAAGATAATGAATATTATGAACCTCCCACATGTAATATATCGGGCCTGTCTGTTTTTGTGCTGGTTAACAGTGTTTTCATAACCTTCCCTGTACTTGTTATAAACAAATCAGAATATGACCTCAATCGGTTAAGTCATAACAAAATCTATTCATATGGAGAGCCAAACTTAGCAAAATTCGAACATTTTAGTCAAAACAACAAAACATAACCCCTCCTTTTACAAAATATTTTTATTTACCAGTATCAAATTATTTTCCTACTGTCGATTCTATAACTAATACTAATGTCTAATGAGGGAACTATCAAATTCGAAAGAATAGTGGGTATCACAGTTAACCCAGTTAAACCTAGATAAACATAGTTTACCTGACAGACAAGCTAATGTTTATAACCGTTATCATTTAACTTTAAGCAGACTGCATCAGCTAAATAAATTACGAGAAAGTCACACCAACAGTGAGCATTATTGTTGGGAGTTTTTTTTAAAAAGAGAAGAATTTTCATAAACACAAAATGTGAAAACTGTGAAAGTGACTGTACCCATAAACATATGATAAGGAAGTGCTATAAATATTTGATTTTTTTTCTGGTAATCAACTAACACAGGAAACATGGAAAGGCATGGTGGTAATTAGGAAATATAATCTGAGTAAACAGCTGCTGCCTATGTTGGTATCAACTTCCAGTCTTCATCAAATTTTAAGTGCACCATAGATTGGCAATATATACTTGCCAACAGTACAGGGTACTATAATTACATAGAGAGGATCCCAGTAAAACTTTGGTAACTACATCAATTTATAGAGGCATGTACCATAGTTTTGCACTGAGATCTGATAGATTTCTATAAATAAACCCTTCCCTGTCAGGCCTGTGGTTGCTACATAGTACATACAAGCAAAATGAAGGAAAAACATAACTGCAACTTAATCACACTTGTAAAAGACAATTTTATGTAACAGAAAGCCATTTAAAGGTCACAGATCAAAAGTTGGCAAAAAGTTGCTGCAAATTTCAAAACAAAAACTAAGCTTCTGCCAGCTCAAATTTATGTTTTCCATCAACAGAAATAACCTTTACATGTTTTAAAGCTGCCAACATTGCACTCATCTGTCAGAATATGTTGTTTTTCTGTAACCTTAAATGTAACACATGAAATTTCCTTGATACAGAATGCATTTCAGAGGCTTTTTAAATGTTCTCGCAGGGGCAAAAAATCTACATGCTCTCGCCGCTAGTTTAAATCTTCATAATTTTGAGATTTCCCCTAAATTTAGTTTTTACCCTTGAAATTTAAGACATCCAGGCTCATTCACCTGACTCCGATTACAAGTTAGATAACAAAGAAAACATGGGTTTAACTAGAAAGGAAATCGTTTAAGGCACATGGGTGTAACAGTGCATAATGTCATGCAAACAACGAATTAGAATGCAATAAAGCTACATCATTCAAATGTAATAGAGGATGGTAAATTACTGGTTAGGTGGAGACATTATCAGACATTTATCAACTTTGGGTACTGATTGTAGCTGAGAGGTAGAAAAGTAGGTCAGCGAACTGCGATTTGGACATGTCTGTACTTCACAGTCCCGCACACCCTCATCTACCTGAGGGGCCATTTTCAGGCCATTCACCCACTGAACTTTACATCAATCAGGGGCCACAATCTTACCAAATGGCCAACAAGCTTAGAAAGCTAGACAACCAGTAACCAACAGCTATCAACTATAGGGCACCCACACTTAGCGCAAGCCTCAAACAAAATAACAGTTTGAATTATGCCGAGCATAACCTTTATTTGTTTTATTTCTACTGAAACTAAGCAGGCATATATATGTACCTCCACCCGGATTTGAACCCAGGTCGCCAGATTAGACGGCAAGCACACTAACCACTGAGCTACGGAGGCACACAGTGTAGTTCGCATATGAAATCAATTTTTGCAACATACACATTTGAACTAATACAAGGTTTTGTTTTTGCTGAGCCATGGCGATCAAAAGAAGAGCATATAATAAATCAACAGTGTGACAGAATAGCCACTGAGACTCCTTTCTCCTTTCCATACAAATAACAAAGTTGCCCACATTTCACCAAAGGTCACATTCCATGCCAGCCATTTCCAGGAAAGACTAATGAGAATAATCAGGTTTCCCTAGTAGTTCCTATAGAAGCCATAAAACCAACGTCTAGAGATATCTGATTGCTCCGAGATGATAGTTTTTAATCTCAACAGCCTTCAGTCAGACAAGGAAATATCATTTCAATGTTTTCAATCGATAACATTCTGACAGCAATCCAGGCATCTGAATGCACTATACTGGCGAAAAAACCTTCACATTAACAAACCTAAGACATCAAGGAATAAACAGATATTCAAATATTTAACAAGCTTTCTCTTGATCTAGTAATGTTTATTTGTTCGTTTATAATGTACCAGTCATTTTAACCCCCCCCCCACCAAACCTGGGAATAGACCCTGGTTTTTTCATCTTTCCGGTGTCCCAGCACTACTGGTTGTGCGTGGGGATTTTGTTTGAAACTGAAGTGGTGGGACATACAGCCGAGATTATATTTTACTGTCTGGGGCTGGGAGGGGGGGGGGGGTCATCATCGCAGGGATTTTACCCGGGGTTCCAAAAAGCAAAGTTATAATGTTCAGGGAGGGTTCAAAAGACTGGTGCAAATTGCAAGTGGATCATCCATCTTCCATCAGACAGAATAAGTATAAATGATGTTTTATTGGGTACTATACAGAGTATTTAAAAGTAATAATTCTTACCTCCATCATCAATGAGGTGCATCTGTATCAATGTAGGGTCCTCATTGTGCTCCTCTAACACCGTGTCATCTGTAACTGATAATGTCTGAAAATATACCATACACAAACACTTATAGTTATTATATAATTAGTAAGTTAAAATATGCTAAGCTTAGCCTTTATTTGCCAGTCAGCTATCTGCTAAAATATGGCAGGCATATATATTATGTGACTCCACCCGGATTTGAACCCGAGTCGCCGGATTAGACGGCAAGCGCACTAACCACTGAGCTACGGTGGCAAGATAGACTGGATAGTAAGCAAACTACCACTCAGTAACTCCGTGAAATTAAATCGCTCAAAATAATTTCTTGGTTTACAGTATATGGGAGATATCTTTCAACAAGTATTTCACAAAGTCTTCCTACAATCACTGACATCATCAGTACACAATTCCTGATAACACATACATCCCTACCAGGGTCAACTATTTGGCAACATCAGACTTCCTCAAATTAAAACTTGGCTCCATTCTCTGGCACATCAACTAATACAGTATAATACAAGAACATAATTTGTCTACTTGGCAAACAATATTATACAACTGGACAACCTCAGGCATAATCCTGGATTCTATGCAAAATCAGAATCAAGATGTTGCCGTTTTCATGAAAATGTATTGAATGCAAACATCTACTGTTCATTTCCTAGTCTATGGGACATTTGTAATGTTCAGTAAACCAAGAAATTATTAGTGCTATTTAATTTCACAGAGCTCGCGAGTGGCAGAAATTCACGAAATTAAGTAGCCGCGAAAGTGTTCGAAACATTAAAATGGACATCGCGGGAGACTTAAAAATGAGAAAACTTGTGGTTACGACAGAATTGAAGTGTTCAATAAGGCTGTTTAGGACTGAGTTACATCTAATAATTTGTCACCAGAAAAAATGGAAGCTAAGGACCGAGATACACTTTGTAATTTGTCAAGGAGAAATCCTGCTGGTCACATGATCAGAGTGTTAGAACCGATCAATATGATAGAAACAGAGTAATTATTCTCACAGAATATCATCCACCATAGTGACATTAATGTGTGCAATACATATCTTGTCATCAGAGACTATCTATTGACAAAGTCACCTCTATCAGCAACACCGAGTGCATGTATAGTTCTACATATTGATTGACAAATCCATCAGTTTAATTAATTGTGTATGAAGATCACAAGATAAATATTAATCATGAAATATGAGAAGTTGCAAGTTAGGATGGACTGTATTTCTGGCGACCTCTGACACAGGGATGACTGTACAGTCACTACATCGTATTTATGATGACCACTGACACAGGGTTGTGACCTCAGACACGGAGTACACTGTATATCTGATTACCTCTGACACAGGGTTTTGACCTCGGACACGGAGTACACTGTATATCTGATGACCACTGACACAGGGTTGTGACCACGGACACAGAGTAGACTGTATTTCTGATTACCTCTGACACAGGGTTTTGACCTCGGACACGGAGTAGACTGTATTTCTAATGACTACTGACACAAGACTAACTGTATTTCTGGTGGCCTCTGACACAGGGCGGACTGTTTTCCTGTTATTTTGACAGTAACGGTAGAAACACTATCATACATTTTTCACCAACTGTGATGCCAAATGCTATCTCACATATGTTCTAATCCTCATCGGAAGAAAGCTAAAAAGGCGCCACTATATCAAAATAAGAGAAATGTTCCAGAGAAGTTCTAAAGTTCTAAGATAGTGCACTACAACCAGCTGCAATATTCCACTAATGAGTTTTCCCTATCTACTAAAAGGAGCATAAAACATTCATGAAACAGTTTCAGGAACAGATTTTCTAGTGTAATTTCCAGGTAAATTCCTGGATGTTTACAACCTGTTTTTCAGATGGATACAATACCTAGGTAAAGTAAATCATTTACCATGGCAACACAAGTATTCCTAACATCAATTAGGCTTCTGGAGGGAAGCTAAGAAAAATAAACAATCATTACTAAGCTGGTAGGGATTTTCTCAAAAAGATATTTTTGTAATAGTGCCAACTTTCAATGTAAATAATTGAAGGTTTAAATGGAAGACAGATGTTTTATTCTAGCATTGCATGTTACCAATTCCTTTCATTTTAAGCACTAGTAATATAAATGGAACTGAACAAGAAAGATGTGTAACATTTATGCCCCCATCTGGCAAGCAACCAATGATCAAAAGTCACTGTGACCTTGACCTTAGATCTCAAGTTGAGGAAATGTAGGTCAAAGGCTTGGTTGAGAAAGAACATCTTGAGATGTTGTATGATAATCTAAACTCAAGAGTCCATGAATGAGGTAGTTTCAGTGTGGTCACAACCCCTTAATTTCTTGATGAAGGACACTATAACAACTGCAATGAAGTAAAGTCTGTACTGTCGATTTATTAAGTAATACTAAATGAGGAAACTATCCCATTCGAAAGAATAGCGCAGACTACCATTAAAGCTGTATATATAAACACAGTTTACCTAACTGACAAGCTAATGTTTACAACCATTATCAATTAACTTTGAACGGACTGTAAAAGCAAACGCATGAGCCAAACACAAGCACAGAATTAGCCAAACACAGCAATGCTAAACCTATGGCTAAAGATACAACCAATTTGCATATAACCATATTTATGGGAGTCTGACATATCCATCAAGTAACATTTATTTGACGGTTCATTTATTCCGGTTGTCTGGAGAAAACCCATAGAAACAAACAAGATTAAACTGGTTTTGTGAATGAAAGTCAATTACTCCCGCACGCTGCTGCGGCTACAATAGACACTGAACCAAAACAGAAAATCGAAGCCAGGAATGTCATGCTCCAAATGGCCTGCCAGACAATGGGGCATAAAACTTGTATTATTCCCAAACCACTTAGATAGTTTCCCAATAAACAATGCAATAACAGAGTGAAAGTAATTTCGATCAGTTGTTACTACCGATGTTTGTCAATAAAACATAATTTGTTCCATACTTTTATACGATGGAAGCAATTAGTTTCTATTTGCACGGTGCACAAAAGTAGAGCTGCATACATAACCTTAGGTGTGGTGGATCAACTATTGTTATTCTTAATGGAATTGATATAAATATTTCCGAACAAAACTTCCACACTCAATTATCTGCCATAAAACATGATCTGTAACACCTAGACATGTAAACTACAGGGACAGGCACAGGGCAAACCACATGGGACAGGCACAGGGCACAGAACCACAGGCACAGGCAGAACTTTTCTGCTGGTAACAAAATAGTCAGTGAGTTTCAGGGAACACATGTGACTCACGTGAATATGTAATGTACACACAAGAGTGCCAAGATGACTCAATGATGCTCATAAAAGACATGTTCTAAAGTTGGAACAATAGATTGTGGAATACAGTGTACACTGATACCCTTCCACAAGGCACTAGCAAGCTCTCCACATGTGGAGGAAAATCAACATCTCTGCAAGATTTTCATGTTAGGGTACCTGTATGTATGAGCTGCTGTGATGGGGAATCAAACCAAGATTACATATTCAGTGTTCTAACCATGACACGACCGTGGCTATATAACTTGTTACCAACGAATATATGCTATAACAGTGCTAGAGTTTTTTTACAGAAATTTCATAAGGGGCAGCTACTCTGGCAAGAAAATCGGACAAACATCCAGTAAACTAACACATGATTATAATTTATGGTTGTCACTAAACTGGGTCCCGAGTCAAAATTCTATAACAATAGCATTTTCTGGCGTTTAAATTTAAATATGAGCTGAGAAAAATTTAAACACCGATTAAAACGGGGAGAAAATCTGCATGATATTAATAGAGTAATTGAGTTCTGCAACCCTGCTCTGGCCTTTAGTGCAAAAACTTGCAAAAAATAGGGGCAATATTGAAGCTTCACGGCTAGTAAAAGAATAAATCAAAGACGTTCTATCCGCGTTGCACGGAACGGGGTCACGAAGTCTCATTTATATCACCACTAAAACTCCTAAAATTACCGGAATAATGATGAAGCGCACAATCACGAGAAAACAAGCAATAAATTTTAATAATACAGCAAAAACCTGCCAAAAAAAATAAATCCCAAGAATATCTAACCAAACATCTGCATGAGTCAGACCCTGAAGTGGATTTTCTCCTCAATAAGGCGATTTCATAACAAAGATTATGCAGGCAGGAATTAGGTTATCAGCTGCCTCTATAATCAATAGACAAAGTTTCTTCATTCTCTCAGAACAGTGCTATAGTATCGATTTGCTGTCGGGCTGGGGGAACAATTAATGTAAAAGAAGACAATTTTAAAGACAGCAAGACATTAGGTAGCAGCTACTGTGAATTGCCATAAGCAAGTCATTTCCATTCACCCTATTTGCTCTATTTTGGTACCATACAGCCGCACATAACCATTGTACTTGACTGTACTTTAAATCTGGAAATTTTACAGAACATAAAATGCTGATGTCTCAGTGTTGGGCTCAATGGCAAAATGACGATGTACTAATATACAGTAAATGACTCGAACAGGTAGAAACCTCAAACTATTTACCTGGTCAGATGGCAGCAGCCCATCCAAAGATTCAAAACCTAGACCTATTTCAATGTTAATCAGTGAATAATGACAAAATTAAAGGTCAAATGTCACAGGACATGACTGAACAGGGGTCTGTTGCCTAAGCGAAGTGCTACATAGCACTTTCCATGGGAAGTAATCAATGCCTTCTACATTAAATTGAACCGGAGGTAACTGTATGAACCCATTCGGTAGCACTTTGCTAAGGCAACGGACACCACCCTAGCCACCAGACCAGTGGGTATTGCATGTGGATTCATACAGAGAGCTCTATATATATGTAGGACTGGCTAACTTACCTTTGAAGTATGGTTATATGATTGTATGACAGCTGTATACCACTGTGTGGTACCCTCAGCACGGTATACTTCCAGTCGGTACCCTACAAGTACTGTGGGCGTGGTGAGTAAAATCTTCTGTCCATCTTGATAATCTAACCACTCCTTTAAACAGGCTTGTACTTTTTGTCGGGAGAACGCTGTTGGGTGACTGTTTTCATCTCCTTCCTGAAGAACATAAAGGAAATAACATAATTAGAAAACTTAAAATCAAATACAAACTATGCTGGTATACATTAAATGCATTAAGTACAGCAAAACCTGTTTAGAAAGATCACACCAAAACAGTTTGCAGTTAAATTGTGAAAATTGGGTCTCCCCCATTTTTTGCCAATTTGGGGTGTCCCTGATATATTCCCAAAGATCTGAATATCATCTATGTTTTTCATTCTATGCAATGTTGGGTGGTGGTAATTACATGTACACTGACCATTTTCACATCAACTGTACACTAAACCACTAAACAGCTGATTCTTTTAGCAAATGCATCATTCTGTACCCCATTACAGGTAAAACCGCACTAAATGCCATGCAATGCCCAGGGTTTTCACAAGGGATTTCATGTAAGAAGCTTTTTTTTACATTTGAGGAGGCAAAGGTGCCAGAGCACAGAAGATGGAAGGCAGCAGCGAGTGGGGGTAAATTTGAGGAGGCCCAAATATCATTTAAGGCAGTCAAATTGGCCTCCTGCCACCTCCTAATGACAACCCTGAATGCCCCACCCACCAAGCTGATTGCAAGTAGGTAACATGATGCAGACTGATCAAATACCTTCACCAATTTCAAAACATCAATATTCATACCACTGCTGTAATAAACTAGAATCAAAGAGAAAATATTGCAGTATGCTCTCAGACAGTAGCAATCTATTACACCAGGAAATAACAAAGACCTGATCCATGCAAATAGTAGAAGATTTAAGTGAATATATGGAGCAGACATATTGGGGAAAGTAGAAAACACCAGGAATCGATAAATAGAATCATTGTGAATATAGGTTAGATGCCAGGAAAGATATTTGCCTTCTCTAGATATACTGGTATGGGTTGTAATTATAGTACAGCTATCTTGTTTATCTTGTAAGTTCATATCAAGGCTTGTATTATCATTAGTAATGTAAGAACTACCATATCAGAGTATGTTATCTCTAATATTGAATCAAGTGAAACAAGACAAGGGGTCAGTATGTAGAATCATTCCCGCAATTTATATACTGTAAAACAATTTACTTTAGCCAATACTAACTTTTCATGTTTTGCTGATGGTCGGGTGGGGTGGGCCGACTGTTGGGGTTTATGAGATTTATAAATAGGGAAAGGGAAAGACATCAAGTAACACATTGCCGAGGCAATCTAAAGTCTAATCAATCACCAAGACATGATTATGTGTTGCTGAGTTCATCCGCCACTTCTAGGAAACTTCCGAAAGAATCAATCACGAAAGAATCAATCACGAAAGAATCAATCACGAACAAAAACAGGTTTTATAGTAGTGTATTACAACAGCTGTCAAACTGTATGATTTATTTATACCAATCTCTCCCTGGTATACACAGCATGATAACATCTACAATATAGGACAATAAATAGTAGAAATCTGAGCTCTCAGCGATAACAACTTTCATCAATATAGTACAATAAATAGTAGAAATCTAGAGCTCTCAGCGATAACAACTTTCATCAATATAGTACAATCAGTAATTAAATATCCAGCTTGTACTATTGATTCACACATGTAGTAAGTAGAACACAATAAAACCTTCACATTAATACATGACAGATACAGTAAGACTTCGTTATGACGAGCATCAATATTACACTCATATAGAGCACTCGGCCTATCTCCAGCAAGTTTTACAATAGTATTCGTTTTTATTCTCAACACATGCACTTTGGATATTTCGAGCATCCGATTTAACTCGAGCACTTAACCTGTCCTGAATTCACTCCTCCAGATAACAAAGCTTTACTGTAAATACTTTGTTCCTGTATATGAAAATTGAAGTGAAACACAACATGATATGTGAAGTTGCCAGTTGCTAGCAGAAACCCAGACTATAAAAAGAAATGAGGAAATCAGAAATGGAAAGCAGCACTCAACTTAACCAGCCGAGCACAGAAAACAGTAACATCACAACACAACTACATGGAGCAGTACCCACACACAACCCAAAGAAATTATTAAAATCCCAGGTCCACGCCATAAAAATACTGTATGACCTAATTTCAAAGACTGGTGGGGTTTCCAGGAGCACTTTCTAGGTCATCTGGTGACCACCCGTATAATGTAAAACACCATCAACAAACATCCGAGAACCAAAACAAACAAACAGAATGTGATAGACTGTCTAGAAAACAAATATGTCTGACATTAATTGTTTATCATATTAAAAAGAAAATAAAGCCACTTGCCCCCTCCTCCAATCGCGCCTTTTTACACTGGACTACAAGTCATGTTCCAACATATTAAAGCTTACTTCAACAAGCCAAAGTAAACATTACAACGTTAATATAACATTACTTCAGTCAATATTTGTGGGTTTAATATAGAGAATAAATACGGTATTAGCAAGTTCAATCAACAATTGTTTAAATAAATAAAACCAGAAAAGCTCAACATAAAGTTAAAAGCAAATCAATTCAAATATATTTACAATAAAATTTGAAGAACTTGTCATCAGCATTATTTTTCAATGATATATACAAGCAGAAAATGTTTGTTTTACCCCTAGGGATGTAATAAAGGTGTAATATTTCGTTTACTACATATATAGGTTTATATAATAAATTATCCTATATCTGAAGGTCACTGAAGCAGACATGATTGTTTATTTATAAACCAGCCACAAAGTAGTACTAGTAAACATAATCTCTCGCCATTCCAACAATTCTCCTATTTCTTACAGTGCAAGGGAAGTAACTCTGATAGAAACAATGAACTTTGAAGTCTTAACGTAAAACATGGTGTATACAAACTACTCAAGGATGAAACTGACATAGTATTACATTGTGACCCAGGGCCCTCATTTCACCATTTTGGGATCCAGAATTTGGCTCTATTTCTCTAACTTAAGTGTATGTTAGGGCCCTGCAAATGTTGGAAGCAAAATCACTAGAACCTATCAACCACTTTTGGAAGGAGAAACACAAGGGCAAAGTGTGCAATGGACAAGAAATATAGAATTTCTTTTCATCATGATTCATATGGAAGGGTAATTTTAATTAATATTTATTGTGTTCACAAGGGGGATCTTTACAGAAAGGTTTGACAGTATTTCATTATTAATAAACTTCACATTGCCAATATATTTACTGACTGTAAGTCTGTATGTTCAACTATTATGCATTTTTGGCTCATTTGTCCTGTATTTGTCTCATTCTATTTGGCACGGTCTAAATAGAGGATATAGCAAGAGTGCTCATGAATGAAATTAAGAGTTTTATTGAACAAGTGGACAAAATAATATGACACAAGGATTTGTATGCCAGGGGTGCCAACGGAGCCAAGTTTAAAAGAGTTATATGTTTCAGTGAAATTATCGTCAGTGAAATTATCGAGAGTGAAATTATCGAGAGTGAAATAATCGGGGAATAATCAACAGTTTTTCCACCGTAAACCACCAATAAGCATGAAATAAACCCAGGTAAATGTTCCTAGATAAACTGAATGTACCTGACTGACAAGCTTATGCTTATAACCATTATCATTTAATTCAGAAAGACTGTACATGTAATACCATCAGGTAGCTGGGATTTCTGGGCGACCATTTAAAGATCTTGGCACATGGCCCCGCATTCAAAGTAGAATCACATTATCGAATGTTTGTAACGTTTTCGAAACATTTTCTACCAGATACAAACGTTAAGGAAACGTTACGAAAACATTACGAACATTCCATAACATGATTCTACCATGAAAGCCGGGCAGGTATAGTCTCAGATGATATATTTACATTCATGACAGGTTTGATACTAAGTTCCTAGTGATATAGCTGTTGTATGTATAACACACCCCATGTTCAGCAATGTTAACAAGGACAAGAATTCAGATGATAATTGATGAATTCCACCTGTATAATGTCAACTACACTTACAGTAATTTTAAGTACAGACAAAGAAGAAGTGAATATTCAGGATGGTGGAAACGAAGTTGAACACTATTTGCATACACATAATCTGTTGAAAGATATAAATAAAGTGCGCCAAAAACGTCAGTGTTTTGATTACTACCTTCCTTTCATGTATAAATGTTGTGTTCGGCGATTAAAATCATATCAATTTAATTTTTTTCATCAGTAAAAGTGGGGTACCTGTAAGCCTACTAGGATACGGTGAAGTATACTACAAAGTACCCGGGGTACAGTGGAGTAGTACCCGCGGGGGACCTTGACCCATTCAGTGTAAGTAATTCTTACGACCTTCTCATTTTAAACCAGTGATATAAATGGTCACTAATACTAACTTACTGATCATAAATACTATCTTACTAACTGTAACAGTACATAACAAATATCCTGGTTTATAACAAGGTCATGTGAACAAACAGACAGACAGACATGTAGGCAACAAGAAACACAAGATTATAGTCTATCCTTGAACAGACTATCCTTCAACTGTCAACCTTTAAAATATCTATCAAATAGTACAGGCCTATCTAAGGATTAAAGGTGTGGATTTTTTATTACAAAAATTAAAATCTGATTTTTTTTACAATATGACCATATTGAAACATCAAAGTTTTTATCTAATCTTGAAGATTTTACAGCATTCCTACAAGGCCACCTAACATGATAATATTACAGACAGTTGACTGTAAAATCGACCACAACTTTTGTCTCATTAAACAACAGATACACCAGTCTAACACCAAACCTTCACCCATATTAAATTTAAACAGATTTTATACCCTAGGCATGTGACAACTTAACTGTACAAACATCAAAGGTCGTAATTTTTCACCTGTGACCTATCCCAGGTATATTTGATTATCATAAAATCAAATCAATGACTATCACAAAATCACAAAACAAATTGACATAAAACCCTCACCAACCATTCTCATTGGTTATACACACAGGGAGATAATACATGGAGCTAATAACTTCACAACAAAGCCAGGTACCCCTAGAGGCACATATATCAATATTTGTTAGCATAGATCAAAAGGTTGGTTGGATGACTTTCTAACATTAACCTATATACCATACATCTATATACTGGAGGGACCATCTCAAACTTATGAAATCATTTAATTAAAGTTGCTCTCTTTCTGAAGCAATAAAGTGTTCTACCCAGACTATATAGATGTACCAGATATATAAGCCTACATTCTTGAATTACCTAGCAAAAAATAAACAGAAACAAACAACACTTGTAGATAAATTGAATTTCTCAATGGTTCTTTTAACTACTATGAACTGAGGCACTGCCTATTTTGCAAATTTTATCTAACATATCTACGCCTTACACCCATTTAGACAACCCATCGCCTTAAAACCTTTCTAATAGCCTGCTGTCTTACAACCATCTGACAACCCATCCCCTAACAACCATTCTGATAACCCACCTCCTTACAACCATTCCGACAACCCACCACCTTACAACCATTCCGACAACCCGTCTCCTGACAACCATTCCGACAACCCGTCTCCTGACAACCATTCCGACAACCCGTCTCCTGACAACCATTCCGACATCCCGTCTCCTTACAACCATTCCGACAACCTGTCGCCTTACAACCATTCCAACAACACGTCGCCTTACAACCATTCCGACAACCCGTCGCCTTACAACCAGTCTGACAACCCGCCTCCTTACAACCAGTCCGACAACCCGTCGCCTTACAACCATTCCGACAACTCGTTGCCTTACAACCAGTCTGACAACCCGTCTCCTTACAACCAGTCCGACAACCCGTCGCCTTACAACCATTCTGACATCCCGTCGCCTTACAACCATTCCGACAACCTACCACCTTACAACCATTCCGACAACCCGTCTCCTTACAACCATTCCCACAACCCGTTGCCTTACAACCATTCCGACATCCCGTCGCCTTACAACCATTCCGACAATCTACCACCTTACAACCATTCCAACAACCCGTCAGCTTACAACCATTCAGACAACCTGTCGCCTTACAACCATTCCAACAACCTACCACCTTACAACCATTCCAACAACCCGTCGCCTTACAACCATTCCGACAACCCGTCGCCTTACAACCATTCCGACAACCCGTCGCCTTACAACCATTCCAACAACCCGTCTCCTTACAACCTTTCCGACAACCCGTCTCCTTACAACCATTCTGACAACCCGTCTCCTTACAACCATTCAGACAACCCGTAGACTTACAACCATTCCGACATCCCGGAGACTTATAACCATTCCGACACCTCATCTCTTTACAACCATTCAAAACCCTGACTAAAACCATCCCAACACCCACCAGACACCCTGTCTGCTTACAACCATTCCAATAATCTGTCGCCTTACAACCATCGTGGCAATCCTTCTAATTACAACCATCATGACACCCTGATACCCTCCAGAAACACCATCTCCACAAAACCAACCCAAAACCATATTTCCTTACAACGATTATGTTGGATACAATGACAATACGTCAGCCACAGCATACTATAACAATACAGACTGGTGATCTAGTGGGGAGACACAGGTCTAGATGTCACACAACAGTAAATCTTCAGCTGTAGTCAGGGTATTACTCATAATTGTCTGTCAAGAGATTGGATAGAGTGATACATCACTGTCAACATACAAGCTATAGTAGTGCTTGCTTGTTCTCCCCGACTTGTCACACCAACATAAATAATGGATGTTGTTTTGTCACAGGGGGCAGTATCATTCATCAGTTCTCTATGTTGTTAAAATACACACAACTGTTGCACTTGTATATATATTTATAACAATGTCAGGGCAAGTTCACATCTCGCTGCAATCTGGAGTGTATCACAATGTAACCTCTAGTTTTTAACCCATGCATATTGTCTAGATCCCTTATCTCAGGGGTAAGATTATCATATAAACTATCTAGGCAACCAAAACTTGCACCTTCCTTCAAACCAGACAATTTGTTTTCTTTCCGCAAGAGGAACTTAACTATGTTAATTTATACTTGGGAAAATAAAACTAACAAGGCCTGTCTTTATGGCATATCCCTAAGGGCAAGGGGTTGGAGTGACCTTGACCTTGGTCTTAACAGCATCAAGGCTATAAGAATGGGAGAGTGACCTTGACCTTGGAGGTCAGGATCTGAGTCTTGTGTGATATAATCATAAATGTCTCCAATTGTGATGTGATTTCAAAATCCAACTAGCAAATATACTAAACAAAGATATGACAGAAATGATTTCAGAAGAATGGCCAAACGAATCAATGGACTTGCTATATAATTCCTTTGAGGGCATAAAAAGTGCAGCATCAGCAATTATGTGAGCATTTGTCCCATCTTACCAAAAGGCACAAACATCTGTATTCAAAATAGAGAACTTGCAAATATTTGCAGAAACAAAAGACAAAGAGTTCAGCAAATGACTCAGACAATTTGGCAGGTCTGGTACTGAACAACCATTTGGAACCAAAAAATCTAAATCTATAATATATATATTCAAAGAAAGAACTATAGTACTTCTGACAATAAATATGGTGGATAAAACAGTGGCTTCATATTTTGGTCAACTCAGAAGACAACACTACAATATTATACTGTATACCTGTCTTATTAAGCAACAAGTAAATTGATCCATCAAATTGTGTGGTTGTTCAAAGAAGGTGGTGGTAATTTAATACTGGAGATTAATGCATTTGAGCGGAATATGGATGAAAATAATCCACAGGTTCATACAGGTGATTTAGAAAACCCTCCTCTCACTACTATGGTTGTCTTTGGTACGGCAGTATTATGCTTTTATATCAATGTGCAATCCAAATGCTCTGTTACTAGCAAATCTAGAGTTAATAATTTTTAGAACTATACCCAGTAGAAAATTAAATTATTATAAATTTATTCAATAAAATTCCGAATTAATTCAAGCATGTGTCTTCCAATAGCGCCAGGAAAATTTAAGCTCGAATTTAAATTATGTCAAGAGTACTCAAAATCACTTAGATTCAAGGAACAAATCAATGAAATATTGCAGAAACACAAGATGCAAGGACAAGCCATGTTATCTAGAATCCATTGGAAACACAAGATGCAAGGACAAGCTAAGTTATCTAACACAGAATCCAGTTCTGTAACAAACATCATCATGAATTAACAGAAAATGGAAATTGAGAGAAAACACATGTTACCATGGAGAAAAAGCATACAAAGAAAATGGGGGAAAACTGCTGAAAATAACTGGATAAAACTAACCATGATAAGTGTATACACCAGCATGACTGAGCACATTTCAAGTAAAAAATACCAAATATATAATTTAATTATGTACATCTAGAACAGCAGTGACAATGTACAAATCCACTCAATATTTTCAGATTCGTTTATATGGGTTTAGCGCTGTTACTCAACAATTTTTCAATTATATACATCCACCGATCCCACCTGACTCATTTTCCTAGATTTGTGTATTCTAACCAATAACCCTTCCACTAGGAACCTGCGACTTCTCCACATGTGGAGGAAAATCAAAACTGATGTCAAATGTTGAAGTAAGAATTTTGTACATGAAACTGTGAAATGTTCACAAAAAAGTGAAGGACACTTGATCATCTTTTTAATTCTTTGACAAACATTAACTTAATTATTAAGCATATTCCCTCAAAACCCTATACTAATTGTTAAACATGAAGCCTGCATGACAAAGCCATTTGAGTCGATATTTGATCATTTTGTAAAACACTAGTCTAATTATTCAATATTCACATCACTGGGTCATTCACCATGTGCTCAAGCCTCAAGGCCAAATAGTAAAGTACAGTCAATGTCTTATTTATAAACACCCATGTTATAATATCACCTCATAAGTCAAGGACAGCGACTCAAGTCACATCAACAGAACTGTTTCGGTGGAATATACGGTAGAATATTAGTAGAATATATATGGTAATCACGGTACAGTAACCGCGTCTAGCAATGCCATCTGTGGCTTATATTGATATTTCCAATATAATTCCAACAGATCGATCAGAATTGCTGGACAGTTGGATGATGGAGAGAGAGAATGAAATCAACCATCATGTTGATCAATACCAACCCTACACCAAGCTGTTGTGTTTTCATTGACATAATACAAGGCACCATGTAACATATTGGATCACCGGATCAGTATCAATATATTGACATGAAATCTTGAGAGTTTTTATAATCATCAAACATAAAGCATAGTAATGAGTATTCAGACCTGGACACCTGAAACAGTTACGTAGTACTGGGGCCTGGGCATCACACACAGACTCCCGGGGAACAGCGTAGTACTTGGGACTGGGCATCAAATGCAGACTACTGGGGAACAGCGTAGTACTCTGGCCCGGGCATCTCACACAGACTCCTGGGGAACAGCGTAGTACTCTGGCCCGGGCATCTCACACAGACTCCTGGGGAACAGCGTAGTACTCTGGCCCGGGCATCTCACACAGACTCCTGGGGAACAGCGTAGTACTCTGGCCCGGGCATCTCACACAGACTCCTGGGGAACAGCGTAGTACTCTGGCCTAGGCATCTCACACAGACTACTGGGGAACAGCGTAGTACTCTGGCCCAGGCATCTCACACAGACTCCTGGGGAACAGCGTAGTACTCTGGCCCGGGCATCTCACACAGACTCCCGGGGAACAGCGTAGTACTCTGGCCCGGGCATCAAATGCAGACTACTGGGGAACAGCGTAGTACTCTGGCCCGGGCATCTCACACAGACTACTGGGGAACAGCGTAGTACTTGGGACTGGGCATCAAATGCAGACTACTGGGGAACAGCGTAGTACTCTGGCCCCGGCATCTCACACAGACTCCTGGGGAACAGCGTAGTACTCTGGCCCAGGCATCTCACACAGACTACTGGGGAACAGCGTAGTACTCTGGCCTGGGCATCAAATGCAGACTACTGGGGAACAGCGTAGTACTCTGGCCCGGGCATCTCACACAGACTACTGGGGAACAGCGTAGTACTCTGGCCCGGGCATCTCACACAGACTACTGTGGAACAGCGTAGTACTGTGGCCCGGGCATCTCACACAGACTACTGGGGAACAGCGTAGTACTCTGGCCCGGGCATCTCACACAGACTACTGGGGAACAGCGTAGTACTCTGGCCCGGGCATCACACACAGACTCCCGGGGAACAGCGTAGTACTCTGGCCCGGGCATCTCACACAGACTCCCGGGGAACAGCGTAGTACTCTGGCCCGGGCATCTCACACAGACTCCCGGGGAACAGCGTAGTACTCTGGCCCGGGCATCTCACACAGACTCCTGGGGAACAGCGTAGTACTCTGGCCCGGGCATCTCACACAGACTCCTGGGGAACAGCGTAGTACTGGGGCCGGGGCATCTCACACAGACTCCCGGGGAACAGCATAATACTCTGGCCTGGGCATCACACACAGACTCCCGGGGAACAGCGTAGTACTGGGGCCTGGGCATCTCACACAGACTCCCGGGGAACAGCGTAGTACTGGGGCCTGGGCATCTCACACAGACTCCCGGGGAACAGCGTAGTACTGGGGCCTGGGCATCTCACACAGACTCCTGGGGAACAGCGTAGTACTCTGGCCGGAGCATCTCACACAGACTACTGGGGAACAGCGTAGTACTTGGGACTGGGCATCAAATGCAGACTACTGGGGAACAGCGTAGTACTTGGGACTGGGCATCAAATGCAGACTACTGGGGAACAGCGTAGTACTCTGGCCCGGGCATCTCACACAGACTACTGGGGAACAGCGTAGTACTCTGGCCCGGGCATCTCACACAGACTACTGGGGAACAGCGTAGTACTCTGGCCTTGGCATCGCACACAGACTCCTTGGGAACAGCGTAGTACTTGGGACTGGGCATCAAACGCAGACTCACCGGGGAACAGCCAAGTACTCAGTTCCTAGTACTCTATCCAGGACATGGAATACATACCTCTCAAGAGGCATCAACCTTGGCATCTAACTGGGGCCACCCGGGGAACAGCCTGGTATTCAGGCCAGGGCATCAAACACAGACCGTCAAGGGGACACCCTAGTACTCTACCCTGGTCCTCAAATAGGGACCTCCAGGAAAAACAGCCAAGAACTCAAAACCCGGGCATCAACAACCTAGCCCTCTAGCCGGAACATCAAACACAGGTCTAACTAATGAGGAAAAGTGGGTAGTTGGCAAGCCAACAGCTACGAAAATAATAAATTTCTAAATTCTAAAATTTGATTAGTGAGAAGTTATCAATTGATGCATTACTACTCCATTCATCTTAATTTTATATTTCACCTCACAAACATATATTCATGATAGACATATTTAAATAGAGTTACCCATCAATCAAAGGTAGACAGTAGGTGGATGAATTTATAATGTTTTAAATAATGGGCAGATTTTATCTTCAGTTTTTACATCAAACTTGTTTAGAAATTAGAGAGTATGAATATTTCGCAATAACAAAAGTTTTTTACAATGAAACTAGGTCAGTAAGAAAACATCATTTTTCATCCGGTAACCTAATATTTCCTCAGTATTACATGGTCTATAGAATTTCATATCTTTCTCTTTCAACACTGAAAATTTATGCATTTTTTTGGAGTAATTTTGTTAATTTTCTTTGCTTAACCTGAGCCCTCTATATGACCGGGTTTATAAAAAAATCTTGGTAAACAGATTGAATTTATTTCAATTATTCATCAGGAAAAATCTGGGAAAAAAATACTTGTGTTTTTTGGAGCACTTGTTCCCGTTTCGGTGATCAATGACACACACAAAAACATTCAAATCATCATGTTTTGCCACTTAATAGTCATATTTATCAAGTATGACATACAATCATATACTTAAATACCAGAGTGTCACTAGGTTTAAGGATATGTATATTATAAGAAAAACACAGCCCGTTCGAAAATGACCTTCACCGAAAGACACAATCCTTTAGTCATAATGTATGTATCCTTCACCAAAACAAGCGAATCTTCCTCGGACCTCCCAACAAATATGACCTTGAACCCCTACCTACTATCTTCCCTCCCCATGTAAATGACCCATCACCCATCATGCAATACTTATAATTTAAGTGGCCTTGGCTTTCATCCCAAAGAAGAAAATCTTTTTCCCTATATGCAATTAAAAACCTTCAACCCACAACAATCCAAACCCAACCTCTACCTACTAAATATCTGGTACTAAACAAAATAATTATAACAATATTAGCACTCAATCAGCTTTTATAGGGCACTGTATTAGCACTCAGTCAGCTATTACAGGGCACCAATTTAAGCTAATTAGTATAACTAAAATCAGGTAAATTGTTTCAGAAAAAAATGAAAAAAACGTTGCCAGCATCTGCGAGTCTTGATGTATGGTGTACCATCCATCATGATATTTGTATACTGGCCGCCAGCCAGAAGTGCCATTTACTTTAACCAAACAATATTTGATTATTATTATAGTACCTGAAATATTTGTATTTCTTTCTCTTCCACTAGGCCAAGAAATCTGTCCACGAGGAATTCCACAGGTTTCCTCTTACATCCAGCGAGTCCAGCTTTATCTACAACAGCTCGGAAACTCTGAAAATAGATAGAAAGAAAACATGGATAAAACATAATTCTATAATGTCAAATGTACCAAAATATTACCAAGCCACACTTTAGTCTAAATTCAAAGACACAATTAATGCTTATTATCAATTCTGTTATGATGAATATTCCCTTCTGGTGTCCAACAGTTAAAATCTATAAAACCTACCAAATAAGCCTAGCTAGCTTTATATATACGGAAAATTAAACTTGACAAAACTTTAGTGATTTCAAATTTTCAACCCAATGGTCCAATTTGCAATGCTAAATATTTATGAGCCGACTAGGGATCTCTTCAAGAATGTATGGATGATAGTAATCTCATTTGTAGAACTTGCTTATGAAATGAATTCATGAATGTTTAACCGATATTTCAACAGATCATTTAATATGAAGCACACAGTTTGAATGCCTTACTGTTACCCCCCCCCCCCCCCCTTCCAACCCCAGCGAAACAAGAAAGGTAGCATTCAACAATCATCATCGGTCCAATCCAAACAAAAGCCACAAGGACTTCATCAGCTTATTCTAAATTACCTTTCTTTCAACATTTTTCTCTTTCAAATGCAAATTTGCACGAAAAACGAAGACAGAGACAAGCCATTACAGTCAATTTACAACCATACTCACAATATCCCCGTAAACATACAGACTTGAGTAGACTAGAACATACTCTCTTAATGATAATAGCACTAGTAATAAATTGTAGATCAAAGAATCAAAGGCAACCTCCAAGCAGAAAAAACATATGTACACTGAGTGTACAAAGTCATGGTCGGCTTCTGTAGCTTGGTGTAAGACATATATGTATATATTCCTTCCTTTTATTTCCTCATCATTAATTGTGAGTAACAGACTAGCAGACCTTTCCCATTAGCTCTCACAAATATATAGTAGAACTTGGAATTACTATGAGTTCAACCTCTCTTGTATAAGTATTATAGTTCAATTTCTCTCACAAGCAGTACATTTACATGTTAAAAAGGTCAATTTCCCACACACAAGAAATAAACAGTTCAATTCCCTACGCAAAAATTAAACAGTTTAATATCCCACGCATGAAATAAACAGTTCAATATCCCAAACAAGAAATGAACAGTACATAAAAGTTCCAATTACTTGCATATTATTAACAGTTCAATTTCTCAAAGAAGTAACATTTTTTCTAACAAATAATGTCAGCTAAGATTTTCTTTATGGTGGGTTGGGAAACTGTGCATAGATATATCATGCTTTTTGGTCTTAATTCTTTTTTTTAAGTTCTTTAGACTTCTTATATAAAGAAAGAATAATGTAAATTTTTATTTTTTTATTTCATAGCTTAGTATCTGACTCTTGAGTAAACTGTTCATACACGGAGAACATTTGATTTTCTATTCAGTAGAAGTATTTGACTTTTCCCATACAGCATAATCAACATTCTATCATTTATTCTAATTTCAAAGAATTAAAACATGTGTTTGTTACCATGGTTACTACAAAGTAGCATTGATTAGTAACGTTTCGATTTACTGTCATCAGAAACAATTAATCTATAAACTTGACAAAACACACTTTGTCAGCACATTTACCAGACAGAAGAGCCAACCACAAAACATTCTAAGAACATTCTAAGAAATTTGTAATATTGACTAGAATATACTATCATACTGCTTGTTTAATCAGGAAATGATTTATGGTGTAGTCTAGAATTACATCTTTTCACTCACTGGAAATTCAGGTGGTAATTAAGCATAATGCTATGAAATATTTACAGTTTCTTTCAAAACTTCAAAACATAACACCGGAGTGGGAAACCTTGAATTGAATATAATTGAAGTACTGGTAAAAAAAGAGCATAATCAATATTTCTACACACCAATACACAGAATAGATCTCAATAGACTTGACAGACATTAAGACAACATTTAAGTGTTAGATCACCAAAAGATAAAATTCTTCTCATTCGTAATTGAAATGTATAAAATAGAACAACAATTCTAATACATTTTTTATTGTCAATACAATACACCATCAATGAGCTATGTTTGCATGCCAAATAAGTATTTCAATGAACAATATGACTATTTCACAAAGGAAACTATTTATAGCAAAATCTTCTATAGCTAAGCAGTCCAACAACTTTGCTTTGTGTTGTCATATACTTACAACCAATAAAACTAGGTCAGTCAACTTTTATCAATAGCAAAGTATGTGTTGAGATCACCCCTCACTTAGCCGGGACTACTTTCGGCAGTGTAAACATGCTAATACACACACAATACACAGCTGATAAAATATTCAGGTATACAGGAGAAGTTGCTATGAAAGGAAATCTGTGCAAGGAAGTAGACATCACTGCATTCATTTTGGAAATAACAAATTGATCTTATTTATATGTAAAATGTAAATAAAACCTATACAGTAGCATATATGCACAACAACTTGAAGCAGTACAATATAGTTAATTTGCAGCACTGTGCAGCATATGCTTATGAAAAAAAATTTAATGCAAAGATATGGAAACATGGCCCATAAGACTGGGACTGCATTGTATGACCAGTGAATTGAATATTAAATAGACAATGCATTGTTTAAGATTTAAAATGGTCTCACTCATATACCAGGCAATATCATATGATAAGTGGTATTGTTTTATATCATAAACATGATTAACATACATTGATACTTTAAAACTATTGCCTTTTTTGCAAAATAAATTTTGCTGACATTGCCTTAGTACTAGACAGATATGATTTCTTGCAACCGTAGTGCTGGTATTTTAGAGAGCTGAATCTGTAGCTAGGTAATCCGGGGTTGGTTTTATTCCTGGTAGTGGCAGACTGGCAGAAAAAGTTGACTGTAATGCTGATTTTTTTCTCAAATTTGGAGAAGTTGCTCGTGAAAGGGCAAGTACTAGTTAGAACTTAGTCTAATACAGTTCAGGGAAACTGGACTAGCTAGCCTGAGATCAGCTAATACTATAACTCATTTGGTCCAACTTTTGATTAATTTGAGTGTTGACAGATACATAATGCATTATGTTACTTGAAAGTACATATCATAAAAAAAATTGAGTATGGAAATTATTAGTGACACAGTTTTCATGCTAAAGTGCACAAAATGCAAACGCCCATATATGTAACAGAAGGAGGTTATGAATAATAATATTGATGTACCTTACCTAAAATATGGTAAACATACATTATACAGTTACAGGTGAGTACACATGAACCAACTTACCGGTATAATACTGTAAAATCATTTAATTTCGATGGGATGAAATTTCCAGATTTTGGTAAAAAAAGACCATTTTCATCATGGGATGGTAATTTGTGGATTTTGCATTTCTGGTAATGAATACAAGGGTCAAAATTATTGTTCGATGGGATCCCACGAAAAAATTGATGATTATACAGTAAACAACACCAACTCCATCCCCTTCCTTCATTATCATATATGGCTCATCATAAACACTCCTGGTTTTTTTATGTAGAATATACTTGTCTGGATGATTTGAGTGAATTATCACAAATAACCAGTGATAATAGAACAAAATTATCAGTTTGAAGCCAAGTTACTGGTGGGGTCATTTACTGTGATACTGTTTTTGTTAAAGGAGCCGTTTTCTACAGTTTCGCATCCAATCCTCCATCATAGTCACAGACTCAGACGGCCGGCCGTATCACAATGTGACACTGGAAGATAGATGCAAGTCTTTAATTCTTCCTTAGACATAGGCACTGTCCACCAAGAGTAAGCAACATTCAGCACAGAAAATACCCCCTCAACCCCCACTGACTTGCAGAAAATTTCCACTGTCATAATATCAGTCATAATTAGCAGCACTCAGCACTCCTAACAGAATGTTGATGTACCCCCCCCCCCATACAATTTATGTCAAAATTTTGTGCACACAGTGCATAATTCTGCTTTTGGTAGCCACCTTAGAATGATATCCTATGCTGAATTTTGTCTTAAATTTATAAAATGCTCATTTTTAACGACATAAGTGTTATAATTTTGCATATTTCGAAATCTAACACTTCATCTCAATTTGCCTTCATCTCATTACGCCACAATCTTGACAACATAGTAATGTTAGCTTTCAAGTTTCACTAGTCATTAACCCAGTTATTACACTAGTACAGTTTTCAGTGTAACATACGACTATGTAATTAACGCACCATTACATGCCCTTTTTGTACAGTTACAGGTTTTCTGAAAATGATGGTCATCTCTCACCATGCAGGACTAATATAGCCAGGGCTTAGGCAGTCTGGGAAATTAGCACTTTTGCAGTCGGGCAAGTAACTTTTGCAGTAATTATGTTGGATAACTATCAAATTTAACCGATCCAGGGCAATAAATTTCAAATTCTAAATTCACAGGCAAAGGGTTAAATAAAGGACAAAGAATGTTGCATCTATCACAGTATTGAGTAAAGGGCTAAACTGCAGACACATAGATACGATGGGACAGCCCCAAATGAGCACTCATTCCAGCTGATCATGTATACCAGCTTGTACCTACCCAACCAGGCACATAGAAAACAAGGGTATGGGGAAATTCCTGCAGTCATCTTTGGAATTACCGAAACAACTATAAATGTCTGAATCTATCTGGCACGAAGATAAATAAGATTAAAAAACACTCACTGAGTCTCGAAAAATAAAAGGATTTCGAATACAATAAAACATTTCATGCCATGGCATTAATGCAATAAACAGACATAATTCAAACATATTTATTGCCAGAAAAGAACAAAAAGCATTTAGTAAAGTTAATTACAGTCGATCCGATGTACTTTCTACATTCTCCATGTTTGACAACATGAGCTGGAAACTGAATTCAATTACAAGTCGGGGAGTAGTGAGTTTTCAAGAAGCAACATCAAGCTCTCCGTGGATGTCTTTTATCCTGAACGTAAAAATTGATCTGCCGTATTCTAATAGCAAGCACTGATCGTAGTAGTGTGCTTGGAGGAAAATCAATGCTAGGTCCAGAGAAAGCATCCGAAGATACCGCTGGGCAACAAATCAATAACAGGTCATCAGTCTTCAATGAATTCCTCAAAGGAAATGCATATTATGAACAGTGAGAGAAATCAAGAGGGAAAATACTGGGGAAGCATCAAGCTGGAATACTCTAGCAGGGAGAAATATGTTTTCTAGATCAAATAGCGAGCATAAAGTCTTGGTTTTATTCTTTTTTTTTTTAGCATTTCTGCAGCAATGGGAATCAACAAATGCATGCCACATACGTGTGTGTACTTACAGCAAGTTATTGAACAATGATTAAATGGGAAAGAATACTTCCATGAAATAAATTTAATACCTCACATGTATGCATGTCAAAACATTACTGCCTGTACATACACTAGTCTCTATACAGTAACAACATCAATGTTCAAAATATATGCAGATTTATGTAAATTCATGCATTTGGAGGAAATATCTTGATTTGTCTTTTCTCCCAATAACTAGGACACTAATTCAAGAGATCAGGAACAATAGCATCTTGGATATAATCAATAAGGTCAACAGAGAACATTGGCCTCAGAAAACATTGACCTATGACCTTTAAGCAAAGACATTCGTGAGACACTGACCTTCATGCATAATTCTCAAAGACAATTGTGGATTCAACTGGCCAGTTTTCCTGGACTATGTCCTACATAAAGCCAGTACTAACTTATTCTTCCACAAGAACAAGCAACTCCTCCACATGTGGTCGAAAATGGACATTTTCACAGAAACATTCTGTCAATACAAGGCCATCTGACGACTGTCACCATATATGGAAGCTAATCACAAAACATAAGCACAGCAACACATCTAAACAATCATTTGTCTCAAGTTGCCTTGGAAATTTTTGCAAAACAATTTTTAAATCCCAGATTCAGTAATTTACTAAAAGAGATACTGTATGTACAATAATTACATACTTGTAAGTTATACACATCCTACAAGCTTCTTACAAGAACACTTAAAAAGACAATAGCCAACGACCAAGTTTAGCATTGTTCAATCATTTTTAGTATTAGTATAAGTACTTGAGTATAATTTATGTATCACTTTTTTATTTTATTTAATATCGAGTTCTATTCTATTTGATGAAACAATGAGAGATTATGGTTTAATATTTTGGACAATACATGTACCAAACCATACTTCATTAACAATTTTCTGATGCAATTTTGTTGATCATGTCATAAGATTGTCAATTAATTAATAATCAAGAAAGAAAAACTGTAGTAAATTGTTTTTATCTTACAAGTTAACCTGAATGCCTTCATTTATTTCTCAAATTATTATTAGAACTTTAAATAAACAAAAACCCTATGATTCAAAATTTACATAAAGCAATTATTATGCACATAGCCAAATAAATATAGCCAAAATTGTTTTGAGATAGTCCCTGTATGTTATCTTTAGAAAGTAGTTCAACAAGATGGCCGCCAAACTTAAATTAGAACATCAGAATACACACTGAATACACAGATCTTTACAATAAGAATAAACGACCATTTAATGAATATCAACAAGAAAATCAATGGGAAAATTGATTCTACAGAATAAGTAAAATAAAAGAAAACTAAAAGTTTTTATTTAAAAGTGAGAAAGTATTTTTTTACTTTTCAGTAGTTAATAATTTTATGGTAGAATTTTGTACTGACATTATACAAAACATTTTCATTTTGATGATATTCTTTAGATTGCTAGACATCAAAACATCCATTAATCGGAATTTCATGGCTTTTTAAAGACAGCTAATGTCAGAATGCCAAAATTGAAGTTAGCAACTCATTACGGCTCCAAAATATGTAAAAACAAAATTAAGGACCTTAATTTATTCTTGAGCATATAAAACTGATAGTCAACCTGACTCAATCATAATAATGTTTTAATGTCTAGCAACTATCTTTTAAAAATTTAAGTGAAATTAGATAAATGAATGAGGGCAAGACTGAACCATTTTCATGAAAATCAACACATGAAACATGTATGCATTTCTGCATGAAACACAGCTAAGTTATGAACTGTAATCCTGTGTCATTAAAAGCGCCATTAATTCTGCACTAACTACAGTTTGTACCCCAATAAATGTAAATTACAGAACTAGGTTCAATCTGCCACATTGCCACAATATATGTTCTTTAACATAATCAGTTATGTGCATATCAGATAAATAGACAGTGCTGTCAGACCTAGACTCAAAACAAAGAAATAAAAACATGCCAAACTTCACAAGAACATTATTATATTATATATTCTCAATTTTATACTGGTGTAACGAAAAACTATCATTTATACATTCATTGCTGTTTATTACCTCATTTCTGAAGGTGTCCATGGTCACAGCTTATTTAAAGGACTTTACAGAAGAAGTCAGAAACTCAAAACGACTTTAATAAACCAGAAACTTGTAACAGATGATGAGATTACTATGTTTTCATGATAATTTTCACAACAATTTAATAAATAACTGCATGCCCGTAGATTAATTATTCAATAACAAAATGAACCTAGATTTAGGACAATACACACCACATCAAACCTTACCAATATGCAGTTATCAAACTCGTGGGATGTTTACCCCTCGTAAATCAATGCATTTTTATATTGCCACTTTGATGTAGATATAACAAAACTGCGCTCAGTGAACGCTTATGCCCCGTTGGTAGCCTTGTTACTTAATAACTGGCTAAGTCAATCAACTTGAAAGTTTGTAACGCAGAATGAACAAACAGATGGACAGACAACACAAATGGACAGGAAAATCACTATACGCTCAGCAAAAATGCCTTTCACAAAATTGCTAAATATTAGAATTAAAAATTATACCATTAATCAATTGATACAAATATGTCCGGGTACTTAAAACCTAAATAAGTTGTATAACAGTAGTAAGTTTTTTTTCCCTCAGTTCATAGTTCAGACACTATTCTAATTGTGTATTAATTTAATTACATTTATCTGACACAAATAAAATTACACAGATCTTGATGTATGGTGTCAGTACAGTGTTTCGCCTCTGGGACATATTACACATCAGGTCGTGATTAATGCAGGGCAAATTTACTGACAATTCCAGGATATGCTTAACACTCTTCATGACTCTTCATTTAAGAACTTTTCAATTTTTGGTGAGCCTTGAAATTTTTCGGACACAATTGCCAGTAGCTAAGAATAACAAGGACATATATGTACAAGATACTTAAACTAAATTTATGGTTTAATATCAACTTATATGGCCTATTTCTGAAGCATAGCCATACAGGACTTCAGGACTTCAAAATTCCTTATTTTCTCAACCCTAACATTATTTGATTTCCAACTCTTGTACCGGCCAAGTAATAAATAACCGTTCCTCGTTCCTCCCGCACTAAGTGGTTAGCTTACAAAAATCTATCCTACCGTGACATACAAAAGAGGCAATAATATCGATCCAGACTTACATTATAAGCAAAGTCGTATTACTTCAAAATCTTTATTCCATTAATCTTTACGGTATTATTATTGGGCCCAATTTAATCTGATAGTGTATGACAAAGAAATTGTTAACCTATTCAAACCAGTCTAGCTCAATGGTATTAATTTAGCTTCGATAATCATTATTCCATTCTGACAATTTCTATGAATCAATGTTCTATTCAGAAATTAATAAATATGCCATAGTTTCCTTCCGAATGTTTTGAACAAAAGAAAAAAATACAAATTTCTGTATACCAATATTTATAAGGTTTTTACCATACTGGTAAACAATTATCTAGAATTTCTAAACTACCCACGGCACTGCATGTATAATTGAATTGAATAAAAGTTGGGTATTGAACCAGTTTTACTGAACCAGTGGTAATTACAGAACTTAGTAGGATGAATTCACAACCAACCATTCAAACGGTCGCCCGGGCGCTTGATGAAAATAATCATGCATTTTATGGTAAGGACTAATTCACTCAAGTCTAAGGTCAAGATGAAACTGGTCTTTTTAAAGTTTTGAATTAATCCAAAGTTAAAGGAATTTAATTTTCACCGTCGCCAGTAAGCTTAAACCAAAGCCACTAGGCAAAGTAAATATCTCTCTCGGTAAAATGTCAACCATAAGCAAATGTCATTGTGGAAAAAAGTGCTACACATTTCTTTTCGATTAGATCATTTAATATTTAAGAATTCAGCCAAGTCGAATTCTCAGCTAAATAAATTAAAGCAAGGAGAGCAAATTTTATTTCCAAACCTAACCTATCGGTTTCTAGCTTTTCCTACAAACTTTAGGAGTCAGGAGCATTGCATTTAATAATTAGCAAAATTAATAAATAATTGGGCAAGGTGCTTGGACCAACCTGCAGTAAATATTAAATGTAACGCAACAGTCTAGTTTTAAGGCTACTATGTACTAAGCCTGAATTCCTGTATAATCAATGATTATTAGTGAACTGATACATTTTGAAGTTTAAACCTGGTATATAAACTAGCCGAAACCGGAATACAAGTTGACTAGCCCCGGGCTTCAGGTTAGTAGGTTAGCGTGAAGAAATTGTGTTGTCATGGGTGTGTCTTTAGTCATTGGTGTGTCTTTATCTATAGATGTCTTTATTTAAGAGGAATGTATTCAGCAAAATTTCAACACTTGCCCCTTTTTGATCATGCTAGGGTTTACAAATTACATGTATAGCTAGCTAAAAATTTAATTTATTATATAATTTAGCTGAATGCTTTGTGCTCTAGTGGTTGTTACCATGAAAACAGGGGTTCTGTCTATCAATTTGTTTTACTTGATAATGATAAATATACAAAAATTTCCTAGGAAGCAAATACAAGTCACGATTATATAAACCTGACAAGAATTTTATATTTATAAGTTATAACAGTTGCTGACATGAGAAAAAAATTCTTGCATTCTAGACTATCAACATACTATGGTACCCAGTTTAACAGTGTAGCCTAACACAAGAAAAGTCAAGAGAGAAAAAAAACTTTATAACTGAAAAAGCGAAAAAGCTACAGGGAAGATACTCAAGATAGGTACTTCTAACTCAAATAATACAGTTACATACACAATATAGGTCAGAATAAAACATGGCTGCTCCGAGAGACTCTCATCATACCAGATGCTACCAGTTTATCTGCCACAAAAATCTAATCAATTCTAAAAGTAGCTTTCGCTTTTCCTGCAAAGCAATTCACTCTGGAGAATTTTTTTCACTTTTCACACAATAGACAGAGACTCCAAAATTGAATAATGTGTTCAGAAATTTACCACCATTGTGCATTGAAACACATGATTACCAAATTTTTGCAGACAAAATGCATTATGCGGTTCCCTTCGTCGCTGATAGCCCACCTTATTTAATTGTTACCTTTTCAAAGCTTAAAACATTTTTTCCCAAATCAAATTACCGAAAATGTTAAAATATCTTAAATGCATGATGAAATGTGATGTTGAAACCAAAATTTTCTATACCCGTACAAATCCCAATAGCTCAACACTCAGATACGAATCCCACTACCTCAGGAAATAATCACAAATTCTGGGAGACAAATTCAGGCAATATTTATCACAGGTCAAAATCATTATTACAAAATTTGTGGACAGTCACCGAATGACCAGTTCAACCTCACTTTCAAAGTATTCTGAATCGAGGGCTCGGTGCAAAACTATCGTAACTTCATTGATTTAAAGAGGCACATACAATAGTTTTGCGCTGAGCGCTCAGAATTCTTTTAACACTATAGTTTCTTTTATGTGGACCTCTCGTTTTAAACAATTGCTAGGACTTAATTATTAATCACTTTCCACTCCTTATTCTGGTGGTATCAATCAACATGAAGGTAGAGAAGCCACAGTTTCACTGGCAGTGTTTTAACTTTTATGTTGAGTACCAAGCACTTGGGATTTACAATATAATGGGTGCCACTTATTTCAACTTGAATCTCAACTTACAACCTCCAACAATGACCAACGTTAATAAACACTTGACCACTACTAAACTATCAACTTAATAATGAAGGCTGCACAGTACCATAAAACATTCATGCACTAGTTTCATTTAGGTCAGCTGTCGGATGTTCACCCAATAGCTAAGATGAGTCCTTGGATAGTTAACGAGGACATGTCGGTTGGAAACAATTGTTGATAGATGAATAGACGAGTATGGTAATGATGTAAAACAGAGAACCTAGATACTAGCTCACTTATGAAGGCTGGCCATGCTTGGATAAGCTCATAGCAACAAAATATAAACATAAAACAACAATATCTTTGAAGCTAACATTTTTACACTGATGTTGACGGAGCTGATGGTTTCGAAAGTACATGTAACACGTACAATATACAATAACATTATAGTTTTTTTTTATACATGAACAATTTAATTGTCCAAGGACATGAATTTTGTTTGCCTTGCCTTCGATTGAAACAATCCTATTGAATGGCCATTTGAAACTGGGTTTTCCCCAACTTATTGACCAAAATCCTCAAGCTTCTATGGGAGAGAAAGATAGCTTGCGATTTTGAAAGCTGGTGGTCCTTTGGGCCACCATGAAAAATTGGTTTGTGTCGAGCCCTGGCCTCCCGATCTATCAATTAGGGGGCGTAAAAAAACATCGATAAATCATAGCCTTTTTGCTGTGTACTAAAAAGCATGTGATGTTATTTACAAATACGGTAGCTAAGGCAACTGAATCTAGGCAACATAAACTTTATCTAGAACATAGTATTATCTTAATAACAGGGGAAATCAACATCTAAATTGTTTAAGTGCATTGTTATCTATAAGAAATTGATTACAAATGATATATAATATTGAAGTTTGTCATTGAGGTAAGCCCGGTTTCTTACAAGTGTCCCTCCATGAGACCGTATTATAACCCGAGTTCAAACAGTCAAATGGACATAAGATATACATATAAATAAACACCTGTTTAGAAGAACATTCATGACTAAATTTGACCTACAGTTGGTTGAGGACTTTAACTCCTTTGTTAACAAAACCATCCTTAGACTGGTATTAAACTGGTCACTCGATATGGAAATTACCAAAATTTGCCCTCAGTGCAGCAAGGTCAACCAAATGTTGAAATATTTGTGAGACCACCAACCAGTACAATATAAAACATTGCGTAGGATTATTACAAGTGAAAAGGCTAATAATATATATACACAGGAGGTATCTCTGAGGACTAAATCTTTGGACAAATTTTGCACAACTATTTTCTTCTCGGAAAGTCAGGAGACGTGCAATGCATGAGAGCGACTGAATCACGTGCTCAACATTTACTATGCCAGCAGATAACTAATGTGTTAATCCATCCGTTTTGACAGTAACACTTTCACGGGCCTTTTCTTCTCCGCAAAAACTGTCGTTCCAGATATTCTAACACGAGAGAAACCATCAGAGAATTTCTGGTGCAGGAGATGAAGCACAAATCGATACCAAACCTTCCATTAAAATCTGCACCAAAAAATATGCAAAGCAAATAACTCAAAATGTATCAGGGAAGAAAATACGATTAAATGCAAATAGGCTGAGCCATTTTGTTCGTAATTATCATAAAACGAGACCAAACTGAGGGGAGCATACCGCAGACATCCATAATTTGCAACTTTAGAGAAAATTTTGTAGAAACGTGATTGCATAATGTTTTTTTTATATGAAAACATGCAAAGAATCATTGCGAGGCCTTGCGTATTGAATATTGAGCAACATTTTGCAACTTAAGCACAAGCTTATTTACATAACCTACACAAAATACAAACAAATTATAACTTCTATAAACTAATGAAAGTCAAACTAAGATTAACCATAAACAAACTTGTCAAAGGAAAGAATTGAACCATAACATAAAATTGTGACTTTATTTGTCGCAAACATATATAGATCTTAAGCCTTGACCTAGTTTTTCAGAAATCTAATCTCTATACCTTCGGTGTCGAACCAATGACAGTATTTCATGACAGTATTTCGTACACCGTTATAACTTCAGGATTATATTGAAATTTCAGCACTTCATGACAAACCATTTTAAGTTAAATAGAAAACAGCAAAACAAAGCCTTGACTCATAATGAAAACATCCATATCAAGAATTTTAATCCTCTTTATTTCTGCATATGGTCGACTGACTTTGATTCATACGCAGAGAACTCAATAAAACACTAGGACTATTACATACAATTTAATTGACTAAATTGTAATTCTGACCAAGCGTGAGTCTCAGTGCTTTAAACCCTCAAATCGCTAACACACATTCATGTTCATGGGTATTACACTATTACAGATAAATATTCAAACCACCAAAATACTCAACCAAAGCTAAAACTCATTTTTAGCGTAGATGAATATCAAGGTTGATAATATTCTTTGTCAAAATCCTAAATCATCTTCAAAGTATCCGCTTGTAACAAACTCATGGTACACTATAATTATATAAAAAAAGATTAAATTCCAATACTGAAACAACTTACCAGACCAGGCCAGGAGAGAGATTGTCTTGGTTTGTCTGGGTCGGGCCTCTCTGCCCAAACCAGTGTGTGTTCCACAAGGAACAATTGGAAGATATCATGTACACGGACCCATTCACGACGAGTCCAGTCGATATCATCAAATTCTATCAACACCTGAAATGAAACAAAAGTATTTTTGATTCATTTGATTTCATAAAACTACAAATAAATATTCTACAGTCAGATTATAAATACTGATATTGTTGAACATCTACAACATGACCCTGGTAACATGGACTACCCAAGCCAGTTCAGCGCGTAGTTGTCCTAATACCTCACACCTGCCCTGCGTTCAAGGAAGTGTACAAAATGTTACGAAAATTCCACCACATTATTCTTCCTTGAATGCAGGGCTGCTTTGCATAATTAAAGAAAGCATAGCACTTGTACATATTATTTAAAGCATAATGATTTAATATGTTAGTATTAAATACCATATGTATAAAATTTTATGCACTTGGGTATTAGACAGGGAGACATTAAATTTAGAAAGTCACTAAGCAGTCTTGATTTTATTTGCAGCTCACATTTTCGCCTTAAATTGACGAATCAACCAACGTAAGTACAAATTGCAGGTACATGCATTGCCAGCCTTAATGGCAATCTGGTAGTTGGCTTACCAGCACATTTAATTTTTTTAAATATTTCAAATCTGAACTTTTACCTTAAGCATGTAGTCAACAAAATTTTACCAAGGCCTAATAAATTAAGACTTTAGGTAAGTCAATCCGCAGACACAAACTTATATGGGAACAAAAAATGAACTCATTTAATATCCATACAGAGATAAGGAACCTGACAACACACTTTATCACATAAAATACAATCAAACCAGAGCAACTACCTTGGAATGTTAAACGACAAGCGTATTACATAATAAGGACAGGCATAAAGAAAATTACATAAATAAAACCCTAAAATACATCTTTTTGATTAGAGATAACCTTCGTTAAACAAGATAATGCCATGTGCTTTATGTAACTTATACTAAATGTTGCATGATCATTTTGGCAGTTT
The DNA here is from genome assembly GCA_963678985.1 of Spisula subtruncata. NCBI lineage: Eukaryota > Metazoa > Mollusca > Bivalvia > Venerida > Mactridae > Spisula > Spisula subtruncata. Next base: position 44,140,341 of record OY787666.1, read on the forward strand.
CTTCGAAAATTTCTCCTAATCCTATTGAGAAATTGATCCATTTTGACTGTGCTCCTGACAAGGCACTGATGAGTTTTGGCCATTGCTCCTAGTTCAGTCTTCAGGCTTTGACAATATTCACCTCATGTCACATATTTAAATACTGCTATCATTGTTTTAACATTATACATAATGCACCAATTCAAGAAAGACACTATTATTTAAGCTGTGCACAATGAACATGGCAAGTTAACAAAGTGATTATTCAATTAATTAAATTCTGAACCAAACCACACCATTATTTCTTGTCATTATTCTTCCTAATATATTTAATATACAATTAATCAGAACGATTCATACATATCACTTGATATTCAACTTAAAATTGTTGCATTGCTAGACAACAATGAATGCTGAGCCTAAAGTTAGTTCAGATGCATCATAACAATTAATTAGTACTGCAATAATTTACATTTCAACTGTAACAATTAATTGGTATTTACATATTGATGTGTTCTTCACTAATCATGAACATTTTATTTGTTTAGAGAAAATTGGACACGCCCACAAAATAAAATAAAATTGTGGCTTGTCTGTGAAATCAACCTCACTATTGCTGATATTACACAATGTATTCAGCATTTCACCATGTTTATAATTTTTGTCAAGTTTCCATCAAAGATCATCAAAGTGTCGAATCCTTGACTTACATCAAAGATCATCAAAGTGTCGAATCCTTGACTTACATCAAAGATCATACAAAACCAAAACCTTACCACATACCTCAGACAAAGCTTACTGTTTCAATTTTGAGCCAAACTAAAGCTCAGTACAAATGTCTAGCCCAACTCAAGCTAACTGCATTCATTTTGGGCCAGACTCAAGCTAATTGCAAACCTCAAACTCAAATGGAGCTCATCATGAACCTCTGTTCATTTCAATTTCTTTAATAAAACAAGAGCACTGCTTGCGAGTGCCAGTCCCAGTCTAGTTCCTCGTCAGTAGATGCCCTTGTGGCGTTGGAAGAGGATTATGTTGAAGTTGAAGTTTATAGATCTGTCTGAATAAAACCATGTACAAAACATAGTTCTAAGTTTAATAGCCAGCAAGTTTAGAGCTTAAAACCAATGGTGTCACATCCCTCAATATACAAACACCTGCATTCAATCAAATCAGCAACAAATGAACAAATAAGAAATGTATACACAAACAATGGAAGAGGTATTTGTGACCTATCAACAATGATGAACAAAAGTAAACACATGCATACTTTCCATGATCTATGAAAGACCTTGTAAGTTATAAATGAACAATCCACTTCAATAACCTGGTAATACTAATAGAGGGTTAGCTACGAGTTTGAGATTTCAGTTTCAATCCCAGGCCGTGACATACCGTAAACGTAGACGTAAACGTAGACGGTAGTGGTTAAACAGAGATCTCCGATGCTTGATACTCAGCATTGTATTTAAAGCTAAGTTTTAGGGACAATCATAAAATTATTTAGCCATGACCTAGTTTTTTAGCCCAGATGTTACTGTAGCAAACTTGACCTAGATTTTAGAATATAATTTTTACTAAGACATCCATTGTAATAAGGTTTTTTTGTTGTTTTTATTACTAGAAAGTTAACAAGGGTTTTCCAAGATAAAGCAACAGGTTTTAAACTTTTATGGAGACAAACGATGTGACCAAGTTAACAGTAAAACTGTTGAAGGATGTAGGGCACAGAGGGAATCAAGGTGATCACATTAGCTCACCTTTTAAAATAGGTCAAGGCTAGCAAAAAGACTGGAGCTACTCCAGTCTCCAGGTAGTGTACAACAGGAAATATAGGTACAATTTCTCCCAAAACACAACCTCACTAAAAGATTCAGGTATAAAAATAAAATACACTAACCCACCCCCCACCCCCCCCCCCCCCCCCCCCCAACCAGAATCATGTTTCAACAAGTATAGCCGGTTTGTTTTCATGGACATATTTCATCAAGATCAACAGTTGTGAATGTTACAACTTTGAGCTCAGAAGTTTTCTTCATGCTATATAGTCTCACCCACAACAAGAATTGGACACTTGACAAGTCATCAAGACAATCAGAGTAAATTGAAAGCCAGTTGGCAAACTTCCAACTCCAGTAATAACTCCCATAATTCTACACAGGCTTTCATTCCAGACAGCTAGTATATTTATACACACACAACTTTAGCTTGAATTCTCTTATTCCATTTTCTAGTGGGAACGGATAAAATGTTTTACCAGCAAAATAATTTCTTTACAATTGTTGACAGTTATTCAAATTCATGCAGACATGCCCACTACGGTATAGATATGTCAGTCAAGTATTAAATAAATGGTAGTGTATTGCGCTTTTAAAACTAAATACTTAAAGGGACACAGCACTAAAACAAAACACCTACTTTGTAAGTATAAATGACATACTTCATTTTGAACTGGATAAAAAATACTTTAAAACAGGTTTTTGCTTTCAGACAAATACATTTGAGGAAGAAGTCCTTTGCTTTTATAGAGGTCATACAATGTTTTCTTGGAAATTAGCTTCTAAAAATAGAGTTGCAAGGTTTTGTTTAATCATGTGATATGTAATAATTTGTGTCAGAGAAATAAACGCAACTTAACATGGTTTTAAAAAATAATAAAGCTGCAACTATACAAGAGGCATATCCCTTTAAAGTCATAGACTAGATGCATATGGTGTATACCAACTGTTGTGCACAAATTAAACAGACACATGATCAATTAACATATGAATAAATGTGTACGACAGCGAAATGTGTTTTATATTTAAAATGTTGGCTGTTTTAAAACCTAATTATGAATGGAACCATTCCAATATTTACTCAGGTATAAAGTCTGTGTGCATAGTAAACTAATACACAGAACAAATCATGGTCAAATATTTATTTATTTTATAGCCCTGCTTTAGTTTCCTAATTTAAAATGCCAAATTCATATGGAGGAGGGGGGTACTTTGATAGCAATTCATTTACGATTTTTAGGAGGCGTATCCAAAATGTACAGTTAGAAATCTTGCAGTTTTTACACAATAGACACAGAGTAATATCTGGTATTTTTCAGGCTTGTGTCTGATTTCAGGTTTTTGAATCCTAAAAATTCCTACTTTGTCTTTAATTGTTTACAAGTGGAAGTTCAGGCTTTGTAACTAAGATTTTCAGGCATGAGGATGATTGATAAATACCAGGCCTGAACTGTATAGACTTCAGAGAGTCCGAGACTCATTCAAAATGTATTAAAACCAATGTGAGAGGACTATCATCATCATAGACTCAGACATGTACAGCTTTAAAGTGAAGGTAATAAAGTTATGACAAGGGAGACATACTTTAGTATTTTTAGTATGATCACTAACCAGAGCTGTTCAAACAGCTTCAGGCCATTCAACTCTCAACAAACTATGGTACACATGTATGAACTATTATAGATCATGCTCTGATAAAACCGTGAACCCTAAGGTCAATGAGCTTTCTTCAACCAACTGCTACAATAATCAAGCAAAACTGTTCACAGCAAGAGCCAAGCATTATTATTAATTTTTTCTGTACTAAAAATATCATATTCATTAGCAAATTGATACTAAATCTCAGGAGAAATGCCACTTTGAACTTAGTAAATGAAGGTAGAAATATAAGTGTTTATGAACATGTGACCATCTCAAATTGCCATACAAATGATAACTAGAGCTGCCGCCATTCTGCAGACTAATACAACCCCATCGGCAAAGGGTCGTAATTCTGACAAAAATCATCGCAGCAAATTCTTTCCTTCACACACATAGATGAATACATGTTAAGGTGGTTAATGCCTGGAAATTTGAAGTAAATCCTTTATATCATAATCGGTAGGAGGAGTTGTGTCCACCAAAATACATTTTCGGACAAACAGGAGGACGGTCAGACAGGCAAGCTGAAAACAGGATATCCACTTACAAATTTCATTGTGCAGGGGTATATTCAAATATTAATTACAAATGTCACAGAAGATAAAGAATTGATAAACTACAGATCTCCCCATGTGAACTTATTGAAGTCATATTCTAAATAAGAATATGTGTCCGACAAATATGTGTAATCAGGTTTAAACATGGAACAAAATTTAATGGTTTTTTATTTGATATGAGTTTATAAGGTCCTCGTATCGTCCCATACCTTTCGGCAATCTGGATTCTTTATAAATAGGACCCGGCATGTACCCCTTTATGCCGAGAAAGTTAAAATGGAACAAATGGACAGGATGGGTCAGGTTAAATAAGAATGGAAACACAGACAGACTATCACAGTTTACCGTAGGCATACATATGTTTGGTGATATTTATAGCACTCCCATGTAGGCGAGTATAACAATACCAGAGAGTGTATGATACATTATAACTGTACAGACAAGTTCTTCTACAACACACCTGCTACATACACACACACCACATAAATTGTGTATTTCAAGGACTTACAGTTTTTACACACAACAGTATGAAACATTATGGTACCTAAGACATATAGTGATTATCATATACTGTCGATTCAATAAGTTATACTGAGGGAACTATCTCATTCAAATAAATAGCGGGGACTACCGTTAACTCAGTACATCCAGTTAAACCAAGATAAACATAGTTAACCTGGTGGACAAGGTTATTTTTATACCATTATCATTTAACTTTTAATGGACGGTGGTTATTATCATATACATGGTTACTGTTTCTATTATGTACTAAACTTAAAGCTCCATGTTATTGTTCAGGTTGCAGGGATATCAGACTTCGCGATAGTCACTGAGAATCTGTCGGACTGACGGACTTGGAGAAACAGTCAGACCGAAAGGAAATCAATTGAACTGAATCTTTTTCCGCTTAAATCAACAAAAAAGCAACTATTTCCAATGTCCGTTTTCAGGCGGCTTACACACGATTAAAGATGGCTTTATTTTTTTCAAAGTACATTTGTACTCTCATCATGAAATCATATACTTGTTGTCAGGTGGCCTATTATAATTATCAATAATTCATTTGATTTTTTTCTATATTTGTCTACGTTTCCCACGTGAAATTGAAAGATGCTCTTCAATAGAGAAGTACAAGAATGCGGGGTGAGAAAAATGTTTCCTGCTTTGTAATTGGCTTACAGAAATGTATTATCAACCAATCAAAATATGTCTTACAAAATACACCCGGTAACGTACTCAATGCAAACGTACCACAGCGATTACGAATCATCAGATACGCGGTCAGACGGAAAGACTTGATGCACTGGACCATGACTGAAACTGTCGGATTCGAACTTGATGTTCTGCAAAAATGTTCAGCTGAAAATCCAGATTTCAGGAATATTCTTGATAGATTATAATACTAGGACTCCTGATGTACCATTATATATTGTCATGTACGTTTGAACTGCACTGGGGGAGGACATATTGACTTGGGAGTTTTCTACCCTCACAATTAGGTTATAAATGGAACAACACTACATGTAGCGCAAAAAAATAAATTGTTCAAGGAAGCAAATTGTTCAATAATTTAAATTTTCTGGAAGTATGGGGAACCGTAAATATTTCTAAATTGCGACAGAAAGAAATGAGCTAACTATTGGTACTGACATATATGAAGACAATTGGGAAATAGTACAGTAGCGATATTGAGAGACAACCTGAACCAGAAAACAAGATTATATACATGTATGAGCGTACAATGTGGTAATATACAGTTAAAGAAAGTTTCTTCCATTGCACATTTGCGTCCATTTTGGTTTTTTTGGAAATAAAATTAAAACATGGCCATTGCCACCAAATAATATTTCTGTTTGTAACAAAGATATTGATTGGACAATCGGCAAGCGATATTAGACAACAACTAGTCAAAATTTTGTTATTTAATATATGGAAATGAAGGAAATGGATTTGAATGGTTATTTCACTCGGATTTGACCATGTTTGAACATGAGAATGTTTCGGATGAAGATATAGTATAATACACTGGTTCAATGAGAATGACCAAAGGAGGCTTATCAAATACCCCACAATTTGAGGTTGACTTGAAATCAGTTGGGTGTCAAAAAATCCAGTTTAGAGTGACTTAGACTGATGGACATCTGTTCCAAATTTCATGAAGATATCTCTAATGATAAAAAAGTTATGCCAATTTTACTTCAGAGAGACGCGAACAAATTCTTTTTCGGTCCGTCGACTCGTCGCGCGCGATTAGTAATTATATAGGGGAAATTTTCACCATTTCGGTCATTTTTTCCCAACTTCAAATTGGCATAACTTTTTTGTTTATTGTGATACCTTAAAAAGAAAAACTGTTCCAGAGAGCTTTCCATGAGATCTACAAAATGGAATAAATAAAGCATATATGCTGAGTACTTTGAAAATCAGCTGGGGTTGCTATTAGACTTGAAAATTTGAGGTCAAAAGTCAAATTCTACATACTTATAATACTATGATTGCATACTAGTAATTTATACAAATCTAAATCTTCTTGTACAATTTTACTGACTCATCATTTTGGGAGTCTTGGTGAAGATGCCTTGATGTGTATCAATAATGCAAAAGATCATTATTTAAAGATGTTGAGAATAATAATAATAATGTCATGACCTTTCATGCTTTGCCCCTGAATGTACATGATGTACATTGTATCCAGTGAGTGCAATTGAACTTCTGTAGAACATCTGTATAAAAAAACAGATGGTGTATCAACTGAAATGTCAGCTCAATGTTTCAGTGAAGTTTTACATTGAAGTGTTTTGTTTTTATTCTACGATAAATTCATACATGTATGTAAATTGTAATGATTATGTATGCATTATACATACATTTGAAGTGAATGCTTATAATTTATTTGGGCATTGCTTAGCATCAGTATTGTATAATACAAAACACATCAATGGACAGATTAGACTTATTTCGGTACCAGAAAACTGAATAATCTAACAGTTCAAGGGAAACTTCTCACAAATTTTCATAAGAACACTTGACCAGTTATAACTTTAATATATAAATTATTAAATACTGAAACTTGGAGAGACTCAACATATTTGCTCAGAAGGCTAACCTCATCGTTTTCTTTGTCCCATAATTGTTTATGGTGTGTAGAATAAGATAAAACATACTACTAGAATAGATCATTCTTAAAGGTTTCAATTTTATTTTAAGCATTTTTGTTAGGTGGACAGGAATAGTCTGTCGCCCGGACAGCCGGTGATAAACTTTTGTGTACAAACAAAAATAGAAATAAAATGCATTTTCGATGTCCATTTTTGTTCAACTTCAAACTTGTGTGTAAATACTTCAAATAATTTAATACCCTTTCAGACTACAATAAAAACTAGTGTCCAGTCAACCGTACTGTGTTGATAATTAATACCATAAAAATTATGTATTATTTAAATTATTTATACATAGACAAGGCTACAGTTATATTCGGCAAACTAATAGTAGAATATCCATTTTTGATTATTTTCACAGACACTTGTAGTTATTAGGACTCCTAATTTTAGTAATTTAACCAGAATCCAGGTACCGGGGTATAACTGGAATATGTCATTTGTATAGATCTGTTACTGGGATTTTCAGAACATTTTAACCAGCGAACGCTAATCTTTATTTATATAATCAATGAAGTTATAGTAGTGTATAAACCCAGGGTTTTCACTAGGATTTCATGTAGCAGGCTTTGTGTACATTTGAGGAGGCTAAGGTGGCTGCGCACTGATAAAGGAAGGCAGCTGAGGGTAAATTTGAGGCAGCCCAAATATCATTTGAGGCAGTCAAATTGGCCTCCTGCCGCCTCCAAATGACAACCATGTAAACCTGTATTATCATATTAGGTAAAGAAGAAGAAAACCAGATTTATGCAAAAAGTGTTTTGAAAAATTCCAAATTTATCCAAAAAAACTATATTTTGGTCAAAACACAGCAAACTTTCTCATATGGCACCTTTCCCAAATCCAAGCAAAAACAATCTGACACTAATACATTCTTATACTCATGTATATAATGTTCATGATCAACTATTTTGAACATTTGGCAAGAATTTCAAAACCTATAGATTATCAGCATTAACTTACGTAAATATTTGAAGCATTCAACATGATAGCCATTTCTTTCTAATAAATTTATCACAGTAAAAATATTTTGATGATCAGATGTCTATACAAAATTTAGCATTTAGCAAAGCTTAGGTCTGTAATATTTTTGGAGAATCAACTGGTCAGTAGTGACTACAGCTGGGCAAGTAACAGTCTTTAGGTTACAGACATTCCGAATCCCGAAATCCCAAAAAATTTTAGTATGCTGCATATGGGTGGGTTCACGGTTATAACACCAACATTCATTTTTATCTACATTCTGGATTTTGGCGGCTCCCGAATTTTCTTTGGAAATGCTGGAGTGTCGCCATCGGGTGCTCAATTTGCTTTTTAACTACAGGGGAATTCACATGACTTCTCAAATATTTTTCTTATGAGAGGAATAGGAAAATGCACCAATTGATCAAAGACCTAAATTACACTTTACCATAATGGCATTCAGATTATATGGAACTTCAAATGACCACAACTTTGGTCTTTGAATTGATCAATTAAAATGTTTTCTATTTTTAAAAATTAAATTTTAGCCTCCTTTAAGCGGTCTACAGTTTCCGAATCATGTCGTGTTGCAAATCATGGACTATTTCTTGATCTTGTTGATGGTTCACTTACAAGTTACAACATATCCCATATTGATAACGTATTGTACATTTTTCACACTTCTGCCTTTTCCCAGGACCTTCTCTATATATCTGGCCCGGTGATTATAAACATTTCTCATTCTAATACTCAAACTCCATACTCCAAGCTCAAACTTGAAAAACAGCTTTTTATCGAATTTTGCATCAAAGCCAACACCAACTTGTAGAAAATGATCTAATTAAGAAAAGAAACTCCCATTTCATATGTTTCCATCCAGTAATAAAGAAGTTACAGCATTTTTTGTAACCAAGAAATGCTCCAATTGGAGTACGGAGTGTGAGTTGGAGCATGGAGTACGTACTCCAATGTTTATAATCACCGGGCCTGGTTGGCCTACTGTCTAGTGCTAATGATAGACCCTGCGATTGCTTCACGGTATGCTACACTATGTTTCACAAACTTGGGTGCTAAATAGTGGCTCTTAGATGTGCATAGCTTTTTGCGACACGATTCTTTGTCGCTGTTTGGTGACCGATTTAGAGCATTTAAATTCAATATACAGTTAAAGCACACCACACATGCCTTCATAAATACCTTTCCTATCGTTCAATACCAATATTTGCAAGAACACTAACCTCACTGATGCACAAATTAATCCAGTTTCACTTCCACTGCCAAATTACTGAAATTTCCAGAATGTTGACAAACAACAATATGGCGAATTTTTATTAGACGAAAAAAGTGGCTAAAACCCGGTATCCGGAACATAAAATCCGGAACGATTATCAAGAACGACTACTCTGTACAGATTAACTATTTCGTCTAAGACACGTGCGTCTACATTAGATAACCAAAATGGAGTCAACTGAAATTGATTCACGGCGGCTGTCGGAAAAACGTTTTATCTAATATTGGTTGTGTTAAGGTATATTTAATGATGTTTTTGTATTTTATGAATGAAATAAGCGTTACTATGACCATGTTAGTTGTTAAATACAGAATAGGTGGTTTAGTTTGCAAATTACACTTTGCTATGGAGAGCTATTAATAGAGCTATAAAACTCAGTATAGGAGCATATTCATACCGCGAGTATCTGAGTTTTACTAGTAGAACTAGCCTACTGTCCTGTATTCAAAAGTGTGTGGATGCCCCACAGTGGGTCCTGTACTTTACCGGGAAGGAGAGAACAAAAAAAACTATTTTAGCAACATGGCAAAAGTTTTAGAAAGTTTATCATGTTCAACAGGATTGAAGAATGAATTTCAAATAATAAGCATTTGATTCTCGCATTTAAATAACACAAACAAATTTGTGCCAGTGAACCCTAACACGATTTTCAGAAATTTAAAGAAACGATCTCGGGAAACCCTTGCAGTCACGTCCCAAAATTCATCCCGTGCGTAAAAAAAACATGACACGTTTCAGTGCGTTTGAGATCCCTCAACTGAATGTAACTAAAATTTCTGCTCAATACTAATGATCAGTTTTGATTCGAAGTTTCCATACGAATAAAAATAATGTATACTCACCGATAGATCGAGACTGCTAAAATCTTTACTGGATACGGCCCGTACAACACCAGACCGCCATTCCCACTCGGAGATTTTTTGGATTTTTAGCTTTTGTGGACTCCTTACGGAGATAAAGCGTTTTCCAACTAATTCTTCCCTATATCGGCAAGCCATATTACACACTACGTATCCATACTGAGTAAAATTATTCCAAAATCCAGAGAAATTTGACCAAATTATCCGTTGGAATGTCTACTCACAAGATTACGCTGCGCAATGATACACAGTACAACTTTGACATCTGGAAGGTCATTAGGTTAGCTACCACCGCGTAAATAAGTAGTCCAAAAATTAAAAATAAGGCATATAAGATCAAAACTCGCACTTGCATGTAATATTTTCTGAGTTTGCGTTTAATATAGTTGTTTATTTGTATATTAAACAGTTTTTAAACAGAAATTGATGTTATATCTAGAAATCGCACGAGGCGCTGATCTGACAGATCTCTCGTTCTCTACATTCGGACCTTCTATGAGACAGAAATAAATTGTTTATTTCGCGTGACTAGTTGCAAAATTATAATGTTTATCATGTAAAAGGATGCCTAGTTCGGCGAATTTTGTTTGAAGTTAATATTGTGCAATCATGAAACATCTTAAGATTTCGTTACAGTTTTGGCCTCGTTCCAAAATTTTAGATTTTGGCCCATTACTGTGACACCTGTCATTATATTGGGGGACCGTCTCAAACGAATTTTTATTGTGTATTGCACCAATGTGAGATCTATAATATTATAATGTAGATATATACTTAAAATGTTCTATAAGCGAATTTAACAAATTTTCTCGTATTTAAAGTATTTTCGCTGCATATCATAACCATAATGATGTTGAATTATCTGTTCACTCATTTGTTTGCATTAATTCAGTTGAAAGTTAACATGGTGTCATTCACCCCAGCCACCAGAACTGGGTCAACCGTGTGTTGGTGACCATTTTTTGTCGATATTTTCCCTCGGAACTACACAGCTTCTACATGCTTTAACTATCAATTTATATGCATTTTCATATCAATTTATATGCATTTTCATAGTTTTTACCATATTATGATATCAGCATTTGCAAACGATGGATACCCATTTAAACACATTTGGCTCACGATGCATGTCCATTGCACATATCCACGGTTCCATCGATCTAATAAACTTGCATCGATCGATCCGGGCGCCTGTGGCCCAATGTGTTGAAAAAGATCGACACACGGTGAACGCACATTGTATTAAATAAGATCGACCCACGGTGCATGCACATTCTACTTCTACTTCGGTACTCGTTAACATCCGCTTGGCAGACATAAATAACGAGGGAAAGGGGTGCAAATTCTACCTCAGGTGCAATGTTTAAAACTGTTTTTTTTTTTTTTTGAACTATGAAACTGTGAGATTTTAAAAAATAACGTCTTTAACATGTTTATACACTGTACAATGCTTCTGTTCCATTTACATCATCAAGGTTGGCTGAACGGCCTGCTTGAAGCTGCTCAGGCTATCCAGGCTAGTGATCTTGGTTGGTAGGATGTTCCAAGGGACGACAGTTCTAGGGAAGAATGAGTGTTGATACACTGTTAATCTGCAGTGGTATGTCACGAATCTAACTGATTCTTGGTATCGTGTCGAGCGTAGGGGTAAATATGATACTGGAACTGCCACAAGGTTGTTAACAATTTTGTACATGAGAATCAGGTCTGCTGCTGTACGACGCTGTTCAAGTGATGGCCATTGTAATTTCTGCAACATTGATGTGACACTATCAGGTTGGTTGTGATTGAAGGGTTTATTCAAGACAAATCGTGCTGCATTTCTCTGGGTTTGTTCAATTTGTTTGATCTGTGTTACTTGTTGTGGATTCCATATTGTAGAGCTGTATTCTAGTTTGGGTCTTACAAGTGATTGGTATGCTCGTTCCTTGACGACTTTAGGGCATTGTGTTGAAATGGATCGACCCACAGTGCACGCACATTGTATTAAAATGATCTACCCACGGTGCATGCACACTACATATTAAAAATGATCTACCCACGGTGCATGCACACTGTATTAAAAAGGATCGACCAAAGACCTAAATTAAATTGTAATTTAGGTCTTTGGATCGACCCACGGTGCATACACATTGCATTAAGAAAGATCGACCCAGGGATCACAAGGCAGCCGGCCCAGACAACATCCCCACAAGATACTTGAAGGACTACGCAGATGAGATAGCCCCAGCCCTTACTCTCGTTTACCAAGCATCTCTACAACAAGGTGAAGTTCCAGCAGACTGGAGGATAGCCAACGTGACTCCAATATTCAAGAAGGGGGACCACAGTGTACCTGCGAACTACAGGCCCATATCCCTAACCTCCGTCTGCTGTAAACTCCTGGAACATGTGATACACAGCCAAATCATGGAACATTTTGACCGGTTCTCCATCCTAAGTGATGTACAACATGGCTTCAGGAAGAAACGCTCAACGGACAGCCAGCTTCTCCTCACATTGCAAGATCTTGCCAAGGCACTAGACGAGGGTGAACAGGTCGATGCCGTGCTCCTCGACTTCAGCAAAGCGTTTGACGTAGTCCCACATGAACGACTAGCCGCCAAGCTTCACCACTATGGAGTCCGGGGGAACGTGCTCAGCTGGATCAGAAGTTTCCTGAACCACAGATCACAACAGGTCTTGGTGGAAGGTTGCAAGTCTGACTCCACTGCAGTTACCTCTGGAGTTCCCCAGGGATCTGTCCTGGGACCCTTGCTTTTCCTTGCCTACATTAATGACCTACCCGATCAAGTCAAGTCCACCTCACGCTTGTTTGCGGACGACAGCCTCCTGTACAAAAAGATACGCTCTACATCAGATGCTATTTCTTTACAAGAAGACCTAGACAAACTCCAGAAGTGGGAGAGCGATTGGATGATGTCATTCAACCCAAGCAAGTGTGAGGTTATCCGTATCACCAAAAAGAAGACACCAATCAAGTCTACCTACAACATCCATGGTAGAGACCTACAAACAGTGCCAAATGGAAAATACCTCGGTGTCAACCCGTCGGATGATCTGTCCTGGAGTACCCATGTATCGGCAACTGCGAAAAAGGCCAACAACTCACTGGCCTTCCTCAGGCGAAACCTTGCTAGCTGCCCAAAGGACATCAAAGCACAGAGCTACCAGTCACTAGTGAGGCCGATACTTAAGTATGCCAGTACAGTCTGGGACCCACACACTCAGGCGAACATCAACCAACTTGAGGCTGTTCAAAGAGGTGCTGCAAGGTTTGTCAATGGATATTACAGGACCACCAGCAGCACCAGTCAAATGCTGAAGGACCTCCATTGGCAACCCCTACAAGAGCGCCGATCCCACTCTAAGCTGGTGATGGTGTACAGGATAGTACATGGGCTTGTCGATATCCCATGTACATACTACCACCCCTCAACCCTGAGCACTCGAGGCCATTCTCTGAAGTTCCTGGTACCTTTCTGCAGACTAGACATTTACCGGTACTCCTTCTTTCCCTCGGGCATACGACTGTGGAACAGCCTACCAGAGTGCATCGCCACGGTCGACTCCCTAGAGGTCTTCAAGGGAGCACTGGCCAACATGCTGTAGAAGGACACCCAGATTTTATTTGCTTTTAGCCCATGTAAATATTTGCGTCACATTTTAACCTAAATTGTACGACAATGCCCCAGAGGGGATTTTGTACTTCAACGGAAGAAGAAGAAGAAGACCCACGGTGAAAACTAAGCACTGCCCACAGTGCATGCCCAGTGTGTTGTAAAGAATACACCTACGATGCATGCACATTGTGTTGAAAAGGATACACCCACGGTGCATGCGCAGTTTGTTGAAAAGTATCGACCCACGGTGCATGTACAGTGTGATGAAAATGATCGAGCCACGGTGCATTCACAGTGTGTTGAAAAGGATCGAACCAAGGTGCATGCACATTCTGTTGAAAAGGATCGAACCACGGTGCGTGATACACAGTTTGTTGAAATGATAGGCCCACGGAGCATGCACATTCTGTTGAACATGGCCCACCAACATCCTCATATATCAGTGGTCAGTCAAGTTCACAAGCTTTTGGAAGAGGAAAATGCGTTAGTTGAACGAGAATGACCATATAGGGCATAAGCACAATGTGCCAGTTTTGCCCCACATCAGTTACCTCCGGGGGTTCCATAGAGACCCGTCTTGGGGTCCCTGCTTTCTAACAGGACCTTCTCTATAAATATTGAAGAGCTCTTGTTTCTTAGCATATTAAATAAATAAATACAAATACATGTCATTTGTATAGCGCAAAAATTATGAAATCATATTCTATTGCGCTTCACACATATACATTCACTTAAAAACATTCAATTTAAAACCTGGATTCTAGAAACTAGATTTAGTCATATGATAAAGAGCACACTCATTGCCGATGAAACTTCCTATACACATAAGTTTTCAAATATGCTCTGAACCTGGTTTCACTTTTGATGTCGGTAGATCGTTCCACCATTTTGGACCAGTGACGGCCATAGATCTTTCTGCTAATTTTGTTCGCCGTCTAGGGATGTGAAAGTTATATATATATTACAAAATACTTAACTGGAATAATAAAGTCCATCTGTTTGTTTGCAAATGACACCCCACTCCACATGGAGATATATAGCTCTACATCAGATGCCATTTATCTACACAAACTCAAGCTGCAGATCTTAGTGGATGGCTCAACGAGTCAACACCAAGAAACTACTAATACAATGTAGTAAAAGGTATAAACATATCGCTAGCTTAGAGTGTAAGAACAAATCTGCTATTTTGAGAAAACAAGAAAATCTGTCTGTAAACTAGTCTTTACTTATGGAAAAAATTGAAAACCTTGAACTTCAATTTGGTCAACATGTCAAGTTCCGAATTTCATGAAAACTGCTCGTCAGAAGCGACTTGTGGAGCAGTTACTGCTTCCCATTCTAAGCCAGCTATATGTAGACATGCATTACAGACAACTTCTATAGTGCCATGGGGAAAATATTAATTGGACCAACCATCAGAACTAAAATCATGATAATAAACCTGAAGTCATCTCGACCTTCTATGGTAGTACAAACAACACTGATCGATGTGTTTACCTTGGCAGTACTATTAGAGCAAATAGCAATTCAGAAGCAATTGCCAAAATCCATGGGATCGTTTGCTGCCTTCCGACCTATATGAAACTCTTCAAAATTCAGTCAGAAAACAAAACACTGAAACCGCTGTATGGGTAAGCATCTTCGAATATGACAAATCCCATCTGCCAGAGGTTTGTATATTGACGTATGTTTAACCAAATGCATCTGTAGAATTCTCCGAATCTTTCTGGTTGAAAACCATATCGAGGAAAGCCCTTTGTGAACAGTCAGGCACACCCCTACATGTACTGTCGGTAGAGATCCATACAACGTATGTCTATATTAAGAATGGCAACGAATACCAAAATTGGTATCCGGATATTCGGAACGGTATCCGAACGAATATCCGGTTATCCGTATCAAATTGAATGTTGTTAAAATCGGAGTTGAATAAAGCTAATGCTATGTTACGTAATTTCGCGACCAACATCGTCTTTCTGTACCAGACAGACTAACATTTCATGCATGTCTCAATGCGGGATTTTAGCTAGTTTCTTGTTGTGTGTGATGATTGATAAAAGCTAACGTACGTAAATCTATTTGAACTATTTCTACCTTCGTTTAGGTCAACTGCTACAACGTGATCTCCCTTGTCGCCCTACATGTGAGACTTCCTGTGTTCTGATGCATTTTGATATAATGTGTATATTATAGTACCCAGTGTAAACACAGTATGGCATTTGTTGATTAGGAGCTCAATATATCTATACTTGCTACTAACAACTTGTTAAAATCAGGGAATGTTACTTAACATAATTATAGAATCTACTGTCAGTCAAAACAGAAAATGAATTAACCTAACTGGGAAGTGATTATGACAATGACGCAATCATGAATCTAACGGAGACCCGTGTCAAACAAGTAAACAGACCCCACAATTAACAATGTGTCACCACAGGATAAAATCGACCATTTAACCTCTGTGTTGACACCGACAACAAATGTATTCTATTGTTATAGGTGTTAATTGATGATTTCACTCGTAAGGGTTTTACATTACATTAGTTTTTTCAATTTTATAACGAATATTCGGATACCAATTTGCTATCCGGATAATCGAAACGCGATGCGAATATCCGAATATCCGGATATTCGTTGCCATCCTTAGTCTATATACTTGACTTGCACCTTGGAGAAACATCCACTCACAGGGGTTGCAATGAGATGGACGCCTGCTAGATGTTGTTCCAGAGACGCGGATGACGGGGTGGTGGAAGGTTACAACAACCGGAGAAAACCTCGACTAGAACAGGCTGTGTTGGTGGAATCAGACGAATGCTCAATGTGATATGTAGAATGAATATGATTGTAACGAACGCTGAGGGCAAGGAAAAAGGAAACACAATCTTGGTAGAGCATAGTTGTCCACTTGAAATGCCATCTGGTAAGAAACATACATGAGAGCATCACACCCGTCAAGCAGAGGGGAATGCGCGTATGAAGGTTATCATGATATTTTAAATATAGACAGAACAATGAGAGATGCAAACAGACGAGACAATGGCACGGAGAGACCCATATTTTGTAACACCAGAAGATTAATTTTGTCTTTAATAACCAGTGCGACTTGCAGCTCGTCGTCTTGCATTTGGACAAAACGCCAAAATTAGGAATGGTAACGAATACCCGAGTACTCGTTGGAAGGTTCGATTATCGAAGAGTAAACTCAGTATCCGAGTTCTCGAAAAGAATAAAATAGAAGTGTTAACTGGTCAACTAACATTACAATTAACAGTGTGTCATCAAACCTTATCCGTAGACATTTGACTCAAAATGAATGGATTGGTAGGTGTCCTTATCAAGAACAATCATGTATCCTAGCGACACCCAAGTGTGTGATGCAACCATAACAGAAAATGGACATTTCCTTGTACAAATTGGCCAAAACCAAATCACCAAAATGGTATGTAACCAACTGTGATACTGCACTCCAAATAGATTCCAGTCGTAACGTGAACTTTTCAGCAATACCTATTAAAAGAAGCAGACCAACTGACGAAGCTAGGTACGCAGTCATTTGAAGTATTAAGTTCTAAGGTGGAAGTCAGCATCACCAAACATCACGAACGGGACGAAGACACGCGGATAGATACATATCATCTTGCGATTAGGACAGGACAATAACTGACAATGGTTCGACTTCGTCCAGGTCACACCAAACGAGTACACGTTCAAGAACACAGTTGGTACACTTATCATTCTGTAGTGAGGGAAACTAGAAACTAGGCAACGGAGCACGGTTTCCAAGGATGCCGAAGACACAACTAGGATTGAACATCAGAAACAACTCTCCGAAAGAAACTCTACATAGACGAAGGAACTATTAAAGCTTTCAAGTGGAATACCTACTTCTTCGTCTTCTTTTTCTTCTCACCCACCACCTCCTCCCCCTTCTTACTCTTCACCATCTTCTGTGTTACCGGTATATCTTCCGAGTAACTATAGCCGTTTATAACTTCAGTTTTGATATGGACTGGTAATGAAATGTTCAAAGTGTTTTCTGTATGTTGCAGGAAACCACATCTTGGTATCGATTGACGTGTCTGTGGGTCAATTTTTCTGTGGTCGTGTGACAGATTGCAGGGCTCACACTGGCCATTTTAAATTAATGGCCACTTTTATTTAATCAACAAAAATAATAGCCAAAATTGACGCGAGCTTATTAATGCATGGTAGCGCAAACATAGTTTAAGGTCATTTTTGGCATTTTATCCATGGGGGGGGGGCCAGGAGGTCAGGGGCATGCCCCCTGCATGCACAATTAAAACACCCTCTGGTTGCAGGTCAAAGACCAGATAACTTGAAATTGATCATCATTCATTGATCAACAAAATTCATATGGAATGGGTATTGTCTTCATACAAATATGTACCTTTATTCAGGTGGTCCAGAGGTGTACTCTCACGGTTTATAGAAATGTTGCAAGTGGGTTCTGGGCAGCTTTCAGACTAAAAATCAAGAATGGTCTGTAGGCATGCCCCTAATCAATTTTTAATCAAATTGTCATTTCTTGTTGATTGATTACTTTCTGAAGATTTGAAGAATACCTTTGTAACAGCAAAATATTGATACATAAAGAAGCTGCAATGCTTTTATTACTAATTTATTGTAAGAAAATATATTAATTTAGTGTTTCAATAGGTCAATAAACCAAAGCAAAATGAAATAAACTTTTCAATTGACCCATACTTACAGCACAAACAACTATGTGAAACCTCAAGAATGCTTGGAAACAGCAAATTTCATTAATTTTAACCTTTTAAAATGGGTAGTTTTATCTAAAATTGTGTTAAAAAGAATGCACTTATTTTGCAAATGACGAGTATCCGAATTTTGCATGGACGGGTACTGGTCAACTTCGGTTATCTAAAAGGCTGTGAAAAATAAGTTTTATTGAATAATTTGGTCATTGTTTACCCCAAGCAATAATTATTTGACAGATATTTAATGAATCACCTGTTACTAACTCTAAATGGCGATTAATTTTGTCTGCAGCCCACACGCTCAGATGGCTCTAATTCGTGGGTGGTTTAGACCCTGTTTCACATTCGTCAATACCTTAGACCTGTTCCACGCACATTGTTGACAGTTAATTACACCAATTAAAGGGGATTAAAAGATGTTATCACAACAAACTATCAGTAATTAGACCCCTAATGGGATTAGTGGTGGTCTGCATTACATGCCCTGGGGACTAAAGGTAATTAACAATGAGATTATATGGGTCCAATTTGAAGTGTGAACACGAGAATTTATGAGACTTGTCAGGTTGGTAGAAGATAAAATACGAAGTTACACAGATTTATTTTAGAATTTTCTGTTGGATTATTACCTGGTCGACATTTTTTATCGACATTATGAAATAATAATCGCCAGCTTGATAAGACTACCAGTAAATGGCGACAATGTCGACCGACAGCGTGAGCCCTGGATTGGCAGTCATGTGCATGGAATGGTATCTGCTCATATGCCCGAACTGACACCCAGTCTTTTTTATATGAGGAAATAAAAAAATATAATTCGTACATAGTTTAGTTTGTTGTCTTCCAGTCTAATCTGTAACTGTGCTTCAGAAGAGTCTTCGAATTCCGCTGTCAGTGCAAATTACATGAACAGTATTCTGTTTCTACGTATGATATTGTGGTTGTGTTTTCTTTCGCAGTTCTGTCAGCAACTTCATTGCTGGCTATTCAGACATGTTCGATCATCTGTGTTCAGATTGGACTTATGATCAAGACTATGTCTGCCTTATTATTGTATCCAATTGCCCTGGTTGGCGTCCGTCAACAAGACATTACTTGCTCTCCTTTCCCGTCGCTGAAAATTGAAATAAAATGGTGCGCTGTACTCTTATCTTTCCATTGTCGCTTTGTCGTAAAGTTAGCTTTTAACAACCGAGTTCAGCTGCGGTAGTTTGAGTTAAATGGCAGATCACACACGTTTAATATTTTCCAAACCAAAATGCGCAGTCATTTTCGGAACATATACATCTTGTATGTATTGTCGCCATGGGGCTTGTCTGCATGTGTTATTTACCACATTCGTGAACCACAATGTGAATTCAGTCAATTCGTTCTAGGAAAACCAACAACACATGATTGCCGGGTTCAGTGGTATAGTGGTTTTGAGTACATGTGTCAGAAACTGGTAATGTGTTCGATCCCTTGCTGTAGGCGGTTAACGCATATAGTGAAAACAAAAACGATTTTAGTGAAACGAAGGAGTTAAAAAGACCAATACAAATATTTAATCAATTATAACAATAATTTTATAAGTTTTGTTGTTCTATGAATATTTGTCATCGTCATCATTAAAATGATACATTATGATATTGGTCTCATCAGAAACCTAAATAGTCTTTGGTATCATAAAACAAAATGTTGACGTACTGGCACGTGGGTGGTCGAATCGGAACCATGTTGACCACATAATTCACTGCAATGGGGAGTAATTATCCCCTTGTTATAGTTGACGCATGTCTCTATATGTATTACATTTGTACATGCTATATGTACTTGTAAAAGTGTACTCATCAAAAGCACTGTTTCAAATTGCCAAACTACCTGCGCCATCATGGAAGACGGTCGTGTGTGGTCAGTGGGGGCTTCCCTCCTGCCTGATTGCCAAACTACCTGCGCCATCATGGAAGACGGTCGTGTGTGGTCAGTGGGGTCTTCCCTCCTGTCTGATATCAAACTACCCGCGCCATCATGGAAGACGGTCGTGTGTGGTCAGTGGGGTCTTCCCTCCTGTCTGATATCAAACTACCCGCGCCATCGAGGGAATCAGATTTGAAGCTTACAGAGCAGTATGCACGCTATATATTATTTATCAAGGAATCCAAACACACTTTCCTTGCTACTTCTGTATATAATTTATACTACTCGTAATTTCTTCCCGATACGTATTATGAATTCTGTATCACAAGGCGCTTCTTATAAGCATATTTTCATGAAAATCAGAAATGTCATGTTGACCAAACTAAATGTTGAAACAGCTTGATTTACCATAAGTGATGAGTAGTTTTCGGACAGTGTTTTCTTATTTTCTCTTATACATGTATCGATTGTGTACTTACGACCTTCTCATTCTAAGCGAGTGCATTGTTTCCTATATAAAGTACTAAAACCTATAGAGATTATTGACAAGTAATAAATTGAAGATGAATATCACTGCATAATTAAAGATATAACAGTTGAAGACGGGACCGTAACACATTATTAATTAAACCCGTTCGTTTTCTAATTGCAAACGAATTTCTTAGCGTACTTTATAAGAATTATTTGATAAAATTGCAAGTTATATTCGTATTCTTTTCAGTATAATGCTCATTGATATATACTGGAACAATGTAAATTTGGATTTAAAACACATAACTTTAGTAGATTTTCCAAGACAGCGCGATGAAAATGACCATTCAAACATTTTGACGTTAATTTTTACGTTTTCCGTGTGACGCTTCCACGACGCAACACCGTGCGCGACGTCCGTATCATTCCATGTCGTTGATTGTTTCTATATCACGGTAGTAATCCCGACATATTGCTTTCTCAGTTCCGCCGGAGAATTATACTGTTTTCATAGCTGTGCCGCAACTGAAAACAGATCTCAGGCTCTTTCTATGACAGAACTCAATGTGGTGCAAAGAGAATATACCAGGTTACACAAAATACCATTTACAAAATGTACTAATAAAAATTAATAATTGGTCGATGCTAAGACTAGCATTGTTGTTCTCTGAGCACTGGTTTGAATCACAGGCGCAAGAAATTATATAAACCCCCCAGAGTTTAAAATCCCCAATTTTTCATCATGTATTAGATACTACGAGAGGTGTTCAACTTATTTATGAACAGAAAATGAACATCGATATTTTGTTACTCCAACAATGAAATTGAATGAAAACTTTTATATTGTGTAAAGTAGTGTATCAAGAAGTATAATATAAAATAATTGTAAATTGCCAATACGTTACGGTTAAATCATAATCAGCATTATGGTAGAGGGTGTTGTTATTTGCGTTTTGAAGGTCCAAAACTCGTAATAATTACGTCTTTATTTTCCTTCTGTAATCGTTGTTTTAGTATCAACCAGATAGAAAATTATTTTGTAAAAGCATGAGAAGACTTCGACATCCACTGTTTGGTTATAAAATATATCAAAGTTATATTCTTAAGTTTGTTATTTGGCGTTGCATATGGTGACTTGAAGCTGAATCTGGATGAACCTGAATATGTTCTTGGAACAGTCACTAGGAACAATACGTAACACTTTTTTGTTGAAAACCGGATTTAAAACGGTTTGTACATAGACCACAAGCTTTATTTTCATCAATTTGATAGTGATTTTGATGTGTGTATTTCCATAATAACAAACCCAATGCATTTCCACGAAAACGGCCGCGAACACACAAAGCTGGACAAACATGAACTTCTGCCTATCCGTGTGACCTTTTCTAAAATAGCATACCATAATCTATTATAACATTCTTTAAGATGCAGCATTGCTTCGCCAAAATGAAACAATTTTTCCACATAATGTTGTTTATTTCGCATTTCTAGATTCCAAGACGTTTGGCTGCGAGGCATGTTTTTCTTGATTTTCAGCGTATAAACTTCGCATTTTTCCAAGAACTATGCATTCAACTGATTCGAAATAATGTCACTGATAGTTTCTATGGACACTCCCATCTGTGGTACTATTCCACGTTTTGATCATGGATTCATTATAGATATCATAAAACCAATTTAACTTTATAGTGTAGGTTTCGGCAATGTAGGGCAATTTTCAATTTTTGGTGCCATTTCACAATAACTGGAAACAGAACTTTCATAACACTTCTTACGACAAATATTTCTGATGTTCTCATTAAAAATGCAAAATATAAATTTATTGACACATTCTTGAAGCTTATAAAAGGGCGATTTTGCCTTAAAACGGGAAAAACAACATCATCTACTAAATTGTTGTTTTAAGCTTTAACCAAATGAAATATACAATGTATGATGACCACATGTTCAACTTAAAACATTTTCTCGCATGGTTTAAAACAGATATTTCAATTATTTTTATTCAATATTGTACAATCGGTGTTCATGTTTTCTTCATAAATAAGTTGAACACCTCTCGTACATGTATATTGAATGGATGAAAAAATGGGGAAGTAAAAACTGTAGTTTGTAATACAATCTCTTAGGCCAGTTATTGAATATTGTGGTTGCCTAAAGAGCAATCAAGGGACATGTAAAAAATTAGACACACGTTTCAAAAGGTTTCTTCCTATTGTATTGAATGTGCAATGAACTTGAAAACTGTCGTCAATTATGAGGATGCCAACTAAGTCTAAGTATATCACAGGTAACAAAATCATTGAAAAAGAAATTAAAAAAAAATATTTTTCTCGAAATTTAGGTTCTCTACAAAGAAAATATTTCTTTATCGATGACACTGTTACCTGTGAAGTAGATAGGCAACGCTCTAACTTTATGTATATATAGTGTGAACACCAATGATACATGTGTTCTGAACAGTGTGTCGTATATGCTATTGGCTGAGAAACTTCTGATTTTGCTTGTAGACAAGTTTGTAAATTTGCATTGATTAATGGATACGTGTACTTGCAACGTGTGTACCAAATGTGACTTTTAAAGAAGTAGACACTGTAAAGAATGAACATTCAAGGTAATCGGCGTCACCCGACGTCATTTTATGTGACCCGCTAAGCTTCCTCGCACTGACTATATTATGACATGGGTCGTGAGGTCCACATCAAACCAGTAGTCATATGCAGACGGTAGCAATGGGAATGGGGCTAGATGCATGATGCCATTCAATCGACTTGTCAGATAGCCAGCAAAGGAAAATCTAACCAGACGAAATATTCAGTAGCTCTATTCATTGAAACAAGCGGAATTATGGGAAATATTAGCCTATATTGTATTTAAGCTCAACAATATCATATCATAAACGGCATATATGGTCCATTCTAAAAAAGTGGTATGTATTATTCCATTCAGTATTACACATACAAATGTTACCTATATATTCAGCTGCAAACAAATAAGGACGTCATGAAATGCTCATAATATTTAAACATTCATAATTAGCCCAATTACAAATGCAATAGATACGTGACAACTGATTGGAGTGTATTATTGTGTTAAATTATAACGTTATTCGTTTCAATTATAAGATATTTGTATTTAATGTATGCGGTCTGTGGTCAATGTCATTATTTCACCAATAATTGGTCCGGACGTCCGTACTTGGACCGGATTTTAGACACTCCAAAACCAAGATGGCTGCGCCCATAGGTAAGCAACTTGGCGGCATACAAAATGCTTATTTTACCGTATCAGTTATCATACTGGATTAGTTTATCTATCAAAATGATAAATACTCGTATCAATTCATCCATTTGCATTGGCTTTAATTGCCAGTATCATTTATACGACAATAAAATTGACGATTGTTTTTATTTTCAAAGGGGGACAACTTTGAGAAATTTGTAAATACGATCCTTTGTTGAATAATCATTCGATTAAATTATTTGTACCTCCTGTGGACGCAGTGAACTTTCTTATTTCAATCAAGACAGTACACATGAATCCAATTTATGCACCAGTCAGTTGCATGCACCCCCCTCCCCGGATGGGTGGTCGATAGCCGGGGAGAGCCGTATTTTTATTCCCAAAACAAACAGCGGGGACTTTGGATTTTACAGGTCAAAACGTTCATTACGGAATTTTCTTGAGCGACGGCAACAACAACAAATTCCAAAAATGACACTTTGTCCATGTTTCAACTTCAACGTTATACTCTTCACCGCCATCTACTGAAGAGGGTTAAAAACTCAGCAAATTTTTATGTAGAGTGCTGAGTGAGTTTAAAAGCGTGTGACGTAGCGTCCGCAAACATGTATTTACACTGGACAAAAACTGTTCCACTACTCAGTCTCTAGACGTGGAACACTGGCAGCGGCCGGACTGCTGACTTAAATGCGTCCATGCTTGGGGGTGTCACTACTGCAGTTGGCAATGCGTTCCAGATGGTTACTGTCCTGGGGAAGAACGAGTGTTGGTAAGCGTTACCCAAGCATTATGGAGGAATGAAGTTTTGAGTATTACATCCTCTAGTAGACTGGATTGTTGAACGGTTCGGTAGGTAGGAAGATGGCACAGCGACTAGGTCATAAACAACCCTGTAAAGCAGTACCAAGACAAAGCATTGTCTTCGTTGTTGCAAAGTCTGCCATTTGAGATAGTTCATAATTGATGACACGCTATCCGGATAGTATGGTTTGAAGGGTTTGTTGGCTACAAATCTGGCAGCATTACGTTGGACTTGTTCTATTTGGTTTAATTCTGTTGTTTGTTTCTGAGTTGGATTCCATATCAATTGGTGAAGAGTATTCCAGTTTTGGTCTGACTAGTGTTTGATAAGCTCTCTCTTTTACTATTTTTGGACATTTGTTAAGGTTGCGTTTTAAGAATCCCAAAGTTTGTGAAGCTTTTCCAGTGATTTTTCCAATGTGGGTATCGTATTTCAAGTGGTCATTCAGTTCACTGCCAAGGTAAGCGTTGTGGTCTACGGTTTCTAATGTTTCACCACTCATTTTGTATTTGTTGTGTATCTTATTGGATGCATTAGATATATTCATTATGGCACATTTTTTTACATTAAATTCCATCAGCCATGAATTACCGGTACTCCACTCATTAAGTCTGTCAAGATCTTCCTGAAGTTTCAACTGATCAGTTTACTAGCCTAGATATTAAACACTGTAGAAACAGGGCTCGACACTAACACTGGTCCCCTGGTCCGAGGCACGTGAAAATCATGAAGGACCAGTTAAAGTTTTGAAGGACCAGTAACTGTATAGTTTACAATTCTTACTTTTCTTGTCTGGGGGACCAGTGACGAAAAAAGTTAGTGTCAAGCCCTGAGTAAGTGCAACAATATGCACATGTCGGGCATAATCCTGTTATGTTTTGACACCCAGGGGCTGGGGGCATGGATGCAATTGGCATCACTCAATTATACTCAATTGTAACCACACACCCCAACCCTGGGATTTTTTCTCAGATTTTTTCTTTAGTTGTCAGGGGCTGGGGAAATACCAGATATTTTACCATCAGCTGCCCCCCCACTGCAGGGGTATTTGTTTGGAGATTTTAATTATTAAATTTTTTATCAAACCAATTCATTGGTTGGGCCACCATATTTGTTTACAACTTGCCAAGTACTGGTGCAAGGATACAAATCCTCACATCAATATTGAATAATGACTTTGTGTAAACAAATAAGCATCAAAATAGCGGGGAAAGTATGAGGACGTCATTTGGCACTTTCAGATGCTAGACATAGGCATTCCGTTCCAGATATGGTACACATGCATCGCGTTAACCACAATGTAACTACTGGATGCCCGTCATTAAAATGTAACTTCATTCTGTGCCAATTTTATTTTGTAGGAATCAGGGAATGAGGACAGATATACCGTTCAAATCAATCATGCTGGACTTGGACAAATAGTAAATAATCACAATCGGGCCCAGTGATTTTATTGGATTAGTAATAGTTAATAATAGGAGTCAGAATGGTTAAATTTAATTAAGATTTATTACGTATATTTCATTGTAGGCTACAGATTACCCAGAAGGCCATTAGATAAATGGTCAGTACGAGAACGTCTAGCGTTAGCCTCGTCTGTGAAAAAGAGTGGGGATCAAAACTGGTAGGTTTATTCAAATGTTAATTCTTGCAAGATCTGAGTTTAAGTTAATTCTTATGCTTCCTTAGTTTTAATGTCCTGCATTGAGAGGTTCAGCTATCAACAGAATACGAGGGTTGTTCATTTAATTCCCGGACGATCGATATTGCTGAAAAACGATTGGACGGATATTAATGAAAACGCACACTAGCACAATCACATCATTCCTTGATTCACATACAAAATTTCAACTTGGTACGATGAAGGGATTTCATAATATAAGCCTTTTAGTAAGCGCGTGTAACGTTAGTCGGCCCAAGTCAACGTCAAAAATGGCGACGTTACGACGTTTTTGCATCTAAAACGCTACTTTTTGCATCATTTGATTATTATTTAGGGGTTAAGTAGTTGCCCGGACACATATATTCACCATGTAAAGCTGTTCAGTAGTGATGTTATATGCTATAACTACGATAAAATCGCATGTAGCTGCAATTTATGCAGCACTTATTATTCTATTAGTGTCTATTAGTGTCTACCGCCCAACAGGCCTTGAATATACGACATTTTCTGTTGATGACTTTAGGTTTGCTCGGCCTTTGATCATCACATGGTGGTACTATGTCATCGTAGAACGGTTTATTTCATATTTAAACAACGGTCTGCATTTACGATAATTGTCTAAATAGTTTTTCTTTAAGGGATTCTTTAATTTTACAGGTGTACGGCCAATATTTTCATAAAATCGTTTCATGACCTGGTTTTTCTAAACAATAAGCGATATTCACAGAAGCACGATCTTCGTCATTAGAACGCAAATGGCTACACGGAATTGACATCAAATGTTGTATTACACGACATAGATACATACATATTGTTGGCTGATGTTTTCTGCTTAAAATATGCGATAATACCACTACCTCTACCTAATTAACACACTACACACCACTACAAAATTGGGTTGGGCCGGGTAGTCGTTTGTGTGGTTACTATAGTAACCATAGTTTGTGTTCGATTGGATAAAATTATTTCATGTTTTTTCTAATAATCAAGTTGGTGACTAAGTCTTATGAAACGAAATTTTACTACAATCGCATGTTCCAATCAAGCGCTATGGCGATCGTCCGGGAATTAAATGAACAACCCTCGTACAAATAGAGATGAACATACCTTTATACAGAGGAGGTCTTTGTACTGTAGACTAAAAATTATTTCACACAATTTAATTGTGCGAAGTTCAGGAATGGTAGAAATTTGCTAAATTTAGGAACCGCAAAAGTGTTCAAAACATGTTAAATATGGACATAGCAGGAGACTTTAAAACGTGAACATTTATTTGTAGCTGTGAAATTACCAACGTTGGGCAAAACATGAAAGTTAGTATTTGTGAAAGTAAATTGGTTTACAATAATCATATTTATAACCACTTATTTCTATAAACAGGTTTCTTTTCATTCACAGCCTGAGGATTCACTTCAAAGAATGATATTTATAAATAAATACTTTTTCTCACACAGACTCACTTTAAAAAGGGTGGAAAAATGATTTCCACTTGATTTGATATATTTATTACAGGGTGTCTGTTAGTCGAGCCATTAAACCATTTGTTCAAGATAATCGGCCGCAAGATTGGATTTCTCAAAAGGTATGTTGAGTTATACTGGTAACTTATTATGCCCCCCATCTTTGATGAGGGGGTGTATTGCTTTGGTTGGTCGGTCTGTCAGTCGGTAGACCAAATGTCTTCCATTCAATAACTCAAGAATGCTTTGCCTTAAGATCTTCAAACTTTCCATGGAGGTTGGTCAGCAATAGCAGATGATCCCTATTGATTTTGAGGTCGAAGGTCAAGGTCACTGTGACGGTTATCATTTTCGGCTATTGGGCTGCCTAGGGGCGTACATGTTTTACAAACATCTCTTGTATTCCATTTGACATACAACTATACATGCTGTTCTAGTTTAAAGATGTCAGTGTTTTGACAGTTTTGGTGAAATGAAAGGTCTACGAATCTGGAATAAGCTGAATTTCTTCTCTATTAATATAAGAATGAAATTTCCTGCAGGAATTAAAAGCTATAGCCTATATGATGAAGATATTCAAAGTATTGCCTAGTTTGTACATGGTCATTTGAAATTTCATAAGCTAAATATTAACAGAAGAACAATGTTTGAAACAGAGTTTTGGTGTATGGATGTGTGCTACAGCCTAGGTCCCACTGAGCAATGTTTGCCTCGGGGTTGTAATCCCGATTTCAATAAATTAACTTTATGAAGCATGAGGAACAGGGATTTCACAAATTTTCTAATGACTTTTTCAAAGCTTAGACCACAGGGAACCTGTTCGTGATGCATTCTGATGCTCATTTATTTTAAAATCCTGAGGACATCGCCAAGGCAAAAAAACTCAGTGGGACCTAGGCATAATATGACAACCGAATGGTATATGTTATATTTAGGATTGGGCATTATGTCTCAATAACACCTCTGTTTAATTCCATGATTATAAAATTGTGACTTATTTATTTATTTCAGAACTGTGCATTGCAATATGCAGATTTACTGGAAAAAGCCGAGACTCCAAAGTATGTTACTATATAATCTTTGAGCAACATGTTGTTTTTGTAAATATAAGCCCCAATCATAGTTTTTCTAACTTTTGCAGTATTTATACCAATCTTAAAGGAAATCCACCATTTCTGAAATAAGTTAGAATAATTTATTTTTACAAAGAGAATATCATACAGTATAACGTGGTTTATTCAGATAAAGCAGTGTGCCAATAAACGTACGTCGTGTTGAAAAACGTACAAACATGTATGCAATTGTATACAAACAATGATGGATAACAGAAAAAGCAGGTTCCATTAAAACCAAGAACTTATACTTCTTCAAATAGAAATACAGCGGCATTTTACTGGCACTCACAAACTGTGCAGGTTAAATCCACAGTTACAAAGTCTATAGGGGCTACAAAGAACATATTTGTTCACATGCGGAATAGAATTTGTAAGCTTACAGATTAACAGATACTTTTTGTCTGTGTTGACATTTGTGTGCTGTTTCTAGGTAACCATTTTAACAATTATTCACAAAAGTTGTTGATAATTTACCAAGCCTAGTTGGGACTATTAGTGACATGTTTTGAGCTTATAAATTTTCACGTAGTAATTGCCCTTTGTTTTTTCAAGGGCTAATTTGATGTACTTATCACCTTTTTCATAGCTACGTTCATGATTCTTGTTTTAGACGTAAACGAGGTGAGAAAGGTGAACGTGAGGTCGCTGAGACTCCCGCCAATCAGATCGTACGTAAATTGACCATAGAAAGAATAGAAGAACTTAAAGAACTGATAAAGGAAGAACAACAGCGATACAAGTAAGCATTGTCACGGATATCAGGGTTTGCACAGGCCTTGAAAAGTCCTTGAATTTTGTTTCAACTTTAAAAATACTTTGAATTAAGTTCTGCCTTGAAAAATTTCAAAATGGTCCTTGAATTTAGCTGAAAATCATTGAGTTTAGGCAAACAGCCTTGAATATATTTGCACATATTGAAATTTTAAAGTGTTAATTGGGTAAGCCCCTCCCCCATTCCCAAATTCTATATCACTTGTAAGCTTATTGCAGTATCAGATAGTGTTTCGTAAGACCTCAATAAAAAGACCTACATTTTAATTTATGAAAACTAGTCTCATTATTTCATTGGGTTATGATATTTGGGTTAAATACAAGAGCAGAACAATGAAAGTGGATCTGAAAGTTGGAAACATTGCTTGTTTAAGGTGGTCTTTATGTGAGGGTTTAACTGCATAATGTTCACTGTTTGGTGAGATATTAGATTTCTGTAAAACCATTAATCTTTGTGGGAGATTTAATTTAATGGATTTTGTGGATGATATTAACCACAAAATTAAATCCAAACGAATATAGATGATTATATAGTACATTTTTATCTGACTTAGACTAGTGGATGATGCATCCTTGAAATAACATCCCCATGAAATGGTCATTTTCACAAAAATCCAACAAAATTTTATCCCAACGAAATTACAGTGTTTTTCAGTAACTAACAGAATTCCTAGAGAGGTGTATCTTATAGCGTTAAAAACTAGTTGTCATTTACATAAGTCATTAATGTTTGCTTTTTTCTCTCTATATTTCAGACAACTTAAAGCAGAAGTGGAAGAAATTCGAGCGGGAAAACATGATGGGGACATCCGAGATTTGTGGGAAAAAATTCAAGCGTAAGTTGTTGTCATGTCAATGTGTTCACATTGTAAGCTACAGTAAAACCTTATTAGAGCAATACACTTTGGGAAATTCAAAATTTGGTTGTTGTACCGAAGTTTTGCTTTGGACATGACAACTTACATTTCCTCGATAGCTTACTGGAAGACCGTTGGCTTCGAGTGCGGGAGGTCCTGGGTTCGATCCCTGGTCCTCATACCAAAGACAAAATAAAAACGATACATAAATTCCCTTGCTAGATGCTTGGCTTTTTGGCGAAACTGGTTTCTCTTCTCTCATGCCCTTGTGTCTAAGAATAACATCCAGAATGAGTTGTCAAGAGTGATTAATATAAGTTGGGAAAACTTGTTTCATAATCAACCTTAAATAAATGAGTATAAACTAAATATTGCAGAAAAAAGGCATTTTGCAATAAATAAAAGGAGATGCATACATGGAATGAAATGTTTCAGAAATGGTTACTGGTTAATGTTGGTGAAAGATTAAGCTAGACTCAGTGTTTCAATTTGGAACAACACCGTATTCTCTAAAAATGCTTCACATTTATGGACCCATATTCTTGTTAATTATCAACATTTTTTTTGCAAAAAAGGGTATTTTAATTTTTTTTTAAAAACTCATTGTTGGTTTATTGATTATTTAAGTGAAATGTTGACATTACAGTGATAAGAAAGCTGCAGAGGAAAAGAAGTTGGAAGAAGGGAGAAAACTCGCGGAGGAAGCGGCAGAAAGAGCTAAAGCACTGGGTGAGTGATCTCCCTTTGTTTATAAAAATATGATTGTCTCCCTTTCTCTTTGTTGTAGACTTAATAAATTGGAAATAATAATGTTTGTCTTATTTTGTTGTCTGCAAATACTTAGTAAATTAAGTTATTTCATAGTATAAAATGTATATAACATGCTTGTAAGCATTACTGTTCAAGTGCATGCAAGCGGAGAAAAAGCTGAAGTTGAATTTAGACAAAAGAGTTGTAAATTATGTCCAATAATTATGTAAGAATAATTAGAGTCATGCTTGAGACTTAAAAACATTGCACATTCTCTGAATAAAGCTCAATGTTAAAGTCTGTGCGAAGCTCTAGTTTACTAGTATTTGATATTTTATGTTATTTGCAGTTTCTACTTACTTCACTAATTTGAAGCAATATTAATCTTTTGTCAACACTCAACAGAGTCAGTTCTAGGACCCAGGTAATTGATTTTATGCATTGCTTTATCCTTGCCACCGGATAATTCATATGGGTGCGCCCCCCCCCCCAGAAGAGTTTTTGTACTTTTAGTTTTTGGGGGATAGTTCATGATACAGAAGATGCCCCAATTCCAGAAGCATCCCTGGTTCTTTTACGTGCCAGGTGTACAGCACCCATGCAGTGGGATTTAAAGTTTTTATTAAACTTTTACATTTTAGCATTAAGAAAACAATCTAGCATACAGAGAACATCAAGCACGGTGAGCTCCGTGTCTGAGATCGACGAGAGTACTCAAGATTCCATTCCAGAAACACTCAATGTTGAGGTAAGTGTGACATTCCAGAAACAGTCAATGTTGAGGTCAGTGTGACATTCCAGCAACACTCAATGTTGAGGTAAGTGTGACATTCCAGAAACACTCAATGTTAAGGTAAGCGTGACATCGTGAAAACACTCAATGTTGAGGTAAGTGTGACATTCCAGAAACACTCAATGTTGAGGTAAGTGTGACATTCCAGAAACACTCAATGTTGAGGTAAGTGTGACATTCCAGAAACACTCAATGTTAAGGTAAGTGTGACATTTCAGAAACACTCAATGTTGAGGTAAGTGTGACATTCCAGAAACACTCAATGTTGAGGTAAGTGTGACATTCCAGAAACACTCAATGTTGAGGTAAGTGTGACATTCCAGAAACACTCAATGTCGAGGTAAGTGTGACATTCCTGAAACCCTCAATGTTGAGGTAAGTGTGACATTCCTATATTTTTAGCAGGATTTCAGACATGAACAGCCTTAACATGCAGATGTGCATGAAGGAAGAAATTTGCGCTGAGATTATTTTGCCTGAATTATGACCATTTGTCAGTCGGATGGGGCGTATACAACTATTATTAGTCTGCCAAATGGCGACAGTTCTAGTTTTCATGAGCTGAGCCAGTGACATTCACATCATTTCTAAGTCCTGATTATAGATATTAAGTTATTAACCGAGTTGAAGTTATATCAATATATATTTGTCAATATATCAATGTTAAATAGTTCCTGTCATATGAAGATATTGTTATTCTTACATTCCAGACTACGGATGATGAGTTACCGACCACACCTACACATATACAGCCTATCACTATAGAGATACCAGCTAACGTACCACCACAGGATTCTAAGACTATACCACCCACATCACCTCTACTATCCTCCTTACTACAGAGTAAACAATTATCTGTAGACGGTCTACAACAAGTTAAAGAGGTAATTATATGTGAAGGGAGCTAAACGAGGGTGGGGATTAACTAGTGTAAAATCATTTAATTTTTATGGGACTTTATTTCATGGTCTGGGTAAAAAAGACCCTTTCGATGGGACGTTAATTCTTGGATTTTATATTTCAGGTAATAAATAAAAGGGTCAAAATTAGTGTTCAATGGGATTCGATTTCATGGTTGTAGGTGAATCAGGAAATCCATGAAATTTAATCCCCCATGAAAATGAATGATTTGACTGTATTATAAGTGAATATTGACCTCAGGTAGATAAACGGGTGGATGAACTACACAAACTTTATTGATAAAAGTTTAGTGTTTGCCTGTGGTAATTATAAGCACAAAATACAAGGATTATATTCATTGATGTCTTGTGGTCGAAACACTGTGCACAGGTCTTTATGTTGTCCTGGAACTCTCGTATTTCTTGTTGTACAATTCAATATATTTGCATGATAACC
Source organism: Spisula subtruncata (assembly GCA_963678985.1). NCBI lineage: Eukaryota > Metazoa > Mollusca > Bivalvia > Venerida > Mactridae > Spisula > Spisula subtruncata. Next base: position 44,174,110 of record OY787666.1, read on the forward strand.
TTCAACAAAACCTTTGACAAACAAAATACTGTAAACTAATTTACTTTCACAAATACTAACTTTCTCGCTCTGCTAATCATCAACATAGTCACAACTACAAATTTTCGGATTTTTTAGTCTCCGATGATGTATGTCTATATTAAGGTTTTGAACACTTTGGTGGCTACTTAATTTTGTGACTTTCTACCGCTCGGGAACTCTGTGAAATTAAATCACTGGAAATAATTTCTCTGTTTACAATAATGTTGCATAATTTGATGGATTATATTGATAACCTATAACAAAGCCTTGGACAAACAAAATGGGCGGAGCTTTCCCTATACTGGTATCTGATCCATTGTTGTTCCAATTTTGACTTTTAACTTTATGTTTGGTTAAAATGTTTTATCTACTTACAGGAAGCTGAAGCCAGCCACGCCCTTAAAGCAGCCAATCAGGAGGCGTTGATACAACTGACCAATCAGCAGACAGATACTGACATCTCTGTATCTGACATCATAACACAAGGTCAGTGCTGTTATAGAGAAGTTTCTTTAATGGACCAAACACTACTGGGTACTGTTTTATCAAAGTACTTACAAAAATCTTAAACTTATGCTCAAATTTCAATTCATAATGCTGGTAATGCTTTTGCATCTACAAATGTGGGAAACATCCTGTTTGAAACCATTAACTGAATTAATTAAATATTGATATTCTTACTTGAAGTTGTAGCATTTGAAGAATTTTAAAGAATTTAAATTTGAGCATTAGTTTACGATTACCGTAAATACTTCGATAAAACAGTATCCTGCAGTATACTTATTACATATCTGCTGAATGATGAACAAAACATTAATTTAGTTATTTCATCTACTATGCAAAAAATTGTTAGCATCTAAACAGTTATCAAATTAGATTTAAATGCAGAGCATAACCTTTATTTGCCAGTCAGCTTTCTATTGAACATGGCAGGCATATGTGTGCCTCCACCCGGATTTGAACACAAGCACGCTAACTATTGAGCAACTGAGGCCACCTTGAGATATTTATGCAAATATGATGTAATAAACATCTGATACGGTTTTGGAAAGAGCATCACTGTGATAAGGATAATTTAATCTGAAGTTTGATATTCCACTGTTGGATCTAGCCTGAATTTGTGACAATACACTGATTGGAATTTGATAATTGGTTTATGCAAAGTTTGTGTGTATTATTATGCTCCCTCATCTTTCCATCGGTAAGTTGGTCAGTCTGTCGGTCTGTCGGAAAACCAAAATGGTTTCCATTCTATAACTCCAGAACACTTGGCTGTAGGTTCTTTAAACTTCACATGTAACTGGCCAGCAACAGTAGATGACCCCTATTGATTTTGAGGTTTTACCATTTTCGACAATAGGCTGCGATGGGGGCATACATGTTTTACAAAAGTCTCTTATATAATGTTAGATATGGGTAGCACAGAGGTACCTGTGATTGCTGCAAACATCAAAATAGAACCTGAAGAAGTTGTACTGACAGAGGTGAAAACTGAAGTAGATGTTATCACTACAGAACCAGGTAAGTCATCTATAGAGTGTTGAATCAAGCTAGTACTGTGGATTCAATCATTGAGCAATTCAAATTAAGTGTTCTGTCTGTGCCCCTATCAGTGTCCTGTTCAACCCAGCCTGTATGTAGGCATACACTTGCTAATTTCAAAGCTGAAAAGCCCTATTATTCAAAATGAAATAATAAAAAATAAACACAATGTGGTTGATATTTTTATTAACTTTGTTATGGCCTAATGCATTTGCAAAGAAGTTGAAAGTTTGAAACACATCTTAGTACAGATGGAGATTTGGTTGGTTCCTGCACCAAAATGCATCTCCTTGTATGCATACCTGCCTAGTACTCCTATTAAAGTGGAGTTACTCCTATTTTCATTGTTAATTTTTGATTTTCCTAGTTCACCTAACTATAGCAACCCAGAGGTAGTCTCACATGTATCGGTGCTATACTTCTGGCACGTTAAAGAACCAAGGTGTCTCTTTGCAAAGTGCTAGGGCATCGCGCCCGGACACCTTGTATCACACCACTGTCTCTTCCACCTGCTGTTCCTTCAGCAAAACACAGGACCCCATTGGAAATAAGTGCTTGCACTTTCATGGGTTATCCTTGACTGAAAGGTTTAAATAATTACCTACCTACATGAGCAAAGGTACATTTGATTCATTTTATAATGTTCTGTCGCATATTTATTACCACTAGAATTATAACATTCCTTGTTTATACATCTTAATCCCTTATAAATCACATTAAAGTGAATCTTGTGATGTGTTTTGCTTTATCACTCCTATTTTGGATTTAACTAGCTTGGCAGGTATGTCTTATGGTAAATATGTATAACTTGGCTAATTTGACACGAGCCTGACCTTTTGATTAGCATAACTTAACAGTCGATATATTACCTACGATACAACATGGATTGTATGTTTTCATAGTCTGGGAGTATCACGAAGACGCTCGAGATGTAATAGAAACACAAATTTGAAATATCGATATCGCACAATTTGCTTTCGGAAATTGATATATTCAAAGCAAGAACCATGTAATATATTCTTCCATAAAGGTCAGGTTCAGGTCAAAATAACCAAGCTATACTTATTATGTTACAGAGATTGAAGTAGAGACTATGGAGATTAAGGATGAGATTGTTGTTGTACATGAAATGGAAGTCGATGAAACAGTAGAAGTTACAACACATGAGAGTCCCGTCAAATCTCAACAACCGAAGGAAGAAATACATGTGGTAAGATTATACATAGAAATCTTCATAAAACAAGAGAATTCTATGTGTCCGGTCATGTGATCCAACAGGTCATGTGATCAAAGAGTGGAAAGGTCATGTGATCTAACAGGTCATGTAATCAATAGGTGGAAAGGTCATGTGATCCGACGGGTCATGTGATCAAAGGGTGGAAAGGTCATATAATTAAGTGTTGAGGTCATACAAGCGTTCTGTATTTTCTCTTTGAATCTGTGGTCATTGACTGGTTGAAGTTGGACCATGAAATCCAAGAAATTTAATTCCTGGTAAGATTATACATAGAAATCTTCATAAAACAAGAGAATTCTATGTATCCGGTCATGTGATCCAACAGGTCATGTGATCAAAGAGTGGAAAGGTCATGTGATCTAACAGGTCATGTAATCAATAGGTGGAAAGGTCATGTGATCCGACGGGTCATGTGATCAAAGGGTGGAAAGGTCATATAATTAAGTGTTGAGGTCATACAAGCATTCTGTATTTTCTCTTTGAATCTGTGGTCATTGACTTGGTTGAAGTTGGACCATGAAATCCAAGAAATTTAATTCCTCCATGAGAATTAATGATATGACAATAAAATATGTCTACATTTTACAGCCGAGTGTTGATGAGACGATAGAGGTGAGTGAAGTACCGGTACCAGCCAGTGATTTAGATGATGATGTCTTGATACGTGAGGAACCAGCATCACCTGCTAGCAGTATATCATCTAGAGTGAGTGAAGCCGGGAGCAAGTCAAGTTCTAGGAGATCTAGAGGTAAGTGATACGAGAGGAACCAGCATCACCTGCGCTCATACATAAACTCAAGTGAGTGAAGCCGGGAGCAAGTCAAGTTCTAGGAGATCTCGAGGTAGGAGAGGGTTGTAGTCAGTGGTATAATAGAGATATAAATTTAGATCATTTCATTAACAAAATTACTGACCCACATTCCAATTCCTTATTGGTCGTCTTAGTCTGTTATTGGCCATTCATGCAATTATTGTCTTTTGATGTTACAGTATATTCCTTCAAGAAACTATTTATGTTTTTCAAAATAGTAATAGGGTAGGTGATATAATATGAAATGCTCATGGAATAAGGTGGCACGGTAGTCGAGCAGAAACCGTACTGATCTAGAGGTCCCTGGTTCGATTTTCAGCCTGGGCATCTGGTAATTTCTGAAACGCAGCTCATTGTTTTCCACCGAACTAGGGGAGAACTGTTTGGCATCCCAGAGGTAGTCTCATGTGTATCTGTGCTGTACACCGGGTATGTTTAAGAACCAAGGAGCCTGTTTGGAAAGAGCTACGGCAGTGTGCCCGGATTCATTTATCAGACCATTTTTCTACTTGCTGCCCCTTCATCAAAATATAGGACCGTATTGGAAATAAGTGCTTGCACTTTTATTGGTCAACCTTTACTGAAATGTTTATATATTTGACATCTGACAATAATTTTGTACTTTAAGTCCATTATAAAAGACTTTTACTTCAAAGCACAACTAACTTATAATTTATTGCTCTTTTAAATTTGATCACTAAAATCAATAAATTCATAAATAACTTATATTCTACCAGGTGGACGTGGCTCAGCAAGTACTAGACGGGGAAGTTTTAGATCTACACGACGTTCAAACGCTGTAAGTACATATGTATTCATTACTTGTATACAGTCAAACCTGTGTTCAAATTCACCAGCAAACAAAGTCCACATCTACAAACCTCTGCATATACCACCAATATGGTCTCCTATTTGATAATTTTCATTGATATAATCCGTCAACCAGGGGTAGGCACTTACTATTTAGGTTACTGGTCCGATAGAAAAGAAGAGTAAAATTTGTATACAAAACTGTTAATAATCCTTCCGAGGCTTTACTGGTCCTCCTTGATTTTTACTGGCCTCAGACCAGTGGCTCAATGTTAGTGTCAAGCCCTGTCAACAATACTCACATCGTTTTGCTGTTCCAATGTGTGGGTTTACAAACAGATTGGTTGGTTGGTTCTCGGCCCTCTGTAGCAGCAATATCTTCACAGGTACTTGGGCCATCCTTAAAATATTGTTTGTTTGCTCTAACACGACCCAAGATTTTTAAGGTTTATAGGTAAGTTGAATTTTTTTTGTATAGAAATAATTTTTGAGAAACTTGTAAATTTTTTTAAGTCAATGTAGTTATATAAGGAAATAGGCTTAAAAAGTTTGAGTAGGGCGATTTCAAAGGGTAGGTAGCGTTAGGACAAACATGCAATTTCTTAAGGATGGCCTTGCCTGTATCTAATCTTCATTAGTTTGGTTAGTTACTAACAAGGGAACTTACACTGGTAGTAGGCTACAGGAATCTTGCTTTGCATGTGTCAGTCGGTTGGTCAGACTGCCGGCAGACCAAAATGGATTCTGTGCATTAACTCAAGAACGCTTTGACCTAGGATCTTCAACCTTTATATTGAGGTTTGCCAGCAACAGAAGATGGCCCCTATAGGTTTTGAGGTCATTTTGGGCATTTGTGTTTTTTCAGACATCTCTTATTGTTTAATATTTCTTATGCAAATAAACTAGACATCATCTTTTATGTTATGTTGATTATTAACATCTTTTGGTACTGACCATATATTTGCAGGATGATATGAGCTCGCGACCAAGTGATGCTGAGACGACGGACGATGATGGAGATTCTAGCCTAGCTACAGCAGGCAACATTACACTGTCTGAATCTATACCTAACAGTCCACATAGCTCACACTGGTAAATGTCTTATTCTCACTACAGCAGGCAACATTACACTGTCTGAATCTATACCTAACAGTCCACATAGCTCACACTGGTAAATGTCTTATTCTCACTACAGCAGGCAACATTACACTGTCTGAATCTATACCTAACAGTCCACATAGCTCACACTGGTAACATTTCTTATCTTAAAACAGGGGATGTAACTGCATAATGACTGTATTTATCTTAGAATAATACTGATACATATTTACCATCAGCATCACAAGGTCATTCATGAAAATGGGAAATTGTCATGTTGACAACACTAAAGTTGAAACAGCTTGTTTTATCATAAGTAAAGAGTAATTTTCTGACAGTTTTGTCTTGTTTTCTCAAAATATTGATTTTGTACTTACAACCTTCCTCATTCTAAGCCAGTAAAATCTTTTTTTTTTAAAATTAAATGATTTTACATTTTACCAGACCTTAATCTCCCGAAGCGTCTTAGACAGAAATCTCATCTCAAATTGAGATTTTTTCAAAATCAGGGTCTAAATAAAATAAATCTGATGATAGAAATCTTTTAAAATTTACTAAAATAAGCAAAGAATCACATTTGCAGTTTTTAATGCTAATTTTGAGTCCATCCTCACTTGGAAATTATCCAAACAACACATGTTAATATTTGAGATGAGATTTATCTCAATTTGAGAAATTTGGGGAGATATGGGCCAGAAAACACTATATTTATTCATGTATTATGATATTGTTGCTGTTCCAGTTCGGATACTGAGGATGATAAAGCTTATAAAGCCTGGAAGAAATCCATCATGTTGGTATGGAGGATTGCAGCCAATCATAAGTAAGTACTGCATCCACGTCGTCATTCTGATGTCAAAACATCGTTATTTTACCAACGCTGCATACTTGTCATTATTTCCAAAACGATGCCATACATCAATGGATAGAACTATTCATCCTCTTCAATACGAAATTCATTCAAATTTTAAATTTCTGATACTGCATTGCAAAGATATGTGATAAGATATTATGCTTTCGCATTGACCAAATACATTTATATAAGAATCTGGACTGATTCATCTAGAAGAAAAATAATCGCATAATGTTGGTTTATTACCTTTTCAACCCCTATAATCTATTGCGTGACTAATGCAGTAACATATATAATTTAGCGTTGGAGTGTTTAAATGCCAAGAAAAGCCGTAACTGACGGTAAAACATGTTCGACAGTTTTCATCAATAGCACCATTGATCGTAATGTAAGTTGTAAGAATACTTTATGTATTCGTAAAACATATTTTTGTAATTAAATGTCCTCAAAACGTATTTTATCATCGAAATGATGTTTAGGCCCTTTAACGTAAAAGGATGAATTCAATGCCAGTTGATGGCTCAATGCCAATTGATGGCATACATGATTTATGAAGAATTATATTGAATTTAAGTTTAAACATAAGCTTTCGTAGGTGATTTGTAGGGTTCCTACCGTCAGGGAAAAGTCAGGGAAAAGCCAGGGAAAAGTCTGGGAAAACATATTTTATCAAGGTCAGGGAAAAGTCAGAGAATTTTTAAATAAGTCAGAGAAATTTGGAAATTTAAGATCTCATTCAGTTTCATTTCATATGACTAAAATACCTAAAAGTTACGAAAAAATCCTCGCTGGCTCGGAATAATCTTAAATTATTGTTACTTTGTGTCAAATAACAGCACTAAAAGTGCTACCTGAAACATTTTGGTTCCATATAAAGCAAATATAACCTCCTTTTCACTGTTTCTATTGGGCTATTTTGCTCTAACAAAAAGGCCTGGTCGCTAAAAAAGTCAGGGAAAACTGCTGTCTGGTCAGGGAAAAATCAGGGAAAAGTCAGGGAATTTTGTCTTAGGATATTTGTGGGAACCTTGATTTGATAAAACTTGATAAATCAATACTTTGTTGTATTGTAACTTTGTCTTGCTACATGATTACAGGTATGCCAACGTGTTCTTACATCCGGTCACTGATGATATTGCTCACGGATATTCAAGTGTTGTCAGAAGGTAAATATCTCAATATACTTTCTATATGACCAGAATACCCTGTATATATATCCTGTTATGAATTGTATGTGTTCTTTTTATGTAAAAGTCCTACTCGGGGGCCACTCCGGATCTCCACTAATCTGTAGGTACCAATAGATTTTTACATTTATAATCCTTGTGTCACTTGAATAATTGTATGTGGATATACAACTACAGAACTAGTCTAACTACTCTTCATGCTTCCTGTTTTTAAAATGAAATCTCTCTAGAGCAGTCCCCTGTGGGCAGCACAATGTTTTATTGTTCAAAAGAGGTTGTTGCTATGTAGAGGTAAAATAAATTGTAACTTCTGGAACAAATTGATAATGTTACTAAAAAGAGTCTTTTGCGCAAAGGAGGACCACATTTGACTGTTGATGTGGATGTGTGTGTAGCTCTGTCTGTTTGGATGGGGATACTTTTGTTCTTACCCAAGCCTGTTTTTCATGGGTCAGTCCTTAATTACTGATGTTTTGTATTACAGACCAAAGGACCTAACTATGATAAAACGACAGATTGAAAACGGGACCATTCGTACAACAATAGAGTTTCAACGTGATATGATGCTGATGTTTACTAACGCTATCATGTACAATAATGCCAACCATGATGTATACAGAATGGCTATAGAGATGTACAATGATGTACTGGAACATATTGAGGTAGATTGCTAGTATTATATCTCACAAATAAAGACAATTTATGAGTTACGGGCCCCATGTTCACAATGGATTGACTGATCTGGATAAAATTTTATCCTGAAAATAATTTCCTCTTATTAGGAATTTTTTGGGTAACTTTTTGCATTACACATTATAGCCACAGGTAACTGTATCAATAATTTCGGTGTTTGTAGTATTTAAAAGACAAAAATACATTTTACAATAATATGTAGATTTACCTGCAACTTGTTAATGTATTCCATCTTTCAGCAATATGTGAGTACACAATTAATGGTACAGAACACGGAGGCCAAGTTGTTACGTCCAACAAGAAGAAATGAAAGTAGCGATAAGGTACTGAAAATTTTTGCTCTTGGTCAATTTTCCGACAATTTCTCTATTTTGAGGCATTCCTGAACTGTGGACAGAGCAAACAACACTTAAAGTTGATTTGTTTTAAAGTTCTCTCTACTTTGATGACCTCTTGAACTATCGAAAGAATTGTGGACAATCTTAAAAGATGATTTTTAAAGTCCTAATGTTTTTATATGTCAGTGCAACACCAAAGTCCTTAGGCCTAATTCACCAACATTGTAAGACTGAAACTCAGACTTAGACTTAAAATTGATATAAATTACAATCACTGCCATGTCTTTGCAATTAGATTTAACTACATAATGTGAAATTTCATCTGATTATTTGTTGTTACCCACTGAACATGTATACTCATTTACATCGAAATCGGTACATTTAAAACATCATGAGAGCGAATAGGACATTTTGCAATATAAAGTCTTAAGTCTGAGTTTTAGACTTATAGCGTTGGTGAATAAGGTCCCTGGGTATTTTCTGAATGAATGTCATCATTTTTTAAATTTTCTCTTTCCTGTCATGTTTTGCTACTGAGCATTGAATAAGAAATAAAAATAGAATAAGTGGGTACATTTTGCTGGGTGAATTTATGTTCTGGTTAGAGAAGCCAGTGCACAGGGGTGGTAACTCTGTATGTAAATGACCATTTTTCGTTTGTAGTACAGTGTTGTCTCTACATTCAAAGCTATAAGCCATTAATTGTCCGTGTAAATGCCAGAAACTGGGTATATTTATATTGTCAAAAAAGAGCTTAAGTATAAAATTCTCATGGAACGTGAATTTTGGCCTATTTAAAACAGTTCTAACCCTTTTTCACTGTATTTCAATAGTTTAATTGTTGGAATTTTTGCTACCTGTATTTTAGGAGGAGGAGTCGAGGCGTAGAAGAACATCATCGGAAGCAGAAGGCGGCAAAGCCAAGAAACGTAAATCTCGTGCGGATGAAACTTGAGATGGACATACTGCCTACTATGTAACTGTGCTACTGTGCTACTAAATGTGTTCTATATGGTTTAAAGATTGGTTTGTTCCAATCCTTCTTGAACCACATACAGTATAAAATATTATACAATAGACAATGACATACACTACTTGCTTGGTATGTTGGTACATTGAAAGTCCTGGTTGACTGTGTGAACAGTTACCTACAGATCAGACTCCATGGGAACTTCAATATGTGAGAATCTCACTATGGAAAGACTTATCGTGAGATTTTAAAGGGACTCAACTCGAGTTGGTAAATTGCAAAATTTATCAAAAAGTTCTCTTAAAATCGCATTTTTTTTGGCTTGACCAACCTAATACATTTATATAAGAATCTGGACTTAATCAGCTAGAAGAAAAATAATCGCATGACGTCACTCTATGTCCTTTTCAACCCCTTAAATCTATTGCGTAACTAATGCTATGAGATATATAATCTAATGTTGGAGTGTGTAAATGCCGAGAAAAGCCGTAATGGACGGTAAAAATGTTCGACAGTTTTCTTCAATAGGGCCATTGATTGTAATGTAAGTTGTTAGAATACTTTATGTATTCGTAAAACATAGTTTTGTGATTAAAATGTCTACAAAACATGTTTTTATCATCGAAATTTAGTTTAGTCCCTTTAAATGCGCTATTCATTTCTTTAAAATATGAAAAATTTGTATAGAAGATGACAACCAGTAATATGAATCAAATATGAAAAGGATGGAGAATTCAGAAATCAACAGTGGTGCTTTGGTCTTTGTACGATGCATTATATATAATGTCTGATAATTACTGAATATACTACAAACATGGATTTTGGAGATGTAAATAAATGAATGAGGAATAAAAAACGTATTTTTGTATGATTTATTGGTATTTTTTTTAAATACAGTACATTTTACAGAGCATTGATATATTGTTGACATACCTGAAACAAAACTATTTTTAGCTCACCAACTTTCACAATGTGAGCTTTTCTTGTCTTTCTTTGTCAGTCTGTCCACTGGTGTTTGATAGAACAGTCATAAAACTTGGTCTCAACTATCATCTAGAGCTACTTATTCTTGGTCAGTCCGATACTGGGTCATACTGGGGGTCAAAACTTAGGTCGCTTAGGTCAGACATTGACTAAATGTCCTCTTGTTTAAGTAGATATGCTTTATACTGTAAAATCAGTAATTTTCGTGGGGATAAAATTTTGTGGAATTCGTAGTTCACCTTCAACCACAAAAATCAAATCCATCAAACAATATTTATGACCCTTGTAGGTATCACCTGAAATGCAAAATCCACGAATTAGCATCCCATCGAAATGGTCTTTTTTACCAAAACCTCGAAAAATTATCCCATTGAAATTAAATGATTTTACAGTATGTGGAAGGTAAGTATATTCATCTAGGAGAGCATTAAATTTTGTTCCGACTGACTTAAAATCACGGACACACAAAATCAGAAGGTTTAAGTACATCCCAAGCCTTTCCAGCAACTTTACTGGGTCCGGCACACGTGATCAGATGTGGATCTTGAATGACATACGTCGCATTGTTCACCTTTTCTCTCAGCCAACGTAAGTGACAATCACAGTACCATGGGTTACCGTCTATATAAAGCTCAGACAGATGGGGAATATACTTTACTTCAAGAACTTCCGGTTCCAGTGACGTCAGCATATTTCCTTGTAGCCATAGTGATCCTAAAGAACTGAAGGAACGAAATGCACCAACTTCGATTTTACTGATATTGTTAATATCGAGATATAAAGTCTGGAGGCCGGTCAAGCCATTGAATGTGTCCTTGGTGATAGTGGAAGAAATGTGATCCTGCATGAAGTCCAGTCCAGTAGTCTTTGATAATCCATAAAATGCATTGTCTTCTATTGTTGTTATCTGTTGAACAAATGAGAATAAAGTGTACGTGACCTTGGCGAGTTTTGGTAAGGAATTTGTGAATGCATTTTTTCTATTATTTAGTAGAATATAAAATATTTGAATACTGTTTACTACTAATGGTTTGCGTACGTTGGCAGATTAGCAATGTCAGTTTTAATGTAAAATATTTTAGCCTAAATACTGCAAATAAAACTTTATGTAATTTATGTCCAGTTAATTGTGCTACACAAATATGGATCTCCCACACATCATTCCTGATTGTATGTATTAATTTGCATGCTGAACGTCAATCAATAACAAGTTTCTTTATTGCACCATTTTATACATAAACCAAAAACTCTGCCATTAGAATATGGAGGAGGTTGTTAACTTACTTACACAATAACCAGACACTCTACTATTAGACTATCAAGGAGGTTGTTAACTTACTTACACAATAACTGGGACACTCTACCACTATACTATTGAGGAGGTTGTTAACTTACTTACACAGTAACCGGGACACTCTACCACTAGACTATCGAGGAGGTTGTTAACTTACTTACACAATAACCAAACACTCTACCACTAGACTATCAAGGAGGTTGTTAACTTACTTATACAATAACCGGACACTCTACCACTAGACTATCGAGGAGGTTGTTAACTTATACAATAACCGGACACTCTACCACTAGACTATCGAGGAGGTTGTTAACTTACTTACACAATAACCGGACACTCTACCACTAGACTATCGAGGAGGTTGTTAACTTACTTACACAGTAACCGGACACTCTACCACTAGACTATCGAGGAGGTTGTTAACTTACTTACACAATAACCGGACACTCTACCACTAGACTATCGAGGAGGTTGTTAACTTACTTACACAGTAACCGGACACTCTACCACTAGACTATCGAGGAGGTTGTTAACTTACTTACACAGTAACCGGACACTCTACCACTATACTATTGAGGAGGTTGTTAACTTACTTACACAGTAACCGGACACTTTACCACTAGACTATCAAGGAGGTTGTTAACTTACTTATACAATAACCGGACACTCTACCACTAGACTATCGAGGAGGTTGTTAACTTACTTAAACAATAACCGGACACTCTACCACTAGACTATCGAGGAGGTTGTTAACTTACTTACACAGTAACCGGACACTCTACCACTAGACTATCGAGGAGGTTGTTAACTTACTTACACAGTAACCGGACACTCTACCACTATACTATTGAGGAGGTTGTTAACTTACTTACACAGTAACCGGACACTCTACCATTAGACTATCAAGGAGGTTGTTAACTTACTTACACAGTAACCGGACACTCTACCACTATACTATTGAGGAGGTTGTTAACTTACTTACACACTCACCGGGACACTCTACCACTAGACTATCGAGGAGGTTGTTAACTTACTTACACAGTAACCGGACACTCTACCACTAGACTATCGAGGAGGTTGTTAACTTACTTACACAATAACCGGTCACTCTACCACTAGACTATCAAGGAGGTTGTTAACTTACTTACACAATAACCGTACACTCTACCACTAGACTATCAAGGAGGTTGTTAACTTACTTACACAATAACCGTACACTCTACCACTAGACTATCGAGGTGGTTGTTAACTTACTTACACAATAACCGTACACTCTACAACTAGACTATCAAGGAGGTTGTTAACTTACTTACACAATAACCGTACACTCTACCACTAGACTATCGAGGTGGTTGTTAACTTACTTACAAAATAACCGGTCACTCTACCACTAGACTATCAAGGAGTTTGTTAACTTACTTACACAATAACTGTACACTCTACAACTAGACTATCAAGGAGGTTGTTAACTTACTTACACAATAACCATACACTCTACAACTAGACTATCAAGGAGGTTGTTAACTTACTTACACAATAACCGGTCACTCTACCACTAGACTATCGAGGAGGTTGTTAACTTACTTACACAATAACCGGACACTCTACCACTAGACTATCGAGGTGGTTGTTAACTTACTTACACAATAACCGGTCACTCTACCATTAGACTATCGAGGTGGTTGTTAACTTACTTACACAATAACCGGACACTCTACCACTAGACTATCGAGGTGGTTGTTAACTTACTTACACAATAACCGGACACTCTACCACTAGACTATCGAGGTGGTTGTTAACTTACTTACACAATAACCGGACACTCTACCACTAGACTATCGAGGAGGTTGTTAACTTACTTACACAATAACCGGACACTCTACCACTAGACTATCGAGGAGGTTGTTAACTTACTTACACAGTAACCGGACACTCTACCACTAGACTATCGAGGAGGTTGATAACTTACTTACACAATAACCGAACACTCTACCACTAGACTATGGAGGAGGTTGTTAACTTACTTAAACAATAACCGGACACTACCATTAGACTATCGAGGAGGTTGTTAACTTACTTAAACAATAACCGGACACTACCATTAGACTATCGAGGAGGTTGTTAACTTACTTACACAATAACCGGACACTCTACCACTAGACTATCTAGGAGGTTGTTAACTTACTTAAACAATAACCGGTCACTCTACCACTAGACTATGGAGGAGGTTGTTAACTTACTTACACAATAACCGGACACTCTACCACTAGACTATCGAAGAGGATGTTAACTTACTTACACAATAACCGGACACTCTACCATTAGACTATCGAGGAGGTTGTTAACTTACTTACACAATAACCGGACACTCTACCACTAGACTATCAATGTGGTTGTTAACTTACTTACACAATAACCGGACACTCTACCATAAGACTATCAAAGAGGTTGTTAACTTATTTACTCAATAACCGGACACTCTACCATAAGACTATCGAAGAGGTTGTTAACTTATTTACACAATAACCGGACACTCTACCATAAGACTATCGAAGAGGTTGTTAACTTATTTACACAATAACCGTGCACTCTACCACTTGACTATCGAGGAGGTTGTTAACTTACTTACACAATAACCGGACACTCTATCACTAGACTAACAAGGAGGTTGTTAACTTACTTACACAATAACCGGACACTCTACCACTAGATTAACAAGGAGGTTGTTAACTTACTTACACAATAACCGGACACTCTACCACTAGACTATCGAGGAGGTTGTTAACTTACATGGCCTTCCCAGAATTCCATACTTTGTATGTTTGGTGTTGAGTTGAAGGCGTATGCCTGTATCGTCTTGATATGATTACCCACATAATCTAAGTACTGTATAGAGGGCGGAAGATTCGTCAGCAACTGTTTAAATTTGTTAAATCTGCAAATATACAATATTATTGTTTTGTCAATATTTACCTTAATATAACATAAAATGAAGATCACACATTGCATGTCCAAATTCAATGGTTTGCTGGTTATTAGACTGCGATATTTATAAACTTAATTAAAACATAGACTCAATAATGAGAACTTTTTCGAGGGTTCAAATGATGGTCTTTTTTCTAGGTGAGAGTGTAATGCTTTTAAAAACTATCAACACTCACTTTTAAGCTTATATAATGTAACATCTCTAGTAGAACAACAGTCTACTGGAAATACACTGTTTGATTGTTGTCGTTGCTCTGGTGACGTTAATTATTTAGTAATGTTTTACTTTTATAATTAATTAAATGATCGTGCTGCTTAAAAGTGGTTTGAAATCAAGAGAGGTTGGCTTGTGCGCGAGTGTGTATATTAAAACTGACCTTGTTATGAGAAACTATCGCCTATTTATTTAGAATTCATATCAATATCAAACATTATCAAAATATTAATTTGATTGTAATTTGCTGAACATATATTAAACATTTACTATCAAAATCAGTCAAGTGTATGTATACTGTCTACACAGATAACATATCTCTATTTTTGATAAAATGTGTTCAGTATTGTGATTAATACGACTCGTATATTTCAGTCACAAACCCACTCGCCCGGTGTTATCTTGTCTAATCGGACCAGAGGTCGGCCGGACATCCGCTGGTCATCGAGCGGTGGCCGGAATAATTTGAGTCCCTTCGGCATATACATTGTCACTCATCGGAGTCCATACGATCATCCCAAGACTTCAGGTACAAACCTTATATAGGAACATTGTCCTGGTGTTATATGTGACTAAAGAATTAGAATGACGATGGACACATTGTAGAGGAACTATAGGATATTTTGTTTAATAGTATATGCAGATTTTATGTACATACCTCATCGATATCTGAGTCAAATTCAGATTCTTTGAAAACAAATTCGAAGGAATGCCGTCGTTCGTCAAATTGTTGAATGTTATTCTTACACTTTGAAGATCATTCAGTGTATGGAATGTCCCCTCTTCTATCTGGCGCAATCCAGTGTCACTTAAATCCAATTCTTGTAGACATGGATATCCAAGAAAACTATGTGCTTTAAGCAATGTGATTGGGTTTGACGTCATTTGTAGTGACGTCATTTTCATTGGCAATGACGTTGGTATTGACGTATACAAATTGTCATCCAAATCGATATTTGTAAGCTGAGGTAAATCCAAGGCACCTGGTTCGATGCTACCTTCGTGGTAACCGTTATTATTTAATACAATGTATTGCAGATTTGGTAACTGTTCAATGGCTCCGACTTTAATAAATGGTATTGGGTTGAAAGATAAATCCAGTAGTTGTGTGTTGTTCGGGATACCGTGTGGAACAGTCTTTATACCGGTCCCATTGCAGTAGGCGGACTGGACGCCTAAAAATTCGAGGCATCGGCATGGTACCGGACAGTCTCCTCCTTTATACGCTGCCCACGTGACCGGAAACAGAAGACTCAGTAAAATTACCGCTTTCATTGTTAGCTGAACTGGTTGAACGTATCCTATGTATTGTTCACCTTTTATGTTCACCTTGAATGTAAGAAAGAGACAAATATAACACATGTTTCCATTTAATAACTTGTATCGAATCAGGAATTACAGTTTTCAGTTTCAGTTTTAGTTTCAGTATTAGCATAAGAACATTATTTATGTTCGTCGCCTTAAACAAACAATAGACGGCATGCAATCAACATAAGAAGAGCATGTACAAAACACAATAAACAATGAACAATGTGAACACAATAACATAACAATAGTCTCAAGATACATGTTTATATACCAATTAATGATTACAAAACAGTAATAAATGTTGTTATCATTTTCATTAATTTTATCGACATTCATATATCCTGAAATAAACTATTTCCTCATCAAAACTTATAAGGGACAAAAAGAAAATATACTAAATATGTGAACCTGTGGACGGTGTACCGGGTATTTGCGGACTGTCAGTCTTAGTCCTTTCTTTGTAACTATTCATTTTTGTAGTTGTCCTCGTGACTTTTGCTTTTGTGTTTTATGTTTGTGTCTTTCATGTCCTGCTTCCAATTTAAAGTTTCCTAGTTAAGCATTCCAACTAGAATTAATACACGCTAGTTAAGCTCCAAAACCGTCAGCAGAATAAATACTAGTAGTATCAGACTTAAATTGTCATTCAAAAGTCATCGAAACTCAGTATTTGTCATTTTCTCCGCGACTGCAATCATGCAGAGTAGCAATTTGTATGATGCTCTTTATTTGTATTTTGTATTTTATTGCTTTTTCTGAGTGCTATCTCCCCTGTCTTATTTGTTACCTCTAGTTATACTATAAAGTAAATGTAATATTTTATAACTTACCTATTTGTATCCGACATTACACTACTAACCACTATGTGAAATATCTTCATTGAACTCAGATAACGATACTAACTAACCTTGTAACTTGCGATATCTTAAACTTTGACACACTGATCTCCCTTGCAACTTAACAACCTCCTCGATAGCCTAGTGGTAGAGTGTTCGCTTCGAGTTCAGAAGATCCCGGTGCGTCATACCAAAGACCAAATTAAAGATTTTCTGGACCTTAAATTCGTCATGCATTGATCAATCTTGCGTAAAAGTGTAATGATTGTTAACCTTTAATCGGAGTGTCATGAGCAATTCCTGGTTCCTTTCTCAAAAGTCAAAGTTGCAGATCAAAGGTCGAATTGAAGTTAGTACAGGTCATTTCTTCTCTATGCATGGTGGGGTTCGATGTAACTTGGCACGGTTAAGTTTGTGCATTTTTTTCAACGTGTGCCGGGGCTCTACATAATTTGCCACAATGTACACAAAAAGAGACAACACAGAGAACAAGTGCTGCTATTTACATTTATAAGTCAACCAAACTCCAAATGGAAGAAAGGTCCATGCATGCAACTGGAGCAAGATAAATATAATGTATAGAATTGACTGAAAACATGTTGGAAACAAACATAATTGACACATGGAAAATGAACAAACAATAAACAAACGTTGTACATGGAGTTGGGTGTCACATAAATAATCTAAGTTTACAAGGTGAGTTATTATCATTATCTTATTTGAAAACTTGGATTAAACATAGACTATATCTATATATGTACGTATTTAGTGGTTATTTTAATATTGTGATACGGATACAAACGAACCTGGTAAGTTATTGTATATTGAATTTCTTAACTGAAGCGACAGTTCATAATCTACCTTCCATCAGGGACTTGGAATGCTCCATATTAATATATACATATATGCACGTTAGGGTGCTATAAAACTAAGCATAATCTTCAAATGGCTGGAGGTTCGAACTTTCCAGACATACGTAGTATACCCAGAATTTATTGAGCATTTTTAAGGTAAAGAACCACTAAATGCCTCCGCGGACCAAGTGGTGATACTCAAGTAGTCCTTAAAAAAACTTTGGTTTGCCTGTAAATGGTGATATTTCTTGACAAATGTGGAGTTGAATGATGAAATTGAGTTTAAATGGTTGGTAAATATGCATGTGGTGTAGTAAAACTGTAATATTTGTATTATTCTGCTATTTTGTTATTGATACCAGTATCATTCTCATGAATCAGTGTATAGTCAAGTCCCTACAACCATAACTTACAAGGGATCTACTGAAGCATAATGCCCAATCCTGAAAACTAGTCGCCAATCTGTTCTGGATGCCATTAGCACACATACTACACCTTTACTATGTTTCCAACATTGTTTTATACTATAATTGACATGTAGACTAAGAAAATTCAAATGACCCTAACTTTGTCAATTCTTTAAATATTTGCACCAAATAACTTTTATTTTGTTCAGAAACCATCATTCTTTCTAATTCAGCAAATAATGTACAAAATAATGAAACCTGTTTTCTGCATTCAGATATGTGCAATGATGCAAGTCTGATTCTCAATAATTTCTGTGAGTCTGTACATAGGGCTGTATGTTATTAATTTGCAAATACAATATTTAGTTATTTCTGATTACAATTATAAATAATAACAAGGCCTAACATATACAATGATCTATGATAACTAAGTACTTAATAACTCCCGATAGTCACCATTTATATCTAACGAAGTACACCCCAGTTATGTCTGATAATCATGGCCATTATATGTCCTTCTTACATTCAAGGTAAACACTAAGGATATATAGCTTACTATATCTACCAGACCAGCTAACAATGAAAGCGGTAATTTTACTGAGTCTTCTGTTTCCGGTCACGTGGGCAGCGTATAAAGGAGGAGACTGTCCGGTACCGTGTCAATGCTACGAATTTTCAGGCATCCAATCCGCCTACTGCAATGGGACCGGTATAAATTATGTTCCACGCGGTATCCCGAACAACACACAACTACTAGATTTATCTAACAACCCAATACCATTCATCAAAGTGGGAGCTATTGAACAGTTACCTAATCTTCAGTACATTGTATTAAATAATAACGGCTACCACGAAGGCAGCATTGAACCAGGTGCCTTGGATTTGCCTCAGCTCACAAATATCGATTTGGATTATAATTTGTTTACGTCAATACCAACGTCATTGCCCAGGAAAATGACGTCATTACAAATGATGTCTAACCCAATTACATTACTTAAAGCACATAGTTTTCTGGGATATCCTTTTCTACAAGTATTGGTTTTAAGTTACACTGGACTGCGCAAGATAGAAGAAGGGACCTTCAATATACTAAGTGATCTCCGGAGTGTAAGAATGGCCTTCAACAATTTGACGAACGACGGCATTCCATCGAATTTATTTTCAAAGAATCTGAATTTGACTGAGATAGCAATGAGGTATGTAAAATGAAACATATTTAAAACTACTTATCATATGTCCCTGTGACATTTTACAGACCCCGATCACTGATTCACTATACTGAACGTATGAAATCAAAATAGACATACGTTATCTTTATTTTGGTGTTCGTATACATGTACATTGAACGCGATTTAAATGGTTCAGGGGCAATTCAAATCGGATTAACCCAAATCGAGATTCTTATCCACTCATGTATACACAAGTCAATACAGTCCGTGTAAAGTTAAAAGATAACGGTTATAAATATACGCTCGTCCGTCAGGTATACTATGTTTATCAAGGCTTAACTGGTGTAATTGAGTTAACTGTAATCCTCGCTATTCTTCATTATGGGGCAATTCCCTCATTAGTATTACTTATTGAATCGGCAGTAATCACTATCTCATTTAGTGTACACTGCTTTAGGATCTGAATACACTCTGTTTGAAGTCATGTCGATGTGAACTTTTCATAATCCAATCAAATGGCTACTTTCACAATTCTGAAAGTGCAGAGTTTTCTGTTGTAGGTTTACAGTGAGAGAAAAGTTTACATTTTATACATCAGTGCACACAGAGAGTTAAACTCTCATGGAATATCTTACTACAACATGCAATAGAGAGGTCATTTGAATGTGACCACTTATGCAGTGTTATCAGATCTAGTTAACAGCGTAAGGGAACAGAACAAATGTTAGAATCTGATTTTAATGAGATTATAGTAATCACTACTCGTATTTGTTAAATAAAGAAATTAATAATAAAAGGGCAATGTTTATATACACAATGTTATGTAACCACAGGACTGATCTTAATTAACGAATTATATGAATCTCAAGAATATCACTTCAAACAGTTTACAACTAACTAGTACATATAATGTATTATAAAGTATTTGTTTAAAATAATTGGGAATTTTTTCAACAACAACACGTATTCTGTAGAATTATTATTATTATAGTCAAAATTAGCCGAGGCCTTCTTCAGAATGATTTTTTTTTTTTTTTTTTTTTTATAAAGTATTTGTTTGAAATAAAAGAACTAGTCAGTGACGTACACATATTTAACCAAAACACCTTCTTTGCCATACTAAAATATTTATTTTATTCCTTGTTCAAATGTGACCGTCGACTATTTTGAATCCGCAGATTCAACCAATTGGAGCGCCTGCTGACGAATCTTCCACCTTCTATACAGTACTTAGATTATGTGGGTAATAATATCAAGACGATACATTCATACGCCTTCAACTCAACACCAAACATACGAGTTCTGCAATTCTGGGAAGGCCAGGTAAGGATAGTCTGGTGGTAGAGTTTCCTGTTATTGCGCAAGTCCTCCATTGTCGAATGGTAGAGTACCTGCTCAAAGTGTTGAGTTCCTTTTATCGTAATGAAAGACAAAATACAATGCATGTTTCAATTTCGCAACTGGCTGCCTGAAGTCAGTATTTAAAATATTATTTTTTTCACAAGTCATCTTTGTCTCAACTTTGTGCACATGAGCAAAGACCTAAATTATAAATAGTTTATGTCTTTGTCATGAGCTTGAACCATCGCAGTTTTCATGATATGGGCTACCTTTCGAAATCATCTGTACGTGTTACCTTTTCTCTAAATATAAGAATGGTCATTACACGTTCATGCTTTCCTTACCCATACAAGTTCACATTATTTATAATTTTCTTCGCAGGTAACAACAATTGAAGACAATGCATTTTATGGATTATCAAATGCAACTATACTGGATTTCACGCAAGGCCATATCGCTACTACAATTACTAAAGACACTTTCAATGGTTTGACCGGTCTCCAAACGTTATATTTTGATTTAAACAACATTAGTAAAATAGAGGACGGAGCATTTCGTTCATTCATTTCTTTAACGTCACTCTGGTTAGCTGGGAATCCATTTTACTGTGATTGTCACTTACGTTGGCTGAGAGAAAAGGTTAACAATGCAACGTATGTGTTTCAAGATCTACATATGATGACGTGTGCTGGACCCAATAAAGTGGCAGGAAAGGCTTGGGATGTTCTAAAACCTTCTGACTTTGTGTGTCCGTGATTGACCCGATTTAAAACCATACAAATATTTCTCAAAAGACGTTAATGATAAACAGAAAAAGCCATCAATGAATAATATCATCATATCGCTGGCTAAGAATGAGAAGGTCGTAAGTGCCACTTACGACCTTTTAAGACTATTGCATATTTGAAATCTACATTATAAGGCGCTTCTTATGGGCTCATTCTCACGTTGATCGGAAGTTGTCATGTTGACCAAACTGAAGTTGAAAATTTGTGTTTTAACAAAAGTAAAGAGTGATTATCAAACAGTTTTTCTTGTTTTCTCAAAATATTGATTTTGTAGTTTCGACCTTCTCATTCTAAGCAAGCGATATATAACGTATTTGCACAGTTGTATTTCAAAATACTAATTTTTATGCCATATATTTCATTCACTGGCAATTCAAGACACATGTAGTAGTATATAATAATATGCGTTTTTATTAATAAAGAAGAAAACAAATATATTTAAGTATTCCCCAAGCTGATACAAAGGGCAAGACTCCCGTCTTAGTTGATCCGAGCAGAACGTTCGGGTATAGATTTATCAACGTTGGTGAATGAAGCCCCTGGTACAACGAGCCTTGGGAAGGACTAATCGGTCAAAGAGAAACATTGTGGAAAAGTTGTCAGCATACCCATTGTCCACAGGCATGTTTTCATTATACAAGTTGAAGCCCACGTGTACCTCGATCTAGTTGATACTGGACTATAAGCTACAAGAATAATATAAGTTGATTTTTAACTTTTTTTCACAAGTCATATGTACAGCTGAGTGATAAAGGATATCCAGTACAAGGGTATTAGGGTAAAGCGATGACTTAAATCAGTTAAGGCCAATCCATTATCTCCAGACATATTATCATACTTGTTACAACACTGTTTTACAGTCTGGATACAATCAGTGGTAAGTCATAATATTTACATATTATTATACTCGTTAATACATAAACTCATCAACTAAATTTATATTCGTCCGGTCCTTTGGATGCCATCAGAAATGAAATTATAATTACTCATTTCCTAGACCTATACAGTCGCTCCGTTTTCACATACAGTACTGTATCCTTTTGGTTTCCTTAAATGTTATTGTCAGTTATTAGTGTTTCTTGGGTGAAACTGGTGCAACCGAAAATCACAAATGGATATTTTGTTTTGAAAACATTTATAATTAATAACTCATTTTGTTAACATGTGAAATATGTTTTAAATTGATATAAAATGTAATGTTGTTATCGGGCCATACTGCGAAGACATCCAATGAAAACCCGGTGATTGGCAATAGTCTTCGAATCAATTCGCCTAATAAAACGGCACAACAAATGCGCGGTTTTATATCGCGTTTCTATAACAACAGGAACCAAGCACCCTGATATATAACATCTAATATTATCTATAAGGGTGCATGTCAGTAACATTGGATAACGGTTTTTGTGCGATTTATATGAAAATATCAGGTTCCTGTGCCACAACAGTCTTCTGTTTCTGCTGCTTTCGTTATATGTTCTGTTTGTAGATTTATCCAAGAGTCGCTATTATATCGAAACAGAGTACGCTTTCAAGATGAATTTTGAAGTATTTATATTGTTTATCGTTCTATCAGTCACGTGGGCAGCATACAAAGGTGACACGTGTCCTTCACATTGTCGATGTTTTGAATTCTTTGGCGTCCAATCAGCATACTGCAACGGGACTGGAATAAAATCCGTTCCACGCGGTATCCCGAACAACACGCAACTTCTAGACATTTCGTACAACCCTATATCATTCATCAAAGTCGGAGACATCGAACAACTACCAAATCTTGAATATATTGTCATCATGTCCAACAAGTACACGGAAGGAAGTATTGAAGCCGGTGCGCTGGACTTACCGAAACTTACTAACGTAGATTTAGGGGACAATGCTTACACATCTATACCAAATATCATCCCAGAGAAAATAACAACATTAATAATGTCTTACAACAATATCGCCTTATTAAAAACCGGCAGTTTTAACAAATATTCTGCTCTGAAACTGACAGATTTAACTAACAATAAAATAGAGCGTAAGAAGAAGGGACTTTCTCAAACTTGTTCCAACTGACAGAAATCCGTCTGCCATTCAATCATCTAACGAATGACGGTTTACCATCAAATGTGTTCTCCAAGAATTTGAACTTGACACAGATATCATTAGGGTAAGTGCATGCAGTTATTTAGAGTGTACGTGACATTGATCATAGTAATTATACTACCCAAAATTAGTAAACGGTCAACAGTTTTTTCGCGTTAATATACTGAAACATACGTAACATGGACTGATTGAATTCTAAAAAACATAATGTTACATCTTCCATACTCTAAACAAATAAAGTTTGCTTTAATCGATTGTGTCTAGGTGCTGCTAAGCCCGACCTTATCAAAATGGCTGTGTAACATTCAAACCACCGTGGTAAAAGAATGCGGACCGTGTTATGACATTTTTGGTCTTGCACTATATGATAATAGAAAAAGACAGAAATATCCAAGTTATTTAAGTTGGATCCACCTCTTTGGTTTTTCTTAGTTGGTTTTAGTCGTACGACGGACATACATACCGATTACTTGACCCTTTGTCTTGTAATACTACCATTGCAAGATATATACATCCAAGTGGTAAGGATTATTTGCAAAACATCTGGTTCGATTTTGATCCATGTGGATATGTTTGAGAATTTTGAAAAAGTTCAACACCTCTCTTATACTACATAGTTGTGTCAGCTCAATCGTCCTCAGCAATGGTTGTGTATTTTCTACGCAATGGTTGTGTATTTTCTACGCAATGGTTGTGTATTTTCTGCGCAATGGTTGTGTATTTTCTACGCAATGGTTGTGTATTTTCTACGCAATGGTTGTGTATTTTCTACGCAATGGTCGTGTATTTTCTACGCAATGGTTGTGTATTTTCTACGCAACGGTTGTGTATTTTCTACGCAATGGTTGTGTATTTTCTATACAATGGTTGTGTTTTTTCTACGCAATGGTTGTGTATCTTCTAACCGATGGTAGTGTATTTTCTGCCCAATGATTGTGTATTTTCTTCGCAATTGTTATGCATTTTCTATGCAATTGTTGTGTATTTTCTGCGCAATGGTTGTGTATTTTCTACACAATGGTTGTGTTTTTTCTACACAATGGTTGTGTATTTTCTACGCAATGGTAGTGTATTTTCTACGCAATGATAGTGTATTTTCTACGCAATGATAGTGTATTTTCTACGCAATGGTTGTGTATTTTCTACGCAATGATAGTGTATTTTCTACGCAATGGTTGTGTATTTTCTACGCAATGAAAGTGTATTTTCTACGCAATGGTAGTGTATTTTCTACGCAATGAAAGCGTATTTTCTACACAATAGCTGTGTTTTTTCCAGGTACAACAATTAATAAATCTAAACCTGTTACTAAGGAACCTGCCAGCATCTCTACAAGTAATGTACTATAGTGCTAACAATATTACAACAATCTGTTCATATGCATTCAGCTCTACACCCAATCTTCAAGCCTTAGATTTCCTAAATGGCAAGGTTATTAGGTTAAAAACCCACTAATAGCAGAATTGTCCTGTTAAATATATACTATGTAGCTAAAAATAATGCGCATCTTGTCTGCGTTTTAAAAAAGTTTTAATTATTGTATCACTATTTTCAAAGTTTGTAATCGCATTGGATAATTGTAGCAACTCAAGCAGCTTAAGAAAATCGCAGCTGAAAATCTGTACGTCACAATATTTCGAGACAAAACGAGCAAAATATAACTCTAACGCGATATTCTGCAATGTCAATATAAACAGAAATCACTGACCATTACATCGATTTAAAGAGAGCAGAAGTTTATTTTACCTGCTCACTTTTATTCACCAAGTAAATTAAAATTACGGTACACATTGAAAAGATAATCCATTTTCCAATATCCTTATGTTGTTTTACCTGATTTATCTATTTACTTTAGGTGGCACACGTCCAAATCTGGGTAAACCATGTTTTTTGAGCCGTGACGGAAGGTAACACTTCTTAGTCATGGTATGTGAATATACCTGGTTAAAGTCTCTTTGGTATTGGATTGGTAACTGTCATTGATCACATATATTGCTTTAGCCTTAATACATACCATATATATATCCGTTGAGGGCAAATCAACCTTCCTGAATAAATTAGTCATGGCTAAAAAAACATGGTTTATCTATATCGCTATAAAGCTATACTTTATTCCTTTAAACACAATAATAATACTTTCAGCTGCGAGTTTGTTACAATAGGGATTCATTTTGTTTTTGTAAATTGTTAAAATGGGTACAGCTTCAATAGATATCAGAGCAGAGATTAGTACATGTATGTAATATGATCATACCATGTATCATTATTATATGTAACTGGCCATGATATGTTCGGTCTAAATGAAGTATATATCGATGGCTTAGCATTAGAAGGTCGTAACGTAGATTTTGTGAAGTTTTGAGTTTTGTGTAAATATTCTACAATTTTGTTCAATATTTACCTGTAAATTTAAATGTGTATTTGCCTGAGGCAAACATGGCCCAATGCATACCAGGGATTATACAATACAATAGGTATAGCCTGTATGAGATTGGGAAATTATCACCTATAAAACCTGATACCCATACATTGACAACATTAAAACAGTTAGGAATACTTAAGTTTAGGGGTACTAGAGGGGGTCGGTGTAAACGCACATGGGACTTGAATGATGGTGTAAATTTAAAAAACATTCAGACACTTCCCCAAGAAATACCTACTATAGTAACAACTTTATTTCCTAGAACCAATCCTGAAAATTCCAGAACCAACCCCGATAATCTCGGAACTAATCCTGAAAACGACAAAAGTGACCAACATCATGACTTGACTAAGATCAAATGTGAATCACTCACTGTTTGCAAAGGCCAAAGTTATATAAAGGTGTGTTGTGTAAATCCAAGGTCAGTCAAAAACAAGAGTCTTGCCCTTTCAGATTACATAGTGTCTAATGATTATGATATTGTCGCTCTAACTGAAACATGGCTTGGGGGACCCTCCGATAAGTCTTGCATTGCTGAGCTTGTTCCCAGTGGCTACAAAATAAAACATGTCCCTCGCTGTGGACGTGGCGGTGGAATTGCAGTTGTATACAAAACTTCATTAAATATTCAACTTCTTACTTCTACTAATGATAAAGTTTTCACAACTTTTGAACACATGGAATGCACGGTATCCATTAAGAACTATTCTATGCGTCTAGCTGTTGTGTATAGACCACCACCAACTTCTAAAAATGGCCTAAAACTAGTACTTTTCTGGAAAATGAATGGCCATCCTTTCTGGCCAAACTTGTAATAACGGAAAGTAACATCATAGTTGTTGGGGATTTGAACATACACCTAGACAATCTATTGAATTTAGACACTGTGAAGTTCACAAGTATTCTTGAATCTTGCGGCATGCGATAGCACGTCACTGGGGCAACCCACGTGGCTGGTCACACATTGGATGTGGTAATCACAAGAGACACTGACACTTCTGTCTCACATGTAGAAATATCTGATCCCGGTCTACCCGACAACAGTGGAAAGACCTCTCGTGATCATTTTGCAGTAGTATTTAAAGCTTGCGCTGCTAAACCTGCTCCTATAAGAAAAACAGTAAATTTAAGAAAGTTAAAATCTATTGATATCAATGAATTCAAAAAAGACATTGAATCCTCAGATATTTTGAGCAGTGGGATGCACATATCAGACGTTGATGAACTAGTTGAGGTATATTCCCGTGGACTTTCATCACTAATTGACAAGCATGCACCCCTAAAATCAAAAACAATAGTTTTAAGACCCTCCTGTCCATGGTACACTGAAGATCTACATGACGCCAAACATCTGAGACGAAAATTGGAGCGAAAATGGCGAAAATCTAAATTGACAATAGACCATGAAATATATAGGAATCAATGTTCGGTAGTCAACAAAATGTTGAAACGATCCAAAGTATCCTATTACACAGATAAGGTAGAGTCCTGTGGTCGTGATCAGAAAGGGTTATTCAAGATAACTAAACATCTGATGGGTGAAGAAAAAGAAGTAGTGTTGCCAACTGGTAAACCTGCTAAAATGCTTGCACAGGATTTCAGTGATTTCTTCATTAACAAAATTGAAGCAATACGTACTGAAATAGCATCCACTATTCAGTCATACCAACAAAACGACAGTGTTGAAGTCGAAACTCCGTTCGGAAAAGAGCGATTGTCAGAATTTTCTCCAACATCTGAGGATGAAATCCGAAAACTAATAAATAAATCACCTAGTAAATCATGTGAACTTGATCCAATACCAACATGGCTGTTAAAGGATTGCTTGAATGAACTACTGCCATTATTAACAAGAATATTCAATGCATCACTCAAAAGTGCTTATGTACCCAAGGCTTTTAAAAGCTCCAGAATAAGACCACTGATAAAGAAGCCAGGCCTTGATCAAAATGTACTGAAAAATTATAGACCTGTGTCAAACCTACCTTTCATTTCCAAAGTTCTCGAGAAGGTAGTCGATGCTCGACTGGAAGAGCATTTAACACTGCACGATCTCCACGAAGAACGTCAGTCAGCAAACAGAAAATTCCATTCAACTGAAACGGCTCTTCTTCGTGTGCAAAATGACATCCTTTGCTCTCTAGATCAGAATAAAGCTACGGTCCTGGTAATGCTGGATTGATCAGCAGCTTTTGACACCATAGATCACAACATCCTACTACGCCGACTTGACAATCATTTCGGTATAATAGGCAAGCCACTAGAGTGGATGAAATCCTATTTGTGTGACCGCTACCAGACTGTCTGTATAGATGGAGAACTTTCAAAACCTGTACTAATGAACTACAGTGTACCACAGGGTTCTGTGCTTGGTCCGAAGAACTACATTATGTACACAAAACCAGTAGGTGCAATCTGTAGAAAACATCAATTGCAACATCATTTCTATGCCGATGAATCCCAATTGTATATGGCATTCAAACCAAAAGATTGTGTCTCGCGAGATGAAACACTGCAACGAATTGAAGCTTGTCTGAAGGATACAGTATCTTGCACTGGATGAAAGAAAATTTGCTGAAACTTAACGCCGAAAAAACAGAGGTAATCTTGTTTGTACCGAAAAGGAAAGCCAGTTCAGTCGACAATATCAATGTAAAAGTTGGTGATGCTGTGATCAGACCAACGTCGATGGTGAGAAACCTCGGGGCCATGTTGGATTCGCACTTGGATATGGACAAACATGTAAACTCTGTCTCAAGGTCGTGTTTCATGCAGATCCGACAAATAGGTCAAATCAGACAATACTTAACTGTTGATGCAACAAAATCCCTGATCAATTCTTTAGTAAGATCGAGACTGGATTACTGCAATTTATTACTATGTGGCACCCCGAAAATCATTCTGAATAAACTACAAATTATTCAAAATACAGCTGCCCGCCTCATCACACGGACACCGCGTTACAATCACATCACTCCTGTGCTGAAGGATCTTCACTGGCTACCTTAACAGTACAGGGTAGAGTACAATGTCTTGACTCATGTTTTCAAAGCACTACATGGAAAATCGCCTGGTTACATCAGAAGTATGTTGGAAGTATACACTCTGCAAAGACAGCTAAGGTCTCAAAATGATTCTGTTCTTCTAGTTGTGCCAAGGACGAGGACTGTGACTTACGGTGACCGATGTTTCACAGCTGCTGCATCCAAACTTTGGAATGCACTGCCAACAGCGCTCAGAGACAGTAAAACACTACCGTCCTTCAAGAAAGCGCTGAAAACGCACTATTTTAATAGAGCTTATTCATGCTGACTGTGTGTATGTTCCCATTAACTTGGCGCCCTATCATTTGGCCCAACGACCCACGTGTTCCCAGGACTATATATAAGCCCCATCCACCTATTGGTAGATCCCTACTATTAAGTTTAGTAGGGCCCCGTCTACTGGGTTAAGTAGAGCCCCACCTTCTGGGTTAAGTAGAGCTCCGTCAACTGTCTTCAATAGATCCCTACTACTAGGTTTAGTAGGGCCCCGTCTACTGGGTTAAGTAGAAGCCCGTCTACTGGGTTAAGTAGAACCCCCGCCTACTGGGTTTAGTAGGTCCTACTTTTATATTTTATGTACATTATATACTGTTTTAACCATGTGTTGGTCATGATTGTACAGCACTTTTGAACGTGTGTATACATGAAAAAAAGGGCTATATAAATATGGTATAATAATAATAAAAAAGTAACTACAAAATCGACATGTTGAGAAAACACGGAAAAAATGTCTGATATTTACTTTTTACTTATGGTAAAACAAACTTTTACAACTTCATTTTGGTCAACATGACAAGTTCAAATTTTTATGAAATTGGGCTCATAAGAAGCGCCTTGTGATGCTTATTCTAAATATGTATGAATCTTAAAAGGTCGTAAGTTGCACTTACGACCTTCTAATTCTAAGCCTTCGTTAAATGCTTCCTGGTTAATCCAAATGTGGCAGCTTAATACAGTACTAGTATAACTTAAATGCAGTATATAGCTTGGCTATTTTGACCTGAGCCTGACCTTTATGCAAGAATATATTACAAGGTTCTTGCTTTGAATATATCAATTTCCACAAGCAAATCGTGCAATATTGGTATTTCAGATTTGTGTTTATGTTACAAGTCGAGCGTCTTCGTGATACTCCCCGATTATGAAAACATACACTCGGTGTTATAAACGTAGACAATATATCGACTGTTAAATTATGCTAATCAATAGGTCAAGCTCATGTCAATGTGGGCAAGCTATACACCATAATTTATGTGGTATCGGTATAGAAGTGGGGATCACTTTCAGACATACATTTTCATAAATAGTAGTCGCATTCATCTAATATTTAATTAGTTATACGAGTTTCGAGTAGGCATACCCTGTTTTTTGTTACACTTAGTATGTACGTAGTTATTGTGTTATCTTCTCTACATACTGCATAAAGTTTAAACGATTAAAAAAAGTTGTCAAACTTATCTAGTTTATAAATGAATTAGATTACTCAATAGTATTTATAACTTCCTTGTATGCACAATTCTTTTGGTGTTGTGTTTTTTGTTGTGGGTATTGATGGACAAATGTGTATGTAACATTTTTGAGACTTTGTGCGAAAATCATTTGTTTTGCACGTGCATTTTGCATAATTTAAACATTCACGGTTCACTGTTCGCAGCGGCAAATTACAATCATCGAATTATCGGATATATTCCTCCTATACTACCCTCATGAAGACATGCAACAAATGAACACGATATCATGTTTAATAAAAAAAGATATACGCATCGCATGTTGGTGTACTTTTAGGTCACAAACCACCAAATAGAGTTGTTCTTTAACTCAATGTAAAGTGACCTTGGTCAGCCAAAAAAAATGTCAATTTTTTGTCCATGGGGCCCTCTCAAAATCTTTTAATCAATAGAAATAGCATCCAGCTTGAAGAAAATGAAAAAAAAGTAGGGGGTCATTTATTATATAAGAAAAATATGGTTCGTCAAACGCGGTGAACAGATTTTCTCACATGTACGGATTTACTCACTGTCCGTTAGCCCCAACCTTACTTTCACTTTCATATTTAAGCCAGAATACAAAATATTTCTGAATAAAACCATTTCACTACATCACATACATGCATACAAAGCATTTAACACCAATTTCATGATTCTGATGCTGATTTGTCAAGACATACCCCCATTTCCAGTCGCTTTAAAGTTTTTAAACGCACTATTTGACTGTATCTGAATTTGGTCCGCGTAGGCATTTAGTGGTTATTTACCTTATAACATTTAACAAGTGTAACTTCCTTGTATGAACAAGAGCGCTGCACAAAACCACATACTTACTAGAAGGCTATGGGACAGCATGGTGAGTTTGTATTTACCGTTATATTACATTTATTGAGCATTGATTGGATACCAATTAATACTTACAGCTTGTGGTATTTTCTATCATGTATAAGTGTGTATATTTTTACTACGGATCGTAATTTAGCACGTAATGTGTTTGCTTCAAAGGGATATACTAAAAACTGAATCAAAATCGAAACCTGTTAAATTATATGATATTATGAAAAGGGAAATACAGGATACTGAACTTTTCCTTAGATTCATTACAGTATAACAATACCACGTGACTTTTGACTACACACCTAAGAAGACATTTGCTTCACTTCGAAAACGAAAACAGCCAAAGTATTTTATTTCTTAACCAGTTTCCATGGAATATACGCCATGCTAAGGGGAAATTCTAAACTGTCCGCAACGTATAGCATCTCTATCCGTAGTTGGACCGTTTAAGCAAACATCCTGTCACGAGCGAAACCTCCGGAGTGTCGGACTAATAGAATTTTGAAGCCGTTTTTCCAAGGTTTCACAAGGTGTTAGACAAAACGACCCGGAAGATAGGGATCCAGTATTTCGTTGAAAGCTTACATATTTTCCTAACTGTGACGTTGGTTTCATAGAATTAGTAAAATAATAGCATACTTACTGCTCCCCCGAACAAAAACTACAATATTATTTTACCGAACCTACCGAAGCATCAAGTATTCTGTAATATCAATTTACCGAAGTAGTGACATTAAATCGTCATATCGTATTTCATGTATTTACTGATATTTTTAAATATTTTTTATGTATTTACCGAACACGCTGTCACCCGTTTTGTCCAATTCCCGTTCAGCTATTTGTAGTGCGCCCAGGATAACAATAAAGGCCTATTGGTAGATCCCTTCACTTAAGTTTAGTAGGGCCCCGTCTACTTGGTTAAGTAGAGTCCCGCCTACTGGGCAAAGAAGAGTCCAGTCTACTGTCTTCAATAGATCCCTACTACAAGTTGTAGTAGGGCCCTGTCTACTGGGTTAAGTAAAGGCCCGTCTACTGGGTTAAGTAGAGGCCCGTCTACTGGGTTAAGTAGAGCCCCGCCTACTGGGTTAAGTAGAGTCTAGTCTACTGTCTTCAATAGATCCCTACTACAAGTTGTAGTAGGGCCCTGTCTACTGGGTTAAGTAGAGCCCCGTCTACTGGGTTAAGTAGAGGCCCGTCTACTGGGTTAAGTAGAGCCCCGCCTACTGGGTTAAGTAGAGCCCCGTCTACTGGGTTAAGTAGAGCCCCGTCTACTGGGTTAAGTAGAGCCCCGTCTACTGGGTTAAGTAGAGCCCGTCTACTGGGTTAAGTAGAGCCCCGTCTACTGTGTTAATTAGAGCCCCCGCCTACTTCAATATTTTATGTATTTTATATACTGTTTTAACCATGTATTAGTCATGATTGTACAGCACTTTTGAACGTGTGTATACATGAAAAAGGGCTATATACGTGTATATATGGTATAATAATAAAATAATAAAAAGTGGTATCGTCTGTATAGGCGGAAAAGCATGCATGCAGGATTTACCCGAGTTATTTTAGTGTACTAAGTACAATCGACCATACGTGTTTATTTAAGTGACCGATTTTGTATAGATAAACCATGTTTTTTTAGCCGTGACTAATTCATGCAGGGAGGTTTATTTGCCCTCAAAGGGTATAGGTATGGGGTATGCATTAAGACTTAAGCAATATAATTATTGTGTGATCACTGAGAGTAACCAATCCATGGCTATGGAACGCATTAACTGTCTTATATTAGCAAACAGTTCGATATCATGTCAATATCGCTGAACATAAATGCATGCAACCACTATATAATTGCAAAACCTCTATGTATAAATATAAAACATGAATATATAATGACAAAACATTAATTTTGTATGTAAATAAACGGGTGATTTGATTTTAGCCCTGTTATTTGTTCGAGGGCAGTCGTATTGGCCTGAGGCCGTTATATATAGACAAATAACATGGTAAATATCAAATAACCCATTTATTGACAATTTTATTAAATAAGTATTCATTATATTAAAATTGTCTTCTCATGTAACGCTAGCACATTAATCTAGACCGACATATAAGACTGCGAAAAAATGTGAAAAAATTTTATTTCAGATTTTTGCATCCAAATTTAGTCCAAATTGATCTAACTAAGAAAATGAATACCCATATGGCATGTTTCCGCTCAGTAATAAAACAGTTATATGCATTTTAGTGAGTAAAAATCGATTCTCCATAAATTCAGCGGAAAATCTCTATCACTCTTTGGTCCTGTTTATTGGCCAATCAGATTGCTTTAAAGGCGGGCCAATATTAATATCACTTTTCGGCCCTGTATATTAGCCAATCAGATTTTATAAAACATTTCAGCCCGGGTCGATAACTGATATGTATTTTTGCCCTGATATAGTGGAAACATGGCTTTTATGAGACTATGTAAATGATGTGTTATAGGGCTGATAATTGATAGTTGTTTAATAAATAAAGATATAACTTCTTTACATGTAGATAAACATTTATATATAAAGGCATAACTTCTTTATAAAATTATGTAGATAAAACATATTTTATATTTATATATAGAGATTTTGCCATTATATAGTGGTCGCATGCATTTATGTTCAGCGATATTTACATTATATCGAACTGTTTGCTAATATCAGACAGTTAAAGCGTTCCATACATGGCCCACTAGCAGGCATTTAACCGGGTAAATTCACATACCATGACTGAAAAATGTGAAATTCCGTCACGCCTAAAAAAACATGGTTTATCTATAACAGTATAGATCTACAACGACCTTCGAAAAATGACCCCTGGACGAGTCCATATGCCAAGGTTGAAACGATATTTACCGTTATTTTATGAAAAAATATGAACACTCATGAGAAAAACACAGTTTACTTCAAGCTGGCAACATGGCTTAGTGGATAAACTCTTCTATTGGCAGAAACATACTTTATGTATGGGCTGTGGGTTCGAGTCCGCTGCTATACTCTTTTTCAATAATTCAATTTATTTTTCAATAGTTTTTATCGTATTACGTGTATATTTTAATTCTAAATATTTTATAAATTCACGTTTTATAACTTAAAAAAATATTTTGTTTCCATTACATTGATTTAGTCATGATATCGTATTTATTGCTCAATTTTCATCTTCATGCTCAGATGATAATTGGATATAATTACTAATAACTCGAGTCATTGGCTTCGCTGCAATCACCATTTTAAGAATTTGCAGTAGAAACGTCGGAATTAGCTAATGATGTTATGTCTGTGTGCTGCAATGGTCATAGTACATCGCTTACAATAGATTATTTATTCTTTCTAGTGTGAGTTCGGACCCACTAACGAACAGTTTTTTTTAAATTTAATAAACATATACTTACATGTAATGCTATATGCATTCATTGTATTACCCGATTATGATCACATATCATTATATTTTGTTCTATTCATATTTTGCGTTATTCTTTGTTCCTATATTAATTATATCAATTATACAATGTGTAAGTATCAATTGAGTTACACGTTTCAACGCTGAGACAACCTTATATGCAGTCTTATATACTCTTGTCAGTCCGACAACCCTCTCTCACACACTGACAATTAAGTCCTATTACCTTCTCCTCCATACAAAACCTATGTACGTTCTCGATGAGATCGTTCGCGTCGTCGCTATATCTGTGTACCAGCTATGACATATGTGCTTCCTACTCATTGAGACTTTTATAATTATGCATCTCTGTGTAATTAGACAAGCACGAAACATGTTTGATGAGCAAATTTTAAAAAAATATATAGTTGACTGCGATTCGAACTCATTCGTTCAGTTTTGAAGTACTCGTATTCATGGTAGCTTAGCCGACTGCGCTATGCGCACTACTTGATAAGTTTATTCTTAATGCATGCTTTATCGGTAAATGCGCCCCTATAACCTGGATTACTCAAATGTTAAAAGTACAGTTACGCCCGAGTGCTTGTTGTAGATCTATAGACCAATCTGGTCAATGTTTATAAACATCTCGTTATCCTGGACAATTTTGCTGATTCCAAATATGATTTATGTGCTCGGCTGGTTAGGTTGAGTGTTACATTTCCTGTCTGATTTCCTCATACCTTTTGGGGACCCCGGTGATACCTGCATTTTTCACGAAATCGATCTTGCAAAAGTGTGAATGGATACATCGAAGCCCCTCCTAATAACCCTTGCATTGTCCATATTGGTATTGCTGCCAACATGAGACCTCTTTCCTGTTAATATATTTCATTTTTTCGTTTCAGGCGAAAGGAGATTTTTCAGCGAAAAGGTAGATATCTTAACTTACCATCATATTTTTCTATTCGTTCCCCATAGCGTACAGTAAAGCAACTGTCACAACTGAACATACTTTGCATTTCATACTGATACACACTCGTCGTTCAAATTGACCACATGATTGAACAACACTTGACACTGGTCAAAAATTTGAAGACCTATGGAGATTGAATTTCTTCTCCCAGGCTCCACTTGTAACACATTTCAACGGGGGCAAATGTATATACATTTTTTATACATTTATATATACAGTAAAACTTCATTATGACAAGCATCACTGTAACGAGCACCCTGTCTATGTCGAACAAATTTCGAAGCCCCTGTGAATTTGCTTTATACTTTATATAGATGTGCACCTTTATAACTGCATTTATAGTTCACCCTACTTCTTTGTCCAATCAAAAGCCTGGGATTTTCAAAATTTTGGACCACTTATTCATTTATTTGTGCAATGGACATAATAGCTATTAGTAAATCCATTTATTAGGACAATTTGGCTGTTTCCTAATATGGAAAACTAGACCCGCCTCCTCTCATAATTTTACTGTTATTCTATCAGCAATTTATAATCTGCTGAAGGTGATTCACCGTTGTTGGATTTTTCAGTAAAATGTATAAACCTATTATATTCATGAAGCATTTACGACAACCATTCTGGAAAATCCTAACAGTTTTGCTTGGCTAGTTTTTTTTAAGATATTCTTGGATTTTGGGGACAACCCATAAAAACTGATAATTGTAATTTACCGAAAAAGTTTTGCTTAAATCCTCATCAATTTGGTATACATAAAATTTCGTATATAAGGAACCAAACAGTAATTTTTATGTTATACTGTGCAAGGTTTTTGATTTTTTAATACTATTTTAAAATATGTTAATTTTCGTTTTTGAGTTTAATATGAAAAGTCGTTGAACGACGTACTGATTCCCTGCATACAACAAGTAGAGTGACAAATATTGAAGTATCATGCAAGATTTCATGACAATTGCTCGGTTAGTTTATTTTTATTACAAATTTACTGATTTCAGAAATGCTAAAAACAGGGGAGGTAACAAAAATAATCAACGTTTTGCACCCGTTGTATTCAGATTTCGCGATCATTCAATTTTTAAAAATAGTGCATACTTCAAGGCGCTTACAGTTTAATTTGAGTACTTCTGCATGTATTAGTTTATATTCTGAAGGAATAAATGCAAAAGAACCGTCCTCTAAAATTCTTGGGATACTGTTTAAAACTATTGAATAAGTTTGATATGGGCGCATAGAACTACGTTTTAAATACATCGTAACCAATTCGCTAGATTATGGGTTTATTATCATTTGGAATAAATCATCCATAGGAATTGAGCTAAGAGTGTATCTGTATTTTCATTAAAAGTATATAATCCGAATAACTAGTCAGTACACTCGTGATTTTAAGACATGGGAAGATGCTGAAAAATCAATTTTAAGCATTTTGTATTATTTGATCTCGGTTGTCAGACGCTTACAATACATCCAAGTGACTGCGATTTTTAAACTTCCACCAACTCAAAAGTGGTGAAACACCTTAATAAATTAGCTTTTCACTCTCAATACTCAATAAATGGACATGCTATTGTTTGCATACAAAAGCATTTGAAAGCTCACCAAAAGTGGGCGGGTAAACTATAAGCCGGTTATAGATCACATATTAGACTTATAAACAAATTAGACATGCGGTCGCTAGCGCTCCCTTGCTCTAATGTGTTTATAAATCTAATATATGATCTATAACCTATACTTATTATAGGATTAAACGAACATTTGTTCACTGATATGTTAACACTCAATAAGGAGAACACATGTACCATAAAACCCCTGAGGGTTTATTCAATGTGTTCTTCAGATTGTGTGTTAACATATCAGTGATTATTTTTGATATAAGCTTGATTTGAAGACGTCACCATAACCTTAGGTTGTGAGAATAATAATAGCTGCAGAAAATGTGGATATAGGACGTCGCCGTGTCTTATTTAAATACAATAAAGGGTATTAACACACATGTTACCCATGACTATGTAACACTACATCGTACTAACAGGCCAGGTAGAAAATGTACGGCTAAGAGGGACCTTTTCAGATTTACTTACTCCACCCACTTCAGAAAAGGACTTTTGCACAAACTTGTGTAAATGTCACTAAACAGGGGTTTACTGGGAGTGTAAATGTCACGTCTTAGCCAATCAGAATGCAGGGATTTGCCAACTTTGGAATGATATACATGTATCTGCTACACCGGCCTCATGGAGGTTGACATTAACGTAATGCCGTTCATATTTAACATTATAGAATATTGCTTACAGTGATTTAGAGGGGTGGTTATATATCTGTCATTCCAAGTTGTTTGGAAAGAAGAAAGAAGCAAGATGGCTGACTCTGTACAAAGATTGGAGAATGTTGAAAATATATAAGGTAAGGTACTGCGTGAATCATCATCAACGTAA
Organism: Spisula subtruncata; assembly: GCA_963678985.1. Taxonomy (NCBI): domain Eukaryota; kingdom Metazoa; phylum Mollusca; class Bivalvia; order Venerida; family Mactridae; genus Spisula; species Spisula subtruncata. The sequence continues at coordinate 44,212,535 of OY787666.1, forward strand.
ATGTATGCCAGGTATACAAAGAAGTGCGTACATAAAACATATTGTAATTACAGCGCTAATTGTGCCCATTATTTTTATGTATTCATACGCGCTGTCAAAAGTATACATATATAGACAGGTGACACTGTAACAGTTATTTCAATACAGTGTTGCACTATGTTTAGTTGCTCATTTATTTTTAACCGCATTGCTCACTGACTTCATTCTCTTCTATAGGGGAAGCATGTCCACTTTTAAAACGTTTACAGGGCTTATGTTGTTTATGTGTTAAAAGAATCTTACATTCGTGTCTTTCCATGTATAATTTATGAAGAGTGTTGGATAAAAATAATAAAATACTCCACAGAGCCTCGTATTTTATCACTTTTACCCAACTCGCTTAATAAATTCAATATGAAAAGACACTCATGTGAGATCATCTATATACCCATTGACAACTCGTGATAGATCCTCTATATCATCATGTCGCTGAAAATGATTTACTGATTTCAGGATCTAGCGAAGAAGGACAAACAAGCAACATCTGTTCATTTGTTGGTATGATCTAATTCATTTTTCACCCGATACTGTTCCACCATCTACCGTTTCGTTTCGTTAACAAATAGTTAATGCTCCAAACTTTCAAACAAGAATCTCTCGGGCCTGGACATGCCGAGCTCAAGATGCTCACAACAAAAGCACACACTTGTAAGAATTGTCTTTGTTGTGTATTTTAGGTCGCTAATATCTTATTTATGTTTAGGCCATACCAAATCGTTTCTTCGTTTAGCGTCTGAGCACATATAGGTTTGAGCATCTTTGGAACGAAAAAACAACGGTAGTTTGTAACATTTTATATCTACAAAATCAATTGAGGTGTAACTTTCATACTGTTCACCATAATTTCCCAATCCCTTGAACAGCGGTAGTTTTCACACAAACAAGTTTTAAGTCCTTTCATTAAGATATTATGATTGACAATGCTGAACATTGTTATGTAATATAATGACGAGGATAAAAGTCGTTATGATTTGGGTTTTTTGAGTGTGTTTTTAGCTCACCTGTCACAAAGTGACAGAGTGAGCTTTTGTGATCACTCTTCGTCCGTCGTCCGTCCGTCCGTCCGTCCGTCCGTCCGTCCGTCAACAATTGGGTTGTGTCCTCTCTAGCGGTCACAATTTTGGCCTAATCTTTATGAAACTTGGTCACAATGATCATCTTAACAAAATCTAGGTCAAGTTCGATATTGGGTCATCTGAGGTCAAAAATAAGGCTACTAGGTCAAGTAATAGAAAAACCTTGTTTTTCATTCTATCAAAGGGAGTGTACTCTGTAATTATACTGGTTGTGATCATGTAAGAGTTGTCTCTCTTACTATATTTTAGTTGTAAAACTACAAATGTGTACTTGTTAGCAGCTTTGAGGCTTTAATTTAAATTAAATGCAGAATGTGGATATAAGGGTTATCATCGTTTACAGTGATTGTATGTTTACAAACTATTAAACAATTATTAAGCTGTAATTATAGTCTTATGCAACCTTACTAATCGTTTTACATAGACTTATATAGGGAAAACATATAAAAATCTTCTTCTCTAAAACTACAATGCCTAGAGCTTTGATATTTGGTATGTAGCATCATCTAGTGGTCCCCTACCAAGATTGACCTGAGGTCAAAATTGGCCCCGCCCCGGGGGTTACCGTTTTACATAGACTTATATAGGGAAAACATATAAAAATCTTCTTCTCTAAAACTACAATGCCTAGAGCTTTGATATTTGGTATGTAGTATCATCTAGTGGTCCCCTACAAAGATTGTTCATATTATGCCCCTGAGGTCAAAATGGCCCCGCCCCGGGGGTCACCGTTTTACATAGACTTATATAGGGAAAACATATAAAAATCTTCTTCTCTATAACTACAATGCCTAGAGCTTTGATATATGGTATGTAGCACCATCTAGTGGTCCCCTACCAAGATTGTTCAAATTATGCCCCTGAGGTCAAAATTGACCCCGCCCCGGGGGTCACCAGTTTCTATATTTACGCTCTACCTTTGTTAGTCTAAATTGTGCAGGGCTTCATTTATAATCAGGTGAGCGATATAGGGCCATCATGGCCCTCTTGTTTGTCTCAGGATTGCTAGATAGGTTTTTGAACTTAGTGTGAACCCTTAACGAAAATACGATTTGATATGGCTTTATGGTTTGGAGTTGAATCTAACACTTGTCATTTTGTAAATATCGATAGGGTGCTCAAGTGGATATTGACTTAACAGATCCGTTGAAAATAAATATACAGTCAGATGGCAAGACGACCAAAATCAAAGGTAAATCAGTTTTTTATGCTAAAATATATGGAGATATTAGGCCCCTTTCCCCTCTCTGCAGAGTATACATTTTTCCCCAACAATTAAAAAAATCCCCTTTGAGTCTTGCGTAATATTTTTTCCACATAAATAGAGTAAATTCATTTGATAAATGATGCAGAATGGTTTTAGGTAAGTGAGTTTGACCTCCCATGCTTAAAATACCAATAATAATCAATGTAACTAGACATCTAAGGAGAGTTTAATAATAATTCAAAATTCTCTTTTAGCTTTTCGCCGTGCTAATTTCCCCCTCCTATGGGACCGTACCCCTTTCTCCCAAAAGTGAAAAGAAACACTGTAAATAGAAGATCATTAATGAAGTCATTTAAATGGATAGACAGCGTACATTCTATCAGCCAGTGCTGGTATTCACAAAGCATCTAAGTAGAAAACTTAAATATTTTGACTTAAGTCAAAAATATTGTTACAAATATTTCTACACAACAGAGATTAGCCCATGTTGTCTTGGTGATTGGTGTGCAAAAAGTCAATAATCTTTATTACCATATTAAACTGGCACGCGAAGGTTTATCCAGTGTTCAATGTGATTATTATTTACCGTTAAAGTTTATTTATAGGGTAATGAATGACAACTGGTGTGATATCAATTATATATCAACATTGCTATTCCTCTAACTTGATCATGACTTTAACATGTACGTAATGGGTGAATTATCATTCCTACTTGATATATGTATTTACTTATATAGATTTTTTATTAAAAGGTCCCAAAACAAACTTCAATAGATTGAATTTCAGTTCTTTGTATGACTTTATTTCTGGATATATTGCTCGTGTCTGTATGACTGTCCAGATTCATCCCCGTCTGGATCACTGGTTAATTTCACTGAGCAATAATAACCCACATGCTTCACTCCACTATGGTGTAAATTGGTACCTGTGAGGACAGTGTTATTTTCTTATTGGTGCCGCAGATCGATGTTGCCACACACACGGAACAGAAAAAGTCTCTTAAATCGAATGCAGGTAAAAAAAATGGTAACTTTTAAATATTGGGAACTTTGTTAACTGCTCTGTTCTTTAAATCTATTCAGCCAATACGCCAGAAGAATGGTTGCGTTGGTTGGAAGCCTTGAAGTACTGTACAGTTTTACAGGTATGATAATGTTATATAAATGCGTCCAAAAGTCCATATTGATTATGCTTCTATTATTTCGCTACATATTCACGAATTTTGAGTATTCTCCATCGTCTCGAAGTTTTTTAATCATTTTTAAAGAATTTATCAAGTATAAAATCTGAGCTGACGTTTTTGGTCGGAAAAAACATCTGCGTGTCGAGGAAGAACCACTGTATGCATACATGTTCATAATAATAATTGAAACACGCACAAAATACATTACCTCTCAAGCATCGTCATTTTCCGCTCTGGCTAGTACGTAAGTACCCTGGCTAACACATAGTATCGGAGTTCACGGGGTGGAGCTAGGTTATTCAACATTTGTGTTTGCTGCAATTATGTCGCTGCTTTTTGACAGCTGGTACTTAGGCAGTGCATTTTACTCGTTCTGTTATATACTGAGCAAAAGTTTCGCAAACGAATGAAAAATTCTTAATTTTTAAATTGTTAAATCGAAAGAACTTTTTACTAACACTACCCATAGATGTGCCCATTATGTTGAACCCATTTCCGTTGGCGTCCGTCACGCTTGAATGATCACACCCTCACAAATGGTAATTTGGTAAAACGTCTATTTAAGCGCTCAAAATAAGGCGATTTCATTTTCGACTAAATGTTCACTTCCAATTTACTTGCAACATGTCTGTGATACGAAATATACAACTCGTTAGTCAAATCAGTTAGCAAAAGAACGCTTAATATGATGGCTAAAATTGATAGTCAGGAACATAATCGTGTATATAAGAGTCTAGAGGCTGGCGTTTCGCTAACAATACGCAGTGTCGGATAAAATTGACATGACTCTATCATAATAAGACTGTTGTATCATATCCAACAGACGGCCGTGTATATGACGTACCACGTTACGACAGGTCAAGGGTCAATGCCGCCTACATAGACAGGTATTGGTGCAATAAGTTTAGTACCAAATCAACGGCATTGTGTTAGCTTAATCATAGTCCATCAGACATTTAAATTGACGGGACACTTCCTTTTATTTTGCAGTTTTATTTACAGCTCGCTGTTTCTTAAAATCACAGTGTCTATTACGACTTCCACAATTGTTTGTGGTCAAAGGGTGATAATTTTGTACAATAATCGATTAAAATTACTTCCCCTTCCACTGCAAAAACAGTAGTAAATAGTTTGCGAAACTTTTTACGCTCAGTATATGTTGAAAACTTTGCCTTTTATTTGTGATAAAAAATGTAGCTGGTGTGTTATGTTGTGTGTATTCGACTGTTCAGTTCAGTGCTGCCTTTCCTGTCCGACATTCTCTTATTTATTTTGCTTCACTAGGATGGAGTTTATCTTATGTTTCCTATATTGCAGCATAGAAACAGTGTCGATGAAGAAACTGTCGGTTCTGAGATGCAGGTAAGACGAAAACTATTTTAAAAGTCTACTAAGTGCTTGTGATGTTCCATTGTACATGATTAAGGGGTGGATCTAAATGTGGTTGCAAATAACTGGTACACTATATGCGATAACCATAAGTTAAAGACACCTGGGGTATTACGATTGTGTTTACTGTGTTTGTTAAGTGCTACATGCATGCTTTTAATAACAGTTTAAATATTTTTTCTGCTTTCTAGGAGGCTCCATGTGCATTTTTAACGTTTAAGATGATTCCAAGGAGACTCGTCCATTTTAAGACCCCCTCTGTAAAGAAATATTATATTTCCATCCCCTGTCTAAAATATATCATTGAGAGTCCATTCTGAAAATATAGAATAATAAAGAAGATAAGTCGTCAGGACCCTCATTTGACCGTTTGTTTTGGGGACCCATTCCCTCCTAAATTAATATGCATGTCTTCTATTTTTCTGAAAAAAAAATCCCCTCCAAAACTGTTTTGTTGTTATAACTTGGAATTGGCTTTAAATATTTATTACTTATATAATAATATTGATATCTATAAATGACAAAATTCCGCTACGTAAGCCCCCCCCCCCTGTACCCAAAGTGTGCCCTGGTCGCACAATAATGTACCAAATGCATTATTTTCTTCAGTGTGGCCATGACGACATTGAGATCCCTCAAACTCTAAGTACAGATCCACTGGTGAGTACATTTATTATTAGGTCTCATAAATGTTCATGAGTAATCTTGCAAAGAACACACCACGTGATATGTGACATCTTGAAGGTGCATACCCTTTTTATGGCCGACGATGTAACAATTACAGGAACAACTAAAAAAGTCGCAATTTGGTTGATCTTATAAAAATAGTTTTGTTCATTAGAAATTTTAAAATTTTCGAAACCATACAGTTAAATGTATTGTTCTACTAGAGTAAATTGTTTGTTATTGTTTTCCAGTATATTTGTGTGTGTACAATTGACTTCGGAACAACATATTCAACTTGGGCATTTTCATTCATTTCTGATTTTAACACTGACCCAACCAAGAGTTTTGTAAAGTTGTGGAACGCAGGAGGAAGCAGTGCCTTGCAGTCAGAAAAGTGTCCCACTGTCGTGCTTATCAATCCTGATGGTATTACTTTAAAGGCCTTTGGGTATGAAGCTGAAAATACTTACGTAGAATTGGCAAAAGATAACAACCATCGGGAATACTTTTACTTTAGAAGATTCAAAATGATTCTCCATAAAGCACTTGGGGAGGTAAGTATGTCATGTTTGTGAAGACTAACTTGTTTTAAGATATTCTATGCTCATATCTTTAACAAAAAGAAAGAAAATAGCATTGGGCCAAACCAAAAGCTGATCCCTATGAATGGTCATCGAATTAAATTCTGGCACCCTCAGGGTGTTGCTATATATACATGTACCAGGGTTTTCTGTATTGTTAGAAACGTCTGATGGGAGTTTGTATTTTGTACCAATTTCGACGAAAATCTAGTGATACGATTTAATGTTTGAGAACCCATTTGAGTAACTCCGTTCATTTTAAACTTTTAAATGTAACATGTCATCGTACAACTATAATAACTATACACAATCTAGTAGGTGTATCAAAATATGAAAAACAAAGTAGTGTTTACTCGGTGGGTGAGTGCATGCGTATCTGTGTGTAATACATAATACAATTAGTTATTTGGCAAACGTATACATAGAACATTCTATCTTAAGAGCCTAGACAGGGATGTTACAATTGAAGATATAAACGGACGAACCCTTCGAGCTATAGATGTAGTAGCAATGACTATAAAGTACCTCTTAAATGACATGAAAAGTGAATTAAACAAACAAATAATAACACGTGCAACTGATGAAAATATTAAATGGGTCCTGACTGTTCCAGCGATATGGACTGATGGAGCCAAACAAATCATGAGAGAAGCGGCTATACAGGTAAAGAGTTATTTGTAATTAATGCATGGCATATGCCATAGTGCATGCTTGATTATATATCGACAACTTATGCATAAATCAGAATGATATTTTGCACTGGATTTCCCTGCCATGTAATTAACCATATTAGATAACTCTCGATTAAATTTCTTTTTGAGCCCGATTGCTTTGTGTGAGATGTTAGTCACAACCAACGGTATGTCCGATTTTGACCGAAACATAATTTTGTCATGCTTTGACCAATCTTGCTTATATTTGACATGAATGTTCAACTCTATCTTTAGTTCCACACACTTTGTTTCTATATCAAAGGTCAATGTCACAATTGGAGGTCATGTGTCAAATTGAAGCTTTCCTAACCATAATTTGGCCATGCATCGATCAATCTATCTCATATTTAGCATGAATGTTCACCTCCATGAGGCGGAGTGTCATGTCCAAACATTCAGATTTATATCTCAAAGGACAAGGTCACTGTTGTGGGTCAAAGGGTCTGGGCATGCTTTAATTTGAACTTTAACATTGTACCGTAAGATGAACAACAGGCGGTCGTATCAAATATATATGGTATTCTAAAATGCAGTCTGTTACGTTTCATTATTTGTCATGTAATATGACGTCGAAAATGACGTCAAACGTGACGTCATCAAACAGTTGTGATTTATTGCAAAGTTTTATATACACAAAGAAGGCCAATTACACGTGCTATGTTAGAATTTCTGACCTTTATAATGTGTGTATATTGCTACAGGCTGGTATAGCTTCGGAAAGACTATCACTGGCTCTTGAACCGGAAGCCGCTTCTATCTTATGTAGACATATTCCTATGGATGGTACTGGGATGACTGGCTTAGCAGTCGGTGCCAGATACTTGGTGTTGGATGCTGGAGGTATTGACTTTCTTTTATATCGTTCAGACATTGAAATTACACAATGACATTCGCCAATAATATTTGTTGTGATGCTTCTAATAATCTTGGGGAATAAATACATCAATTTTTCATTATTTTCTTGAATGATTTATTTTTTATTCTTTGTTGCCTCTTGTGTTCTGATGGTGTGGCACACTTGATTATATTATATTCATACCATTACAGTTAAAATGGAACAGTTCTACAAGTTAACCAAATAACATTAGTTAACAATGTTGTCTCCCTTTGTGCTGGGTCACCAGGACTGCAATAATATAACATTGTGAAGAACTCGTTTTTTTGTAAAACAGCAAATATTGAGCATAATGGAATTATATTCCCCTTATTGTTTTTATTAAGCTTTGTATCAGATTGAGACAAACTTGCTCGACACCAATGACTCGTAAATAGGAGGGTATACTTTACATCACAATTGTCCTGACTTTTCTACTTCTAATTCTCTGTCATGATGAAGATTGACTACCTGAAGAAGGCTACCTTCCCTGTCGGATTTTCTCATACCTTTTTCACATGATTTTTACATGGAATTGAATTATCTTAATTTTGAAACACTTTCCTTCAGTTCAATTCCATGCAACTGTACAAAAACCATAGGTTCACTTGTTTTATAAGTATACTTGTATTATTATAAAAGTGTATATTCTATGCTGCCACAAAATCAATTTGCTAGTCTAGCACGTCATATCAGTGTGATATATAATTTGTATAAAAATTTAAAGCAAATTCACAGGGAGATAGAGATTGCTCGAAATAAGCTAGGTAATATTGATGATTGTCTCAACGAAGTTTACTGTGTTGCCTTATATTGTGTACATGTGTGAAAATATTCCCTACATCCGTGTCATGTTTTATTACAAGATAACAATCCATACAACTGTGATCTTACCCAGTATAATATATGACATGGTAATATAAATATTGTTCAACTATATTTAGAGCTCACTATCAGTTGACAACATTTCAATAAGCAAACAAACTCAGGAACAAATATCCTGGTGAGTAGAGTGATGATCCGTGCATGGAACACACTGCGGTGTCATTTTTCAAAAGTGCATTCGTGCAACCCGTTGTCTTAATAAACAGTTTTCCAAATCTATTTGCTTTAGGTGGTACGGTTGACGTAACGATACATGAAGTAGAAGATGCTGGTCGTTTGAAAGAAGTACATGCAGCTTGTGGGGGAGCATGGGGTGGTACATGTGTCGACAGGGCATTCCGGGAGCTTCTGAAGAATGTCCTTGGTGAGAGTGTTGTTGAAAGACTTCAAAGTGATCACATGGATGATTGGGTCGATTTTTGGCGTACGTTCGAAATTAAAAAGAGGGAGTTCAGGGACATCAAGACTTTGAATGAAGTCACTCTAAGAATACCACTGTCTGTAAGTGAAACATATCAAAATATAACGGGAAATGATCTGGCAACAGGAATAAGTACTGGACCATACCGATCAAGGATTCGAGTTGAAAGAGACAAGCTGCATTTTACACCAGATTTGTTTAGAAGCTTGTACAACGATTCTATCACAAACACAATTGGCCTCTTAACTGAATTACGGAGAGAGAAATATTTTGATACCATTTTGATGGTAGGGGGATTTTCCGAATCAATTTTACTTCAAGAGGCAATCAAACAGATTTTCAGGGACTGCAATGTGATTATTCCCAGCGGATGCTCTACCGCAATCGTGAAAGGGGCTATAATTTGGGGTCATATGCCACATATTATTTCGCAACGTGTTCTGAAATACACATATGGCGCTCAGTCGTCGGTGAATATTGCCATGAACGATAAGAACCATCAACATTGTGATCGACATACAATAGAAGGGAATTTACGCTGCTTTGATGTATTCAGTACGTATGTTGTAATAGGAGAAACAGTAAAATACGGAGAAAAAATTACTAAGATATGCCATCCATATAAAAGAAACCAACAGAACATTAAGATCAATGTGTTTGCTTCGATTGAACCAGACCCTATACATGTGTTTGATAAAGGATGTAAACTACTTGGAAATCTGTCTATTAGACTGAGAGAACCAGCGCGAGATCCTGACGCAGTACACATACTGGTGCACTTCAAATTTAGTGGAACCGAGTTGGTGGTTGACGCTGTAGAAGAGGGCAGTGATGAAAAGGTGACAGTCACACTGAATTGTCTTGGTTAATATACTTGTAAGTAACGTGTATGAAACTGCCAGTGAATGCCGCACATATATGACTTATTACTAATTTATATTAGAAACTCATAGATTGCTGAAAATAAATACAATGCAATGTACGAATTTTTTATCAACAGTAGACTGGCAACTTTCATTGATTCTCTTCAATAATGAGTGAGATAAACCGTGAGTTAGTGGTGAATATGCATGTGTATTGGCACCATATTTCGTATACGAATCCCTCAAAACTAAACTGGCCCCTGTCAGGACAGGGTCAAAAGTCTTATATGAGTTCTGTATAACGTATACTTTGATCTACGTTTTCATATGAATAATGTACATGTATTATGTTAGTTAATGAAGTAAAATTGTAGAACCGGACTAAAATGTTTTAATATCCATTCTAACATGCATGCGTGTTTGACCATTACTATAAATTGTCGATTTATTCTATAGTTTTTAGCATTATACATGTAATATAACTTATCTTGTTAATAAACCAAAACGTTAAGCAAATGTTTAAATCTTCTAAATAAACTTTTTGAGTATTTTGTTGAGTTTAGAAATACTACGCCAAGAAGCACAAGAACACAACAAAAACGAAGAGCTTGCTCTTTCAGTCAGACAAATTTATCCTCCGAACTAGGAGTGAGTAGACCAAAACGAACCACAAAGACGAAAGGCTCCAAAGCAACTCGAAACAGAAACATTATGCATACCTTTTAGAAAAAATCCTGATATATTGGTACCACGTGTCTAATAAACTTAGTAATTAGAACAGTATCACTAATTACCCAATGAGGTCAATCGGGACACCTGGTACAATTGTACCTGGAGTGCGGTATTTATCCTATAATGTCGACACGGTGAATGAGATCAACGTGATCCCCGTTATCATTTTTCGGTTGATGCAATTCATGTGACTTCTAGGTTAAATTATTTTCAATTATTCTAAGCAATGCTATTTAGTTTCGTAGTTGAAACGCGCTCATGCAAAATATTAGAATTTTATAACAGCAAGCCTGACACCATTATTTGACAAATTCAGCTCTGTGCTTAAGACGTTACTGAATTTATTATTCCATTCATCTTTTCAGAATTTTGGGTCAAAACTTAACCATTTTTCTAGGTCTCTTTTCAGCTGTTATTACGCTAAAGCAGCCTTTGCCATTTTAACTTCCCCTAGTCATTGGACTACTTATGGAAATTTACGTTCGTGTCTCTCTGGGGAGACTATTTCTCTCCTGTTGTTGTGGCAGTCAACATCGATCTGCAGCGCCGTTGAATAGACACTGCCCTCACAGGTACAAATTTACACATTGGTCAAGTGGAGCATGTGGGTCTTGCTCGGAGGAATTAACCAGTTGTCCAGACGGAGGTTTGACCCGGGATCTTTCGATCCCGAAACGCCAACGGTCCCCACAAAACTTATAACAATAACTTGTGGAAATAATCGAATTTAGAAAATGAAAGGCACATGTTAAAGTTTCCGGTATGAAATAATAATGTTAGACATTTAAGAGTCGAGTTTGTTAAATATTAAAGTAGTCCGTGTGGGGCGGAGTGATTGATGGACAGTCAAAGTTGTCCATGTGTGTGGCGGTGTGATTGATACCCATTGGATATATAGGATATATTTCACTGAAAAATCTCATCAGTTAACAAAAATTAAATTGTATTATCCTCTAGCACAAGTACATGAATGCATGACGTTTTCCGGTTATCATAGGTCAAATAGATAGTTTACTTGGCTTTGAATCAAGTAAATCATGGACACACAAAATCAGAAGGTTTAAGTACATCCCAAGCCTTTCCAGCCACTTTACTGGGTCCAGCACACGTGATCAGATGTGGATCTTGAATGACATACGTAGCATTGTTCACCTTTTCCCTCAACCAACGTAAGTGACAATCACAGTACCATGGGTTACCGTCTATATATAGCTCAGACAGATGGGGAATGTACTTTACTTCAAGAACTTCCGGTTCCAGTGACGTCAGCATATTCCCTTGTAGCCATAGTGATCCTAAAGAACTGAAGGAACGTAATGCACCAACTTCGATTTTACTGACATTGTTGACGTCCAGGTACAAGGTCTTCAAACCCGTCAAGCCGTTGAAAGTCTCCTTCGTGATTGTTGAAGATACGCCATTTGCCCAAAAAATCCAACGTTATCATTTTGCTCAAACCAAAAAATGCATTGTCTTCAATAGTAGTCACCTGTAAAACAGTGATTAAACGTTATTGGAAGGTCAATCTGGTGTCTTACATGGCACCCCTGGGCTTATTCAATAAAATTGTTAGTCTAAAACTCATGACTTGGACAATACCCTGTCAAATGTTCTATTCGCTCTCATATTGATACGATACATATGTCGATTTTAGTATGAATGGTTATACATGGTTAATGGGTCACAATAGATAATCAGCTAAAATGTCACATTGTTAGAAAATAAATCTAGTTACAAAAAAATGGCAGTAATTATAAATGTTGTAAATTCTAAGTCTTACAATGTTTGTGAATAAGGCCCAGGTAAAGTTATACATTGTACTACTGGTAACACGTACATGGTGTATACTGTACTTAAGTTATACTAGTACTGTATTAAGCTGCCACATTTGGATTAATCAGGAAAGCATATATGTACCTCATACAGACCCCAAATCTCATGGCCAGTTACATATAATAATGATACATGGTATGATCATGTTACATACATGTACTAATCTCTGCTCTGATATCTTAAAGCTGTACTCATTTTAACAATTTACATAAACAAAACGAATCCCTATTGTAACAAAATCGCAGCTGAAGATATCTCTTTGATACAAACTAGCAAAATATTGTAAAAACTGTTCGGGGTGTTTTAAAAGGAATACAGTATTTTGCTCGTTTTGTCTCGTAATATAGTGACATACAGATTTTCAGCTGCGATTTTCTTAAGTACGGAGTTGCTACAATTATCCAATGTGATCACACACTTTGAAAATATGGATACAAGAAGTAAAAAAGCGCAGATGCGCATTATGTTTACTTACGTGGTACTGTAAATCATTTAACTCCGATGGAACGATATTTCGTAGTTTTTGTAAAAAATATCATTTCGATGGGACCTTTATTCGTTGATTTTGCATTTCAGTTAATAAATACAAGGGCCAAAATTAGTGTCCCATGGGATTTGATTTCGTGAACCACGATAATAAAAAATTCACACCTCCACGATTAATGATTTTACAGTATATTTTTAACAGGATTGTGTTATTTGTGGGTTTTTAACTTAATTACCTTCCCATTTAGGAAATCTAAGGCTTGAAGATTGGGTGTAGAGCTGAATGCATATGAACGGATTGTTGTAATATTGTTAGCACTATAGTCGATGATTTGTACAGATGCTGGCAGGTTTTTCAATAACTGGTTAAGATTGTTGTACCTGGAAAATATACAACCATTGTAGAGAACGAACTAGCTAACAAAACTGTATAATGCACCAGTCAACATTACGCCCGTCCGGAGCGGGATAACTACATAATTACGTGACTCAACCCTGTGGATTTAGGCAGAAATCATTGTCTCAAGGTTGAAGATTTAGACATAAAAAATCGAAAATGTGTAATTCCCCCTAGGCCGCCCGCCCCCACCCGGTGGACATAATATTGACTGGTGCATACTATTCATACAGAAAATCACGTAGTGATCCAGTGGATGCAGAAACTAGAACCGATGGCGATGCAGTGTACGCTAAGGTAGTCTACATGTAGACCAATATATAAACCAGAAACCCTATAAGACGTATTATATGGTTCCTGTAAAAATGAACATCTATTATTAAACACAATACGGAAGGATTGTTTTACAGAAGTGTTTTTACACAGATCGCCATCCTCATACACCAGTGTTTGTAGACAAGGCCTCGTATTCAGGCCAGGGAGAAGAATAAATGATGCATGTTTCACTCAAATACGTTTCCGTACTGGATAGTAACACAGCCACATGGTTACTGAGAGTGCCAACGTACTACGGTAATTAGTAAAACATTCGTCGAGGAATCAACATGCGTTTAAAATACATTTATAAGACTAGACGATAAGAAGTAACAGATAACCATACCATAATGCCTGTCAATTCGCCCTATCAACAAGACCAAACTGGCAAGAATAAATTGACTATTTCTGTCCTTTTCTATTATCATATATGTGCCAGACCAAAAACGTCATGACACGGACCGCATTGTCTTACAACGGTGGTTTGAACATTTGGATAAGGTTGGGCTCATCAGAATGTAGACACGAACGTTTGAAGCAAATTTTATTCGTTTAGAACATTGAAGATGTAACATTCACATGTTATTATGACACTATGTTTTGATAATTCCATCCATGTTACTCAAGCAAAATATTCGCGACTAAAAATACTGTTGGCCCTTATCGGCAAATTTTGGATCGTATACTATGACCAATGTCATATTCTAAATAACTGCATGCACTTACCCTAATGAGATCTGTGTCAAGTTCAAATTCCTGAAGAACACATTTGGTGGCATACCGTCATTCGTTAGATGGTTGAATGGCAGTCGGAGTTCTGCCAGTTGAAATAAGTTTGAGAAAGTCCCTTCTTCTATTCGTCCAATTTTATTGTTAGTTAGATCTATCAGTTTCAGAGCAGAATATTTGTTAAAACTGTCAGATTTTAATAAGGCGATATTGTTGTAAGACATTATTAATGTTGTTATTTTCTCTGGAAAGATATTTGGTATAGATGTGTAAGCATTGTCCCCTAGATCTACGTTAGTAAGTTTCGGTAAGTCAAGCGCACCGGCTTCAATACTTCCTTCCGTGTATTTGTTGGACATGATAACAATGTATTCAAGATTTGGTAGTTGTTCGATGTCTCCGACTTTAATGAATGATATTGGGTTGTACGAAATGTCTAGAAGTTGCGTGTTGTTCGGGATACCGCGTGGAACGGATTTTATTCCAGTCCCATTGCAGTATGCTGATTGGACGCCGAAGAATTCAAAACATCGGCAAGGTGAAGGACACGTGTCACCTTTGTATGCTGCCCACGTGACTGATAGAACGCTAAACAATATAAACACTTCTAACTTCATCTTGAAATCGTACTTTGTTTCGATATATCTGCAAACAAAGAGAAGAAATAACGAATGCAGCAGAAACAGAAGACCGTAAACCAAAATAAACCGCGTCAAATTTTGGATGCGCTGGAATTGTCGTATTCGGCGTAATAATTCAAAGACTTGTCATGCACCGGGTTTTCATTGGAGGTCTTCGTAGTATGGCCAGGTAACAACATTTATATTTATTTAAAATATAGTTCACATGTTGACAAAATGAGTAATTAATTACAAACGTTTTCAAAACAAATTTTGATTTTGGGTTGCACCAATTTCACACAAGAAATACTTAAAACGGACTACTGTATATCACGTATATAGCTTTAAAAGAAAACACAAGGATACAGTTTGTGAAACAGGAGACTTTTTAGGAATGATAAATTATGAATTCATTTATGCTGGCATCCATAGGACCATGTAAATTAAGTTTGTGTCTTTAAAATATATGTATTTATTATTACTTACCACTGATTGTATCCAGGTTATAATACAAAGTTTTCGCAAATATGATAACAAGTCTGGAGATAATGGATTCACCTTGACCGATTAAATTACTCGCTATGCTATACCCTTATACTGGATATCCTTTATCACATTATATATGACTTGTGAAAAATAAGTAAAAACACAAAGACTCAAATTATTCTTAAAGCTAAATTATATTCCATTATCAACTTGATACGAGCTACATGGGGGCTTTAACATACATATGAGCCGTTCTCCAGGACAACCGGGCTTTGTGACTAGTGAAGAAAAGTTGAAAGGTTCACAAATCCAGTACGAACAATTCTAACTTTTACAGTCAATGTTACATTGAGGCTGTAAGACGGTGAAGGTTTGAAACTGGAATTGCGAAAATTTTTATAATGTGTCGTTAGAAAGAGGAAACGCCTATGAACAGTTTCTGAAAATTTGAACTAATTATTACAACAATTTGCAAAGTTATAGACTTTTTAAACCAACCACTACATCTTACTTTTTTGGGTGACGTCGCAAACATCATTCAAACGTTTTTGACGTAACGTTAACTGGCAGTTCAGAAATCCAGTATCTGATAAAGTATTGACGTAAACTTTAAAAAATTGTGTCACATTTTAGAATCATATTCTTATTATAATAAAATGTGTCAAAACCGTGAGTGTTTGTTAACAGAGAAACATCGTTAGTGTTTTGAACCACCAACCCCTTGTTTTTCTCGATATGGGTGATCTTTAGAAAATGATCACCATAGCAACGACCACCGAAGTTATTTTAACATAATTTATGAGAACAATTCAACGTAAGAAATTAAACTATACTATCCAATTACTGAAACACTAAATCAAAGGACATTATTTGTTTTTGTTATGTTAAAGTATTTTTTGAAATACTGTACACAGTTTAAAATATGATGAATGTACGAATACGTTATAATTATGATGGTACTATTCATTGATGACGTTTTCTGTTTTTTTATTAACTTCTTTTGAGGGTCATTTGTTTGGTTTTAAATCAGGTCAATCACGGACACACGAAATCAAAAGGTTTTAGAACATCCCAAGTCTTCCCAGCCAAATTACTGGGTCCAGCACACGCCATCATATGTAGATCTTGAAACACATACGTAGCATTGTTCACCTTTTCTCTCTGCCATCGTAAGTGACAATCACAGTAAAATGGATTCCTTGCTAACCAGAGTGACGTTAAAGAGACGAATGAAAGAGATGCTCCGTCCTCTATTCTATTTATGTTGTTTAAATCAAAATATAACGTTTGGAGACCGGTCAAACCATTGAAAGTGCTTTTAGTAATTGTAAAAAGTGATATGGCCTTGCCTGAAATCAGTATATAGTTGCATTTGATAATCCACAAAATGCATTGTCTTCAATTGTCATTACCTGCGAATAAAATTAGAATTCAATTTGTGCTTGTATGGGTAAGGAAAGTATGAACGTGTAATGACTATTCTAGAATTCTTATATATTTAGAGAAAATGTACCACGTATAGATGATTTCGAAAGGTAGTCCATATCATGAAAACTGCGATGATCCAAGCTCAGGACAAAGACATAAATTACATATAATTTAGGTCTTTGCTTATGTGCTCAAAGTTGAGACAAAATGAATTGTAAAATAAATTAAACCTTTTAAATACTGACCTCAGGCAGCCAATTGCGCAATTGAGACATGTATTGCATTTTACCTTTCATAACGATGAAAGCAACTCAAAACTTTGAGCAGGCACTCTACCATTAGCCTATGGAGGACTTGCGCAATAACAGGACACTCTACCACTAGACTATGCTTACCTGGCCTTCCCCGAATTGCAGAACTCGTATGTTTGGTGTTGAGTTGAAGGCGTATGAATGTATCGTCTTGATATTATTACCCACATAATCTAAGTACTGTATAGAAGGTGGAAGATTCGTCAGCAGGCGCTCCAATTGGTTGAATCTGCGGATTAAAAATAACCGACTTTCATATTTGAACAAGTAATAAAATAAATATTTTATTATGGCAAAGGAGGTGTTTTGGTTAAATATGCATTCGTCACTGACCAGTTCTTTTATTTCAAACACGAACTTTATAGTACGTTATATGTACTAGTTAGTTGTAAACTGTTTGAAGTGATAGTCTTGAGATTCATATAACTCGTTTATTACGGTCGGTCCTGTGTTTACATAACATTGTGTATATAAACATTTATTAATTTCTTTATCTTACAAAAACCAGATTCGAACATTTGCTCCATCCCCTTACGCTGTTAGTTGGATCTGATAACACTACATAAGAGGTCACGTTCAAATGACCTCTCTATTGCATGTTGTATTATTGCTATTCCATGAGAGTTAAGCTGTATAAAATGTAAACTTTTCTCTCACTGTAAACCTACAGCAGAAACCCTGCACTTTAAGAATGGTGAAAGTAGCGATTTGATTGGATAATGTAAAGTTCACATCAACATGATCCCATACGGTGTGTGTTTAGATCATATACCAGTTTAAAGAAGTGGAGCTCATATGGCTTGCTTTAAATGAGATTGTGATTACTGTCGAATCAATAAGTAATACTAATGAGGGAAGTATCTCATTAGAAGGAATAGCGGGGTCTACAGTCAACTTAATTACACCCCGTTAAACCTAGATACACATAGTTTTCCTGACGGACGAGCGTATGTTTATAACCGTTCTCTTTTAACTTTGAATGAACTGCAGTGACTAGTATGTACATGAGTATGTGTATAAGTGAATGAGAAACTCGATATTGGGTTTATCCGATTTGAATACTTCATTTTGCCCTTGAACCATTTAAATCGGAAACCACAATAAAGATAAAGCATCTCTGTTTTGATTTCATACGTTCAGTATAGTGAATCAGTGATCGGGGTCTGTCAAATATCACAGAGGCAAAGTAGATGTTCTTGTTTTGATATCATTTTTACGTACCTCATTGCTATCTCAGACAAATTTAGATTCTTTGAAAATAAATTCGATGGAATACCGTCGTTCGTCAAATTGTTGAAGGCCATTCTTACACTCCGGAGACCACGTAGTATATTGAATGTCCCTTCTTCTATCTGGCGCAGTCCAGTGTAACTTAAAACCAATACTTGTAGAAAAGGATATCCCAGAAAATTATGTGCTTTAAGCAATGTAATTGGGTTAGACATCCTTTGTAATGACGTCATTTTCCTTGGCAATGACGTTGGTATTGACGTATACAAATTATAATCCAAATCGATATTTGTGAGCTGAGGTAAATCTAAGGTGCCTGGTTAAATGCTACCTTCGTGGTAACCGTTATTATTGAATACAATGTACTGAAGATTTGGTAACTGTTCAATAGCTCCGACCTTAATGAATGGTATTGGATTGTTAGATAAATCTAGTAGTTGTGTGTTATTTGGGATACCACTTGGAACCTAATTTATACCGGTCCCATTGCAGTATGCGGATTGGATACCTTGAAATTTGTAGCACAGACACGGTACCGGACAGTCACCTCCTTTATACGCCGCCCACGTGACCGGAAACAGAAGACTCAGTAAAATTACCGCTTTCATTGTTAGCTGAACTGGTAGATCTAGTAGGCTATTTATCCTCAGTGTTCACCTTGAATGTAAGAAGGACATAGCCATGAATATCACACATAACCGGCGAATCATAACCACGAGGTGTACTTCGTAAGATTTTTTGTATAGTACCGAGAGTTATAAAGTAGGGTTGTAAAAGGCATTATCATTTGAGAGTAATATACCTTCTATTTTGATTTTGATTTTGATTAGGTGATCCGTACGATCACCTAAATTGACAAAATTTGATTTTCAGTGAAATCAGTGAACTACAGAAGTAATATTATGGCATCCTACTACCATAATGGAAGCTAATAATTATGCCAAAAACAAATATATCCCTTCCATCGAGTAGTCTAAAATGTTGAGTGACCCGCTATGCACATGATCCGCTATTGCCTAATCAACTACAAACTCCTTAAAAATGCACAATAATTTCTGGAAATACTACGTATGTCTGGAAAGTTCGAACAACCAGCCATTTGAAAAATATGCTTAGTTATATAGCACCCTAACGTGCATATATCTATATGTATTTGTAAGAATGTCTTAAAAAGCTGAGCGTAGAATATTTGCTTTTGTTCTACTGAAACATCGCAGGCATATATGTGTGCCTCCACTCGGATTTGAACCTGGATCGCCAGATTAGACGGTAAGCGCACTAACCACTGAGCTACGGAGGACAAGAAGAATTCCACGCCCGTGATGGAAGGTAGATTATGAACTGTCGCTTCTTCTGTTAAGAAATTCAATATGCTGTAACTTACCAGGTTCGTTTGTATCCGTATCACAATATTAAAATAACCCATAAATACGTACATATATAGATATAGTCTATGTTTAATCCAAGTTTTCAATTAAGATAATGATAATAACTCACCTTGTAAACCTAGATTATATATGTGACTACCAACTCCATGTACAACGTTTGTTTATTTGTTTGTTCATTTTCTATGTGTCAATTATGTTTGTTTTCAACATGTTTTCAGTCATGATCCTACAATTCTATATTTGTATATTAATCTTGCTCTAGTTGCAGGCATATACTTCTCCGTCCCATTTGGTGTGTTGTTGACTTATAAATGTAAATAGCAGCATTTGTTCTTTGTGTTTGTCCCTTTTTGTGTGCACTGTGGCAAATTATGTAGAGCCCCGGCCCACGCTGAAAAATTGCACAAACTTTAACGAGCCAAGTTACATCCAACCCCACCATGCATAAAGAAGAAACTACCTGTACGAACTTCAATTTGACCTTTGATCTGCAATTTTGACCTTTGAGAAAGGAACCGGGGATTGCTCATGACACTCCGATAAGAGGTAAACAATCATGCACATTTTACACAATATTGGTGAATGCATGGCACAGGTAAGGCCCAGAAAATATTTAATTTGGTCTTTGGTATGACGCACCGTAACCTCCTGAACTCGAAGCGAACACTCTACCACTAGACTATCGAGGAGGTTGTTTAGTTGTAAGGGAGATCAGTGTGTAGGAGTTTAAGATATCGCAAGTTACAAGGTTAGTTAGTATCGTTATCTGAGTTCAATGAAGATATTTTAGTGGGTAGTAGTGTAATGTCGGATACAAATAGGTGAGTTATAACATATTACATATACTTTATATTATAACTAGAGGTAACAAATAAGACATCAGAAAAAGCAATAAAATCCAAAATGCACACAAAGAACAGTACATACACATTGCTTACTCTGCATGATTGCAGTCGCGGAGAAAATGACAAATACTGAGTTTCGATGACTTTTGAATGACAATTTAAGTCTGATATTTATTCTGTTGACGGTTTTGGAGCTTAACTAGCGTCTAGTAATTCTAGTTGGAATGCTTAACTAGGAAATTTTAAATTGGAAGCAGGACATGAACGACACAAAGGAACAATTAAAACATAAAACACAAAAGCAGATGCTACAAGGACAACTACAAAAATGAAAAGTTACAAAGAAACGACAAAGACTGACAGTCCGCAAATACCCGGTACACCACCCACAGATTCAGATATTTAGTTTATTTCCTTTTTGTCCCTTATAAGTGTGTTGTCTTGATGAGGAAATAGTTTGTTACTTCTGGATATATGCATAGGCGGGTCCAAGGGGGGGGGGGCGGACCCGGCGTACGTCCCCTTTAAAATCACCAAAGTAACGATTTTTATTTGACTGTAATAGTCTAGTTATACGTAATTTGCCTTTAATTCTTTGTGAAAAAGTATTAAAATTTGAAAGAAACGTACTTTTGCAATTAGATTCTAAATATCATTACTTTTGTAAGGCCTATGATTCAGTGCAGATAACATACGTGATCATTTTTATATTACATTTTACTGAATTTTTTTTTTTGCTCTCTTCGCTCACAAAGTAACTTCAATCTATGAAAAAGGTGTCAACACACGTTCTTTGCGAAAACGCTTCTATACACTCTCTATACAATATTTTTCACATTCATAAATACTCCCACCTCATATATTACTTTTAGAGGTTGTCAATTACATATGAGGCCCTTAAAGGTTAACATAATCGTCTTCACATTAAGCATAGATATCAAAATCGGGCACTTGTGCAAACACTTCATTACGATTAATCTAAGTTCTGTTTTGTATTTAATAACAAAACGTGTCCTGTTTCACAACAAATAAGGTATCTCAGAACGCACAGAATGCATCATATTGATCCATTGTTTAGAAAATTGTCCCCGGGAGCATGCCCCAGGTCCTTCCTACTTAAAATGACCAACTTCAAGTTACCATGTAATAACAAAATTGCCAGAGAATCATAAACTTAGTTGTTATATATCAGTATATAGATATAACCAAAATACGCTTCCATGAATGAAGTGTTGTAATGTAAAAGACGCCCCTACGCTCATGCAGGACTATGCCCTGGACCCCAGCAAATTTCTAAAGCCCCCCCCCCCCTATCCGGAAATCCTGGATCCGCCAGGATATATAAACCTATAAATGATTATTATTATTATAATATTTACTACTGTTTTGTAATTCCTGAAACTCTTGTTATATTTCTCACTTTACATTCAAGGTGAACATAAAATGTGAACTATACATAGGATACGTTCAATCAGTTCAGCTAACAATGAAAGCGGTAATTTTACTGAGTCTTCTGTTTCCGGTCACGTGGGCAGCGTATAAAGGAGACTGTCCGGTACCGTGTCGATGCCTCGATTTTTAGGCGTCCAGTCCGCTTACTGCAATGGGACCGGTATAAAGACGGTTCCACACGGTATCCCGAACAACACACAACTACTAGATTTATCTAACAATCCAATACCATTCATTAAAGTCGGAGCAATTGAACAGTTACCAAATCTTCAGTACATTGTATTAAATAATAACGGCTACCACGAAGGCAGCATTGAGCCAGGTGCCTTAGATTTACCTCAGCTCACAAATATCGACTTGGATGACAATTTGTATACGTCAATACCAACGTCATTGCCAAGGAAAATGACGTCACTGCAAATGATGTCTAACCCAATAACATTGCTTAAAGCACATATATCACCAGGACAATGTTCCTATTATATAAGGTGTGTGTCTGAACTCTTGGGATCGTTTGGACTCCGATGAGTGGCAATGTATATGCTACAAGGGACTCAAATTACTCGGGCCACCGCTCGATGACTAGCCGATGTCCGACCGACCTCTGTTCCGATTAGACCACATAACACCGGGCGATTGGGTTTGCGATTGAAATATATTTATCACAACACCGAGCTCATGTGTTCAAAAGATTAGAGGTATGTTATCTGTGTAGACAGTAAAGATGCATGGATATTCAACTTGACTGATTTTGATAGACAAAGTAAGGATATAAGCTATATGTACAGTCCTTTCAAAGTTAAACGAGAACAGTTATAAATATAAGTATGTCCGTCAGGTAAACTATGTTTATATAGGTTTAACTCAGTCAACTATAGTCACAGCTATTCTTTCGAATTGGAGATTTCCCTTATTAGTAATTCTTATTGAATCGATTATAGCACGTTACAATCAAAGTATTAGGTAACAGTTTTTTTCTAATCTGGCCTGTTTTAATATACAAACTCGCACTCAATTGTCAGGAAACCACTTTTAAGCAACATGATCATTCAATTCTAGAAGTGATACTTTACTTTATATATATTTGACCGCTCCAGAGCAATGACCTTAAGACAACAATCAAACATTGTGTTTCCCGTAGTGTTGTTCAATTTATTATGTCAAAAGTGAAAGTCGACAGTTTTAAAAGTATTAAATGCTGAACCAGGACCATTATTTGAACCATCGAAAAATGTTTTGATTATTTAGTCTAGGTTAAATTTAGTTTATTAATGTCGCGGTTTGATAACCAGCAAACCAGTGAATTTGGATATGCACAGTGTGATCTTAATGCTATGTGATATTTAGGTAAATATTGACTTAACAATAATATTGTTTATTTGCAGGTTTAACAAATTTAAACAATTGCTGACGAATCTTCCTCCCTCAATACAGTACTTAGATTACGTGGGTAATCATATAAAGACGATACATTCATACGCCTTCAATTCAACACCAAACATACAAACTATGGAATTCTGGGAAGGCCACGTAAGTTAGAAACCTCATCGAGAGTCAAGTGATATAGTTGTCGTTAATTGTTTAAAAAGAACAGCAAGCTTCTCGTTAGTCTAGTGATAGCGCTCGACTATTGTGCAAGTACATTTTATTTAAAAGTGCAACTCTTCTCGTTTCTAGTGTGGTCGGTAATTGTACTACTAAATGCTAGTAACAGAACATTAAATAATGCATTCACAAATTCCTTACTAAAACTCACCATGGCTACACATTATTTTCCCCATTTTCTCACCAGATAACAACAATAGAAGACAATGCCTTTTATGGATTATCAAAGACGACTATACTGGACTTCATGCAGGACCAAATTGCTTCAACTATCACCAAGGACACGTTCAATGGCTTGACCGGCATCCAGACTTTATATCTCGATATTAACAATATCAGTAAAATCGAAGTTGGTGCATTTCGTTCATTCAGCTCTTTAGGATCAATATGGTTACAAGGGAATATGCTGACGTCACTGGAACCGGAAGTTCTTGAAATAAAGTACATTCCCCATCTATATGAGCTATATATAGACGGTAACCCATGGTACTGTGATTGTCACTTACGTTGGTTGAGAGAAAAGGTGAACAATGCGACGTATGTCATTCAAGATCCACATCTGATCACGTGTGCCGGACCCAGTAAAGTTGCTGGAAAGGCTTGGGATGTACTTAAACCTTCTGATTTTGTGTGTCCGTGATTTACTTGCTTCAAAGTCAAGCAAACTATTCATTTTACCTATGATAAGTTCAGAGAAGCCATGCGTTCATGTACATGTACTTACGCTAGAGGATAACACAATTTATTTCATGTAAACTGATAAAACATTTTCAGTGAAATAAATCCTATATCTTCAAAGGTTATTAATGACTACTTTTGACTGTTCGCCAAACTCCTCTCTTAATTTTCTAACATTCTTATTTCAGAACGGAAACACATGACATGTACCAATTCATTTTCTGAATGCAACTATTTTTCACAAGTTGTTGGCATAAGTTTTGATGCAACATTCAAATATGAATGTAATGGTATATTCACGAACGTATATAGCTGAATTTGTCAAATAATGGTGTGTGAATGAGTAGAATACGGTATGTATATATATATCTCATCTTGTTGTAAACAAATTGTAATATTTTACATGAGCACGTTTCAACTGCAAAAGTAGATTGCAGTGCTTACAATAATTGGAAATAACCTTACCTTCACAAAACGACCAATGAAGCATATGTCTGACTTGACGTGCAAGACCACCAGACCTCGGGTAAAAGACCTTACATCTAATGGTTGCATGTTCAGCAGGGCAAATATATGCCAGTCTGTTCTCGGTTTCGTAAATTTAGACGCCACCGAAATATCACTTTACGTCACGTGCCATAGACTTTGGAGACTCTCGACATTTTTTATAAACAAAACATCGTATTCCGGGTAAAATTTAACAAGATCTCCCGATTGACCTCTTGGGGTAAATAGTGATATGGTCCTACTATATAAATATTAGACACGCGGTACCAATATCTAAAAGGTATACCATTCAGTTACAAACGCCGATTATAATATGATATATACGATTCTACAAGATACACATGTTAGTTGTACTAAATTACGCTATATAAAGTTGAAATAAACGTTCGAATTGACAACATAATCAGTCTCCCAGTCGCTGGGGCGAACACATTTCCTTTAGTGGTGTTGTTTGGTTGCTTGGCAACTTTATCTATATGCCTATATCCGATCACGGAATTCATCAGATTATCCGCAATGGATAATAGTTGACGATGATTGGTAGAAAATAAAATTGTACATTTGTATATACATTTTGAAGGCTTAATTAATCAACTCTCAGTTTTTCTTGACTGGCCTTCGTATATGCATAATGTTTCTGTTACGAGTTGCTTTGGATGTTTTTCGTATCTGTGGTTAGTTTTGGTCTGCTCGCTCCTAGTTCGGGTATGTTTGTCTGACTGAGTGAGCAAGCTCTTCGTTTTTGTTGTGCTCTTATGCTTCTTGGCGCTGTATTTCTAAAGTCAACAAAATACTCCAACAAAGTCTATCTAGAAGATTTAAACATTTGCTTAACGGTTTGGTTTATTGACAAGATCAGTATTATTACATGTAGTGAACTAAAGCTAAAATACTAAGAACTATAGAATAAATCAACAATTTATAGTAATGGTCAAACACGCATGCATGTTAGAATGGATATTAAAATCATTCATAGTCCAATTTCACAAATTTACTGTCATAAACTAACGAGAAATACATGTACAGTGTTCCTATGAAAACGTTAATCAAAGTATACATTATACAAAACGCCCATAAAACCTGACTTTTGACCCTGTCGTGACAGGGACCAGTTTTGAGGGAGTCGTACATGAAATATGGTGCCAATACACATGCATATTCACCACTAACTTACGGGTTATCTTCTAACTTATTATTGAAGAGAATCAATGAAAGTTGCCAGTCTACTGTTGATAAACATTTCGTACATTGCTATTGTATTTATTTTCAGCAATCTATGGGTTTATATGAATTAGTAATAAGTCATATATATGTGCGACTTTCACTGTCAGTTTCATACACATGTCCTATATTAACCAAGACAATTTAGTGTAACTGTAACCTTTTCATCACTGCCCTTTTCAACGGCGTCAACAATCAACTCGGTTCCACTAAAACTGAAGTGCACAAGTATGTGTACTGCGTCAGGATCTTGCGCTGGTTCTCTCAGTCTAATAGACAGACTTCCAAGTAGTTTACATCCTTTATCAAACACATGTATAGGGTCTTGTTCAATTGAAGCAAACACATTGATGTTAATGTTCTGTTGATTTCTTTCAGACGGATTGTATATCTGGGTCATTTTTTCTCCGCATTTTATAGTTTGTCCTATTACAACATGCGTAATGAATACGTCAGAGCAGCGTAAGTTCCCTTCTCTTGTATGTCGATTACAATTTTGATGGTTCTTATCGTTCATGGCAATATTTACCGACGACTGTGTGCCATATGTGTATTTCAGAACACGTTGCGAAATAATATGTGGCATATGACCCCAAATTATAGCCCCTTTCACGATTGCGGTAGAGCATCCGCTGGGAATAATCACATTGCAGTCCCTAAAAAACTGTTTGATTGCATTTTGAAGAAGAATTGATTCGGAAAATCCCCCTACCATTAAAATGGTATCAAAAGGTTTCTCTCTCCTTAATTCAGTTAAAAGGTCAATAGTATTTTCGATAGATACTTTGTACAAGTCCCTAATCAAATCTGGTGTAAAATGCATTTTGTCTCTTTCAACACGGATCTTTGATTGGTATGATCCAGTACTTATGCCTGTTGCCAGATCATGTCCCGTCATATTTTGATATGTTTCACTTAAAGACAGTGGTATTCTCAGGGTCACTTCATTCAAAGTCTCAAGGTCCCTCTTTTTAATTTCGAACGTACGCCAAAAATATACCCAATCATCCATGTGATCACCTTGAAGCCTTTCAACAACACTCTCACCAAGAACATTCTCCAGAAGCTCCCGGAATGCCCTGTCGACACATGTACCGCCCCATGGTCCCCCACAAGCTGCATGTACTTCTTTCAAACGACCAGCATCTTCTACTTCATGTATCGTAACGTCAATCGTACCACCTAAAGCAATGAGGTTTGGAAAACTGTTTATTAGGACAACGAGTTGCATGAATGCACTTTTGAAAAATGACACTGCAGTGTGTTTCACGCACGGATCATCATTTTACTCATCAGCTCGACGTGCTAGGCTAGCAAATTGATTGTGTGGCAGCATAGAATTTACACTTTTATAATATATACTTATAAAACAAGTTTAGCAAGTTAACCTATGGTTTTTGTAAAGTTGCATGGAATCCAACTGAAGGAAAGTGTTTCAAAATTAAGATAATTCAATTCCATGTGAAAGCCATGTGAAGTCAATCTTCATCATGACGGAGAATTACACGTAGAAAAGTCAGGACAAAGTATGCCCTCCTATTTACATGTCGTTGATGTCGAACAAGTTTGTCTCAATGTGATACAAAGCTTAATAAAAACTGCAAGGAGAATATAGTTCCATTTTGATCATTATTTGCTGTTTTACAAAAGCACGAGTTCTTCACAAATAAATGTTATATTATTGTAAAACTGGTGAACAAGCACAAAGGGAGACAATCGTGTTAATTTTATTTGGTTAACTTGTAGAACTGTTCCATTTTAACTGTAATGGTATGCATATAATATAATCAAGTGTGCCGCACCATCAGAACACAGGAGGCAACAAAGAATAGAAAATAAATGATTCAAGAAAATAATGAAAAGTTGGTGTATATATTGTAAAAATTTTATTCCCCAAGATTATTAGAAATATCACAACAAATATTATGGGCGAATGTCATTGTGTAATTTCAATGTCTGAACGATATAAAAGAAAGTCTATACCTCCAGCATCCAACACCAAGTATCTGGCACCGACTGCTAAGCCAGTAATCCCAGTACCATCCATAGGAATATGTCTACATAAGATAGAAGCGGCTTCCGGTTCAAGAGCCAGTGATAGTCTTTCCGAAGCTATACCAGCCTGTAGCAATATACACACATTATTACAGTCAGAAATTCTAACATAGCACGTGTAATTGGCCTTCTTTGTGTATATAAAACTTTGCAATAAATCACAACTGTTTGATGACGTCACGTTTGACGTCATTTTTGACGTCATATTACATGACAAATAATTTAACGTAACAGACTGCATTTTTAGAATACCATATATATTCGATACGACCTCCTGTTGTTCATCTTTCGGTACAATACATGTACATTAAACAATCGTTCATGCCAAACCCTGGCTTCCTACCTCAAAGGCCAAGATCACAGTTGGAATGTTAAAATTCAAATTAAAGCATGCCAAGACCCTTTGATCCACAACAGTGACCTTGTCCTTTGAGATATAAATCTGAATGTTTGGACATGACACTCCGCCTCATGGAGGTGAACATTCATGCTAAATATGAGATAGATTGGTCAATGCATGGCCAAATTATGATTAGGAAAGCTTCAATTTGACACATGACCTTCAATTGTGACATTGACCTTTGATATAGAAACATAGTGTGTGGAACTAAAGATAGAGTTGAAAATTCATGTCAAATATAAGCAAGATTGGTCAAAGCATGACAAAATTATGTTTCGGTCAAAATCGGACATACGCACTCAAGCACACCGTTGGTTGTGACTAACATCTCACACAAAGCAATCGGTCTCAAAAAGAAATTTAATCGAGAGTTATCTAATATGGTTAATTACATGGCAGGGAAATCCAGTGCAAAATATCATTCTGATTTATGCATAAGTTGTCGATATATAATCAAGCATGCATTATGGCATATGCCATGCATTAATTACAAATAACTCTTTACCTGTATAGCCGCTTCTCTCATGAATTGTTTTGCTCCATCAGTCCATATCGCTGGAACAGTCAGGACCCATTTAATATTTTCATCAGTTGCACGTGTTATTATTTGTTTGTTTAATTCACTTTTCATGTCATCTAACAGGTACTTTATAGTCATTGCTACTACATCTATAGCTCGGAGGGTTCGTCCGTTTATATCTTCAATTGTAACATCTCTGTCTAGGCTCTTAAAATAGAAAGTTCTACGAGGGTCAGTCAAGAAAAACTGAGAGTTGGTCAATTAAGCCTTCAAAAAGTATTTATTATTGTATTTTCTATCAATAATCGTGCTTTATTATCCTTTGTAGATATTCTGAGGAATTCCGTGATCGGATATATTACTTATAAAAAAGTTGCCAAGCAACCAAAGAACATCACTAAGGGACATGCGTTCGCGCCAGTGACATTGAGATTGTTAATGTTGTTAATTCGAACGTTTATTTCAACTTTATATAGCGTAGTTTATTACAACTTACATTTGCATCTTGTAGAATCATATATATCAAATAATAATGAGCGGTTTTTGCAGAAGGGTCACTAATGTTGTGACGTTAAGTTGCCTAGCAACAGTTTTACCCAGATTGTATCGATTTTCTTAATATGTGTTCTTTTCGTTGTCATGGTATTGTAAACCTAATCACTGATTTCAAAATTTCTGTTCAGGAGGTTTATGGATGTATCTGAGGGGGTACAGCAACCATAATAGGAATAAAATATTTAACTTCGTTTTTGAAAAACATCATGCGTTCTTTTGGGTGGGGTAAAATTATGCTTTCAACACAAACAAATACAGTGGCAATTAATAGTTCTATCAAGTATATTTTCTAAATTGGAAGAACAAATCAAATATAATTAAGTTAATGTGATAGATTAATGTATTACAAAATAAATAATAGGTTTTTAAATGTTCGATATAACTTAATGTTTCCATAGCAACGCACATTTTCGTTCTACTGACAGCGTGAACGCATGCCCTGGAGTTGTCTTCTTCGGTTGCCTGGCAACAAGAATCAAATCATCATGACTAAGATTGGTATTCGCCATAATATCAGCGAGATACCATATTTCACGATGGTGTATAGACAATATACGAACACTCATTCTCCTAAGCATTATTTAGCAACTCTCAGTTTTTCTTGACTGACCCTCGTATGTATACGTTAGTTTGCCAAACTACTAATTGTATAATGTATTACACACAGATACGCACACACTCACCCACCGAGTAAACACTACTTTGTTTTTCATATTTTGATACACCTACTAGATTGTGTATAGTTATTATAGTTGTACGATGACATGTTACATTTAAAAGTTGAAAATGAACGGAGTTACTCAAATGGGTTCTCAAACATAAAATCGTACCACTAGATTTTCGTCAAAATTGGAACAAAATACAAACTCCCATCAGACGTTTCTAACAATACAGAAAACCCTGGTACATGTACATATAGCAACACCCTGAGGGTGCCAGAATTTTATTCGATGACCATCCATAGGGATCAGCTTTTGGTTTGGCCCAATGCTATTTTCTTTCTTTTTGTTAAAGATATGAGCATAGAATATCTTAAAACAAGTTAGTCTTCAAAAACATGACATACTTACCTCCCCAAGTGCTTTATGGAGAATCATTTTGAATCTTCTAAAGTAAAAGTATTCCCGATGGTTGTTATCTTTTGCCAATTCTGCGTAAGCATTTTCAGCTTCATATCCAAAGGCCTTTAAATTAGTACCATCAGGCTTGATAAGTACGGCAGTGGGACACTTTTCTGACTGCAAGGCACTGCTTCCTCCTGCGTTCCACAACTTTACAAAACTCTTGGTTGGGTCAGTGTTAAAATCAGAAATGAATGAAAATGCCCAAGTTGAATATGTTGTTCCGAAGTCAATTGTACACACACACATATACTGGAAAACAATAACAAACAATTTACTCTAGTAGAACAATAACTGTATGGTTTCGAAAATTTTAAAATTTCTAATGAACAAAACTATTTTTATCAACCAAATTGCGACTTTTTTAGTTGTTCCTGTAATTGTTACATCGTCGGCCATAAAAAGGGTATGCACCTTCAAAATGTCGCATATCACGTGGTGTGTTCTTTGCAAGATTACTCATGAATATTTATGAGACCTAATAATACACTTAGCGGCACTTCTAACGCTACCGTTGATATATTTCTTTTTTCTTTAAAACTCCTTAATGGATTTGTATGAAATTTGGCACACGTATACAGCAATATTTGACACAAGTTCAGGCGAATTTTCCGCTCGCTCCGACAATAGACTATTGCATCACACGTCTTCAACTGACTGAATACTTATAATGAAAGTCGCATTTTCATCACGCAATAACAGTCATCTGAGTGTTATGTATGCGTGTGCATGTACCTTTTTCGTATAATGGTTGTGCATATCAACATTACATTCGCTCATGGTTTTCAATAGTTATTAATAATATTTACCAAAATGCTAATAAACGAAAATTGTTGGTTTAGCTGCAAAATATAGTGTTTTCCGTACCCATAGCCGGTCTGTTGAGAAAATACGATTCCTGCGAGTAACGCGGGTTGCGCTCAACTTAAAATTTAAATTTAGGGTGACCAATAATTATATCAAACTGAATAAATTCAACTCTACTGCGTACTATTAACATTCATTATTCAGAAGAAAAGTGAATTTTACAATTCAAGTAGTGTAATTTGAGACTAAACATTTATCTTAAACGCATCGGTTTTATATTCAGATTAAGAGCTGATTTTGTGGCGGTCTAAGCTTACCAACGGCTATTTCGTTACCTAGGAAATTGTAACGTAGATGAATTTTATGAATATTTTTATTGTGTACACTTATTACATAACACTTGAAGCTGTAAATAAATAAAATAAAGAAAATACTCAATTGACCTCTAATAAATACACTGTTAAATTTTGTGACTTTGTAATTCCGGGTTACGTAAATTGCGCTTTTACCACGAATTTCCATACACAACAATTTCGGAATTAACAAGTGCAGCTATAGGCACAAGCATTGAACTAAAACTGGTGAAAATTTGATAAAGTTATCTTAAACGGTTTTCGAGATATCAAGAATAATCAAGTGGCAGCGTTAGAGGTGCCGCCAAGTGTAAATGTACTCACCAGTGGATCTGTACTTAGAGTTTGAGGGATTTCAATGTCGTCACGGCCACACTGAAGAAAATAATGCATTTGGTACATTAGTGTGCGACCAGGGCACACATTGGGGCCAGGGGGGGGGGGCTTACGTAGCGGGATTTTGTCATTTATAGATATCAATATTATTATATAAGTAATAAATATTTAAAGCCAATTCCAAGCTATAACAACAAAACAGTTTTTGGAGGGGAATTTTTTCAGAAAATATGAAAACATGCACATTAATTTAGGAGGGAATGGGTCCCAAAAACGGTCAAATGAGGGTCCTGACGACTTATCTACTTTATTCTTCTATATTTTCAGAATGGACCTTCAGTGATATATTTAAGGAAGGGGATGGAAGTATAATATTTCTCCACAGTTTGGGTCTCAAAGTGGACGAGTCTCCTTGGAATCGTCTGAAACGTTAAAAATACACATGGAGCATCCTAGAAAACAGAAACATATTGAAACTGTTATTAAAACATGCATGTAGCACCTAACAAACACAGTAAACACAATCGTAATACCACAGGTGTCTTTAACTTATGGTTATCGCATACAGTGTACCAGTTATTTGCATCCACGCCCCCCATCCCAGGGATTGGCGGTGGTCGGCCTGGGAATTGGCCGCTTTTTTACCTTCCAGCTTCATCCGCACTGCCAGGGATGTGTCGGAATTTATTTCTTCGAATCAATACCCCGGGGACATTTAGTTGTCAGGGGGATACCGTAAACTTTACCATCAGTTGTCCGCGGCAGGGCTGTAGAGGGTTGGGGGTTGTTACAACCCAAAAGTAAAAATCTCAGCCCATCCCCGTGGATGCAACTGACTGGTGCATAGTTACAACGGCTGTCGACCAAATCATAAATGGTTGCAATGTCAGCGATTGACCTTGATCTCCATACAAATGCCTACTTAAAACACCAATCACCATGTTAATTATGTACAATGTAACATCATAAGCACTTGGTAGACTTTTAAAATAGTTTTTATCTTACCTGCATCTCAGAACCGACAGTTTCTTCATCAACACTGTTTCTATGCTGCAACATAGGAAACATAAGATTAACTCCATTCTAGTGAAGTAAAAAAGATAAAAGAGGTAGGACAGGAAATGCAGCACTCAACTGAATAGTCGAATACACACAGCATAACACACCAGCTACATTTCTATCACAAATAAACGGCAAAGTTTTCAACATATACTGAGCATCATAAGTTCCACAAAGCAGAAATTGTGCGTATTTTTATTAGAAGGGCTATATTACTTATGGTGATTCAACTGCATATGTGTATAGCAACATGTACTTGATATAAATCCATCACAATTATCGGTTTTAAGATACTAACTGACCCATAATAATACCACATGTGACACTACGCCACAATTCAATAATACACATAAAAAATTACTACTGTTTTACAGTGGAAGGGAGGTAATTTTAATCGATTGTTGTACAAAATGATCTCCCTTTGACCACAGACACTTGTGGAAGTCGTTATAGACACTGTACGAAATGTCAGATTTTAAGAAACAGCAAGCTGGTCTTAAAAATGCAAAATAAAAGGAAGTGTCCCGTCAATTTTAATGTCGGTTGGAGTACGATTAAGCAAACACAATGCCGTTTGTGCTAAACTTAATGCAACAATACCTGTCTGGATAGGCGGCATTGACCCTTAATTTGCCGTCACGTGGTACGTCATACACATGGTCCGTTGGATATGATACAACAATCTTATTATGATGGAGTCATGTCAATTTTATCCGACACAACGTTTTTTAGCGAAATGCCAGACTCTCTAGACTCTTATATACACGGTTATGTTCATGATTAACACTTTTTGCCATCATATAATATTAAGCGTTCATTGTTAACTGATTTGACTAACCAGTTGTGTATTTCGTATCGCAGACATGTTGCAAGTAAATTGGAAGTGAACATTTAGTCGAAAATGAAATCCCCTTATTTTGAGCGCTTAAATAGACGTTTTACCAAATTAACATTTGTGAGGGTGTGATCATTCAAGTGTGACGGACGCCAACGGAAATGGGTTCAACATAATGGGCACATCAATGGGTAGTGTTAGTAAAAAGTTCTTTCGATTGAACAATTTAAAAATTAAGAATTTTTCATTCGTTTGCGAAACTTTTGCTCAGTATATAACAGAACGAGTAAAATGCACTGCCTAAGTACCAGCTGTCAAAAAGCAGCGACATAATTGCAGCAATCAAAAATGTTGAATAACCTAGCTCCACCCCGTGAACTCCGATACTATGTGTTAGCCAGGGTACTTACGTAACAGCCAGAGCGGAAAATGACGATGCTTGAGAGGTAATGTATTTTGTGCGTGTATCAATTATTATTATGAACATGTATGCATACAGTGGTTCTTCCACGACACGCAGATGTTCTTTCCGACCAAAAACGTCAGCTCAGATTTTATACTTGATAAATTCTTTAAAAATTATTAAAAAACTTCGAGACGGTGGAGAATACTCAAAATTCGTGAATATGTAGCGAAATAGTAGTATCATAAGCAATATGGATTTTTGGACGCATTTATATAACATTATCATACCTGTAAAACTGTGCAGTACTTCAAGGCTTCCAACCAACGCAACCATTCTTCTGACGTATTGGCTGAATAGATTCAAAGAACAGAGCAGTTAACAAAGTTCCCAATATTTAAAAGTTACCATATTTTTTACCTACATTCGATTTAAGAGACTTTTTCTGTTCCGTGTGTGTGGCAACATCGATCTGCGGCACCAATAAGAAAATAACACTGTCCTCACAGGTACCAATTTACACCATAGTGGAGTGAAGCATGTGGGTTATTCTTGCTCAGTGAAATTAACCAGTGATCCAGACGGGGATTGAATCTGGACAGTCATACAGACATGAGCAATATATCCAGAAATAAAGTCATACAAAGAACTGAAATTCAATCTATTGAAGTTTGTTTTGGGACCTTTTAATAAAAAATCTATATAAGTAAATACATATATCAAGTAGGAATGATAATTCACCCATTACGTACATGTTAAAGTCATGATCAAGTTAGAGGAATAGCAATGTTGATATATAATTGATATCACACCAGTTGTCATTCATTACCCTATAAATAAACTTTAACGGTAAATAATAATCACATTGAACACTGGATTAACCTTCGCGTGCCAGTTTAATATGGTAATAAAGATTATTGACTTTTTGCACACCAATCACCAAGACAACATGGGCTAATCTCTGTTGTGAAGAAATATTTGTAACAATATTTTTAACTTAAGTCAAAATATTTAAGTTTTCTACTTAGATGCTTTGTGAATACCAGCACTGGCTGTTAGAATGTACGCTGTCTATCCATTCAAAGGACTTTATTAATGATCCTCTATTTACAGTGTTTCTTTTCACCTTTGGGAGAAAGGGGTACGGTCACATAGGAGGGGGAAATTGAAATTAGCACGCGGAAAAGCTAAAAGGGAATTTTGAATTATTATTAAACTCTCCTTAGATGTCTAGTTTCATTGATTATCATTGGTATTTTAAGCATGGGAGGTCAAACTCGCTTACCTAAATCCATTCTGCATCATTATCAAATGAATTTACTCTATTTATGTGGAAAAAATATTACGCAAGACTCAAAGGGGATTTTTTTTTGGAAAAAATGTATACTCTGCAGGGAGGGGAAAGGGGCCTAATATCTCCATATATTTTAGCGAAAAAAAACTGATTTACCTTTGATTTTGGTCGTCTTGCCATCTGACTGTAGATTTATTTTCAACGGATCTGTTAAGTCAATATCCACTTGTGCACCCTATCGATATTTACAAAATGACAAGGGTTAGATTCAACTCCAAACCATAAGGCCATACCAAATCGTATTTTCGTTAAGGGTTCACACTAAGTTCAAAAATTTATCTAGCAATCATGAGACAAAAACACACTCGAAAAACCCAAATCATGACGACTTCTATCCTCGTCATTATATTACATAACAATGTTCAGCATTGTCAATCATAATATCTTAATGAAAGGACTTAAAACTTGTTCGTGTGAAAACTACCGCTGTTCAAGGGATTGGGAAATTATGGTGAACAGTATGAAAGCAACACCTCAATTGATTTTGTAGTTATAAAATGTTACTAACAACCGTTGTTTTTTCGTTCTCAAGATGCTCAAACCTATATGTGCTCAGACGCTAAACGAAGAAACGATTTGGTATGGCCTAAACATAAATGAGATATTATCGACCTAAAATACACAACAAAGACAATTCTTACAAGTGTGTGCTTTTGTTGCGAGCATCTTGAGCTCGGCATGTCCAGACCCGAGAGATTCTTGTTTGAAAGTTTGGAGCATTAACTATTTGTTAACGAAACGAAACGGTAGATGATGGAACATTATCGGGTGAAAAATGAATTAGATCATACCAACAAATGAACAGATGTTGCTTGTTTGTCCTTCTTCGCTGGATCCTGAAATCAGTAAATTATTTTCAGCGACATGATGATATAGAGGATCTATCACGAGTTGTCAATGGGTATATAGATGATCTCACATGAGTTTCTTTTCATATTGAATTTATTAAGCGAGTTGGGTAAAAGTGATAAAATACGAGGCTCTGTGGAGTATTTTATTATTTTTATCCAACACACTTCATAAATTATACATGGAAAGACATGAATGTAAGATTCTTTTAACACATAAACAACATAAGCCCTGTAAATGTTTTAAAAGTGGACATGCTTCCCCTATAGAAGAGAATGAAGTCAGTGAACAATGCGGTTAAAAATAAATGAGCAACCAAACATAGTGCAACACTGTATTTAAATAACTGTTACAGTGTCACCTGTCTATACATGTATACTTTTGACAGCGCGTATGAATACATAAAAATAATGGGCACAATTAGCGCTGTAATTACAATAAGTTTTTTTACGCAATTCTTGTCATGCCTGGCATAGATTTACGTTAATGATGGTTCACGCAATACCTTACCTTATATAATTTCAACAGTCTCAAATCTTTGTACAGAACCATCCATCTTGACTCTTTCTTCTTTCCAAACAACTTGGAATGACAGATATATAACCACCCCTCTAAATCACTGAAAGCAATATTCTATAATGTTAAACATGAACGGCACCATGTTAGTGTCACCCTCCATGAGGCCGGTGTAGCAGATACATGTATATCATTCCAAAGTTGGCAAATCTCTGCATTCTGATTGCCTAAGACGTGACATTTACACTTCCAGTAAACCCCTGTTTAGGGACGTAATTTACACTTGCGTAAAAGTCCTTTTCTGAAGTGAGTGGAGTAAGTCAATCTGAAAAGGTCCCCCTTAGCCGTACATTTTCCACCTAGCCTTTTACTACGATGTAGTGTTACATAGTCATGGCTAACATGTATTATAATACCATTAATTTGTATTTAAATAAGACACAGCGACGTCGTATCCACATTTTCTTTAGCCATTATTATTCTATCATGGTGAAGTCTTCAAATCAAGCTTATGTCAAAAGGCGATTTTGAATTATAATCACTGATATGTTAACACACAATCTAAAGAACACATTGAATAAAGCCCCAGGGGTCTAAGGTAAATATGTTCTTCAGATTGGGTGTTAACATATCAGTGAACGTCAACAAATATTTGTTTAATCCTATAACAAATACAGTTAAACTTCAAAATCTCGAGGAGTCATCGGGAGAGGTAAAATACTCGAAATTAACTGGGTGCTCGAAATAATGATGTTCATAATAAAGGCGTACATCGATATACAGTATAGAGCAGATTCACTGGAACTTCGAAAGTTGTTCGACATAGACAGAGTGCTCGTAACAGTGATGCTCGTCATAATGAAGTTTTACTGTATATATAAATGTAATAAAAATGTATATACATTTTCCCCCGTTGAAATGTGATACAAGTGGAGTCTGGGAGTGGAAAATCAATATCGATAGGTATTCAAATTGTTGACTAGTGTCAAGTGTTGTTCAATCATGCTGTCAATTTGAAGGACAAGTATGTACTACAAAGTATGTCCAGTTGTGACAGCTGCTTTACTGTACGTTACGGGAACGAATAAATCGCTGGCTTAGAATGAGAAGATCGTTACTACAAAATCAATTTTGAGAAAACAAGAAAAACTGTCTGACAATCACTCTTTACTTATGGTAAAACAAGCTCTTTCAACTTCAGTTTGTTCAACATGATAGGTTCCGACTTTCATAAAAATAGGCCCATAAGAAGCACCTTATGGTGCAGATTTCAAATATACATTAGTCTTATAAGGTTGTAAGTGGCACTTACTACATTCACATTCTAATATGAAGGTAAGTAAATGTATCTACCTTTTCGCTGAGAAATCTCCTGTCGCCTGAAACAAAACAAAATATATTATTAGGAAAGAGATCCCAGGCTGGCAGCAATACCAGTATGGGGAATATAAAGGTTTTAATGAGGGGCTTCGATGTATCCATTCACAGTTTTGCAAGATCGATTTCGTGAAAAATGCAGGTACATGTATCCCCGGGGTCCTAAAAGGTATGAGGAAATCGGACAGAGAATGTAACACTAAACTTTACCAACTGAGCACATAAATCAGAAACACCACAGCATAACTAGACTGGGCATTGCCCATACATAAGCCAAAGAAACAATTCTTCAAGTCCGCGCCGAAAAAATGCAGGATGACAAAAATTTCACAAAGAAATTATATAATGAGACCGAATGAAACGCAGCCAGACATGATGTAATCTATTCATTACGTTTTAAATGTGGATATTTAAATCATATGATTTTATTCACAAATGATAGTTTAAATATGACTTTAAAAATGCCATATCCAGTAATAGAAAGCGTTAATTTTGCGGCTACTGGAGCTCAATCTTTACATATTTTTTTCAAAATTTATGATAACTAACATAAATACACTTCATTACCAAGATTAACTTAGAAGTCATTAAGTATAGGTTATAGATCATATATTAGGATTATAAACAAATTAGTGCAATGGAAAGATAGATATAGATGGAGAGTACTTACTTTGTTTATAATTCTAATATGTGATCTATAACCGGTTTATAGTTTACCTGCCCACTTTTAGTGACCCTTTGTTAGCAAACAATTGCATGCCCATTGATGGAATAATGAGAGTGAAATTGCACAAAATTGCTTGTATGATTGCTGATAGAATAACGATAGAATTAGGAGGGAAGGTGGGTCTAGTTTTCCATACCTTGAATCAGCAAAATTGCCATGATAAACAGATTTACTAAATCGTTGAACAGGAAGTTGACAAAACGGGTACAGCGTGTTCGGTAAATAGATAAAAATGATAAAACATATCGGTAACTACATGTAATACGACATGACGATTTAATGTCACTACTTCGGTAAATTGATATTACAAAATACTTGATGATTTGGTAAGTTCGGTTAAATAATATGGTAGTGTTTGTTTGGGGGAGCCGTAGGTGTGTTATTATTTAACTAATTCTATGAAACCAACGTCACATTAAGGGAAAATATGTAAGCTTTCAACGAAATACAGGATCCCTACCTGCAGCCGAGTCGTTTGGTCTAACACCTTGTGAAACCTTGGAAAAAACTGCTTCAAAATTCTATCAGTCCGACACTCCGGGGGTTTCACTCGTGACAGGATGTTTGCTTTAATGGTCCAACTACGGATAGATATGCTATATGTTGCGGAAAGTTTAGAATTTCCCCTTAGCGTAGCGTATATCCCATAGAAATTGCTTAAGAAATAAAATACTCTGGCTGTTTTCGTTTTCGAAGTGAAGCAAATTTCTTCTTCGGTTTGTAGTCCAAAGTCACGTGACATTGCCCTACTGTATTGGACCTAAGAAAAAAATTCAGTTTCCTGTATTTCCAATTCGAATTTTGTATATCCTTTGAAGCAAACACAGTACGTGCTAAATTGCGACCCATTGTAAAACGTTTACAATTATACATGATAGAAAGTACCATAAGCTGTAAGTATTAATTGGTATCCAATTAATGCTCAATAAATGTAATATAACGGTAAATGCAAACTCACCATGGTGTCCCATAGCCTTCTGGTATGTATGTGGTTTGTGCAGCGCTCTTGTGCCTACAAGGAAGTTATAAATACTATTTTAATCTAAGTTATTTACAAACTGGGTACGTTTGACATTTTGTTTAATCATATAGACTTTATACAGCACGTAAAACAGATAACACGACATGAACTACATACACGGTGTCACAAAAACCTGGTAAACCTACTCGAAACTCTAATAACTCATTAATTAAATATTTGATGAATGCGACTACTATTTGTGAAAGTGTATGAAAGTGATCACGAGTCATGGGCGTAGGAGCGTTTTTAACATTGGGGGGGGGGGGGCAAACATTTGGCAAGGGGGGGGGGGTAAATTCTTACTCGCTACGCTCGCTAAGTAACTTCATTATTTCAAAATATGCCAACACCGTTCTTTGCACACAAAAATACACTCATACATCATTTCTACTCTTAAACGTCCACAACCATCCCATATCTATGTACTAATTTGGACTTTATTGTTCTGCTATAATTTGTCTTAGTATTCACATGGTAACACAACGTTAATCAGTTCAAATATAAGGGGTCCGGGGCATTCCCCTGGAAAATTTCCTTAACAATGGATCTATCTGATGCATTCTAGGCGTTCTGAGATATCTTATTTGGTATTCAAAATGACCGAAATACAGACAATGAAGGTTCTTAGATTTAGCCCAATTAAGTGCTTGCACAAAATGTAAATTGCTCGATTTGGAGATTGTAGCTTTATGTGAAAATGTCCATTTCAAAGGCTTTATATATTATTGAACATCTCAAAGTCATATAGGAGGTTTGGGGATGTTGAGGTACACTGTATGTGACGAGTGTATTTTTGTCAAACAATGGATGTTGACATATTTTTCTGCAAAGAAGTTATATTGCGAGGGAAGCGAGCAAATTTTTTTTATACGTTTTCACTAAGAACTGAAGGCAAATTGCATATTACAATATATTTTAGGTCTAAAATTATACTTTTCGTCTGAATTATTGGGAGGGGGAAATATATGTTTGCCCCCCCCCCTGTCCAGATATTGGGGGCCTGGTCCTCCCTGCTCCTACGCCCATGCGAGTTATGGCAGTATCAAGATTTCTTGACTGACGGATGTTAAAACTATCATAGTTCCATCCGGTTGAAAACCTGTTGGGAGTCTAGATTCTTATAAACAAGAGGGCCATGATGGCCCTATATCGCTCACCTGATTATAAATGAAGCCCTGCATAATTTAGACTAACAAAGGTAGAGCGTAAATATAGAAACTGGTGACCCCCGGGGCGGGGTCAATTTTGACCCCAGGGGCATAATTTGAACAATCTTGGTAGTGGACCACTAGATGATGCTACATACCATATATCAAAGCTCTAGGCATTTTAGTTTTAGAGAAGAAGAATTTTATATGTTTTCCCTATGTAAGTCTATGTAAAACGGTGACCTCCAGGGCGGGGCCAATTTTGACCTCAGGGGCATAATATGAACAATCTTTGTAGGGGACCACTAGATGATGCTACATACCAAATATCAAAGCTCTAGGCACTGTAGTTTTAGAGAAGAAGATTTTTATATGTTTTCCCTATATAAGTCTATGTAAAACAGTAACCCCCGGGGCGGGGCCAATTTTGACCTCAGGGGCATAATATGAACAATCTTGGTAGGGGATCACTAGATGATGCTACATACCAAATATCAAAGCTCTAGGCATTGTAGTTTTAGAGAAGAAGATTTTTATATGTTTTCCCTATATAAGTCTATGTAAAACGGTGACCCCCGGGGCGGGGCCAATTTTTACCCCAGGGGCATAATATGAACAATCTTGGTAGGGGACCACTAGATGATGCTACATACCAAATATCAAAGCTCTAGGCATTGTAGTTTTAGAGAAGTAGATTTTTATATGTTTTCCCTATATAAGTCTATGTAAAACATTGACCCCCGGGGCGGGGCTAATTTTGACCCCAGGGGCATAATTTGAATAATATTGGTAGGGGACCACTAGATGATGCTACATACCAAATATCAAAGCTGTAGGCATTGTAGTTTAACAGAAGAAGATTTTTATATGTTTTCCCTATATAAGTCTATGTAAAACGGTGACCCCCGGGCCGGGGCCAATTTTGACCCCAGGGCCTTAATTTGAGCAATCTTGGTAGGAGACCACTAGATGATGCTACATACCAAATATAAAAGCTGTAGGCATTGTAGTTTTAGAGAAGAAGATTTTTATATGTTTTCCTTATATAAGTCTATGTAAAACGGTGACCCCCGGGCCGGGGCCAATTTTGACCCCAGGGCCATAATTTGAGTAATCTTGGTAGGGGACCACTAGATGATGCTACATACCAAATATCAAAGCTGTAGGCATTGTAGATTAGAGAAGAAGATTTTTATATGTTTTCCCTATATAAGTCTATGTAAAACGGTGACCCCCGGGGCGGGGCCAATTTTGACCCCAGGGCCATAATTTGAACAATTACTAAATCCCCCAATGCCACGTACATCCTGGCAAAATTTCATCAAAATTGGCCAAATGGTTTCAGAGGAGATGTCGTTTGAAAGTGTGGACGGACGGACGGACATACAGACGGACGGACGGTGAGTGATCACAATAACTCACCTTGAGCACTTTGTGCTCAGGTGAGCTAAAAATAAAATGTTCAATATTTTCCTTGCAAAGATTTTTTCCCAGTTGTACACGAGTTATATAAATAACGATAATGTTTATGTATGGGCCTCATTATATATATATTGTATTTTCAATGGTCACTGTTCCGGTACCGGTACCCTCTATGTGCGTTGCAGCTGACTGGCACGGGAATCCTCTCTGTACTCATTATAATCATAGCACAGAGAGGGTGCCGGTGCCAGAATAGAAAGGGTGCCGGTGCTACAACGGAAACGAAGGTAGACTGTTTTAATGAAATGTGATAAAAGTAGCCATATGAAAACATTAAGAGGGCCAGATTGGTTCAAGGACTTACCATCGGAGGTGCGAAATATTTCCTTTTTTGACGAAGAATCACATTTAAGTGCAAACACAGGAGTCTGTGTTCATTCGAACAAGTACCCTCGGTCAACATTCCATCTTAGTCTGAACTTGTAACGACTGATAATAACAAATGGAACAACATGATGACAGTGGTAAATCATTGGGTTGTTCCGTGGGCTATCGTTTTCTAAGCACAACTGCCATGTTTTGTAAGGATAACCTGCCAAGTGTGCAGTACGAAATTGCACATACGATATTCGACTGAAAAAATGTCACATTTGGTATGGCGACACATTTGCCATGTCATTATCAATTGGTTTCTAGATATTAGATGTGCAAATAATATAGGCCCTTAGCAAAGATGGTCGACTGACATGTGCAAAGCAGTAAAGCCCCTTTGATGACCAACTGTCATGTGTAAAGCAGTAAACCCCCTTTGATGACCAACTGTCATGTGTAAAGCAGTAAACACCCTTTGATGACCAACTGTCATGTGTAAAGCAGTTAATCCCCTTTGATGACCAACTGTCATGTGTAAAGCAGTAAACCCCCTTTGATGACCAACTGTCATGTGTAAAGCAGTAAACCCCCTTTGATGACCAACTGTCATGTGTAAAGCAGTAAACCCCCTTTGATGACCAACTGTCATGTGTAAAGCAGTAAACCCCCTTTGATGACCAACTGTCATGTGTAAAGCAGTTAACCCCCTTTGATGACCAACTGTCATGTGTAAAGCAGTAAACCCCCTTTGATGACCAACTGTCATGTGTAAAGCAGTAAACACCCTTTGATGACCAACTGTCATGTGTAAAGCAGTAAACACCCTTTGATGACCAACTGTCATGTGTAAAGCAGTTAATCCCCTTTGATGACCAACTGTCATGTGTAAAACAGTTAACCCCTCATCAAAGGTGACCGACTGACATGTGTAAAGCAGTATACCCCTTCATCGAAGATGAAAAAGCAGTAGATCCCTTCATCAAAGATGACAAACTGACAAAGCAGTAAGCACCCTCATCAAAGATTACCGACTGACACGTGCAAAGCAGTACACCCATCATCAAAGATTACCGACTGACACGTGCAAAGCAGTACACCCCTCATCAAAGATTACCGACTGACACGTGCAAAGCAGTACACCCCCTCATCAAAGATTACCGACTGACACGTGCAAAGCAGTAAATGCCCTCAT
Source organism: Spisula subtruncata (assembly GCA_963678985.1). NCBI lineage: Eukaryota > Metazoa > Mollusca > Bivalvia > Venerida > Mactridae > Spisula > Spisula subtruncata. The sequence continues at coordinate 44,257,117 of OY787666.1, forward strand.
CAAAGATAACCAACTGACATGTGCCGTACACTTGACTTTCTCGTACTTGATAGAACCCTTGCTCATATGTAGGTGAAAACTCTAAGAATAACATGGTCAGAAAAGGGGAATAAGTCTTATAAAATGGCGTATAGAATTATTTGCTCTTGTCAGCAGATGTAGGTCATAACATTCCACAAGTGTGTTGACTTTCAAGTTGAAAGCTTTGATAGTGTCTGAGAAAATTCAGTTCATATGCAAAATAGCCACTATTTCTATTGATGTATGTACATAATAGAAATATTTTAGCTGACTGTTGCTTTAAGAAAGATTTATTGCAAATAATCGATATAAGCCACTCTTTTTCGTCGGTCTCACGGGCAAACGACGTAACTAAATTTTTCCAAATTAAGTTTCTCGAAATCCACATATCAAACATTCTTTTGCCGAAATGCTGTATCTGTAGGTCAATTGGAAGTAGGACTTTCGGTCATGCGAGAAAACGTCGTAACAGCATTTTATATTTTTCTTGAAAAATTTCGTCCTGGGAAAAGACGTAACTACGCAAAAATGCTGTTTTCGTTAACAAAAAAATAGTATATGCATATGTACTGTCCCGGAGACCTGGATACCGTGTTAGTGACTTTACAATATTAGTTTGTGACGAATACACGGTGTATACCCAGTTAAGTAAATCATTAATTTTGCCAAAAATACAGATTTGTGCTTAAAAAACAATAGAACACGGAACAACCCTATGATAAACCACCGTCCTCATGTTGTTCCATTTGTTATAGCAGTTGCCACAAGTTCAGACTAAGATGGAATGTTGACCGGGGGTTCTTGTTCGAATGAACACCGAGTCCTGTTTTTGACACTTTATGCAATTTTTCGTCAGTGTAGGAAATATCTCGCACCTCAGATGGAAAGTTCTTGAACCAATCTGGCCTCTAAATGGTTTTAATATGACACCTTTCATCAAATTACGCAAAAACAGCATACTTTCGGTTTCTTTGTGGCACCGGCACCCTCTCTGTGCAATGGTTACTGTGAGTTATTGTGCCAGTCAGTTGCAACGCACAGAGAGGAAGCCGGAGCTGGAGCCACAACGAAACCAAAAGTAGACTGTGTTAACGTCATTTGATTAAAGTAACAATATTATTAATTTAAAAGCATCTCGGGACCAGCCTGGTTCAAGGAATTTCCATCCTAGGTGCGAGATGTTTCATATATGGACGAAAAATCGCGTTTAGTGTCATAAATATGACTCCGTGTTCATTTGAACAAGTACCCCGGTCAACATTCCATTTTAGTTTACACTTAATATAACAAATGGAACAACATGAATACAGTGGTTAATCATTGGGTTGTTCCGTGGGCTATCGTTTTATAAGCACAAATCTGTATTTTTGACCAAATAAATCATTTTCTTCCCTCTACTTCCCCAAAATTTATTGTTTTGCACAGAGAGGGTGCCAGTGCCAGCACAAAGAGGGTGCCGATACAGCCGTTTGCATAGAGAGGGTGTCGATACGGGTATACACCGTGGAATATGATGAAGAAAATGCATTTCAAAGCAATTATTGGGATGTTACGCTATTTTCGCAATTTTTGAGAAAGTAAAATAATCTGTATCATCTTTTGTGGTGTTTGAATTGCAGTTTAATTGTAATAACTACAGAACGTTGTGATAAAGTGGTTGGTGCGCTTGCCGTCTTATCTGGCGACCCGGGTTCAAATGGAGGTACATATATATGCCTGTCATGTTTCAGTAGAAATACAGCAAATAAAGCCTATGCTCGGCATAAATGTATTTACGATTTTTCGCATAAAAAAAATCATTTCCAAAATGTTTTGTAAAGATAAGACATTTGTTCTTTGCCTCTCCTGAAAAGATGTGATTTTGCCCGTGAGACCGACGTTATACGGTATAGAATTTTGAATGTAAGTATACAAAATAATTACAAACCCTGATGTTTCACTAGTCATATTTAATACTAGTATGCTTGTATATTGAATATATAGAGGATATTTGTATTTTTCCGTGTATGATCGGCTGATTATTCACCGAGTGAGCAGCAGACGTAATATTTTCACGATTGGCGTAGCCACAGTGAAAATATAAGTCAGCTGCTCACGAGGTGAATTATCAAACGATCATTCACGGTAAAATACTAATATTCTATTTATTTCATGCTTAAATAATGGAAATACTCCACTATATACCTCAAATGTTTTGCGTGACGTCGTTTCCCGCCATGCACGCGTCGAGTTGCAATTAAGTAGTTTATCTGCAATGGCTTCAATTTCGTCCATTTGTTTTACATTTGTTTAACATTTATGTACATAAAATGTTCTGTTATTTGTTTAACAACATAGTAAGAGAACAAGTGAATATGCTTATTAATTTTATTTTTGGCGGCTGGGACATTTGTTTCAAAAAGTAGTCCGTTTGCGTGACATTATGAACTGTGAAATTATGGACTGTGAAATTATCGGGGAATAATCCACGGTTATTCCGCCGTAAACCACCGATAAACATGAAATAAACAGGCATAAAAATACATACCAAAGTTAAGTGAATTTTGCAAAACAAAAATGTACACCTTAACATAAGGCAGTCCATTTAACAATGTCAATAAATCATGCAATTTCAACAACTATATATAACATTTGCTTAAAACATAATTATATAAAACATGGTTTAAACAAGAGGGCAAATATGGTTTTATTAAAATCAACAAATAAAGCAACAAATATAATTGTTCTGGATCAGTTCCGATCTATGAGTAGATACTAGTTTTATAAAGACGAACGTTATAAATGTTCATTTTATAATGATGAACTAAACACTATGACCCGGGTATTACTTTTATCCCAAGTTCTTCATCACACTCTTCTTCTTTTGAGTTTTTGTGAATTGTTTCCTAGACATTTTAACTACCATGTCATGATCATATCGCTGGCTTCACTAGAAGGCCGCAAGTACAAAAACGGTATTTTGAGAAAACAAGAAAAATCTGTCCAAAAATTACTCTTTACATTGAGTAAAACAAAGTTTGGTCAACATGACAAATTCCGATTTTCACGAAACTAGGCTCCTAACAAACGCATTATGGTGCCAATTTCAAATATGTATCAGTCTAATAAGGTCATAAGTTTCTTCTCATTCTGAATCAGCGAACTGCTTGAAATTAAACATGATATCACAGCACTTTTTCATGGTCTCATCAATACACATGTTTGGTAGCATATTCAACAGAGTTCAGCAACAACACTTTTATCTTTCTGTCAGCTTAGAATCTGTAAAATAAGACTTTGTAGTTTATAGTTCAGTTCACAATTACAAACAAAACATCTTTGCTTATACATGAATAAATGACAGTTTACTTAGATAATTGTACTAAAGTTACATTAGTGATTAGTTAAAGTAGGTGATCATGAATATTTGTTTTATTTTTGAACCAGAAACCAGAAACACTATTTGATTTGAAAACTTCAATGTAATTTGTAGCCTCAGTGGCGCCACAAGCAAGGACTCCTTTTATGACATTCATTTGTAGCTGGATTTGCAATTTTGCAGATAAAGTGACAACATTTCAAACACCAACTATGAAATAAATATGCGATGTTTGACAAGGATGAACCTGCATCGGCACCCTCTCTGTGCAAAACAATGGTTTTTGAGGACACCTGTCGACAGGAGAGGTACGAAAATAATAGATTTTACCAAAAATACAGATCTGTGCTTAAAAACGATTGCCCATGGAACAGCCCAATGAGTAACCACTCTGCTAATGTTGTTCGATTTGTTATATTGGTTGCCACAAGACTAAGATGGAATGTTGACAGGGGGTACCTGTTCGAATGAACACGGGAGTCCTGATTTTGATACTTAAATGCGATTTTTCGTCAATATAGAAAATATCTCTCACCTCAGATGGAAAGTCCTTGAACCAATCTGGCCTTTTAAAATGGCAACTTTCATCAAATTACGCTAACAACAGCCTACTTCCGGTTTATTTGTGACAACGGCACCCTTTCAGTTCTGGTACCGGTACCCTATCAGTGCTATAGTTATTGTGAATTATTATGCCAGTCAGCTGCCACGCACAGAGAGTGTGCCGGTGCCACAATGAAACCGAAAGTGGGCTGATTTTACGTCATTTGATTAAAGTAACTATACAAAAAACATATAGTGGCCTGATTGGTTCAATGACTTTTCATCTGAGGTGCAAGATATTTCCTATATTGACGACAAATGGTATTTAAGTGTCATAAATATGCTTGCGTGTACTTTTGAAAAGTACCCATGTCTACATTTCATCTTAGTCTGAACTTGTGGCAACTGATAAAACAAATGGAAAACATGAATGCAGTGGTTAATCATTAGGTTGTTACGTGGGCTATCGTATTTTAATCACTAATCTGAATTTTTGACCAAATATATGATTTTCTTCCCTGTCATTCCTCAAAATTTGCAGATCGAACCGGTGCCAGCACAGAGAGGGTGTACACCGTGTACATTCAACACTAAAATATCTTTATTTCTTGTTTAAATACTAACGTTAGTACAAACACATAGAATCTTTACATCATATTAATAAACAAATCCCAAGTCAGTGATATATTGAACTCTATGAGTATACATTTATTGAAACACATGACGCGCCACACAGTATATGTTATCTTAAAACTGACAAAGTTATTTATGTTCTCATACATAAATGATCACCCTGTACCTACAGATCGTCAATGTTAATGCAATGAATATTTGTATTTAAGGTTAGTTTCATAAAATACTACCAGTTAGTTATGGAGAAATGACTGCTGACATACACAATGACGGACAGACCGACGGCGCTATTAACCCATAGGCGGGTATGATGTACACTTGTCTCAAAGAAGACCTGCTTTGAGTAACCAAGCGAGTTATTTCTACTTCATATGCACTTAAAAGGTTCAATTTTACACGGAATAAATGTAACATAATGTTTAATTGTACCTGAAGTTTCTTCATTGGACTTCATTGCTTGCATTTAAAGTGCTTGCTTTAGGAACAGTCCTTTGCTCATTTGTCAACTCCATTTCAGTCCTTTCAAGAGCTACTGCTAAGTGTTCCTGGTTCGACTTCCGTAGACATGACTTAAATGTATCATATCCATTTGGTCCTTTCCTTTTAACAATGTCAAGGATAGCTCTGATTTGTTCAGATCTAATTTTTAAATCCTGTAAATATACAAAAGAGTGCACTAATTACATTCATAAGCAGTTTTCTCCTCTGATGTCTTGTTTAAAAGTCTAGGTACAGCTTTAACATTTTATGTGTGACTGGATCTTTGAACTACAAACCTAGCTATGGGCCATAGTTTAATGTTCAGGAGAAAATGACAGCCCAAATATAATGTTTGCACAGTTTTAAACAATTGAATTTGAAGTGTAACCTTGACATCTGACCTATAGATCTCGATATGGGTACGACATATGATATCACCTCAATATCAGGGTTCCCACAATTATTCTAAGACAAAATACCATGACTTTTCCCTGACCAGACACCAGTTTTCCCTTACTTTTTGAGCAATCCGGTCTTTTTGTTAGAGCAATATAGCGCAATAGAAACAGTCATAAGGAGGTTATAAATATTAGCATTATATGGAACAAAAATGTTTCAGGTAGCAGTTTCAGGGCTGTTGTTTGACACAAAGTAATGATAATTAAAGATTATTCGGAGCGAGCATAGCGAGCTAGATTTTTTCAGTTTTGGGCATTCTCTTCATAGGAATTGACACTTGTCGAGATTTTTAATGAAGAATTTCCTGACTTTTCCCTCACTTTTGCTCAATTTCCAAATTTCCCTGACTTATTTAAAAATTCCCTGACTTTTCCCAGACCTTGAAACAAATATGTTTTCCCTGACTTTTCCCTGACCGTGGGAATCCTGAATATGGTAAGCATGGCAAGTTGGTGCAAATAAAGTTAACCCCTCCCAACCTTTTAGTTTCGGGACCTGTAGATGAATAAGCAGATGTTAAAGGACTGTTTAGTATACAACACTTTACTGTGTACCAACCTGCTAGATTCAAAGACGTATACTTACTGTTATGTCTCGGGCTTTGATTTCCGTAATATATTCATTCTCTAAAAAGGCATCTAATGTTGGAAGTGGATCTAAATCATTAAGAAGTGGAGACAAATTCTTGTTAATGACTCTTATGTGAAAAGCGTCGCCTAGAAAGGAAAAAATCATACGGAATGCTCTTCTGCATCTATATAAACTTGTGAAGTGTCATATGAAAGGAATTGTTTAATTTATCATTTAATTGTAGACAATATTAACTATTGATCTAGAACCAATTATGTAACCCTTTATAAATAAAGACATTTTAATTTAAATCAATTTACAATCTAACTTGCTAAATAACATGGTTGACACAAAATGGAAATTTACTAGATGCTGTGGGGCCAACAAAAGTACAACTTGAAGGATTTACCAAACATGACAATAACAATACTGTGTACATACATTCATCGTCAACTCCAAGCTGTGATTGTGTTGCTGACATCTACAATGATCAAATATAAACGCGAACAAAGAGCAGCTTGCAAAAGACGAAAACTTTGTCACACATAAAAACTAGAACCATCACTGTCGTGATCAGGGCCCTGTTGTTATCATTGTCAATAAGTATTGCAAGTTTCATTTGAATATCTTGAAAAGTTTTTGAACTATGGCCAATGTAAAAGTTTTGAAGTCGAAAAAGGGGCACAAGCCAAAATTTATTAAAGCTAGAGTTGTTGCCCTTTGCTACACATGTGCGTATTGTCACTGTCAATATGTATAGCAAGTTTCATTTGAATATCTCTAACCTTTTTTGAAGTAATGTAGAAAAAAAGATGAACAATGAGGAAAATTGTAATTTTACAAAGGGCCATAATTCTTACAATATTGTAACTGGAGTAACATAACTTGGCATACAATAGTGTATTGTTGCTGTGACCTTATGTTTAAAGTTTGAAGTCGATACCTTTAAGGGTTTGCAAGTTATTAAGAAAAAACATTTTGAACTATGGCCAATGTTAAAGCCACAATAAGGTTCCGGAACGACATATTTTCTATAGATAGAAAACACAAATCTTTGTTACTGATTTGAAGACTGATAAATAATTAACACATCAAGCTATTAAAACACGCTCTTACTGCCATATATGTGAAATAATCTTCCCTTGAAGATTGGCATAACGAGCCCGGTTTGTTTACAAATACGGAATTTAACAGCATCTCCGTCACTTTCCGGAGACTACCGAGAATTTTTCGCCAGTTTCTTATAACCAATGGATGGATAGCACACCTATTGATAACGTAGGGCGCATACTATAACCCGGTATCTAACAGTACCTTCCGGTATCGTATATAGTAGCCCTAATCACGTTGTATATTGCCTTGTATATTGACATTAATCATGTTGTATAATTGAAACATGCCAGAGACGGGGAATTAACTATGCGTATGCAATATAGATAGTGCGAATGGCTGTGTGCAGATGTATTAATTTCTGCGATAATTATTAGATTTATATTTTCATGTACAGTAGAATTTACAATAAAATAATAATTGTTTACATGTAAGTATGTAAATCTGCATGTTCAATATGTATACACGAATGTTGTGAGTTATTTAATTTTCATAAACACGCGTCAAGCATTATGAAGGTCAAAGAGGTGGCCTTTTCTTTCAATATCAATATAAAACGCACAAACATGATCATATGAATGGAAAATTAAAATATATGTTACATCCAAACGCCCTCAAATTTTCCTATGCATATGTATTTTGTTTATTGTCTGATACAACATAATCTGTAATAAAATATAAAAAAGCTAGATGTTTTTGTTTGTCCTTAGAATGAAAAGATCGTATCTACAAAATCATATTTTGAGAAAATAAGAAAATCTATCTGACAAGTTACTCTTTACTTATGGTTAACAAGCTTTCATGAAAATAGGCTCATAAGAGTTTTAAAGGCTCATTAGCGCAGATGATCAATGTTATAAAGGCAGTTTGATCTGATGCTTTGTGAACCAAAATGTTCCAGGCAGTATCTTAACATATTCAGCAAGAATTGTTGAACAATAACATTAATTTTAAAGTAAACAAAAACAAAGAATACAACCAAAATCTGTGCTATTGGATCTTTCCAACAAAACAAAATATTCATATTATTTCATGTTCTTTTATAATTTTATAGAATCATTACCTTGAACATGCATTAAATTACGTGAATAAAGTGTTTTCATGAGTCTTTACTCTGTATTTATTTTCTGGCTTTTCACTGGGGTTCTTCGTGCCGATACAAATGAAAAGGTGATGCTTAAGTTAATCGTTTTCTTTTTGATGACGAATATCTAAATGGTGACAGCGTATTTAATTTGCGACACAAAGCTTTTTAGTTACACTTTCATTAGGCAAAGATATTTCATTAAAATTTATCTTTCGTTTTCTTTTCTGCCACTTCCTCCTTGAATGAAGTAACGTCTTTTTGGTACGCATTCTTCAAACCAGGAGTCTGAAGAATATATATAAACTATATTTTTAATCAATGAAGATAACACACTATGGTGCAAAATTGTTTAGAACAGAATACTTACATTGATTTAATTCTCCACAGTTTGGGTCTTAAAGTTGACGAATCTCCATGAAATCGTCTTAAACGTTAAAAATATGCACATGGAGCCTCCTAAATAAGCAGAAACAGTATTTTAACCATAAAATCATGCATGAAGTACCTAGCAAACACAATAAAACCAGCCAGAATGCCCCGGATACCTCAGAATTAATAAAAATAGATGCAGTCTACGGACACCCGATGTCATCATCCCTTCTTTCAGGCTTTTATCGCTGCACTGACGGACTAAAACAGACCGCCTATAGGTGGCTTAAACTTATGGCTAGGTGGTTATCGCATACATGCCGCATATAAAACAAGACAATGAACTTACTTTGGTGGAAATGTGTCCGTCAAGTGACAAAAAACATCAAAATATCGGCCATTGGCACCAATCTCCATGGAAAGTCTTACTTAAACCACCAATCTCCATGCTTTAGGTTATACCCCTTGCAGTGGAGTGTCCAATCTGTGTAATTTAGGTCTTTGATTATACCTAACAATTCAATTAGGTGTCAGTCGTACTTAATATACAATACCCCACGCAATATACTATACAATATAGGCCTACAACAGGGTACCGGCAGATACCGGTGTACCGGGTTTTGTGCGTATACTTCCGATCATTGACGAAATCTTCGGAATCGTTCGTAAAATTTAAACGTAAACACTATTGAGTATTTTGTACGGAGGACAAAATACTAAATAGCGTTTTCAGTTGATTATTTCTCATAGAAGGAACAGCAACCTGAGGTCAGATATGGGTCCCTTCTAAACCATTTTTAGTATAATTTAATATCTCAATATTTCAATATTCTTTGTAGATAGAAAATACTACGATTTTAAACCTTATTGTGACTTTAAAGTTTTGAAGTCAAAAAAGGGGCACAAGCCAAAATTTATTAAAGCTGGAGTTGTTGCCCTTTGCCACACATGTGCGTATTGTCACTGTCAATATGTATAGCAAGTTTCATTTGAATATCTGTAACGGTTTTGAAGTAATGTAGAAAAAAAGATGAAAAATGAGGAAAATTGTAATTTTACAAAGGGCCATAATTCTTACAATATTGTAGCTGGAGTAACATAACTTGGCATACAATAGTGTATTATTGCTGTGACCTTATGTTCAAAGTTTGAAGTCGATACCTTTAACGGTTTGCAAGTTATTAAGAAAAAACATGAAAAATGTGGACGGACAGACGGACGTTCTCACTGACTTGACATTGTGGGGTTTTCTTTTGTTCATCCTTTTGTTTGTAAAACCCCATAAGCAACATTTTGCACCCCGTAAGCAACGGAATGAATAGAATCTAAATATAGCCTATTGTTCCACACCCCACAACTACCAGTGGGTGTGTACGGACAGACAGACGGACAGACGGACACGGTGATTACTATAGGGCACCTGCAAAAATTTTTGCAGGGCCCTAATTATGAATGATTTTCTACAAAATGTGTTATTATTCATTTCTTTACATTGATGTGATACTGAATAATTGAAAAAAGGTCGCTCACCGGATGTTACAGTAGCCCGCCAATGTTCGTATAAAGATTCAAGTATATACAGCCACTAATGCATTTACAATTGTCCTTGTTTTTGTATCAGATGACTAATATAGAAACCAGACTGAGATAAGCATTCTGATAAACGTTCATAGAGATCCAGTGATTAATACAATAATTTTATGCTTTGACCTGGTCGCCCAGGTTTTGACCTATGATGACGAATTACAAATTTACATAGCGACCATGTGTTTGACCCACAATGGCCCAATATCCAACTTCGCCTAGATTTTGTTAAGATGGCAAATGTGTTTAAAAGATATGGCTTAAGTTTAAAAATTATGCATTGCTTATATTTGTGGACTGCACTTAAACAAATTTCTAATTGGCCGCGCTAAAAAATATTATATCATCTGATATATTATATCAATAAATCTTAGGCTGTTTTATTTGTTCATTCCACGCATTAATTTATCGATTTCCGGAAAGAAATGGCGAATTCATGTACAAAATCATCCATGCGTAACTGTTGGTGCGATATTGTTTTTTTTGCACGTTGGTCTCTTGCACAGCTTGGCATAGTATCGTATTTGGTACGAATTGATTCCATGTTGATTGACTTTTCTTAAAACACTATAATTTGTGAGAATGGGCCATGTGGAACGCGCTCATGACGTCAGATACATGCATACATTAAACGAATTTCTGATTGGCTACGTGTTTTTATAAATTAGCTTTTACAAAAATGCTTTTAGAAGAATACAAATAATCGAAACGCCGAAACTGTCCAATTTTATTGATAGAAAATATGTTTCTCGCAGTAATTCGAGCTAAACCCTACGTTATTATAAATATTGCTTTTTTCAAAATGACGTTTTGACATATATGTCTGGATTTTGGTGCTGGTACTTGTCATTCTAACGGCCTCAGCGCGCCCCATATTACCCATTCTCGCCAGTATCAATGCTTTTCATTATAGAGCAAATCGACAAAGAATACATTTAGACTAATTTCAAAAATCAAACATGTCAGGCACATGAGCCACGTCCACGTAAGCCATTTTGCACTAACTGTTCCCCATGGATGATTTTATACATGCATGCATAATTTATTTCTTGAAATCGATAGAACAGTGCATGGAATAAGAATAACCACAATTTTAGAAATATTGATTGAATATATCGCATAATATAATATTTCATTGGGTGGCCAATTAGAAATTCGGTTAAGTGTATAGTTAAATGATCATGTTTTGTTTATACAGTGTCTTTTTGTCCCCCACATGTATTTAATGTAGAATGCATTTACTTGGCCATGATGCTTTATATTACAATAAAAGTTGAGTTGAATTCAAATAAACGAACAAATCATACCTTAGTTGTCTTTATACTTTTACAGATTGGTTCATCAGCTTGTGAGTTGTCGTTCGATATCTGCTTCCGTTTTGTGCCGAAATTATTAGAATTGTTGATATTCTAAAAAAAATTCTTAAAACATCACAAAATATTAATTAAATGTACATATACATTCCAGTTAGGACATGAATAGATTGACGCAGTGGAGCAATCCACTATTACGGTGTAAAACAAGTATAAAGGCTTATGCCAACAGTTCAATACTAAACTAAAACCTGTTTAAGCAATGGTTTTAATTTTTTGGGTACACATAAACGATGAGTCACTGTCACAATATCCTAACTCAACTATACTAAACATGTATTATATCAGAAAAACTGCTCATCAACATAAAGCCAAACCAAATGTTGGTAAAAAACTGGGCTATATATACTCAATTGAAAGGACCAGCCTTTCGCCAACTAATGCTTCTGGGCAACAGTCAACCAGGCATGTTGCCAATGCCAAGGTCATCAGACCTAATCTAGTAATATGTTGACACATGCCTGCTACATGAAGCGTCTATTAATTCGCAATTCTAATAAAGACTTTTCATTCGAACCCTGTGCATTTTGTAGCATAAACCTGGGTGTCAAAAAAAGAAAGTATTTTGTACTAATTTACATTGTTTCATGATGTCATTTCTTCTGAAGTTTCCATTCTTGTGCTCATTTTTATTAAACTCATTATTACATTTGCACAGGTGTCTAACTAATCATCACTTTGTGTTCCCTAGGAACATAGACATGTATGTTTGGCTGTACACTATTGATTCCAGCAAACACAACAGAAAGAAGTTACCAGGATTTCATTTGGCTGTCGTCGGGGCATGTCACACCACAATGCTGTGGTATTTCAATAAATTACTTTGACATCAACTGATTCATGAAGTCATCCAACACCTTATTTGCAATGGCAGCCACTGGCACACCTTTCGTGAATCATTTATCATTAAAAATAATACATTGCCTGAAGAATATACTAGTTAAACAGACGCAAGTGGCGGATGGAGTTTACGTCTTTCCATTAGGCAATCTGTATCGCTAGTGTACATCCCTATTAAGCCTGAAGACAAGTCTTATGTTTCTGAGAAACATCAAGCGATCATATAAGAAATATCATTTTAGACACCTGTGATAACTTAATTAAACAATTTAAAGTAAAAACAAGCCCAAGAGTTATAATCCTAAAACTGGTAACAGACAGAAAAAGCTTACATCTTTCGTCTATACAAATACAAGTTATCTTTGTGATAGAAGAATGTAACACTTTGATAGATGGAAACTGTTGACTTTTTTCTTTTTGGACAACCTGTATTAAAAGGGAAGCATGTTTCCATACCTGTTCTGTATCTGCATCGCTTCCACTATCTGCAACTGAAATTAGCTCTGGTCTTCCATTTTTATGATCACCCCCTGCATTGCTTGCACCATCTGCAACTGAAATTAGCTCTGGTCTTCCATTTTTATGATCACCCCCTGCATTGCTTGCACCATCTGCAACTGAAATTAGCTCTGGTTTTCCATTTTTAAGATCGACCCTTGCATTGCTTGCACTGTCTGCAACAGAATTTACCTCGGGCATTCCATTTGTGCCATCTACCTCATCGTTACCACCATCTGCAACAGAATTTAGCTCTGTTCTTCTATTTCTATCATCAACCTCAGTGTTTGCACCGTCTGTACGGGAATTTATCTCTGGTCTATCATTTGTACCATTCTCTACATTCTCTTCTTGTACATTATCATTCACATTGCTAGTATCGTCTGCTTCTGCTGTTTCCTCAGCTTTTACTTTGCCTGCTGCTTTCTTCCTCTGAAATGATCATTAACAAGAGCTGTCACTGTAAAGGACTTTTGCATCTGAATTATGAAGCTGAATCAGAACATACTCACAAAGCAATCAAAATTACAAATTTTTAAAGAATTAAATATAGAATATACTTTGAAAGCCTTAAACATAAAAAGGGAATAAGTGGGAGGGGGCAAATCAAATTCTATCGAGCATTCACAAACACCAGTACATACCGTTGGCATTTTTGTTATTTTTAAGTCCTTGTAACACTTCTTGTCTTTTTTCTTCAATGCTTTTACCTCTGAAATAGGTTTATATTTTATACATCAGTCTGTGAAATTAGGATTTGAAACTTCTTGCCAGAATCAGCTAAATTGAATACTGTTCCTATAGACTCTATGCATAGTTACTGAAAGTTACCTGTCTGACTGCAAAAGTGATTTGCTCTTATCATCAATAACTTGTTCTGGACAACTGGACAAGTGCTAATTTCACAGAATGATACTTGAAGACAATAGTTTTGCATGGGGTTTTAAATCTTAATAACATTATTAATATTCAACCAATTTCCACTAATTTTTTTACGTTGCATTTGGGCATGTAAGACATGTCACCAGAATAACACTAAAGCTGGGTGGCATCATGTTGTGTCACTGACCATGACGTCTTTAAATTAACATAACAAGAGTGCCATGAATCGATGGCCCTATATCGCTCACCTGATTATAAATGAAGCCCTGCACAATTTCCACACAGGGGAATAATTTGAACAATCTACATACAAAATAGCAAAGCTCTGCAAGAATAAGGAATGGATTGGATGTACAAAGTATGTTAGTCAACCTATATGGACTAGGATTGGTGTACTGTATTGTACTGAGAACCCCTTAAAGTTTGATATGGATGAGGCGGTACTTTATTGTGATGTATATTCGATGGAGCATTGGCTGACCGATCTGGCAAATGGTAATGCTTACCTCCCAGGATAAGGATAGCTGCACAAATTAGCGATTGGTAACACGTTACATGGCCAAGTCTATAATGGCTTACATGGTGGTGAGCTTTCAATAATTGTACAGTACAGTAGTGATTACCCAATGTGGTATGAGGTAGCTGTACTCAGTGATAGTGGGTACACTCATTGGCTATACTAACAGGGCCTGTATTTTGCAGTGAAGCTTATCAGATAACGCCAGATATGACTGTACTATTTGAGTATACATTTGGAATTCAATAACATAATTGAAATCCAGAATGGCTAAACCAATCATTTGGTATTCAATAACATAATTTGAAATCCAGAATCGCTAAACCAATGATATGTACTCGCATGCACCCCACTAAGTGAAGTTTGCTTTATGAAAGGAGAACGAAGACATTTGTTAAATAGGCAAAGCAACTTTTAAAAGTACTTTTTGGACACCTTGAGTGTCCCAGGCTGTTTTGTGTGTTAAGTATCATACAGTATCAAATAATATCTGGCTAAAGACCTGACGATGTGTGACTTTGGATAGCTATACATGTACATGTACTTGGCAATGAGGAGTACCGCATATATTATAACCTGAAAATGGCAGTACATCGCGGAGTGAAGCAACCCTTATGGCCTGGTATGGACATGCTATGCTGTTGTATCCATTCCCAAGGGCCTGGGGTATCTGTATCATGTATCCTGTAGCCATGTCTACCTATTAGGAATAGGAAGAGTTCTACTTTGTATTAATGTGTATCCTGTAGAACCAGGTATGGCTGAATTATGTGGTGGTGCGTACATCGTATGATGATGTAAGGCTTCTAGAATATTATGTTGTTGTTGATACATGTACGCTATTAGGCCTGAGATGGTTATACACAATGCTGGTACTACTTTGTCTGGGGTGACTATATTCTGTTGTGTTCAATGCACGTATCTGTGACATTATTTACTTATTGCAGTGCTAAATCACTTTGGTCATTGCAGTGGTGACTACATTATAGGAGTTGTGTTGTACTAGTATTTTCCATAGGACCAGGACTGTCGGCCCTTAATGGTGATGAGTACCACATAAGAATCTAGTGTAGTTCAAAACACTGCTAGTTACAGCTTTCACAGGATCTTTGTCGTACACATTACTACTAAGTACGGTTATTAGATGTCTATGCTTGTACGTATTACTGTAAGGAATATACATATCATAACCAATTTAGTACTAGCTACCACAAATGAAATCGAGACCCAAATGATACTCAATAACACCTTAGATATTAGCTAGACTTTTTTTGTTATACAATACACCACTGCATTATAGATTCATCGAATGTTATGAAGTTAGGTGTTATGCACAAGTCAATATTATGACTAGGCGTCAATTATGTTGTCAAATTCTCGCCGGCAGAATGCGTTTGTCTAATCCCCCTGTATCCCCCGGGCGGAAAGAATATTGACTGGTGCATTATTGTTCGAAACAACTGCCACCCTAGGCCTATGATGTGCTTATCATCATGTTATTCAGCCATTTCATACCTGGTATTTAACTACCACTGGATATGCCGTACGTATTGCTGTATAATGTGTTGGTGGCTACGCCATATTGTCCTGGTGAATATATACAACAGTTATTGTGCCCTAGAGAGCTACAAAAAAGTAGTTCATAATGGATCTCCGAAGAGTCTGGAAATCCTGATGGATTTAATGATATGCATTTACATGAGAACCCTTCCAAGCAGTGCCCCAGTGTAAAACGGCGTATATAAATATTCCAAGACTGGCAAGAAAATAGACAGGTACAGCATTTATACGAAATGTTGCATACTTGCTTGAACGTAAACAAAATTAATAGTCCTTTAGGCAGTATTGTGTAAGTTCCTTTTGATAAAAAGTGAGACAAATCAAATTTGCACTTTCCTAATTAAGTTGAATTCAAATCATATGTGTGAATAACAAATACAGAGAGGAAAAATCAAGTTTTGGCTATTTTCTCACTTTGATCCTTAAACGACCTTAACCCCAAAGTGGTTTGAGATGCTTGTCCATTTGATGCCCGTAATATAATTAATAGTATCCGTGAACATATGACTCCCTTCATAAATAAACACATAAATCACATTCGATCATATAATCCCAGGGGCTGTCGTAAAAGGTTTTGTAAACTGTCACATGCACAAAATGCATATTTGAACAATACAATGAACATTTTTATAAACAAATGAGTTAAAATGAAGGTATGTAAACTAACCAACACTGCTATCATTTCAATAATCAAATTAAATTCATACCATATGATATACGAAAGAAAAACAGAGTGGAAATGTCCATTTTTGCTATTTTTTTTCAATTTGACCTTGAACTGACCTTGACCACAGAAGTTCAATTTTATTTGTCCATTTGGTGTCCATAATCAAATAAATAATATGAAGCAATATATACATGAACATTTAAATTATATTATATAATAGAACACCAGGGTGGTCGAAAGAATGCCTTCTCGGCCAGCATGCATATGTATTAAATGGCAATTTTGACTAAGAAATGACAATTTTCATTAAACAAATGGCTTATAATGAAATAATATGAACTAACCAATACGGCTATTGTTTTAATACACAACTTAAATTCATATCAAATGCTATCCGAAGAAAAACAGAGTGGAAATGTCCATTTTTTGCTTTTTTCTCGATTTGACCTTGAACTGACCTTGAACTTGATCCAAGAAAGGTCAATTATGTATGTCCATTTGATGTCAGTAATCAAATGAATAATATCCATGCAAATATGTAGCAATATATACATACACAATTTAATCATATTAAATCTTAGAATACCAGGGGTGGTCGAAACAATGCCTTCTCGGCCAGCATGCATATGTATTAAACGGCTATTTTGACAAATAAATGACTATTTTCATTAAACAAATGGCTTATAATGAAAGAATTTTACTTACCAACACGGCTATCATTTTAATAACGAACTTTGATTCCAAACATATGCTTCATAAAGAAAGAACTGAGGTGTAATAGCAATTTTTAGCTATTTTTCTCACTTTGACCTTGAAATGACCTTGGCCTTGACCTCAAACTGGTCAGTAATGTATGTCCATTTGATGCACAACATTCATTTACTAATATCAAGCCAAATATATTGCAATATATACATAAACAAAAAATTCGCACTAGAATTAAGAATATCATGTGTATTCATAAATTAGCTCGGAAGCAAGAGTTGTTGCCCTTGTTAAAACAAGAGGGCCTGAAAGGCCCTAGGTCGCTCACCTGTTGCACATTGGTCTAGGTATCAGTACAACCTACATTCTGACCATTTAAATTTCATGAAGATTGGATCAAAACGGTGACCCCTGGAGTGAACACAATATTTTTCTAAGATTTGACCTAGTGACCTAGTTTTTGACCCCACATGACCCAGTTTCAAACTTGGCCTAGATTTCATTTAGAACAACATTCTGACCAAGTTTCATGATGATTGGATCAAAACCGCGACCTCTGGAGTGAACACAAGGTTTCCTAAAATTTGACCTAGTGACCTAGTTTTTGACCCCACATGACCCAGTTTCAAACTTGGTCTAGATTACATAGAGAACAACATTCAGAATAAGTTTCATGAAGATACGATCAAGATTGTGACCTCTGGTGTGAACACTAGGTTTTTCTAAGAATTGACATAGTGACCTAGTTTTTGACCCCACATGACCCAGTCTCAAACTTGGCCTATTTTCATAGAGAACAACACTCTGATCAAGTTTCATGATGATTGGATCAAAACCACGACCTCTGGAGTGAACAAAAGGGTTTTCTAAGATTTGAAATAGTGACCTAGTTTTTGACCTCACATAACCCACTTTTGAACTTGGCATATATTCCATAGAGAACAACATTCTTACCAAGTTTCATGAAGATTGGATCAAAACCACGACCTCTGGTGAGAACACTAGGTTTTTCTAAGATTTGACCTAGTGACCTAGTTTTTGACCCCACATGATCCAGTTTCAAACTTGGCCTAGATTTCATAGAGAACAACATTCTGATCAAGTGTCATGATGATTGGATCAAAACGGTGACCTCTTGAGTGAACACAATGTTTTTCTAAGATTTGACCTAGTGACCTAGTTTATCACCCGGCATGACCCAGTTTCGAACTTGGCCTATATTTCATAGAGAAAAACATTCTGATTAAGTTTCATGAAAATTGAATCAAATTGGGGACCTCTAGGGTGTACACAAGGTTTTTATAAGATTTGACCTAGTGACCTAGTTTTTGACCCAGTATGACCCAGTTTTGAACTTGTCCTAGATTTCACGGAGAACAACATTCTGACCAAGTTTCATGAAGATTGGATCAAAACGGTGACCTCAGAAGTGAACACAATGTTTTTTTAAGATTTGACCTAGTGACCTAGTTTTTGACCCGGCATGACCCAGTTTTGAACTTGGCCTAGATTTCATAGAGAACAACATTCTGACCAAGTTTCATGAAGATTGAATCAAATTGGTGACCTCTGGGGTGTACACAAGGTTTTTATAAGATTTGACCTAGTGACCTAGTTTTTGACCCCGCATGACCCAGTTTTGAACTTGTCCTAGATTTTATGGAGAACAACATTCTGACCAAGTTTCATGAAGATTGGAACAAATTGGTGACATCTAGAGTGTACACAAGATTGTTCTAAGAATTGACCTAGTGACCTAGTTTTTGACCCCACATGACCCAGTTTCGAATTTGGCCTAGACTTCATGGAGAACAAGATTCTGATCAAGTTTCATGAAGATTGGATCAAAACTGTTGCCTCTAGAGTGTACACAAGCCAATTGTTGACGGACGACAACGGACGACGGACGAAGAGTGATCACAAAAGCTCACCTTGTCACTATGTGACAGGTGAGCTAAAAATCTGCACCACTTTCAGATCTGGCATGCACCTTTTTCTGAAGCCTGAATGTATGTATTTTTCGAAAATACCAATGGACTTTTTCTACCAGATGGGGTAAATAAACTTTCATTTTAAGGCCCTTTTGAAACCTGGCTCCTGGACTATAAAGTTTTATTAAAATTTGCCAAGCGGTTAAGGAGAAGAAGTCGTTTAAAGGATATTTCTATTTTTAGCTCTGGCGGCCATCTTGTTTAGCATAGCAGAACGATTTTAGCTTTTTTGGTAAAGGGTCACCCAAAGATCATTCCTGTAAAGTTTTATTGAAATCGGTCAAGTGGTTAAGGAGAAGAAGTAGTTAAAAGATTTTTCTATTTATATCTGTGGCGGCCATCTTGTTTAGCGGAGCGGAAAGATTTTGGCTATTTTTAATGAGGGTCACCCAAGGATCATTACTGTGAATTTTTTTTGAAAGCAGCCAAGTGGTTAAGGAGAAGAAGTCGTTTAAATTCGATATTTCTTTTTTTAGCTCTGGCGGCCATCTAGTTTAGCGGAGCGGAACGATTTTAGCAATTTTTAATGAGGGTCACCCAAGGATCATTACTGTAAAGTTTGGTTGAAATTGGCCAAGCGGTTTAGGAAGAAATGTCGTTAGAAGAAATTGTTGACGACGGACTACGGACAACTCGTTATGACAAAAGCTCACCTGGAGCACGAATGTGCTCAGGTGAGCTAAAAATTGTAATATCATTTATCATTCATAAATTTAATAAAGTAGTTTGAAAAAGGTGTTTGCCCATGGCCACCCAATAGTCGAGAATTGGTTAATATGTTATGTTACCAATTTTCTAGGGCTCTTTTCAGCTGTTAGACTGCTCAAGCACCCTTTGACATTTTAACTCCCCTGGTCATTGACCTACCTATGGAAACCTACACTCGTGTCTCCCTGGGGAGACTATTTCTCTCCTGTTGGTGTGGCAGCCAACATCGATCTGCGGCGCCCAGGAATAGATACTGCCCTCAAAGGTACCATTTTACACCATGGTGGAGTGGAGTATGTGGGTCTTGCTCAGAGAAATTAACCAGTGGTCCAGAGGGAGGTTGATTCCGGGACCTTTCGATCCCGAAGCGCGCGCCCTACCTTTAGGCCACAGTGACCTTGACCTTTGGCCTACTGATCACAAAATCAATAGGGGTTATCTACTGTTGCTGACCAACCTCCATGTTAAGTTTAACAATCCTAGGACAAAGCATGAATTCGTGAGTAACTGTATATATATATATATATAGCGGGTATATTTCACGTGTTCAATTTTCGCGTTAATTGGATCCTTTTGAATTCACGGTGTCTAGATTTTAAGCTAGCAGCCTGCGAAATTAAAACCTTGTTGGTAAACATGGAAGGGGCGGTAAATGTTCAAGTACGAGTATAATAATCACTACTGATCTCGGGTTGTGGGTTCGAATCCCGGGCTGGCCATCTAAAATTACTGCTAGTCTTTTGGGTGAGACTTTAAACCGAGGTCTCATGTATGGGTGCCTTAAATATGGCATGCAAAAAGAACCAGGGATGCTTCTGGAATTATGGCATCTTGCACTATCCCCCTAAAACTAAAAGTCTTCTGAAGGCCTCACCCATAAGGATTGTCTGGTGAGAAACGCAATAAACCAAACATAATGATCATTAACTGCTAACATAAGAAAAATGTGTAGATCTTTTTACAAACAAATCATTATTTCGGCAAACATTTACACGTTCCGCAAACAAAACTGTTATTGAAATTGAACAAGTGTGATAAAACGGCTTACAATTTAAACCTCCAAGCGATATTGATACGCGTGCATAGAGATTTAAACACGTTCTTTACAAATATCCAATTTCTAACCATACTTTATACATTATCCATTTATTATTACCGTAATTTACAGAAGCGACACAATGTGTCATGTTGTACGTCTTGCAAAGTAATGTTGGATTATTTCTTAAAGTTCCTTGATGCATTGTCTCCCTTTGTAAAATTTGTATATTTTTGGTGATTATTTCGCGGGGTTTAGATTTTGCGCATTCGATGTTTACTGCGAATATAGTGAAAATTAAACCTCTGCAAAATATACCCGCTATACAGTATTGGAACGGAAACTATTTGGTCTACTGACCAACAGACATGAGCAAATCAATATGCCCACACATCTTTTATGTGGGGGCATAATTAATCATCTATCAACATTTTTAACGGACAGACGGATGAACAAATGAAGGGACAGCTGCATCGCTAGATACCTCTGCATTAGTAGATGCTGGGGCATAAAAATAACATTTTCATTCCTAATTTTGAATAAACAATAATTTATTTATGTTAACTTATTCATTAAAATCTAGACAAATATTTACAAACCTTCCTGTATTGCTCGTATATCGTTCCTTACTGCAGGGGTGTCCTCGCCAGTGAGGAATATATCACAAGGTAATTCTTTACCTTTGCCTTGGACCTTCAAAACTGCCTTCAAACTTGTTACTATTGCTTTGATTTCTGTCCATGGTTTTGACTCTAGAAATGTTCTCAGAACATCTTGTAGTTCTTTAGCTATAGAACCAGCATCAGTGTTTTGATCAGCATAAAATCTTAAACATTTACTTTCATTTGGCTTCACTTCCAAACTGGTATTTCTTTTAGCATCCCATTTATCCTTATGATGTTCATATCCTCTTATACCAGATCCTTTGATCCTGTATGTCAATGTTGTCGAAGGATCCATTCTTTAAAACTGTAAAAGATGGATATGTAAAATATGGATATACTTTACATTTCTCTGTGCTGGAACACAAAATTATGTTCATAATATGTTCATATAATAACTACGGCTTCTTCAATCATATCTATAATCATGCAGTCAGGGGTTCCTGTTCCTGGAAAAGGGATCCAATACAGTGTTTTTTCCCAATTTTGGGAACATATAGCCCATGGCTTTGGCATTGGGAATTTTTGAGGCATTTGGTCGAAATTGGGAAAAGTACACTTTGGAAGATGAGCAATTTTCAGAGAGAATGCGTCAGCACATTATCGCGTATCCATCCGTTCAATTTTAATTT
This sequence comes from Spisula subtruncata, assembly GCA_963678985.1. Classification (NCBI taxonomy): domain Eukaryota; kingdom Metazoa; phylum Mollusca; class Bivalvia; order Venerida; family Mactridae; genus Spisula; species Spisula subtruncata. Next base: position 44,279,402 of record OY787666.1, read on the forward strand.
CTTTATCATACAGGGCTTTCACAAGCTTCCAAAACTGAAGAGTCAAAATGACTCCTGACTCTCAATTTTCAAGAGTCGTCAACATATTGCAATTATTGGAAATTCGACTCTTCAGGTTAAATTTCTAGAGTCAAAATAGGCACTTTTGTCCAATTCAAGAGTCAAAATGCAGTTTCAAAAGTTTAAACGTCTTTTTAAGGGAAACAAATTCTTACTTGTCGTCATGACTTTAATATTTACATGAACGTCTTGGATGGTATGTCGTTAGAAAAATCTAAACATCTGCTTCATTACTAGCATAATAAATTCTTTTAAATGGGATAATAGGTATGAAAATTATTGAGTTTTATGTATGGTAGGGTATAATTTGAGCATTTTACGCTCAGCACTGTTAATTGGTATACGGCAGCATATTTTTACCATTGCGTTAGCATATTTTTACCATTAAGTTAACATAGGTTGAATATAGAGTAACTAGTACATATTAATTAAAGTACATGGTTCATGATAACTGGCTAACCTTAGCTGGTTATATAAAGTGAAAGAAAAACGTACACAACAGCATGACAAAAAAAGAGACAAAAGGAAATTTATACTTATAGAAATTCGAGATGCACTTCAGTATAAGTGGCAGATTTTAAAGATACTCCCAATCACAAGTGAAGGAAAGCTTTCAAGAAATATACCCAGAGGTTGGGGGGTTGCAGTGTCTATTCTAGAACTGAGAAATTAGGGGGGATTTTCCCCCATCCTCTTGAAAAAGAGGGGTATTTTCCCCCATCCTCTTGAAAAAGAGGGGGGATTTTCAAAAACAAGGGGGGGGGTTTCAAAACCAAATACTATTTTACCACAACGATGTTTAATTATCATGTAATGGTGTTATAACATCAGACTACGATATTGTAGTACAAAATGTGTACTAATATAATATCTTCACTGATCTGTATCAAAGGACGACATCTTTTGAAAAATTCTTCAATTGCTTTCTAGTTTTAAACTCATGCAAGACTCTAGCAGCATCAAAACTAGCTAGAGGTGGTCCTTCAATGCTGATAGTCATAAGGGTTTGCAGAGATGATTGACGGTTTCTCTGAGATGTTTTGATGTTATTCTGACAGGAAAAACCACGCTCACAAATAGCTGTTTGCACAGGCAAAGTTAAAGCAAAGGAATCAAGTTTGAGTAAATTTGGAAATTGGTCCCTGTGGCATTCAAACAGTATTTTCCACAGAATAGCAAGCGTGTCTCTGGGATACTTCTGCTGGAGAACTAATGGTTTAAGTATGGCATATTCATCTCTGGTAGCCTGCTCATTTACAAGTCCAGGAACTTCAGGGTCACCTCATGGTTTACTGTAGTGATTAAGTAAGATGTCCAGCTTGTCAGATCCATAGGCATTTACTTCAGAAGGGGGCGCAAAAGAAATGTCTCTCATTGCCAGAATATCAAAGGCTGAAATTACAGAAACACTGTCATCAGGAAATCTTTTTTACATGTTTTCAATTAAGTTGTCAATAAAGTTATTCATTTCTGATTCAACCATTTGTTGTTGTTTTGTTTTGTAGCTTAACTTGTGGCCATACAATTTATTCCCATCCATCAGCAGGCCTTTGAATTCTTGTTTGTAATGTCCATCATTAGACTTCAAGTATTCAAGTTTGGAGATTGCACTGGAAACTGTAGGTTTGATGACTGCAATATCAAGACAGCCCTTTTGTTAAACCAGATTTAAAGCAGTGATGACTGGTATAATGTCCATAAGAAACCATGTCAGGTCAGGAAACTTATACTGCAGGAGAGTTTTCCTAAAACCTGTAGCTTTCGGGTCTTTGGAGAGTTCAGTTGAGTCAAAATAAATGATAAGCGCATTCCAGGACTTATATATTCCTTCTAGAACATTATAGAAAGAAAACCATCTAATGTCATGCATTTCTCTCATCTTAATCTCGAGTTGATCAAACAGGTCTTGTATCTTAGCTAGTCTGCTGCTACGTACGGATGATTTCTTGAAGTAATAGTACAAAGAAGTAAGCGTAGACTTGTACTGCTGCATGACATCTAACTTAGAAGCCGCTTGGCTAGTGCACAAAGCCAATCCTTGTGCTACACAATGTATGTTAATCAGAAATGGTGACACTTGTTTCAACTTAGCTCTACCCCATTCTTTACACCAGTCATTACACTAGCCCCGTCAGAACCCAAACATAGGATTTTGGTAGCAGGTATAATGCCCCTTTCAGACAATATAGTTGTCAACTTATAGGTAATGGTAGTGGCATCTTTCTCACCAATGCTAAAATTACCCAGGCCATGTGATTTTAATTCAAACTCTTTGGTTACAAATCTTACATAAACAATCAGTTTCCCAGTTACGGATATGTCTGTAGATTCATCACTTAATATGGCAACACAAAATGAATCTTTAAGCTCTTCAATAATATCAGCCATCAGTGTGTCGGCAATAGCTTGCTGAATTTCTTGAGCAATGGAAACAGACCTATATGAAGCATTACCAGCAACATTCAAATTACTTATGTTGCTGTAACACCCTTCTTTCTCCAGTAGTCTTAATAGAGATGCATACTTTTCAGTAGCTATATGTTCCTTAGCTAAACAATATACTGTGTCAATGCCTGACACAACTGCTGCTTCCTGCTGGGAAATGACATTTTCTACTGTTTTTTCAAGAGATTTACTCTGTGACCGAGCAACAACAGAAAGCTTGTGATCGTTAGAAGCAACATGTCGAGCAAGCGTTGACGTGCGAAAATTAGTACAACCTGACGTAAATGAGTTTGTTAACTTATTGTCAATACAGTAGGGTGCAAAGCATTTCATCTTTATCGTTAGTTTCAAGCCACGGCCAGTCTCTTTTCCAAGAGTTTTGAAAAACACTAGGCTTAGATTTCTTTGAGTTTGAAGGAATTGAGCAGACATCGGTCGTGTCAGGCTGTTTATCATTATTTGTAGAGGGTTCCGGCTGTTCATTGGAAGATGGGTCCAGTCTACTTGCCGCAGTTGAATGCGATCCTTTATTAAAAAAGTCTGTAATTCTTCGCTTCATCGTACGGTATGTATCGTCTGTACAATTGCGACGCAATGGAACAACAAACAAATTTAATTACAATAACAGTAGTCTCCCTTGGTGGTTTAGACGAGACATTTTTATTTGATTAATATAAGAGTTACATCCCTTGAAAACGTTGTGTTTACGACGCGAAAAATAACTTGTCAATTTTGATCAAATTTTGGATTTTAATGCGCGATTTTCGCGCGTTTCGGCTGAAAATGTGCGCGATCTTTGCAAAATATGCGCGAATCCCGCAATCGCGCGTTCTAGAATAGACACTGGGGTTGGGGTAAAGAAAGGTGTATTCTTGGATAGGGAAAACAGAGCAGGGCTACCATAATAAAATGATGCGAAAGCCTGAGATTCTAGCCAAACCCAAATTAAAGCGCACGATTTTACTTTTCTTTAGAAAATTCAATATTTTGCGCTAAGCGCACGATTTTAGAAAATTTAATATTGTGCACTTAGCGCGCGACCACCTTAATCCAGTCCCTTAACACTCGAGTCGCCTCAATTCAAGCACGCAAACCCCTATATTACTTAATTTATTTTTATGAAGTCAAGAAATTGTTTCGTGATATTTAGGTTTTATCATGGTTCTACATCATTTAAAATATCTTGAACGTTGTTGAGAGTTGGTAGCCTTGTCTAGTCTAGGCAAAAATGAAATTTTCGCACAACTTATCACTTAGCATAATATATTATATATTTCTTTCATGTTGAACAAATAGTAGACTAGTATTTCAAAATTTTCCAATAACAAAATTATATGCTCCTTTAATGCAATTAAGCATAAACTACAAAGTATATAATGATAATGAAATACAAATAATATTTATAAGAAAATTCAAATGCAGACACAAACAGTGTCACTTGATCAGGACAGGACTTCTCTATAAATATCTAGGGTCCCTGATCAGGGTCAACTCTAAATTAATCCTTGTCCAAAAGACACTTTAAATACTTGATAACTGGTAAATTAAATCGTCCAAGTGATCCAGATCATGTACATTGAATAAGAAATTACTAACAGTGCTAAATAAACAGCCGTCTGAGCATGATGTATCATTACAAGAACAAAACTGTACATGGTGATCATTGACTAGCTTGATGCTTAGTTGATTTGAATCTTTAACCACTGGTCACTCAGTGCATTTGTGTTCATTATAATTTATATGTATGTGACAATGTCTGCTCACAATTACCTTGAATACCTGTATTCTGGTAAAATAATTTGATAAATCCTACACAACATAACAAGAAATGTATAACAATCATTTATGTGGCCTCATTTCTTATTTAAGCCGTTGTAATAGACACTATTTCCTAAGAATGGGTGCATCAGAAATGAATAGGGCACTTTTGCTCCTTCACACGCTTTCAAAAATGGCATTTTCAAAAATAAATTTATAAAAATTTATTTCGCTCCTTCGCTTGCTTTCAATTACGGGTTTTTCAAAAATAAATATTTAAATTTATATTTCGCTCGCTCGCCCCTAATTTTTGCCAACAAAATCCGTAGAACCAAAAATTAATTTGGTGTGGCCTTACGATTAATAATTTTTTTCTATCATTGAATCATTAAAGGATCAAATAGGCTGAAGAAAAAAAATATTCTTATTATATTTGCCATTTTATGACTTTATTTCCTTAGTACCACGAGAATACATGCAAACAGGGTAGAACCTCCATATCACAAAACAACTTCATGGCTTCATAAAAATAAATGAAGTAATATTGTGGTTTGCATGCTTGAATTAAGGCGGCTCACGTGTTAAGGGACTTGATAAAGGCGGTTTGCGAGCTTTCTAAAATCGCGCGCTTTAATCTGGGTTTGGCCAAAATCTCAGGCTTTCACATAATTTTATTATGGCAGCCCTGCAATCACCAACAATCAATGAAGCATGTAGTTTTAATACCTAGACTAGTATGCCCTGTCAGAGGTTTAATTATGCCTGAGGGCTAAATCACACTGACCATAGCTGTTTATTGGGGGGGGGCTACTTACAGGAAATGTATAGCCATACTAGTGGATAAGTTTTAAATTTTAGGGGGCTTATTTTTTATATAATCATATCTGGCCAGCTGGGGGGGGGGGCTATAGCCCCCACCTAAATACGTCCCTGCTATTATATCAATTTACCGAACTGACAGAAATATCAAATCTTTAGTGTAGGGCTTATTTATGGGCACAAAAAATTAAATTGATATTTTAAAGACCTAATTCTGTATTTATTTTGTACAAAGAAGGTGTTTTATAGTTTACCCTACTTCTTTGTCCAATCCAAAGCCAGGGATTTTCAAATTTTGGGACCACTTATTCATTTATTTGTGCAATGGACATAATAACTATTTAGTAAATCCATTTATTAGGACAATTTGGCTGTTTCCTTATATGGAAAACTAGACCCGCCTACTCCCATAATTTTACTGTTATTCTATCAGCAATTTATAATCTGCTTAAGGTGATTCACCGGTGTTGGATTTTTCTGTACAATGTATATAAAACCTGTTATATTTATGAAGAACACATTTACGACAATCATTCTGGAAAATCCCAACAGTTTTGCTCAGCTAGTTTTTAAGATATTCTTGGATTTTGGGGACAACCCCTAAAAACTGATAATTGTAATTTACCGAAAAACTTTTGCTTTAATCCTCAAAAAATTTGGTATACATAAATTTCGTATATAAGGAACCAAACAGTAATTTTTATGTTATACTCTACTACTGTGCAAGTTATTTGATTTTTTAAATACTATTTTAAAATATGTTAATTTTCGTTTTTGAGTTTTTGTCTCCATGGTTTAACGTGAAATATCGTTGACCGACATACTGTTTCCATGCATGCAACAAGTCCTCAAGTAGAGTGACAAATATTGAAGTTTCATGCAAGATTTCATGACAATTGCTCGGTTAGTTTATTTTTATTACACTTATAGTGATTTCAGAAATGCTAAAAACAGGGGAGGTAACAAAAATAATCAACGTTTTGAATCGGTTGTATTTAGATTTCGCGACCATTCTATTTTTAAAAACAAGTTCATACTTCAAGGTGCTTACAGTTTTAATTTGGGTACTTTTGCATATATTAGTTTAAATTCTGCAGGAATAAATGCAGGAATAAATGCAAGAGACCGTCCTCTAAAATGCTTGGGATACTGTTTAAAACTATTAAATAAGTTTGATATTGGCGCACAGAACTACGTTTTAAATACGTCGTAACCAATTCGATAGATTATATGTTTAATATCATTTGGATTAAATTATCCGAAGGGATTGAGCTAAGGGTGTTTCTGTATTTTCATTAAAAGTATATAATCGTAATAACTAGTCAGTACACTCGGGATTTTAAGACATGGGAAGATGCTGAAAAATCAATTTTGAGCATTTTGTATTATTTGATCTCGTTGTCAGACGCTCACAATACACCCAAGTGACTGCGATTTTTAAACTTCCACCCAAAAGCGGTGAAACACCTTAACACTTTTTCACTCTCAATTCTCAATAAATGGACATGCTATTGTTTGCATACAAAAGCATTGAAAAGCTCACCAAAAGTGGGCGGGTAAACTATAAGCCGGTTATAGATCACATATTAGAATTATAAACAAATTAGAGCTGCGGGTCGCTAGCGCTCCCTTGCACTAATTTGTTTATAAATCTAATATATGATCTATAACCTATACTAATATTTCGAAAAATCATAGAAACTAAATATCAGTTGGCTCTGAAGGATTTGTAGCACTTCAAAATGGAGGTTATCACCACTGGCGGATGTTCAAATTTAGCGTTGTTAGAAACCGCGAACAACTTTGACAGCAAATAGCAAAAAATCGGCAGGTATGGGAGACACTTTTCTTGCTGAATTAACCTAGCTCACACATACTTTTTATGTAAAATGGCACCAAAAATAGGATTGCATTAAGGATAAAAATACTGTGTATGGGGTGAAATTGGTCACTTTTGTATTTTTTTGACTAAATTTTGGAGGGGTAGGGGCAAAAACAAAGGGCCATAACTCCACAACCCTAGGCCTAGCCTTGCAATTTGATGTTATTTTCTATGTATGTTGCCTTGGCCCTGAGACTGACATATAAATGCTTTCATGTCTTATTTGCTGTTTTCAAGAAATCCGCTTGACTGTTTGCGGCCTGCCGGAACCTCAAAATTGGCCAATAATATATCCCCTGCCCCCTAAAACTAAAACCGAAAATGCAGGACTGACAATAGGCCGCGAAAAGTAATGACAAATCAATTTGTAGCATGGCTGATAAGCTGTACTTTAAATAATCGTTACAAACACAATACCAATAAAATTTCTAATAGATCTAAAACACCTCACTCGTGTTTCTAAGTAAGAGATACGCCCGAATTTTGGAAACTTCTCATAAATATCAATATTTACATTTTATACCAACCGCCAAGTAGTGAATAACGTTCAAACTGAGTCCGTACATAATGCGTATCCGGCACTTACAGTGCTGTCGGGTAATTCTGCGCACCTAACGGGTATTGGCTTTCTACATTTGATATTATTTCATTTTAAGAATAAATTATGGTGCTGTTTGGATAGAAACAACCTTCATTGACAAATGTTATCAATTCAAAACATCATACCTTCGCTAAACTAGGTCAAATGTCGTCACAAAACATGTATTTCGGAAGATAATCAGTAGAGCCACTATAGTGCTAATGATAGACCCTACGATTGTTTCACGGTATGCTACACTATGTTTCACATATTCATACCGCGAGTATCTGAGTTTTACTAGTAGAACTATAGAGCCACGTATTTTGATAAGAGCTATTTATCAGATATCATCGGGATAGAAAGGCCCGCGTTCTAGAATGGAGAATGGGCCAGTATAAAATATAACAATATTGCAAATTTACTAATATATTATTAGCTTTCAAAGGATTATGGTGATTTTCAGTGAAAATAACGATGACAAATAACAGTGAAATTATCGTTTTGTTATTTTCACTGTTTTGGAGCTGGTTCCAGTATCGTGCAGAAAAAGAAACCAACGTCAACAGCGCCGGGTTTCAAAATATGCGTTACGTCATTGTGACGTCATATTTGTCACGTCGTGACGTTCTAATTTCAACGTATTTTTTCCAATTTAGCCATTTACTGTACCGTTTTACGAGAAAATGAAGCAAATAATAAACAGAAAATTTCTTGATTTTTGGTGAGAGATCTTATTTTATTTCACTCGTGATCACAGAAAATTATATTTTGACGAGTGGTGAAATAAAATTCGAACTTAAACCAAAATTAACAAATATCCTCTAAGTATTCTGCTTAATTACGTGTAACAACTGCAGTACACAGACATAACTTAAAAATCTTTGTAGAAAGTATATAGAATTCAGTATAGAATGTGTATTTAAAGTCTAATAGGGGATTTAATTGCCTGCGCGTAGCGCAGGCTATTGAAAATACCCAGACCGGTAATACGGGTGACATGCATATCTTCGTTGAGTCTCAGCAGGTACTAATGCTTTCAAAAAAAGTTATTTCCGGTCAAAAATTTCAGGCAGTTTTCCGAGGTTCTAGGTCCTTAGAATATAAAAAAATAGTAAGCTGTAAACGGTTGAGCCTATCGTTCTTTTTCAAGTAATTATAATTTTTAAAAAGATGTGTAATAAATAAAACAAACTATTTTTTAAAAAAAGGGAAGTAAGAAATACCTCTACTCCCCATGACCGTGGACCGTGTCACTAGCCAATTCATTGCAAGCGTTTGCGAGATTTCCATGCGCCCGTTACACATGGAAGATGTTTTAAGAATCATCAAAAATAAAGGTGAAATTTTCATTTAAATAGCCGATTTATCACGACAGTACTCAATCTCCGAGGAAATTGGTCTTTAATAGACAGTTTTACGTAGTTTTACAATGATATCAACACTCAGATCATACCAGATGCTTGAACGTAAGTAGGCTACAATTCGTTCCATATCAACAACTGAACAATGCAAATCAACAATTCTATGTCTCAATGTATAGCTTGTCAAATCAATGTTTATTAGATTATTTTGTTACTGTCAGTGTGTATAAGACTTATGTACCAGTTAGTTTCATCCACAGCACCCCAGCCCCGGGGGAAGGGCGATCTGGAATTTTGAGTTGTCAAAATCAACAGCCCTTCTACGGCCAGCGGGGGAAGCTGATGATAAAATCTCCCGCATTTCCCCTGACATCTACCGGTAAATATTGTCTTTAGGCTATTGGTTTTCGCAGAATAAGTCCTAAATTTCCCCTGCCTTGCGGGGGAAGCTGGGTAGTAAAAACATGGCTATCTCCCTGGCTATCCGCCATGGATCCCTGTGGTCGGGGGAACTGGGGATGCAACTGACTGGTGCATTAATTATTTGTGGTGGACAAACTTGTGTACTAGGAGGGTCCATACGTTGTTGCTTATATGTAATAACATCTTCAATTTCCACGCGGATAAGGACGAAAGACAAACATCGGAGGCTGTAAATTATCTATATTCGGAATATAAATAAACCATCTTAAAGTAGGCCTACAATACTACAATACAGTACAACAAGGTACGTCTTTGATTTTTTTGAATTGGAATCAAATTATGACAATTTAATTGATTGACTTGTGTGCTGTATAAAGATTACAATTCACAATGATTGCATGCATTTGTTATCTCCCGTGGATAATGCATAGCAACTGTGGCCCGTGTCTATATCTACAAATATAGCCTAGCGGTTATCTAATATTTATTAAATACCCATATAGGCAATGCCTTAGTTCATATTAGATATGAACCGGTATCCGGGACAACCTGCTATTTTGACATAACTTTGGAACTTATGTAGGCGTACAAATGTGTTTTGTTTACGGACAACATCATATTTCTAGCATAGTCTATTAAAAAGCGATATTTTTTAAAACGTGTGTTTTAGCTCAAGCTGCTATGAGAAGCATGTTTTCCTGTCAATAAAATGGAACACAATCATGTTTTCGACTATAAGTCTATTCTTCGCAAACATGTTTTTCCTCTATGATATATATATTAAAATGCGTGGCCACTCAGAAATTCGCTGGAGTGCATCCCTTCATCTGACGGCTCCAGTGCGTTCCGCATGGCTATTTCTCGCAAAGTCTAATGTTTTTCAGAGAGGCCAATCGAATATAGTTACATTTATGTAATGTACGAAAAGTCCATGCCGTGCATAAAGCCCGTGTACGTGCAGAAAAGCTATTGGCACGACCGTATTTCATGGATGATTGGTTATATACATGTATACATAGCTGGCTTAGAATGAGAAGGTCGTAAGTACAAAATCAATATGTTTAGAAAACAAGAAAAAAAACTGTCTGAAAATTACTCCTTACTTATGGAAAAACAAATAAGCTTTACAAACTTCAGACTGAATATTCTGCAACATGACAAGTTCCGATTTGCATGAAAATAGTTTCATTAGAGGCACCTTATGATCCAGATTTCAAACATGTATCAGTCTTATAATAAATAAGGCCGTTAGTAGTTGTAACGACCTTCTCATTCTAAGCCAGCGACATGAATGTGATTTGTAGTTGATAACAACAGTAACTTAAGGAAATATTAAGATTAAAAACCCACCTGTAAAGCTGTGGTGGTCACAGCTAACTCGTGAGAAAACATGAAGTCATTTAGATACTGTAACAATATTTTTTTGCAAAAAGAGAATGTACAGAATGGTACAGATGATAGACCAGAGAAAAATTCCCTTACAGAGGTTGATGTCAAATTTGGAATGCCTGAGGTAAATTCTGTTGCAGACGGTGCAAACACTGAGGTTGGTGTCAAATTTGGAATGCCTAAGGTAAATTCAGTTGCAGATCGTGGAAGCAATGCATTGGGTGATCATAAAAATGAAAGACCAGAACTAATTTCAGTTGCAGATGGTGCAACCAATGCAGGGGGTGTACCAGTTTTTCTGGTACATGTACCTGTTTTAGGATTATTACTCAGATATTTTATAGAAAAACGTGTTTTTGCTAAAATTACCTTATTTTAAGAGTGACGTCATTTTGTAATAATTGACGACGTTTTCACGATGTCTGCACACTTGGTGTCTCCCTTCATGAGCTTGTTTTTACTATTACCTGGTTAATTAAAGTATCACATGTGTCTTAACTGATACATCTTATATGATCTCTTAATGTTTCTCAGAAGATTGTCGTTACGCTTAGGGATGTACACTAGTTATACAGATTGCCTTATGGAAAGAGGTAAACTTTGTCCGCCACTTGCGTCTGTTTAACTCGTTAACTCTGCAGGCAATATAATGTTTTGAATAAGATAAATGATTCACGAAAGGTGTGCCATTGGCTGACATTGTAAATAAGATGTTGGATGACTTCATGAATCAGTTGGTGTCAAAGTAATTTCACTGAAATACCACAGTTACTGTGGGGTAACATGCCCCGACGACAGCAAAATAAATTCCTGGTGACTTCTTTCTGTGGTGTTTTCTGGAATCATAAGTGTACAGCCCATACCCAACAGACATGTCGATGTTCCTGGGGAACACAATGTGATGATTAAAGAAGATCAATTAGGACCAGTGCAAATGTAACCGTAAGCACAAGAATGGAAATATTAGAAGAAATTCATCATTAAACGTTGTTTATTACTACAAAAAATACTTTCTTTTTGGACACCCTTTTTATGTTAAAATGCACAGGGGTTGGGATGAAAAGTCTTTATTAGAATTGCGAATTAGTAGATGCTTCGTGTAGCTGCAGGCATGTATGGGCATTCAGCTAGATTGGGTCTGATGACCTTGCCATTGGCATCATGCCTGGTTGACTGTTGCCTAGCAAATCAATTATTTAAACTTAAGTTGGCGAAAGGCTTGATATACCAGGGCCCGAAATTACCATCAATACTTACACTCTGCACTCAGCACTCAAATACTGAAATTCCTTCTTTTGAGGTTCAAACCGACATTTGTTTAGAACGACAAGTTGAAGTTATGTTGAATATGTGCTAAATATTATCATTTGCTTATTTCCAATTGAAATTAAGTGTATTTGTAAGCTATATGTGTAATTTATCAGCCTAAGTGCAGAGTGTGGTACGCAGATTCAACTATTACATTTTTATCGCATAAATAGTATGTACTTGCATAGATAATGTATCAAATGCTGTTTTCAACATTCAAATAGCAATTCTATACATTTTCCTTATTCGTATTTGCAATCTAGAACAAATGATAGCTATTTATATAACATTTTCAATATTTGAGTGTTGAGTGCAGAGTGTAAGTATTGGTTGTAATTTCGGGCACTTGGCACTGTTTTATCAAAGCATTTACGCTAGCGTAAACCTTAGATTTCCTAAAATATTGCGTACGTCGACAATACAATGTATTTGCGTAAATGCGTTTACCAAAGATATTTTAGTTCACATTCTGTCGTAAGTTTTAGCTTATTTCTACGCCAAGGATGGGCAACCCTAAATGGCAAATATGGACATAAGTGAAGAGTTTTTAAGACACATTTATGATTTTTGACCGTCGCATGTTATTTTAGACCGTCATTTGTTGTTTTAGACCGTCACTTGTTGTTTTAGGCCGTGATTAATCATCAAATTTTGACGTATATTTATTAATTCTGGTACCCGTTATATTTGTTATATTGGTTATATTGTGTCCCGAGTTACGTCCAATCTTCAATATTTTTGCGTAAATGTATGCAAGTACTTGCGATCGATTAGTAAAACACACTTACGAGTTTGCGTAAGGTAGATATCTATGCGTAAATTTACGCGGCATTTACGCATTGTTAGTAAAACAGTGCCCAGGTCCTTCCAATGAAGTATATATAGCCCAGGTTTTTACCAACATTCACCGTGGCTTTATGTTGATAAGCAGTTTTTCTGTTATACATGTTAAGTATAATATTATGTACATTTAATTAATATTTTGTGTTGTTTTTTTAGAATACCAACAATTCTAATAATTTCGGCACAAAACGGAAGCATATATCTAAAGACAACTCACAAGGTGATGAACCATTCTGTAAAAGTATAAAGACAACTGAGGTATGATTTGTTCGTTTATTTGAATTCGACACAACATAGTTTATAATAATACAATGAGCAAAAGTTCCAACTAGACGTTTTATAAACCTCAGTAAGTCTTCCATTTTCAAAGGTATTGTTATGAAATCTTTCAGACTATACTGTGTATCGACAATGAACGCATTTTAAGAAAAAATGTCTGTCAATTTCCTAGTATTACGTAATCGAGGAAGCACGTGCAAAACGAATTTTCCACGTGCTGAACCCCGGCCATTGTCCGAAAATGAATATTTTGCACTTGTTTCCATAGCCTATAGACATCCCAAACTGAAAAACATAAATTTATCAAACCAAGTTAAACATGCCTCGTATGCTGAACGATGAAAGAGCACATGCTATAGGAATGTTGGAAACTGAACATCATGGCGTCAGGTTAAATGCGCCAATTATTTTATTTTTATGATTTAATTGGTTATTATTGTTTAAAACATTTAGATTAACCTAAGGAAAAAATGTATTCCTGCGGGTATTGATTATAAATACGGGTTGCATTGGGTGTTTGGCGTCATGTAAACATACCGTATTGAATAGGTACGTTCGTACCGGAAGTGAACTTGACGATCGCCGATGACCTCGCCCCCGTGTAAATACGATTATAGAAGGTATTCGTGTTCAACCGAAACGTCATTGACGTCGAGAGGGCGAATAAACGCAATATCTCAGACGTCAGTTCTCAAAATGATGACATGCGGTTGTTCATCCTTCGTTCATGACTAGGCTACTGGTCACACACCTGTCTGTCACTATTAAAAATTTCCGACCCCGTGATCATGTTAAGGTGCTTAGTTGGGTTTCAAATCCTCATAAAGAGCACTTCTGGGTAGAGTTTGATTGACGTATCAGACGACTTCCGGTCGCACCTCAAAATATTCAAGAATTGCAGCAATTCATCTAAGGCAACGGTCTGTCATTGAACAGGGGTACATTCAATTTTACATCCTATTCAGGCATAGACGTTGCTCAGAAGACATTCGGTCAAACGGCGGATATACGCTTTTGGAACATTGTGACTTTTAACTTGGAGGGTCAATTGGTAAAAGCCTGTGTTCTGTGATGGGCTTACATTTTCTGTTATTGAATGATTTATCTTGGTATGGGAAAATGAATTGTTTTTCACATCATGTAATTTATTTGTGCATGTTTCCATTACCAATAAAAATATACCATAATAACCATGGGGTCTAGTTGGAACTTTTGCTCAGTATATAAAGCCTCAAGCCCAAGTAAATGCATTATACATTAAATACATGTGGGGGACAAAATGACACTGTATAAACAAAACATGATCAATTTATTATAGTCGACAAATGTAAGCAATGCATAATTTATAAATTTTAGCCTTATCTTTTCAACACATTTGTCATCTGAACTAAATCTAGTCGAAGTTGGATATTGGGCCATTGTGGGTCAAACACAAGGCACTATGTAAATGTTTTGTAAAATGACAGTAACTTGAATTGCCAGGGAATTCTTGATGATGGTCAGTGAAAAAATAATTTTTGGGTTGATGTTTAAAATGGTCTGTCGGCTTGGCAATCTTCATTTTTTTTCTTGCTCGATATGCTTGCACAAAAAGTCAAATCTGCTTGCGGTCTAAGGGAGTTGACATGACTAAAACATCAATCACTATATCTATTTAGACAGGGTTGGAACTCGATTACTGGCCCTGAAATACCCAACCTAACATCATCGCCAATATTAAACAAGCCGAATGCAATCATTCAATGTGTACTGCACACTTGACGTTTAGTTAACTTGGCCACAATGATTATCTAAAATAGTCTAGACCATGATTCTTAATTGGTCATCCTATGTCATAACCTGGGTGACCAGGTCAAATCATAAAAAAAACATTGTGTAGTTTATTATAGTCAAGGCTGTATTTTTCACTGGATCTCTATGAATGTTTATCAGAATGCTTATCTCAGTCTGGTTTCTATATAAAAAAACAAGGTCATTTGTAAATGCATTAGTGGCTGTATATACCTGAATCTTTGTCAGAACTTTGGCGGGCTACGGTAACATCAGGTGAGCGACCTATTTTCAGTATCACACAGGGGGTTCTATTCCGGACAAATCCGGAAATCCGGATTGGCTGCATAAGAAAGATTTATTTTCCCACACAAAATAAAAGTTATTTGAAGAAATTATTCAAATAATGACAATGGTTTTTTGTTGTTCTAAGATCCAAATGGTACATTTGTAACATTACAACAATTTTTGAAACCTACATGTAGTTAAGATGTAGGAAAGTGTGCTAATGGAATCTGAACCAAACTTGTGACTCGTTTTCAGTATTGGGCATCTTGCCTCAGGAGAATCCCTGATCAAATCAATATAACGAAATAATTGATTAATACCAAGTCTGGAAAATCATTACTAATTCTGATATGTGTGACAAAGTTCTCGGCTTTTGCAAACTATTATTTGTACAGATTTACGCATATTTGCTTAATGTAGGTAGGGGGTTCAGTGACGTGACGTTATTATGAAATCGGGCGGAAATTCCCGAAAATTGCCAATTTTCAACACTTGATTAAAAATTATTCAAGACCAGAGATCCACACATTTTTCACATCATTGTAAAGAAAAATCATTAACCATTTATATAATTTTGTAGGCGTTAGAAACCGTTTCTGCAACACAACCACAGTTTGGAGTTGATGATGAATGTAAGTACACAGTATTGTTATTGTCATGTTTGGTAATTCCTTCTAGTTGTTCTTTTGTTGGCCCCACAGGATCTAGTAAATTTCCATTTTGTGTCAACCATGTTATTCGGCAAGTTAGATTGTAAATTAATTTAAATGATAATGTGGTTATTTATAAAGGATGACATATTTGGTTCTAGATCAATCTTTAATATTGTCTACTATTAAATGATTAATTAAATTAAACAGTTCCTTTTATATGACACTTTACAAGTTTATCTACAAGCAGAAGAGCATTCCGCATGATTGTTTTCCTTTCTAGGCGACGCTTTTCACATAAGAGTCATTAACAAGAATTTGTCTGGACTTTTAACTGATTTAGATCCACTTCCAACATTAGATGCCTTTTTAGAGAATGAATATATTACGGAAATCAAAGCCCGTGATATAAGAGTAAGTATAAATTTATTTAATCTAGCAGGTTGGTATACGGTAAAGTTTTGTATACTAAACAGTCCTTAACATCTGCTTATTCATCTACAGGCCCCGAAACTAAAAGGTTGGGAGGGGTTAACTTTATTTGTACCAACTTGTCATGCTTACCATATTCAGGGTTCCCACGGTCAGGGAAAAGTTAGGGGAAAACATATTTTTTCAAGGTCAGGGAAAAGTCAAGGAATTTTTAAATAAGTCAAGGAAATTTGGAAATTGAGCAAAAGTGAGGGAAAAGTCAGGGAATTCTTCATTAAAAATCTCGACAAGTGTCAATTCCTATGAAGAGAATGCCCAAAAATGAAAAAAATCAACCTCGCTGTGCTCGCTCGGAATAATCTTAAATTATCATTACTTTGTGTCAAACAACAGCCTTGAAACTGCTGCTGAAATATTTTGGTTCCTTATAATGCTAATATTTATAACCTCCTTTTCACTGTTTCTATTGCGCTATTTTGCTCTTACAAAAAGACCCAATTGCTAAAAAAGTCTGGTGTCTGGTCAGGAAAAAATCAGGGAAAAGTCATGGAATTTTGTCTTAGAATAATTGTGGGAACCCTGATATTGAGGTGATATCATATGTCGTACCCATATCGAGATCTATAGGTAAGATGTCAAGGTTTCACTTCAAATTCAAATGTTTAAAAATGAGCAAACATTATATATGGGCTGTCATTTCATCCTGGACATTAAACTATAGCCCATAGCTAGGTATGTAGGTGAAAGATCCGGTTACACATAAAATATTAAAGCAGTACCTAGAATTTTTTAAACAAGACATCTGAAGAGAAAACTGCTTATGAATATAATCAGTGCACTATTTTGTATATTAACAGGATTCAAAAATTAGATCTGAACAAATCAGGGCTATTCTTGACATTGTTAAAAGGAAAGGACCAAATGGATATGACACCTTTAAGTCATGTCTACGGAAGTCGGACCAGGAACACTTAGCTGTAGCTCTGGAAAATACTGAAATGGAGTTGACAAATGAGCTAAGGACTGTTGCTAAAGCAAGCACTTCAAATGCAAACAATGAAGTCTAATAAAGAAACTTCAGGTACAAATGTTCAGATTCGATTCCGTGTAAAATTGAATCTTTTAATAAATACAAGTGCCTATAAACTAAAATAATTGGTTTGGTTTCTCAAAGCAGGTATTCTTTGAGAAAAGTGATTACCCGTGGAATAAGTTTCATGGGGGTTTATAGCACCGTCAGTCTGTCTGTATGTCAGCAGCCATTTCTCCCTAACTAGCTCGTAGGAATTTATGAAACTAACCTTAAATACAAATATTCATTGAATTAATATTGACGATCTGTAGGTACAGGGTGTACGAGAACATAAATAACCTTTTCAGTTTTATGATATCATAAACTGTGTGGCGCGTCATGCGTTTCAATAAATGTATACTCATAGAGTTCAATTGGGATTTGTTTATTAATATGGTGTATAGATTCTATGTGTATGTACTAACGTTAGTATTTAAACAAGAAATAAAGATATTTTAGTGTTGAATGTAAATGGTTTTAAGGTGGATTAGACAGACTTTCCTGTTTTTGATTATAAAACATTTTTTCATGGGAGGTGTTTTAAATGTTGTCACATTATCTGCAAATTGCAAATCCAGCTGCAAATGAATGTCAAAACGGATTCCCTGCTTTTTAAGCCACCGAAGCTACAAATTACATTGAAGTTTTCAAATCAAGAATTGTTTATGGTTTTGGAGTATCCATTCCTCTTTCAAACAACCCATTAAAATAATGCCCAAGGATTTAAGTCCGGTGAGTGAAAAGGCTAAGTAAATATGGAATTCAGAGAAATGATCCGATCGCCAAATTTATTTGAATCAACGAAAATGTATGTGAGCGTTATTGATATCAGTTTGATCGCACCTGTATTTGTTATTCATATTCTTGAACAACTTGTGCTCATTAGCTTTGTAACACCAAGGGTCAGACCACATCTCTATCATCAAATCTGACACAAAGTTATTTCTGTTATCATATATATTCATGATCACTAAAAAATGTTGAAAAAATCATGATCATCTACTTTATGATATCTAATCACTAATATAACTTTAGTACAATTATCTAAGTAAACTGTCATTTATTCATGTATAAGCATAGATGTTTTGTTTGTTATTGTGAATTGAACTATAAACTACAAAGTCTTATTTTACAGATTCTAAGCAGACAAAATATCCTACCAGACATTTCCTTGCGCTTATGAAGACATTAGCTAAATGGTGTTGGTCAGCTCCGGTAACTCATTCAACCCAGTTTGAAGTGTGTCAAAGTAACTTTACTGGATACCAACTGCTTCACGCACTATTCCGTTGTACATATGTTATCAGACAACAACCAAAAGACATTTTCATGTATCAAACTCTTTATGAACTGAACAAGAACTTGAATCGATTGTTAAGCAATGTTTGTAACGATGTATTTAACTGTTTTCTTCTTGGTGATTTAAATTCTGACCTTGAAGAAATTATCTCTTTTGAACAATATCCAGATAGGCCTATATCTATTTTTTGATGCGATGTGCCGAGTTTGTAAATTCTCTGCTCAATGTTTAAAAACTGTACTGAACAAGGATTGATATTATAAGACCTTACTTTTTCGATTATAGTATGTTATAATATGTTTGCAATCACCTGATAGCGCACTTTTGCTTAGGTTAAAGGCGTATCTCTCCCTATCAAAAGGTACACATCAAATTCCCTCTGCTACATTGTTTCTTTTTTGTGTTCGCAGTAACACTGTATCATCTTGGTTCTTATTTATAAATGTAACTTTTTTGTGGACATATTTGCGTCTCCCCCCCTCCTTTCCTTGTTAAGGTGTAGTCGATTTAAATCCTCATGTGTTGTCTGGTGCTGTCTATCATCTTTTAAATGCTGACATTCGTATATTGAAAAAACAATTGTATACATTGTACATAAGAGTGTGAGTGTGCATGCGCGAGTGTGTGGATAACTTAAGATATAAAATATGTATTTTTGTGTGTGTGCACGTGTGCGTGAGTGCGGGCGTGTGTTCGTGCGGGTGTGCATGTGTGTGTGCGCAGGTGTGTACGCGTGTGTGTGTCTGTGAGAGCGTTCCTTGTGTAAAAAGCAATTTCCATTTGTATTGTATTTAGTTTCGTATTGATATGTTGTCCTTATTAGTAATTTATCCAGAAAGTGGAGGCAATAAAAGATATATATTGGTGAGACCATGAAAAGCGCTGTGATATCATGTTTAATTTCAAACATTTCGCTGATTCAGAATGAGAAGACACTTGTGACCTTATAAGACTGATACATATTTGAAATTAGCATCACAATGCGCTTGTAAGGAGCCTAGTTTCATGAAAATCGGAATTTGCCATGTTGACCAAACTGAAGTTGAAACAATTTGTTTTCGGACAGGTTTTTCTTGTTTTCTCAAAATACCGATTTTGTACTTACGGCCTTCTAATTGTTAGCCAGCGATATGATCATGACATGGTAGTTAATATGTCGCGGAAACAATTTTAAAAAAATCGAAATAAGAAGAGTGTGATGAAGAACTTTGGAGAAAAGTAACACCAGGGTCATAGTGGTTATAAAATGAACATTTATTACGTTTGTCTTTATAATAATACTAGTATCTACGCATAGATTGGAACTGATCCAGAAGTTTTACAATTTTATTTATTGATTTTAATAGGACCATGTTTTCCCTCTTGTTTAAACCAAGTTTTATGTATGTTTTAAGCAAATGGTATATATAATTGCTGATATTGTTAAAGGGATAGCCTTTTGTTAAGGTGTATTGCAAAAATAAAATTGTCAAATATTCACTTAGTTTTTGTATATATGTTTTATGCCTGTATGTCCAATAAACAATCACACTGGTATTAAATATAACTAGTGAAGCATCAGGGTTTTGTAATTATTTTGTATAATTACATTCAACATCCTATACCGTATAACGTCGGTCTCACGGGCAAAAGCCGTTACTGCAAAATGTTCAGGAGAGGAAAAAACAAATGTTTTATCTGCAAACAATCATTTTGGGAATGCATATATTTTCTATGCGAAAAATCGTAACTATATTTATGACGAGCATAGCCTTTATTTGCTGTATTTCTACTGAAACATGACAGGCATATATATGTACCTCCACTCGGATTTGAACCCGGGTCCTATAAAAAATCCAGATTACCGAAAGGTATGGGACGATACGAGGACCTTATAAACTCATATCAAATCAAAATTTGAACCCGGGTCGCCTGATTAGACGGCAAGCGCGCTAACCACTTTATCACTAAATTCATGTTAAGAAGCACTTTAACACGACGTTTAGTAGTTTATTTCAATTAAAATTGCAATTCTACATGTAACACCATATACCACAAAAGATGATACAGATTTATTTTATTTTCTCAAAAATTGCGAAAAAAGCGTAACTTCCAAATAACTGCTTTAAAATGCATTTTCTTCATCATATTCCACGGTGTATACCCGTATCGTCACCCTCTCTGTGCAAACCGCTGTATTGGCACCCTCTCTATGCAAAACAATACATTTAGGGGAAGGAGCGGGAAGAAAATGATTTATTTGGTCAAAAATACAGAGTTGTGCTCACAAAACGATAGCCCACGGAACAACCCAATGATTAACCACTGTCTTCATGTTGTTCCATTTGTTATATTAGTTGCCACAAGCTCAAACTAAGATGGGATGTTGACAGGGGTACTTGTTCAAATGAACACGGAGTCATATTTATGACACTAAATGCGATTTTCGTCCAAAAATGAAACATCTCGCATCTTAGATGGAAAGTCCTTGAACCAGTCTGGTCCCTAAATGCTTTTAAATTAATAATATTGTTACTTTAATCCAATGACGTTAACACAGTCTACTTTCGGTTTCGTTGTGGCTCCGGCTCCCTCTCTGTGCGTTGCAGCTGACTGGCACAATTACGCACAGTAACCATTGCAGAGAGAGAGAGGGTGCCGGTGCCACAAAGAAACCGAAATTATGCTTGTTTTGCGTAATTCGATGTAAGTTGTCATATTTAAACCATTTAGAGGCCAGATTGGTTCAAGGAATTTCCATCTGAGGTGCGAGATATTTCCTACACTGACGAAAAATCGCATTAAGTGTCACAAAACAGGACTCGGTGTTCATTCGAACAAGAACCCCCGGTCAACATTCAACCTTAGTCTGAACTTGTGGCAGACAGAACATAACAGAACAGAACATATCCTTTATGTTCAGCACAGATCACATAGTAATGACAAGTGCATTAAATATATACAGGAATGATATACATGGGTAATGGCGGCGTGACGTGTAATAAGGATTTTGAAAAGGAAAGAACATATTTCAAGAAAACATTTTATGTTAAAAGTAATGTTGATTCTAATAAATGTTTATAAACAGGTGGGGGAAGTAGTTGTTGCTGTCATATGTTACAAATTCGATTTTATGACAAGTATACATGGTGTATATACACTCAGTAGATTATTAAATTTGGTAGAAGTCTTTAACGACGGATACACATGGCATTATTAACATGGATGAAACACTTACATAATAACAGTAATTATGGATGGAAAACATACAATTTGACAAACGTGGAGTAATTATTATAAACAAATTAGTGCACATGGATGAAAAAAACAAAACAAATTTACAATCTATACTCAAGGCAGAGTTAAACATGAAGTATATATGCTCAGTGAGTGTTTACTCAACCAAAACGAATACTTTTAATGGAAAATGTACAGGTAGATTCATCACTGGGTGTTTACTCATTTGGAACAAAACACGATTTTGGACTACACGTGGTTTAATAAAATGTTCACATATTTTTTAATTTGATGAACATGGAATGTTTATACATTTGTTACAAAAATATACTACTGTCCCCGGGTCTTCCTATGTGAGTGTAAAGCTTTTCCCACGATCTTTACCTTTTGATTGAGGATCAGCAGGTGGGCACTGCAGAGGTGTATGTACCTCCAGTAGATACCCTGGCCCCGTGTTCACAAAGGATCAACTGATCTGGATCAAATTTGATCCTGAAAATAGTTTTCCATTTTTTGGAAGTTTTTGGTAACTTTCGGCAATAACAACTTACAGCCATGTAGAGAATATCTAATATACTTCAAATTGACATGTTCAAACTATTCAGACCATCATTTTGCTGTTCCAAAAGCGATTTATTGTAGCTGAGACTGAAACTGATCCTGAAAAACGGGGATCAATTATTAAAACGAGGATCAAGTCAGTATTTTTATAACTGACAATAAAACATTATTTTAATGTCTTTAAAATTGAAGGATGTATTCTTCTGTATCCACATGTATAAAAATACCTAGATTAAGCTTAACATTTCTACTGAACTTCCAAGGATATATATTTGATCTTGATCCTGATCCTGAAAGCTAATTCTTTGTGAACTTGGGGCCAGGTGCAGTACCAGTACGTTGACCTTGGTAAGTAGGATTTTTTAGAGCTTCGATTTGATTTGTTGCTATCTACACTGGTGTGGCTGGCTACAGACTCTACGTCAGTTACGTCACCGGCGTTGAAATCCATATCAGTAGGTTCAGTGGTAAGCTCAGAGGATACGGACTTAGAAACTAAATGTTTGAATTTTTGTCTAATACGGGCCTCAACATTCGGGTTCCTGGAACCACTAATTATAACATACCAATTAGTCCAGACGAGAGTAACCTAAACCTTGCTGTATAATATTAAGTTTTTTTTATTGTTGTTCTGAGATGTCATGATATTGAATGTCTCAAAAAACTTTGATGGCACTGTTATCATTGGGGAACTTTTTTTTATTGGGGGTTAAAGATGGCCTCCAAAATGGCGATTTTAACAATTAAATTTGAACAATAATTTCATATAACATTTGTACTACCGTCAAAATATCGGTATAAACCGTGTTGTTATGCGCTATGTGCGTAACGTCGCGTTGCTAGGAAACGAAACGATATTTTGAAAAAATAAAAACGATTTTTGGTCGATGACGTCGCGCAAAGGTAGTCTACATCCTTAAGGCTTCCACCAGAGTTCTCCAATGTTGCCGGTCCCTTGCCCATGTTTGTACTTGGCACAAGCTCCACCCTGCAGCCTTCATCTCTTTAATAATGTCTATGTTATTACTCAGAAATCTAGGTACAGTAGACCTAGATCTATATAGACATTAGTATATACTGACTATTTAAATTCTAATAGATACGAACCAGTCTTCGGGACAACCTGCTATATTGACAAACATAATCATTTTGAGATTTTTCAAGTGAATGTTTAGATATTATAAAGTAGATCTCATAGATATATACATAAAGATTTTGACCTTAATCAGACAAACTAACAGTTTAAAATTGAAATGAGTATAACTGACGGTTATGAATACTCATTTCATTCCACAGAATATTATAATAACTTAATTATCTAAATGCATATGCAACACTGGGTTTACAGACTTAAACATTTATAATCACTGCCATTTCTTTGAAATTAAATTGAACCATAACCATATGAATTTTCATCTGACAATTTGTTGTAATTCACTGAACATGTATACCCATTTATACTAAAATCGGTACGTTTATATAAACATGAGAGCGAATAGAACATTCGAGGCAAATGAAAGTCCAAGTCTGAGTGTTAGACTTACAGTGTTAGTGTATAAGGTCCCAGGCCATCTCGATGGTTGAATACTGGTACTCGGTAGAAGCCAGAGAAGCCTCTCTGACGAGGTCTTAGCAACGAAAGTACTCACCACCACCACCACCACCACCACCACCAGCAACAACAACAGCAACAACAACAACAACACTAACAACAACAACAACAACAACGACGACGACGACAACAACAACAACAACACGATTTATCTAAGTAGTAAGTACATGAGTGTTCAAAGTCATTTTGCTCTCCAATGTACCAAGTATTCGTTAACTAAGGCATAATACTTATACTTTGCATTCACAATAGCGTTGCCTGTGACGTGTGGTGGCCGTAAAACGGCTCCCCGTACTTGCAATCAATATTGTTATTTTCATCCTACATGGATAGTATGGCGCTCACTTGTTCGTTGAGCAGTGGTTGAGTGCTGCCTTCCCTGTCTGATTTCCTAATACCTTTTTTATACTAGAACTGAAGTAAACACAGCGCTTCGATGATATACGATCGTATTGTGTAGTTTGGAATGAATATCGCTAGTACATGTATAGGACTAAATACGGTATTCAAGTACTGAATGTCAACATTGTTATCGCACTGAGACGGATGTCATGATACAAGCCAATCTAATATACGGTCATTTAAAGTGACATGGATAGTTATAGTTCGCCATGATACATTGCAATAGTGAATTGTATTCAGATTTTTATGGAAATCGAAATGTAGGAAAATTGACCGTTTGACTAAATTACAAGACGAATGACCAGCTGGAGCATGTCGGTAAGTTAGGCAGTAACATAATTCTTTTATTTCGAACAGAATATACATAATCATTCGTACTATTAAAGTGTATAGAGCTATATTCTAACAATCATTCAATGCCGAAATATTTACTTGCACCGTTTTTAGTATGATATTAGACTACCTTAATTACAAATTAAAACTTTGGATGGGTTCCGTGTACTTTGACTCAATCGTCGAAAAATAGACGATTCTTTAAGTTTCATAGGGTGTTCTAGAACACATTCGTATGAAAATGGACAGTTTGCATGTCCAATAAATCAAAGAGAGAGTTTCTGTTAAAACTGAAGCGAAAAATGATCTAATGGACATGAAAGCATTTATAATTGTTTTTCAATTTTTGAAACGTTAAAAAAAGTATCTTCCAATATAGCTCTATACACTTTAATAGCATTTGTTAGAGGAAAAAAACTAATTTTAACACAAGTAAATCTGCTATTAAATACATATCCCAATGACGTTGGTACATTTAATGTCTCTTTTTGCAAGTAGCAATGTATAATCATACTTTTGATTTGAAATATATAAATTGTTTATTTGTGTCTCATCCACATTTACATTTATGGAAACAACATCATATAAAACAACTTAAATGTGTGGTCATTCTGACTAGAATGATAAGAGACCCTATATCATAAACTAATGATACCGAGTTTTACAACAATACATGAAAGCTATCTAACAATATATATTTGATATGTACAACAGTAACAACATGTAATAACATAAAGTAATGAGGACTCAAAATAAAATTCACAAGTTAATAAATAATAAACAATTTTATAACCAATAGAAATACAAAACTAAATTCAGTTTTCAAAGTGGCAAGAATTATGATCAATGATAGGAAAGTAAAAAAATCTTATTTATTTGTCATGCATAACACAATTCAAAACATCGCTAATAGATTCTTCATCTTCGTTTGTGTGCAAATCTTCAGAATAAGGTGCACATTGGTGACTAATTTGTACGGTATAAAATCCCAGGTGGCAGTATCTGTCATAGACTTAAAAAATAGACTTATTTTTTTTCACTGTTTACTATATATAATGCAGATTATATAGTAAAAAGTGATTTTAAGTCTGTTTTTAAGTCTATGATTGATACAGGACCTGTGTATAAAATAGGCCTAATTCATTAGTTCAAAATATACTTAAGTTTTTATTAATCATCAATATACGAAGTACGTACACTATAAAACAATGACTGTTTTATCAACCTTTTGTGTACATTTTTGTATCACGATCGATGATAAATTAAATACACATGTATGTTATCTGCTATACACCCATTTAATTGTCATTGTTTTGTGGCACATTTGTGTTCGGTAGTTTATGTAGTCTTCGTATATCTTCAGACTGGCTCATTAAATACAACACTGGTATCACTTCTTATGTATACAAAAGTCTTGTATTCTCATCGGTTAATTGTCATGCCTAAGATTATACCTCAACCACGAATACAGAAATGAAATCAATTCGAGGTCACAAATGCAAGAAGTTAACTCAGATGCTAACTCAGAAGTTAGGTAAAAATAGACAAAAATGAGCTTACATCTATCGAATTGGCGTTAAAATGTTTTGATAGTTTTTGGGTGAACCGCACAACTATATAAGTAATATAGAAGTAATATAATGTATACAGGTACGATAACTTTACTGTCTGCTCCATAAAAACTGAGCCCGTGTATAAATTATCATTTGAGCGGCCGAGAGTGACACATTTTTAAATTGATGATAAAATAACAATATCAACTTTTTCAGCGTTACTGTTAGGTAAACAATCTGTCTGTAATTCGAAGACCACATTGTAAATAGGTTAACTTTTGTATCAATAGTTAAGTTATCTACAATGTAGTTATGGTTCTTCAATCTTGGGAAAATGATAACTTAAACTTACTGTACTACATTAATCTTTGAGAGTTAGCTATGTTCGAACACCAGATCAGTTGATACACTAACAGAACAGAACAGAATTGAACAGAACAGAACAGAACATAATTGAACAGAACAGAACAGAACAGAACAGAACAGAACAGAACATATTTGACCTAACGTTATAAAAAATATAGAACATGCCTCGAATTGACATGCTTATACAGGGTGATCATTGATATATGGTAACATAAATAATTTGACTAACTTTGTCAGATTTAATGATAGAGAAGTGGTTTTACCCTTATTTCAAAGCTATTGTACCCAAGTTTTTATTAGATGTGGATAATAAATGCATGATGTGTCAACTTAATGTCAGTAACATCATCGATGAAGCCGTGCATTTCCCGTGATTGCAGGAAATTTTGCGATAAAATGATTTCGCTGAAGACCACATTTAAATTTGTCTCCATCACTCGTCGGACATAAACCCTTTGTATTTCTGATCATGGATATCCCTGAAGGAAGGAGCGTATACTACAAAATAAGTATATTTAATTGGTTTGAAAACTACAATACAATGTGAAATTGGAAGCATTAATGTGTAAAAGGCAAGGAAGTATGCGTCATTTACGACGTCATTTGCTGCTGATTTTGGCAGTTTTGCAGAAATCAGGAAAACGCTTCAAACATCTGCTGAGAAAACAGTATGACACATTTGAAAATGATTTATGTCCTGAATAAAACTTACATGCATATGTTAATCAATGGTGTATAACAACAAATATTATTTAAAAAACTGACTAAGTTATTAAAGCTATTTATATTACCATATATTAATGATCACCCTGTACAGTTGTATATGCCCATAATGTTAAGTCAAAATATTTATTTTTTCCACTTAAATGTTTATGAATGCCGCCTAAGATATCCGGAGCGGGCATGGTGTATGTGATACAATGTACATACATGGTGTTTTAAGTAGATAGTCCTCAAGATATGAAAAATCTTTGTAAATACCATCTTCATGTACAGTATGTTTACATTGACTGACAGTCATTATGAAGATGCTTTGTCTGACCTTTGTTTGACAGTCATAACACATTGTACAACGTTAGACATTAGTCAACAATTAGCGATATTTATCCCATGATAATTGCGTGTACACGTGGTTTGTATATCGACTATGCGTATAATACAATGTACAATGCAATATTATTATCATTAATATATAATCCAGTTTCTAATGGCAATCGTCGTAAAAGCTCGGCCTTATTCGATTGTATCCGTTCTATTGCAATGCATAAAGGTCGATGTGATAAGAATGTTTCCAATAGGTATCGAAAGTTCCCAGTAATATTGAGATTTCGTGGAATGAAACCTGGTGAGATACTTGAGTCTTGTAACACTGCCGTGTATGTTTTATATAGCGTTTTATATGAGTGTCTTGTTGGCAACATGAACAAGCTACTTTAAAGTGTATATAGCTATATCGGAAGATATTTTTTTTAAAAGTTTCAAAACTGAAAAACAATTATGCTTTCATATCCATTAGATCATTTTACGCTTCAGTTTAACAGAAACTCTCTCTGTGATTTATTGGACATGCAAATTGTCTAGAACACACTATGAAACTAGAAGAATCGTCTTTTTTCGACGATTAAATCAAAGTACACGGAACCCATCCGAAGTTTTAATTTGCAATTAAGGTAGTCTAGTATCATACTAAAAACGACGCAAGTACATATTTTGATATTGAATGACTTTTAGAATATAGCTATATACACTTTAATAATAGTCAAAGTGACGCTGGATAAATAAAACACTGTAGCTAGGTAACGTCTGTCATATTCAAGCTGACTTAGTCTGGTAAATAAAGGCCATATTCGGCATTTTTTTATAAACGAAGACAAAAACGTTACTAGTGATACATGTAGGTATCTTTTAAAGTTAATATTTTAAAATGTACATATGTTTCAGTCATATCATGTTGCAGTAAACCCAGCGTGTCGAAAATATATACAGTAACATATTCGTTATTTTTATTACTTTTGTGTTTAATTTACGTGAACATGTACTTCAATACATAAATGACGTAGTCATGCATCTCATGTCGCTCTGGTGGATTTGAGAATTTATCAGCTTGTGATTTGTAAATCTTATCAATAAAGAATGACAGTACCGTATATATCATAATAAGAGTAACAAAAACTTCTACCGATTCAAAATAAAGTTTGTAACGTGTAAAATTTCATGAAACTGAAAATTAAAATATTATGTAACAGCCATACTTTGATGATGACAATCAAGGTATTTTATTGGTAAATTTAACGGATGACCAGTAAAACAGGAGAAATAAATCCATCGACTTTGATTCGGTTGTAGCAAATGAAAAAGTAAATGATGTTCGCCATTTACAGAACACACTCATTTATGTAATAAACAAGTATTTAATTTTTATGTTTGGTTTCAAGCATGATGACCGCCCATTTCAGGTAATGCCTAAGTTCATATTACAGGTTTGTTCATTGGTTAATATAGTTTGCAGTCGTAATTATAAACCAGTTCAACATAAGTTTACTATAGTCGTTATTGTACTCAATGTGCTCAATAGTTACCCGTTTGTAAAACGTGTTTTCATTGGTCGACTATCTCAACGGACTATTTTACATTGTTTCAGATTGCGTGTGCGAGGCGTTGCCAACCGTCGTCAAGGAAAGCCTGGTGCTATTTTGGATTCTACCTATTCACATTCATCGTCATTATTCCGTCACTCTGTTACAATCTTCAATTTTCAGTCCTGGAACTTCTCACACGACGGAATGAGACGGATTTACGGGAGTTACTGATTAAGGAGAATCATTTGAGATATGAGCGCTCATTGGATGTTTTGAACCAATCAGAATCGTCGTTATATCGTAATTTAAACTTTTTACCCAGAATGCCATTGAAACTGTCTCACAGACATCTTTCTGGGGAGTATAACAATGTGAACACAACTACAGGCGAAGTAGTTTCCATCATGGAAGGTATTGCAATCAATGTTATAACCGTGTCACGTGATAAACATTTGAAGAAGGAACAACGAACACATTATTTGCTCCAATCCATCGCAGAATTCGTGAAAATTTTAAATCGAACTAAGTTGAGTTTTCCAGTTCATCTTAGTGTATGCAATGTAGATGCAAATCCTGCGACACACGATGACGTCAAAATATTGCCCACGTGGCTGCCAGTGCATGACAAAGGTGCTACAAAACCGGTAGTTGGTTATAATGACCTGCTGGAAAAGGAGAAAATGGACTACATATTCTGTATGAATGAATCTCTTAAACAAAATCTTTCTTACGTATTGCTTGTTGAAGATGACGCACTTCCACGTGACGATTTGTTTGACGTTCTTGCCACTCGCGTCCTTAAAAAGCATCGGGAATATTCCAGTGACTTATCGAACGTGTTATATATAAAACTGTATCACCCCGAGCGATTACTTGGATATATAAGTTTAGAAATCGAGAGAATTCCGGAACTACTTTCTTTAGCTGTGATTTGTGCTACTGTTTTGACGCGGATGTATACACTATGGCAGCCACGGTCATCGATATCACATACATTTGGTGCATTAACATTGTTGTTTTTGTGTGTGTTGCTTTTTATCGGGAGAGCAAATATCGTCAACTTACGACGATTTTCTAAATATTTATATCAAGTGACACCAGCACCAAGCTGTTGCACGCCAGCCATGTTGTTTCCGCGACAGGGCGCACTACTTACAAGTACTTACTTGCAGAGCATTCGATGTAAGAAAAGCTTCGGTAAAGATACTGCCTTGGATAAGTTTGTCCGTCAACGTGGCCTTATAACCAGATATATCCAACCTAATTTATTTCAGCACATAGGGCACTATTCGTCACTTCGTTCTGACTTCATCAATCCGTACATTGTTGCATAATTTTCACTGCGGTATAACGTACACCGGATATTGCTCGTAAAGTGAGTAATATTATCAATTTTAAGGACATGAAATGGAGACCAGGGTGAGTTTAGAGACGAAATTTTCCAAATTACTGACTTCTTATGCACATCCCATTTGAGTTTTAACTTCTTCGGGCATTTTGGTAACTTTATAGCACATTATCGTATATCAGATATTCACATAAAGGTTAAAATAAACCAGCATTATGCCGTTACTCACTCGCAAATATTGACAACAGGACTTTACAAGCTTCTGGAACGGCTGTAATACCAAATTGTAGATTTTTTGAACTGGCCATTTTGTTTATATTGAACTCCAAAATGTTGCGACCAAATTTCATAAATATTGTTCGAAAAACAACTAAGATACACCCCAAAACAGATACGTGTGCGTGTACGGAGTATTGCTGTTTAGTGTACGGAGTATTGCACATAAGTTCAACGTTAGTATACGGAGAGTATGGCATAATAAAATGAGTAAATAAAGTATGTAAATGGACAGTTTTATCGTATTATTACGTCTGCTCACAAATATGGTCATGTTTTATGGGTTATACGATACAATAAGAATATTCTTAAATGATTATGTTAAAATATTTCAACCGTCAGGCAGATGAATGCGATTAACAATATAGAATGCTGAATTTTATGCATAAAGTGTTCTTGTGAGTAGTACAAATGTGATATTTAGCTTGGATATATGCAATTCTTTGAGAGTCATACTTATGGTCAACTGGCAAATAAGGGCATTCATATCCATATATACAAAATGTACACACCAAGGATTATTTTATAATCTCTCAACTATTTCAGATACTGTAAT
This sequence comes from Spisula subtruncata, assembly GCA_963678985.1. Classification (NCBI taxonomy): domain Eukaryota; kingdom Metazoa; phylum Mollusca; class Bivalvia; order Venerida; family Mactridae; genus Spisula; species Spisula subtruncata. The sequence continues at coordinate 44,310,863 of OY787666.1, forward strand.
GAGGTTCCTTTGCTATGATTTACGTTCAACGTTGCTAATTCAAAGTATTGTACATTGTAGTAGTTTTGTGTTTGTCAAATGCAATTGCTCAGCTACGACTCTTTACTGTATGTGAAATACACGGTTACTAATAAAAGTTTCCGTTAAAATTCAGGGAGGACTAGCTTGTTACATTAATTGCTTCATGAAGTCCATACAATCCAATCTAATAGGTACATATATATATAATATAAGCTATTTTTTATGAAATAAAGCTGCTTATACCTTGTATTTATTCGATTTGAGTGACAAATAGTCACTGCAAGTAAAAGCAATACTCTGTACACCAAACAGCAATACTCCGTACACCAGAGAGCAACTATATAGCAATACTCCGTACACTAACACCAGCATTTATTCTCGCAATGCACCGTCATTTTCGATTAGTTTCGGATACTACATTTGCAATATAATCTTTGTAACAAAAATGACAATTCGCTCGATTCAAGTTGAGTATTTTAACGAAAAATATAAACAAAAACATCTTATTTCGACAGACCGAGCTTACTTTCTGCGTGAGTAACGATACGAGTTTGGTCTTTTAATCACCCTTTAAAGAAATTCCTGGCAATTTACCGGTTGCACAGGCTAGGAAAATTTATGGAGAAGATAGTTTTGTATAAAATGTACATTAAAACACTCAGATAAACTAACAATCATCTCTGAACTTACCCTTGTCAACACTAGAATGTCGCAAAAATTGATAATATTACTCATCTTGCTAGCAATATCCGGTGTACGTTATACCGCAGTGATTTTCAGAAATGTGAAATAAGTGCATACATGGTGCATCATCATGTGTATTCTTCAAGCATTGTTATAAACGTTAAGATATGTTTTATTTTTCTTTACTATGGCTTATATAACTACTCAGACACAGACTATAAACTATATTCTTTGAACCTCAGAACACACATAGCAGTACAGTATATCGATGGCTTAGATTCATACATATTTAGAATAAGCATCACAATGCGCTTCTTATGAGCCCATTTTCATTAAAATCTGAGCTTGTCATTTTGACCAAAATGAAGTTGTAAAAGTTTGTTTTACCATAAGCGAAGACTAAATGTCAGACAGTTTTTTCGTATTTTCTCGAAATATCGATTTGGTAGTTACGACCTTCTTGTTCTAAGCCATCGATATGTTATATAGTGAATGTCCGGAGGTAAATTATAGCTCAGAGCATTGGCTCAAGAAAGTATAGCACATTTGACATCCCCAAATATTCACCCATTCATTAGATAAAAGATGTACTGTAATGAATGGATGAACAATAGGGGAAGTACAAACAGTTTTATTGTAGTTTGTGATATAATTTTAGGCTTATACTCATAGGCCAGATGCTATCTATTGTTTGGTTATTGCTCAAAACAAACAGTTTTATAGAAATAAGTTTATAAACTTTATATACATGGACTATTAGAGATATGTTGATTTATTATTGAATAAATAAAATGAGTTGAATAATATGACCAAGTTTTCTATTGGAGTAAATACTATACACACGCAATTATTCAACGATATGACCTAGGGAGTGTTCGTTACACTGTTCGGGTACTATGCAGGAACTAATTGTTACATTCGGAACACTAAACGGAACATCCGTTCTGAACACCTCCATTATACATGTACTTGTATATTGAAAATGAGTACGTGGTTGGTCTGGTAATGGAGTCTACAGAGTTGTATGTGATAATAGTCGCTGGCTTAGAATGAGGAGGTGGTAAGTGTTACTTACGACCTTATAAGACTAATGCATATTTGAAATTTACACAAGGCGCTTCTTATGCGCCTCTTTTCATGGAAATCGGAGCTTGTCATGTTGACCAAACTGAAGTTGAAAAGACTTGTTTTACCATAAGTAAAGAGTGATTGCCTGACAGTTTTTCTTGTTTTCTCAAAATATTGATTTTGTAGTTACGACCTTCTCTTTCTAAGCCAGCGAAATGATGATAGCGTTCCTGTCGTTGTTTCTGGACGAATATTGCTGGCGACGCTGTAAGTACTATTGTACTGTCTATGGTAACTAACTCCAATACCGAATTGCACTAAATACAACAATGCTATTTATTGTTATACTAATACGTACGCTAGTAGTAATGCAAGAAGTTGGCTGAGGTCAGGTTACGCTGTGATATGGTCACAAGTAGATGTATAATTACCTATCCCCATGGACATAATTAAGTTTGTATACTAGTATTAGCGTATTTCTGTGTAATTGTATACATGTGACGTAGTGGACAGAGCATCTTCCATAGCACTGACTTTTGCACCTGTACGAGGGGGTATCAAAAAGTTCGTGGACTGACCCGTTCATTTTAATATGCATAATGCGATTGAACTATTTATTTTATCATCTTTAACTACATTCAATTCTGTACTGAGAAACAAATAACAAGTTGAATAAATGATAATATTGATAAACTATTCTAACGATTTAAAAGATTACCAAGAGCCACCCGGCGCACTATTATGACGTTACGACGTCATGAAACGCCAACACTCTAGTCATTTTTCGATCGTCTAAAGAAGCCAAAACTCATAAACCTGGATTGAACTGTTCTATTGCCGATTATAATACTTAGTTTTAACTTAATAACCTTTTATTCATAAAAAAAGTTCGGTCAGTTAATGAAAGATTTGACAAATTCAGTTATTCCAGCGCTAATAATCACACAGTACATGAAGTCTACCCTACTGATATTGGCATCATTCAACTCTCATCGCTACATCTTTTATACCATTTAAACAGATTAATTTTCGTAAGACAACCTTACTTTTACATACTTGGGTAACATGCTCTAATCTGATATCAGAATTGGTGTATAATCGAGTAAAGGTGCAAAATGCAACGGAGTATCGATAGTCCGAGTGTAACGTCATGTCGAAAAGTGCGCCGACGTCATGAAATGCGTCGAAAATCAGGCTACACAAAACCGCGTGTTTATTACGTCACACCAGTATCCGTGACAACAGCGCTATAATATAAACACCAGGATGATGCTACAATCTTAATGCTTATGTCGACGGTTTTATATTTCAAAGCGGATGACGATTCACAAAATTATAGGTAAATGTGGGAGGTCAAGTGAATGATATTTTTAAAGTGCGCCGCGGAGCATAATTTAAGTTACCATAGTAACCGCCACACACTCCGAAAAAAGTAAAATGAGCTGGAAATTTGCAAATCAATTCAAAATACGTTGTTTTAAAGAATGTGTGATTTTTACGGAATTCTGTCAACAACTAAACAAATGGCAGGCCTAGTCCACGAACTTTTTGATACCCCCTCGTATATAGCTCGGAGTATTTGACACGACCCACGACTTCCGACCTTGTATTATGCGCCATTGTTATATAATTTACATGTATTTACAATCCCTCACGAAGGCGCTCGCTGTGTAATACCAACGCACATTTAAAGGACCGATATTGCACAATATGCGTGCGGAAATTGATGTATTAAATGCAAGAGCCTTGTAATATACATGTATTCATGCATAAAGGTCAGGATCGCTTCAATTTCTCCGAGCAATGCAATAATCATTACATACAAAACTTATTTGCATTCACGCAACTATACAAATCAATAGTCGTCGCAATGTTAGTTTCAGTAAGAATTCATATTTTAACCGTTAAATGTACATTTGTAATTATATTTATGGGTTCTTTATAATTAATCATTCTACAAAAAATGTACTTTTAAATGTGTATGTTATACTGGTTAGTTGATTAACAGTCTAACCAAGGCTTGGTTTCATCAATAATTCAAATCCAAGTATTCACTTAAATAAGAATTGACGTTTTGCGTAAAAAATAATGTTTCATTCCTTGCGACGATTTATCAAATTGCCATGACCAATTGCGATCAAAATCACTAGTATAAAAATCAATGTGTATGACTCTTTTGGAAGTTGAATCGTTTATTATGAACAGGCCTGACAAAAAACATAATACATGAAACAACGGACAGAGGGGAAAGATAACATTTAACAGAAACTGTCGAATAATGAAAACAGAAATAATACAGATACACAAGACCCAATGCCTAACTTTAAACTGAACGAAACACAAAAAGAAACTAAACTGATGTCAAAAAATCCGTCATGACTTACTTATATTGTATGTTCTTCGGAAACCAATTGCAAACATTTTGAGTTGGTCTGGTAAAAGAAGTACAGTGTAAGTCACACACGTTGAAGTGTGCAGTATCACAATACGTCATACAGTCTCCGAAAATCGCAGATGGTTTGGCTTGCAGGAAGTCGAATATGGTGAATTATTTAGCATCCACATTCATGAAATTAGTTATTGTGTTAAATACCCTGTGACGAAGATCGGTCAGAAAAATCAATGTACGCCATTTCGTCGGAGAACAAGTGAAGGCGTACCAACTGCTATTACAGTCTGTTCCACAGTGACAAAAATCAGCTCATTTTTGAGCAGGCCAGTACAGTTACTTCAGTAATCACCATGAAGTCATAAAGGGCCACTGTGGCTAGTTTCACAGCATGAAGGCAATAAACGTTGGATCAACTTCCTGATAAGCTCCAGATGTTAATTATTGCAGAGGTACTATGCATACTAGTATCTGTCTTGGTAGTGCAGCTCAATATACATGTACTACAACATTTTTTATGCTAAAGTAAAAGTTTTATTGAAATTGAAAGATGCATTACCAAATGAAACAATACGCATAGGTCTTTTCATGATATTAAGTGTATATATAATAGTGTTTATGATAAGTAAAATGTTAAAGGAATACTAGCACAGACTGATTATTCCTGAACATGTTTTGTTAAATTTTGTTATGTTTTCATTATGCGCCGCACCCCTAATTTTACACATTGAATTAGTAAACAAAATATTGAACATCATTAGATAAAAACATACGCATGCTACTTAATTTTTTGGCGGGACATAAAGTAATCTAGTTTTTTAACGATTTTTTCTATTCAATATCAAGTTTTGATTTTTATACTAAATTCTTATTAAAGAATTAATAATTATGCTTAATAATGGTACTCTGATTTTTGTTTCTCAAAGAAAATCCAACCCTGTAACAACCTAGTATGTTGATATCTTGACTTTACTGGCTGACCATATGGTTCCAATCTATTGAGATCGCTATCAGGAAATCACCATGAAGGAAACTCCTTGGAACCCTTGGTCAAACTGGGTTTATGATAGAAGAGCGTGAAGAGCTCAATTAGTGTTAACTGTTACTCTATATCAGGGATTTCTTCTGAAAAGTGGGGCTGTGGAACAGACTGATTATAAAGTTTACTATGCTAGAAAACAATAATTTTGAAATGCTGAATGATCCGTGCAATTATATATACACGTAATATGATCCTTTGGATTTATTGCATCGGGATATATCATGTATTGAACGACATTACTGCGGTTAAATTGCAACTTGAAGGTGTACAATACAGATGAACCTCTTTTAATTAAATAGACCTTTAAAGAGGCGTTCCCTATAACTTTGATCGTTTAAATCGATTCAGGAATATTATATATTAAATGAGAATCATTAACATTAAATGAGAAGCATATTTGCTTAAATTCCTCAAATTTTCAACAAAAAGCTCCCACTAATTACCGAGAAAAGAATGAAAACATATTTCCGTAACGAGTCAAAACAGTCACGAGTTGTTTCCCTTTGACCACATAATAATAAATCGCTGGAAGCGATAAATTATTATTGGTGATTTGAATATATTTTTGACATTATAGAGACATATTTGCGCACACTTTCTTCTAACAAATTATGATAATTGATAGTGCTGTGTACATTTATCTCATTTAATGTGATAGTAGAGAAAAATATGCTAGTTATAGGGAATGCCTCTTTAAAGAGACAAGCGGTAACTGCATGTAGTCGTGGACGGTGTTTAGGTCTGAGTAGTTATATGTTTATTTTATTGTGAACATACATGCTTGGAAGAAATCCTCAAGTCCTATCTTCCTCTTCTCTAGTAGTAAGTAAACACTATCATTGTTGATTAGAGAGATAACGTAGGATATATTAGGCCAGTATAGTATATTTAGGAGTTACCAGTTTATCCAAGCGTTATACTTGCCCAAACTTAAGTTGTGCATAATCTTGAATTCTCTATATATTATAAAATGGTTTTACAACAACTACCACATAACGTTGCAAATTGTTCAAGAAAAATGCTAAATTATTTACTGCGACTATGAAACCTTGAAAAATAACAGCTAATTTTTATTTGAATCACAACTTAAAAAGGCGTTCCCTATAACTATGATCGTTTAAATCGATTCAAGAATATTATACATTAAATAAGAATCATTATTGCTTAAACTCCTCAAATTTTCAACAAAGCGTTTCCACTAATTACCGAGAAAAGAATTAAAACATATTTCCGTAACGAGTCAAAACAGTCTCGAGTTGTTTCCCTTTGACCACATAATAATAAATGGCTGGAAGAGATAAATTATGATTGCTGATTTAGATATTTTTTGACATTATAAGACATGATTGTGCACATTTTCTTCTTAAAATTATGGTGATTGATAGTGCTGTGTACATTTAGCTCATTTGATGTGAAAGTAGCGAAAAAAATGCTAGTTATAGGGAATGCTTCTTTAATTATCTCGTAACTGTACGGTCGTTGTATCAGTCAATAGTTTTCTGCCATCAAACAAAACTGTAGTTGTAGAAGCTGTTTGGACCAAGTTTTAATTTTCTTAGTATAGTACGTGTATACACAATTGTCATGACTAATCTCGAAATTAACTCACTTGAAATTCACTCGCCTGACAATATTAAGGGAGGTAATAAGTAACACAAACTCATGTGTATAATATGAGTTGTCTCCCTTATTTTCAGACTTCAAATTCACAGCGTATCAACCAAATCACTATATGCCTTATTGCGGTAACCAGAAGTCGACTCGTTTTTACACTGTGCAATTGTAGAGAAGGCGCGATCGAGTCTTGGTAAAACAGTAATACAATTTAACATATCGTTGGCTTAGAATGAGCAGGTCGTAACTACAAAATCAATATTTTGAGAAAACAAGAAAAACTGTCTGATAATTACTCTTTATGGTAAAACAAGCTTTTCAAACTTAATTTTGGTCAACATGACAATTTCTGATTTTCACGACAATATGCTCATTAGAAGCGCCTTATGGTGTAGATTTAAAATATGCATTTGTCTTATAAGGCACTTACGACCTTCTCTTTCTAAGCCAGCGATATACACATAAACATGTTTATATATTGCTCGCGCAAATTGCTATTTTGAACGCAAGCACCTTGTATTCTATGCACGCAGGGCCGAGTTACTATCTCCGTGCAATAACAATTTATTGCACAACGAGTCAATAACATTTATTACATAAATTATATTTATATATTTTGACCCAATAACCTATGCATGTCATGGTGTTCGACAGTATTTATGTCATTTGTGTAATAAATGTCCCGAATAACCGAAAAATCGCTTAATAAATGACCGACATTATTATAAATACTCGTACGTACATTTGTAATACTAATATATTTGCTGGACGGAATAAGTTGTTAGATTTACGGGTAATACATTAGAAACACTTTTTTTCACAAAGCAATACTTGTGTAGAAAGGATTGCGTAGGATTGTTTAGTACTATTTCTTATACATAACAGGGAATCAATAGTTCGTCTACCAGACTGTGGAACCAGTTACCGGAAGCCATTGCCATGTCCCAGACCTTGGACAGCTTCAAGGCGGGACTGGTCACTCTCCGCTAGAAGTACTTCACGATTTTATCTGTTTTTATCCGTCACCTTTGTTTACGTGCCTCACGCTCACCTTGTATGTATCACAAGTACGTCGATGCTCCAGAGTGAGCCCTGTACTTTAACGGGAAGAAGAAGAAGAAGGTAACAACATAATGCCTGGGAAAACATATCAACGAGTTCACTATGCATAACTCACGAAAACCGAAACACTCTGAAAACAGGTGCCCGTTGCCTAAGCAAAGCACTACCGAGCGCTTTCATTCAGTTACCTCCCGTTCAATTGAATGTAGAAGGCATGTATTGTCTCCCGTGGAAAGCGTTACGTAACGCTTTGCTTAGGCAACGGATACCAGGTCATGATAGGGTCCGATTTAGGTGGAGATTTTTGTAACATTAAAACAAACTTCGAAAAATTATGACAGGACAGAGCTTCAATTTTCACCCATATCTACATGATACAACATGTTGTTATAAAAATATTTGAATTACCAATTTTCTAGGGCTCTTGTCAGCTGTTAGGCCGCTCAAGCACCCTTTGACATTTTAACATCCCCTGGTCATTGGACTACCTATGGAAACCTACACTCGTGTCTCCCTGTGGAGACTATTTCTCTCTTGTGTGTGTGGCAGCCAACATCGATCTGCGGCGCCTAGGAATAGACACTGTACTTACAGGTACAATTTTATACCATGATGGAGTGGAGCATGTGGGACTTGCTCAGAGCGGGGGAGGGGGGGGGTTGGTTGAACCCGGGACCTCTCGATCACAGTTCATAGGCCTTTGAAATTATATCACAAATTAAACACAGAGTTTAACATCCCCAAATTTTCACTCATTCATTAGATAAAATGTAAAAGATATACTGTATGGAATGGATGGAAACTTGGGAAAGAAAAAACTGTCGTTTTGTGATACAATTTCTTAGGCCTGTGAACAGTTATATACATGTACACACATACGTATATACATTGTAGTACACCGACGGAAATGTTTGATGTTTGGTGATGTATGAGGGATGGCAAAACGAAAGAGAGGAGAGTAAGTGTTTGATTCTGAAATATCACAATGTATGATGGAATTGGGACTGTCACCAAACCGCACACATCAAAGAACAGAGCCATACCTAAATTACACTGGTTTTGTTTGAAGTTTTTACTTTGGATAATACCGTATATACGTAGATACAGGTACTAGGGTACGTCAACGACATTCTTGTGACAGTGATAAGATAAGATAAGATAATCTTTATTTAACGTCGGTAATGGTTAACATATTAACATAAGCTTGAAGCTTGTATCCGACATAAACATTGACTATCCAATAACATACAAACAAACAATCTATAAAATAAACTAAGATTAAACATATTAAATACAGTATCACATTCAAACGCTCATTATAATATATATAGGTAAAAATATTTGAATACTTCAGGAAAGACGTGGGTACAGACTAAAGCTAAGACATGTATATTAAAGAATGTAACACAAGGTTATTTTTCACATATCATTAAATTTTGTCTACTTGTTAGTAAACTGTTGTTTGGGTATGTGGCTCCACACAAAAATATATTCTTAGCGTCTACCTGTTTTATTAGCCACATATATTTGATCACATAAGTATACTCCCCCGGGAAAATTTTCAAAGCAATGGATGAATCTAGTGCATTCTAAGCCTATCTGGGAGCCCTGAAATACCGTTTTTCTTTATTGTGAGAGTTAACCTTAATGGTTTAGTTATGATTATTTAACAGTCAAAAGGTAATATAATGAGCTAGGGCAAAAATTCTTCTCTTGTAATTGATTTCTGTGATGCAACAGCTACGTATAAATGTATACATGTATATTAAAAATATTCTGCGAGCGAAGCGAGCACGAAAAATGGCCATCTTACAAAAACTTTTTCATCTAGAACATAAGAAAAAATATCCATATTATTTAGAGATGTCTGTTCAATACCTGTTTTACTATTTATTCAAAGTTTTTAAAAAAAATCTCAGCCAACTGGGGGGGCACAGGCCCTCGTGCCCACTGCCTGGATCCGTGCCTGGTGTTCTCTTCCCGGTTGTGGAGTTATGCCCATTTGTTTATCCCCATATACCCATGAACTCTAGCTATAGGGTTCCTATCCAAATCCACCAAATTTTGCAAATAAATACAAAGATGACCAATTTCACAGCATAATGGGTCTATATATCTACAGTATAAAAGGCTATTATTAAGTTAATGCATCACCGCAATAGAATCTATATCCCCTGCCACCATAGATAGTTTAAATGCGAGTAAAATGAAATCGAAAGTAGAAAAAATGGCTAGATCTACGTGTACTCACTGTAAGCTATCTTTTTAGATCTATCTATTTTAAAAATAGGTATGATATTATGATCCCCACATAGCACATTTACCCTAATATAGAGTTAAATTCTACCGCCACAGTTATATTAAATCTTGTGACGTCAAAGTTAAAAGTGAAAGTAGAATATCCATATAAGGCAATGTTTCTTGCGCATGCGCATTCAGACATTACTTCCGTGTTCCTACGGCCAAACCAAAAATCATTTAGTGACTGTGTTCTTTTACCAAGCTGACAGGATGTCGACTCTTAAACAAAGTAGGAAATGTTTTTGTAATTATGTTTCGATTGTTTAGCTTATTTCTTGCTCTATTGTTGTATTATTTTCACAACCATTCGTATAACATCAAATCAAAACACATTCTCTGAGACCGGAAGTAGGAAATCCTTCTTTTCATTTTGTTTTATCGACGTGTTTTGTTAACAGTGAACATATTAAATGCATTATTGTGTTAATATGATACAAATTGTATTTTATTCATTGTTCCCTAACCCGTAATCTTTAGTTTTGTGTATTTAACATGATTCAGTGTCTTATTCGTACTCAGTTTATTTCGCCCTCAGACTATTCGTACCCAGACTCCCATGCATTTAATTCTCATTGTACTCAACTTCATTCGGCTTCATAATATAATAAACATAATTCACGTGTATGCTGCTATTCTTCTATGCATCAGGCAAGTAAAAGAACCAGTGTTACTTCTGGAATTGGGACATCTTCTGTACAAAGCATCTCTAACTCCCTAAACAGGTCTAGTATTATGCTGTTTTTATGGACTTTCAGTAAATTTACTGATTGTTTGTATTTTTACAATTGTATTCTGATCACTTATTTATTTGTAATTGGGTGCCCTTTTTCTTTAATTCGAAAAAAATGACAATTTTCAATATTAGTCCGTAAATTTACTGATATTTTTATCAGTAAAAACATGGACTGTCTGTAAATTTACTGATTATCCATAAAAACAGCATAATCCTAGACCTGCTAATAGTAACAAGTAAAAGTTGACTAAAAATGACTAGACTCTTCTGGCCAATCTGAGCCTGGGGCCCTCACGCATATGGATTATCCAGTGGCAAAGATAAATAAAAGCATATTTATAATAGTTTTAAAAACTCTTGTTACTTGTTTAGTTCAATAGTTGTTATTATCTCACAGCTGGTTCACATCTAATTTTCATGATTTTTGTTGGCAAAAACAATTGATTATGAAAAATATTGAAGAATTGTTTCAATGTTACATACAATATTATCTTTTATTTCTTTCAGGATGTATATTTCCTTCATTACCACGGACAACTAGAGGGAAATTTACTGTGTTGGGAAGTGATCCTAAAGGGGAGAACTTCTTGTATTGCAATGTTAATAATGTCTACATCAGAGATATCAACGTAAGTTTATTGTTAATAACATGGGCTTAACCTGTTACCCCATAGGGCCATAGATCATAAACTAGTCAGATAGTACACCTGTCAGTTGCATCCGAGGTCCCCTGCCCCGGGGATGGATGGTTGATAGCCGGGGAAACAGCCATGTTTTTACCTTCCAGCTTCATCACACCTCCAGGGAAATGTTGGATTTTTTCTCTGAACCAATACCCCGGGGACAGTATTATTATTTAGTTGTCAGGGGGCAGGGAAAATACCGAAAATTTTATCATCAGCCATCCCCCGAAGGGCTGTGGAAGGGCAGGGTTTTGACTACCAGTTCCTAAAAGTAAAAATCCCTGGGGTAGGGGGCTGTGGATGCAACTGACTCGCTGGTGCATTAGAGATAACCAAGAATGCATTTTCATCTCATCGGCTGGACAAGATTGCTTAGGAAATTTATGTTGTAAATAAATTGTCTACTCTCCATTCGCATTTTGTCTCATCAAAAGCACAAACAACTGGTAAGTAACCCAAACATTGTTCAATTTGGTTGAAAACTAATCCCAAAAATTGAAAAATATATCAGTGCTCCAGATAATTTTTAGGTGCAATGAGTCGTTCACTCCCTGTTTTCAAAACTAATGAGTGAAACACTCCGGAGACAAAATATCAATGACTTCGAATTTAAACACATAAATTGATAGTCACATTCAATAAGTAAGCAATAAAAATGCCCTTTTTCCAAATGCTGTGCTGTCCCATTGGCATATGTTCAGTTGCTATAAGCCTATAAACCCTTATCAATATATTGACAAAGTGGAAATAAAATGCATCTTTTTTATTTTCTTTACACAATGTGAAAATGACATGTGAAGCATTTATATTGAATGATCTGCTTTCAAAATTATTTTTAAAGTTTGTATTGTGAATTGAATTACATGGTATAATAGATCTATCTGTAACATCACTTTAACTAACCGTGAAACTCGCATTTTTCGCGTGTTGTCAATTGCTTCTGTCATGCATGTATTTTCAACTATTTTCAATTTTTGTGTTGGAAAGTTTTAATTCAAGCTTTTATTATCTGATTATAGCATCTCCCATGATAAATAATATGCAAGGTCGTACATACTCTCATGTGTTACCACATCTGGTTTAAAATACACGCATATGAGAGCTAGAATCCTGCATATTTACCGATAAAAACTTTTGTTTTCGAAGTGACATTTGTCAGTGGATTTTTCTACCTGTACACCGGATTGGTAGTGTCTAAAACCAAGACAACTGCCCGGATTACGGAAGAGTTACTTCCCTTAGACGCATCGAAGTCGATCAGAAATGCGTGATCGTCATTTTCTATGCGTTTTACGACGCACAGAAATAATTTTTAATGCGTTATTTGTTAATTTCAATGCGTAATCACGCTTTCACGCACCTTATCTGGAGCTCTGATATATTGTATGCTAGTCTTACACTAACAAAAGTTTTAAGTAGTGAGTACACAACTTGGTTTTTTACCATTCATGTTTAAAGATTTAGAAATGCACATGCTGATCTTGAATCTGAATGAATGAAAGTCACAAAATTTGTCTGCTCTTGACCATTAAGTTGATTAACTTTTTGGATCTTTAATCATTGGTTGACTGGTATCAAGCTAATCATATTGTAAAAAAGTAATTATTTTCTGGGATTTAAAGTGTATAGAGCTATATTCTAGCGGTCATTTAATGTCAAAATAATTACTTTCATCGTTTTTAGTATGATACTAGACTACCTTAATTACAAATTAAAAGTTTGGATGGGTTCCGTGTACTTGGATTCAATTGTCTAAAAATAGACGATCCTTATAATTTCATAGGGTGTTCTAGAACACTTTCATATGAAAACGGACAGTTTGCATGTCCAATAAATCACAGAGAGAGTTTCTGTTAAAACTGAAGCGAAAAATGATCTAATGGATATGAAAGCTTAATTGTTTTTCAGTTTTTAAACTTTTAAAAAAAAATTGTCTGATATAGCTCTATACATTTTAAGGACAGATAATGTTGGAAAAATTATGGCCCTATGTGTCTTAGATTTTTCCTGCTTTATTGTTTTCAGGATCCAGCCAAGTGTGACATATATAGTGAACATACCTCCAAACCCACGGTGGCCGTATATACTCCATCTAGATTCTACATCTGTTCAGGAGGTATATTCTACTTTTGGTTAAACACCTGGACAAACTTGAACCTATTTCACTAATTTGAGCGTTAGTGTGGTAGGATTGTAACCATGCTTAGGCACACAGCTCTAGGCCTCAATGAAAATTTTATGAAATTATCAACTTTGACTTAAATAGAAAATATTTGCTTCAGTGCTTGTTTTGACACTGTTCTTTCAAGTTATCAATGAAAAAATGTTCGGGTTACTTTTTTTCGAGATGATACTGTCAATCAACACCAGTGACAAACAAACAAACCTTCAGGAAAACAAATCTTTTGTTAGCGTATGATGCAATTACATGTACAGAACATGTATGTACATCGAAAAACACACTAACTAAATGCAAACAAATAATTGATCATCTAAATTATCTATACATCATAATATCAACAGAATATCCGTCAATAATTTTATTAGTCATGTTGTGTCGAAGTAATTTTCACAATGTGTTATTATTACGGCACTGGATAAAAAATGGCAACTACTCAGGCTTTTATTTGTTTTTGACGGAATGTAAGTGATTTTAATTTCATAGTTTTTCGAGGTTGCAATTTTTCTAAGTTGTTTGTGTTCAAGAATCAACTTGAAATAATCGTAATTGAACTGTATGTTGTTATGTTGACCTATCATGTTCCATGGATTTCCCCAGAATTTTTTCCAAGCGCAATAAGGGTGGGAACGGTAGGGGTGTCCCGTCCCATATTTTGAAAAGAAAATCAAATTTGGGGGATGAAATGGTTCAAATTTGGAAGGTTATATGGGCCATATCACTGATACAACAAAACTCATCAGATACCAACTTTTCCACATGAAATAAAAACCAATTAACACATTCTTGAATGTGATGCATTGTTTGTAAGACATATTTAATTCCTCAGGTATGACTTTTTAAGCGCAATTTTAAGCGCAATTCAAATTATAAGCGCACTGGCAAACTGGATTTTGGAATCCAAGCGCACAGGGCCCAGACATTAAAACGCCCTGGGGAAATCTCTGATGTTCTCCAACAAATGCTCACATTAGTGAAATAGATTCAAGTTTGTATTTTGTGGGCAGCAGCTGAGCTTATATGTTACCTTATGTTACCTTATGTAGCTTCTGCACGCAGCACTGATGGGTGCTCTGTATGCAGCTCTTCGTTATTCTGATAGTACACAATACGTTTAACTTCCGGTGATAGTTTATAATCCGCCTGAAAAATCAAAACGTAGAGGATGGGATTTCCAGTAGTTGTCTAGCCTATTTTCGAACTGATGAATGTCCTTTGAAATAATGATGTGTTCTGGAAGACTGTTCCATAAATCTACAACTCTAACTGTAAAGCTATTAAGTCTCAAGTCCTTATTGCATCTTATTTTTTCTAGCTTCAGGCTATTCCCTCTAGTAATTGAGATGTCACTAAGTTTGAAGATATCTCCAGTAACTTTGTCGTCATAAATTCCTTTCAATATTTTGAATGTTTCAATCATATCCCCTCTCATCCTACGGTATTTCATGCTTTTCCTTCAGACTAAAGTATGTTTCATAGAACCAATTTCAGTTTAAATACTATTTTTCAGGCCTTGGTACCTTTATTGACTTCAGTTTCATGTGGTATTGCTGGACTGTTCATGTGAAAAGCCTTATTTTCAATAACAAATAGTGGCCCTACTACCGTGTTAATCGGTGATGTTAATTGTTATAACAAACACTCTCTTAATTAGTGTATTGTAATGCTTTAAATGTGAAATAATGTATATACAAATTTTACAGATACTTCTGGAAAGGTTCGAGTCTGGGACACTGTTAATGTTGAACATATTTTGAAGATTGAGCACAATGGCATTGCTGGTGAAATCAAGGATATAGCCGTTGATAGTGAAAGTAAAAGACTGGCTATCTGTGGAGAAGGACGACAAAAGTAAGCACATCTTACTCTTTGTAAGACTTTCTAACACAAGTGTGTACTCAAACCAGGCACATGTATTGACGAGGAAAATAAAATTAACCATCACCTCAAAGAAACAGACTTTCTTACTGCTGGAGCTTATACTTTTGTCTTCTTAACAATTTCATATTAATTCAAGCATGCTCATTTTGAAAGGTGCAGTGTATGCATAATATTATACCAAAATGTTAGACTGGGTCCATTTTCTAGATTTATTAGTTAATGATCATATTAATAATATTTATAGATGTAATCTAAAAATGGGCTAATGAGTTTAAACTTACCAGTTGGAGCCCTGTAGCTTTTCTTAGGTGACTCTTGATTCCTGTATGTCAAGTTGATACAGTGACATGAATACTGTGGTTAGCAGGCACCCTCAGGGCTATTATCACTGAGTGAGAGTGGGACCCTCGCAAGACCTTTTAAATTTGTTCATGCTCAGCTCTAACACCTAATTTGTATAATTTAAAAAAAAAATTATTGGGAGACATTCCGCTGGCTTAGAATGAGAAGGTCATAACTACAAATTCATTAGTTTGAGAAAACAAGAAAAACTGTCTGACAATTACTCGTTACTTAAATGGTAAAACAAGCTTTTTCAACTTCAGTTTTGTCAACATGACAAGTTCTGATTTTCATAAAAATAGGCTCATAAGAAGCGCCTTACGATGTAGATTTCAAATACACATTAGTCTTATAAGGTCGTAAGTGGCACTTACAACCTTCTCATTTTAAGCCAGTAATATATGTATCATATATGTTATAGCAGTCTTCGAATTTGGTCACTAGCCCGAAGCCCGAGGCTAGTAAAAACCGGTTCGGGCTAGTAGTTTTCTCTAGGTGACTAGTCCGAATGGCTAGTGAAAAAATGGTCTTGTTTTCTGTGCTGTATATTTGCTTAAAATGTAATACTAGTAAGCAATAAAATATATGGTAATAAACAATATCACACAGACTAAAAAATAATCTCAAAACAATTGAATAAAATCTACTTTTAATAAATTAATGTTCGGACTAGTAAATTTCTTCTTGGGCTAGTAAGTTTTGCCTTGTTGGTTGCCTGACTGGCTAGTACTTTGAAAAGTTTTTTGTGAAGACTGACCTGGTGTTTTATTCTATATTGTAGTTACGCCAGATGTATAACCTTGGACAGTGGAAACAGTTGTGGAGATGTGACGGGACACAATAAGAGTGTAAATGCTATCGCTTTCAAACCAACCAGACCATTCCGTCTAGCGACCGCCAGTGAAGACTTTCATGTACAGACATACGAAGGACCTCCATATAAGTACCAGAAAGCCATTATGGTAGGTTTTATGAGAATTATTTTGCACTTTTTTAAGTAGAAAATTTCTTGCCATTCATTATGTTTGCTTCATAAGGCCTGAAGTGAAATAATTAGCACAGAATAGAATAATTTTATTCAACTTATCACAGGTCATACAATATATAATCAATGGTAAAACATTATGTATTGAATAATTATAATATAACTGCCTTCAATTAAGCATGGTATAAATAAAGACATTAAAGAAACTTAAGCTTAATTCATATTAGTTTAACACAAATAATTATAGGAGTACCAGTACTAATATCAAAGCAAGAAGTAAATAAATGTGAAAAATTAACTTGTCAAGTCAAAAACCTTTTATTTCACCCATATCATCAAATTGTTAAATAAAGCAAATGAGATAAATATTATTGTAACTTGAATTGATGAATTACCTAGTAAGAATCAACCATGATTAGGAATACTTGACAAATATGTTTGCCGATTTCAGTTTTCAAACAAAATACATATAAAAGGCAGATTAATCAAAATGAAATGTCACATTATCTTTCAGAGAATATCAAAGGGAGATAGTTTATTTGAACAAAACAGCAATACATGCAGAGTAATCCAAATGTAATGACAAACTAACTTTCAGAGAGTACTAGGGCTTAGGGGGGGGGGGGGTAACTTATTGTTAGTGTGATTTATTGCACACCTATTTTTCTATTTTCAGGATCATACCAACTTTGTTAACTGTGTCAGATATCAGCCACAGCCAGGAGGTGAGGTGTTTATAACAGGAGGTGCCGACGGCAAGGTTTGTGTTCTTCTCTAATTCCCATACATATTTACTCGAGTCGGTCATTTCATGCTGCTGCTATCACCTTAAGCTTGACTTTTAAAAAATAGTCTTTGACCAAACATTGCAGGAATAACTGGAACAGATGCAATGGTCCTCTTTCCTTTTACTAGCATTACTTAAAAGTTGATTGATTTTTGCCTATATTTGACTTAGGTCTGAGTTTTTATTGGCTGGGAGTATTACTAATCTCAGTGGGTGCCGGGTTGGAAGTGATGTGATTGGTTGGTGAGCTGCTAGCTAGTTAAAAAATGGTAACCGTATGCCCCTTAACGAGAAGGGATTGGGGAAGGTACTGATAGTACTGACGCATGGAAGATAAGTGTCTCATTAGTCAAAATTTATTGGCCCTTACAATAGGGGGGTCACTATAATAAAAGTTTTTTTACAAAATCATAAAATGGATGGAAGTTTGTATATCATGGCCCCAATATCCCGAAACATATCAATCTTAAATCTCATCTCATCTCAAATATCTGCATGTGTCATTTAGTTATTTTTCATGGGAGACTGGATTCAAAATTGGCATCACACAACCGTAAAAAGTTAAATTTATTATAGCCAAATTTAAAATGTTTGAACTGAAGATTAATCTCATATGCAAACTTTGATTTTCGCAAAATCTCAATTTGAGATGAGATTTTTACTTTTACTTTAGGTAAATAACCACTAAATGCCTACGCGGACCAAATTCAGATACAGTCAAATAGTCCGTTTAAAAACTTTAAAGCGACTGGAAATGGGGGTATGTCTTGACAAATCAGCATCAGAATCATGAAATTGGTGTTAAATGCTTTGTATGCATCTATGTGATGTAGTGAAATGGTTTTATTCAGAAATATTTTGTATTCTGGCTTAAATATGAAAGTGAAAGTAAGGTTGGGGCTAACGGACAGTGAGTAAATCCGTACATGTGAGAAAATCTGTTCACCGCGTTTGACGAACCAAATTTTTCTTATATAATACATGACCCCCTACTTTTTTTTCATTTTCTTCAAGCTGGATGCTATTTCTATTGATTAAAAGATTTTGAGAGGGCCCCATGGACAAAAAGTTGACATTTTTTTTGGCTGACCAAGGTCACTTTACATTGAGTTAAAGAACAACTCTATTTGGTGGTTTGTGACCTAAAGACATGCAAAATTCCTTCAAAATCATGTTTTCATTTTTTTGCATTTAAATGAATGGAAATGCACTCAAGATAGGGTTTTAACCATTTTTATCTGTGTAAAGTGTCTAAAAAAGTGAAAATTTAGATTTTTATCATGAAAAATCCAGAAAAGTTCAGATTTATTTTTTCTTAAATTAACATTTTTATGTGAATGTTGCCCTTATTTTAGTATCAGACATGGATAATTGTGATTAAATATGAAGAATAGACAAATTATTAGGCATCTAAAGCAAAATTAGGGTTCAGAATACCATTTTAGCACAAATACAACCCCATTTCATGTCACTATTCATACCATTTGACAGGCGCTGACCAAGTTTCTCCTTAAAGGCGCATATGCGGGTTTGTAATTTTTTCTGGATTTCATGCCCAATTTGTCTAGAATTGATTGTTTTGTGCTGCATATATATAGTAGCATTGAAAAAAGTGCAAAAAACACTTAAACAACCCAAAAAGGGTTGCCTTAAGGTAAATAACCACTAAATGCCTACGCGGACCAAATTCAGATACAGTCAAATAGTCCGTTTAAAAACTTTAAAGCGACTGGAAATGGGGGTATGTCTTGACAAATCAGCATCAGAATCATGAAATTGGTGTTAAATGCTTTGTATGCATCTATGTGATGTAGTGAAATGGTTTTATTCAGAAATATTTTGTATTCTGGCTTAAATATGAAAGTGAAAGTAAGGTTGGGGCTAACGGACAGTGAGTAAATCCGTACATGTGAGAAAATCTGTTCACCGCGTTTGACGAACCAAATTTTTCTTATATAATACATGACCCCCTACTTTTTTTTCATTTTCTTCAAGCTGGATGCTATTTCTATTGATTAAAAGATTTTGAGAGGGCCCCATGGACAAAAAGTTGACATTTTTTTTGGCTGACCAAGGTCACTTTACATTGAGTTAAAGAACAACTCTATTTGGTGGTTTGTGACCTTTAGATATTTCAGGAGATTTGGGGCCTGAGCTCCAGAACTTTTTGTTCAACTATGGTATATCAAACCTTATTCACTTGTTAAGACTATACTTAAAGTTGTTCTTTGTCTTTATAGGCTAAATCATTAATCAAGCTGGAATTCGGTATACCAATATTTATTGGATAAGGGTAAAGACCTAGTTAATTGGTTGTGATTATACTACATAGTTTAAATATATTGCAGGCTTTGGTGTTTGATAGTAAAACATCAGAACTGATTGGAGGACTGGGCGCGGAGAAGGCACACAATGGTGGCATCTATGCTGTAAGTTTCTCATTATAAGCAATGATATTATTAGGAATTTTAGGTTGGATGATTTTTGACAGAGTAATGGTCCTTTAAGGGAAATATTGCGATTGTGGGTAAAAAAACTCATTTCTATTTCATGCTTTTCATTAAATTACTGAAATTAAGTAGTGAAATCTAGGGTCATGTGGGTAGCAATCATCACTTCAGATTGAGTTTTTTATGCTGGTTCCAGTGCCGTAGAGAAAATATATTGTGATGACAAGGATGCTGGTCTTGAGGTTATGAAATAAATTCATGCAGACATAGGAAAAAAAATGGCATTCTAATTTTGTAGTGACTTCCCACTTACGCCAGTTGATATAACAGTTCAAGAAAAAATGAAATATAGATGATTTTGGTAATTTGATAATTTTTGGTGAAATATATAGAGGATATTTGTTGATTTTGGTGTAAGATCGATTTTATTTCACAGAGTGATCACATAAATCAGACATATAATTTTCTGTGATCAGGAGTGAAATAAAATAATATCTTTCACCAAAAATCAATAAATTTTCTGTTTATTATTTGCTTCATTTTCTCGTAAAACGGTACAGTAATTGGCTAAATTGGAAAAATTACGTTGAAATAAGAACGTCACAACGTGACAACTATGACGTCACAATGACTTAATGCATATTTTGAAGCCCAGCGCTCGAAGTGGACGTTGCGTTTCTTTTTCTGCACAATACCGGAACCAGCTCCAAAACAGTGAAAATAACAAAATGATAATTTCACTGTTATTTGTCATTTTTATTTTCACTGAAAATCACCATAATTCATTAAAAGCTAATAATAAAATGTTTTATTCTACTTCGATGGTGATCCAAGAAAATTGTATTATAAAATATTGGTTGATGTGATCTCATACCGGTAGTTAAATAAAATACCAGTTCTGTTAGTAGACAATGCTTTCTGTACATCAACTCAAGAAAGCTTTGCCCTAGGATATTCAAACTTTACATGAGGTTGGCCAGCAGCAGTAGATCATAAAATGACTCCTATTGATTTTGAGTAGGTCAGTAGGTCAGTAGGTTAAAGGTCATGATCACTGTGACCTTTACCATTTTGACATTTGGCTGACATCGGGGCATACATGTTTTACAAACATCTCTTGTTAATTTTCAGTTGGCATTCAGCCCAGATGGTAATGAAGTATTAACAGTTTCTGGAGATAAAACTGCTAAGATTTGGGATGTTAAAACCAGGGAGAATAAGGTGTAAGTATTCATGATGTATTCCAATAATAGTTATACAAAGCCTGACAAGTGCTGTACAGGACGGGGGCTGACCATATACTACTGACAATCAGAGAGCCGTCTTAGCATTTTTCTGGACTTCTGTATGGATTTTACACAGTTTGTTTCCGCTTGGTCTTCTTAACCAGTTGTTGGATTACACATGATGAATCTTGTATACTTGGTACCAAGCGTTGTTGTGCATATTGTCAGGAAATTTGACTAGGGTGCTTTTTGGTAAAAGTTACAGCCCTTTGTTGGAGATATACATGTTTGAGTCATAAACTTCTTTTTCCACTCCATTGCACCCTTGTCCCCAGTGTAATGATATAGCATAGTGAGCTATGGTACAAAAACCTGCCTGATCAGACAGATTAAAAAGTTGTTGTATTTATAATTATCTGTATTTCATTAGTTGTAATGCTTAAATATGACATGCCAAGCACAAATTTACATAAAGTACAATATTTGTTGCGAATACATGTTGTTGATAATGACTTATGGGACTTGGGGAGCGGTGGCCTAGAGGTAGGGCGCGCGCTTCGGGATCGAGAGGTCCCGGGTTCGATCCCCCTCTGGACCACTGGTTAATTTCTCTGAGCAAGACCCACAGCTCCACTCCACCATGGTGTAAAATGGTACCTGTGAGGGCAGTGTCTATTCCTGGGCGCCGCAGATCGATGTTGGCTGCCACACCACAGGAGAGAAATAGTCTCCCCAGGGAGACACAAGTGTAGGTTTCCATATGTAGCCCAATGACCAGGGGAAGTTGAAATGTCAAAGGGTGCTTGAGCGGCCCAACAGCTGAAAAGAGCCCTAGAAAATTGGTAACTTTTTTTTTTTTTTTTTTAACTTCCATTAGAAAGCAATTTTACATTTTTTTTTGGAAATTTATATTTTGTGTTATTTTTACAGAACATTTGAAATGGGTAAAGCTATTACTGACATGCAGGTTGGCTGTTTGTGGCAAGGTGATAATATAATCTCAGTATCATTGAGTGGTTATATCAACTATCTAGATAGAGATAATCCAACTGTACCCAAACGTATCCAGAAGGTAAGCTATATACAGTTCAACCCTCCTTCCCATTGGTCCAGAATTCCTGCATTAGAAAGAATGATAATTTCTGCTCAAAATAAATACTATTGGATGTAAAGAATTAACAAATTGAATATTAAGCAATGTTTTAAGCCTTGTAAAGGACTAGGGATGTATGCTAAAGGCATAATTGATGTAGGCTCTTTTAGTATCATGTATATACTGTAGAGAGATAACTAAAATTTGATTTAATATTTGTGTTCCATGTCACATTCCAAGTATCATCAAATAAAATCTTGTAATGTCTGCAACTGGTCACTGCACATGTGTCCTAGTTTTGCTGTTCACCTAGTTGAAAACTACACCAGCATCAATAACATATTAATTAAGCAAGGTGTTTTATTAAATACATTGATGATTGAGAGCAATGGTTGGGATGCTCAGGATAGTCAGTGCCTGGTGATTCATTAGCATGACTGGAAATCTTCCTTTGATTGAGATATTATTGAACCCTGAGGCTGGGATTAAATTAATATTTATTTTAATGTTCTTTTATTGTAATGTATTTCATTGAATGTTTATTGTTGATTACAGGGTCACAACAAGCCGATTGTATGTTTAGCTGTAACACCAGATCAATCTAGAATATACTCTGGTGCTTCTGATGGACAGATCTATATCCTTTCATTGCTGTAACAAATGTCATAGCCGTAACAAATGTCATTGCTGTAACAAATGTCATAGCCGTAACAAATGTCATAGCCGTAACAAATCTCATTGCCGTAACAAATCTCATTGCTGTAACAAATGTCATAGCCGTAACAAATCTCATTTCTGTAGCAAATGTCATTGCTGTAGCAAATGTCATAGCCGTAACAAATATCATTTCTGTAGCAAATGTCATTGCTGTAACAAATCTCATTGCTGTAACAAATGTCATTGCTGTAACAAATGTAATTTATGTAACAAATGTCATTGCTGTAACAAATGTCATAGCCGTAACAAATGTCATAGCCGTAACAAATGTAATTTATGTAACAAATGTCATTGCTGTAACAAATGTCATAGCCGTATCAAATGTCATAGCCGTAACAAATGTCATTGCTGTAACAAATGTCATTGCTGTAACAAATGTAATTTATGTAACAAATGTCATTGCTGTAACAAATGTCATAGCCGTAACAAATGTCATAGCCGTAACAAATGTCATAGTCGTAACAAATGTCATTGCTGTAACAAATGTCTTAGCTGTAACAAATGTCATAGCCATAACAAATGTAATTTATGTATAGTGCGTTAGCGACTAAGCTGGACCCCCATAAACCTTAAATATCTTTAAACGTAATTATGCAATTTTATTGATATTTGACAGAGTTAATTTAATTACCTTTACCAACTCTGTGTTCAAATTTCAGATTTTTTTACTGTCTAATTAATGTTTTTCCCATTGGGTCTAATGTTTTATTTTTGGTATTTTAATCAACAAATAGACAGGGAGTAAAATAAGCTATTGCGATCAGCTAGTTAAGATTATGCTATTGTATTATGTAACAACTATAACGGTATAATTTTATAACGTTGACTTACATTTGTCCGATCATCAATGTTTATATAGTTGAGGCCCATGTTCTGATTGGAAGGATCATTTATACAAACAAGAAATACATTGTTTTTCTTGCAAATATTGCTACGAAGTTGCTTCAGTTATACAAACTTAGATAAACTACGTATAAGGGCCTCATTATATATTTTCAACAGTCACTGGTGTGTGACTAAATGTACAGTTATACTGGACCAAATTATTGACCTTTGCTGTTCCGGTCACTTCCAATACTCATACGTATTTGCCCTGTTTTAGACTCAAAATTTTGGATTAGACGTCTATGCAAAGTACACTTTTCTGTGGACCTAAAATTCCGTTTTATTTTATGAGAGTTGGTAAGGGTGTTTTACGACGACATACCCGTTTTTGTTCTAATCGGCATTGTACTTTTTAAGATATTTAAGGTTTATGGGGGTCCAGCTTAGTCGCTAACGCACTATAACAAATGTCATTGCTGTAACAAATGTAATTTATGTAACAAATGTCATTGCTGTAACAAATGCCATTGCTGTAACAAATGTCATAGCCGTAACAAATGTAATTTATGTAACAAATGTCATTGCTGTAACAAATGTCATTGCTGTAACAAATGTCATTGCTGTAACAAATCTCATAGCCGTAACAAATCTCATAGCCGTAACAAATCTCATAGCTGTAACAAATTTCATTGCTGTAACAAATCGCATTGCTGTTACAAATCTCATTTCTGTAACAAATCTCATTAATGTAACATATCAGTTTACACTTACAGTGGGTTTTGAATCCATACTGTACAGAGCAATGGTCAAACAAGGTGAAGTGTCAACTACTCAGCTATTGCTACAACAACAAGAAAGATTATGGAAATAACCAATTCAATATCCACACCACACAGGTGGCTGCAACACCACACACAACTTAACAAGTGTCAACACATCTCACCTCATCACTTGATTTACACAAATATTTGATATAAAATTGACAGATAGGGGTAAGGGATTTATGATATATATCCCTGATTAAAGCAGATGACTAATAACATCTACAACGCTCACCAAAAATAAGTAGCAGATTAGGATATTGAGTGACAAAGTTGCCTTTTAAGTCAGAAAATAATTGAATCTTTAATTTGTAAGTTTGAATTAACAGTCTAACATCACATGACTTTCTTTATATCATGGTTAGTATAACGTTTATATGATGTCACTTTATCTTGTAAATGACATCATTAAACTTGAAAATAATATTACTTTTTGGAGTCGTTTACATGAAGGAGTGTGTTTATCAATTGACAACTTGTGATAGATCCTCTTAATACTGTTTTACTTTTCTTCTCAGTGTTCTATTTATTTCCATCTCCTTTATGTAACAAAACAAATACAAGAAGTACACAACCATTCAAACTTGAATTATAAGAGACTCTCGGTGACAATTTTTAAAATGATCTGAATATCACAAATTCATCATATTATTATATAAGTGAAATAAAAAGGAGTATTACTAGTCACTACTAATAGGTAATATATATGTTCTCTATTTTCCTTAACATTTATTCACTTGCTTGGAATGCCAGTACCGGTACATGTGAACTGGTTGCTGGAACTGGACACTCTAATCAAGTCAATGACCTGGTAGTTGCTGGTAGTAAAGTCGTTACTGTTGGTATGGACGACACATGTAGATACATAGACATATCAAAGGAAGAATATGAGTGAGTATGTTTGTTGATTTTGGTGTAAGATGGAATTTTATTTCTCTGAGTGATCACAGAAATCCATATTTATGCCCTCCTATCTTTGAATAGGGGGTTTATTGCTTTGCAATTTGCTGTCAGTCAGTCTGTCGGTTGGTAGACCAAAATGGTTTCCATTCTCAAGGATGTTCAAGCTTTACATGGAGGTTGGCCAGCAATAGTAGATGACCCTTATTGATTTTGAGGTCAAAGGTCATGGTCACTGTGCACGGCCCTCATTTGACCATTTTTGGGGTCGAAATTCTGCCCCGTTCCCCTTCTTAATGAAAATACATTTCCCCCTATTTATTTTGTAAAATTACTGCTGTTTAGTAGTTGTTGTACTGGCTATCATATGGTAAATACTAATACGGTTGTCTACAGACTATAACGGAGTACAGATTATTGAAATAAAAAAGTTGGGACAAGCATAAGGCGAGCATAAGGACAAAATCTAGGAAAATTAGTGTTTCCTTGCTCAACACACTGTTTTAAAAAATGTTTCATGTTTACAAATAATTTCATTATTTCAGTTCCACATTTTGTAAACTTCCATCTCAGCCATTGAAAGTGTCAGCATTCCCTAATGGTGCAGTAGCTGTAGCATGTAATGAACACGTAAGTTCAAACATTTCTTTTCTATATTGCTTGCTGTAAAATCATTTAATTTGAATAGGACTAAATTTTGTGGTTTTGGTGAAAAAGACCATTTCGTGTGGACGTTATTTCAACGATACTATATCTGCTAAATTATCTACTATAGAAATTATTGAATGTCTTTTATTTGTTAAATTGACTGGCCCTTTCAATCAGGGTGACACTATAATACTTATTTACTTTGCTTACTTTCAGATTGTAGGTGTAGATGACGGGAATATTGTATTTCAACAGAAAGTAGAATGGGAACCTAAATGTGTATCAATCAGTCCTTGTGGACGTATTGTAGCTGTCGGTAGTCTACATGTAAGTAATTACTGGGTCTATGTACTTGGGTGGTATTCACAAAGAATCTTAAAGAGGCGTTTTCTATAACTTTGATCGTTTACATCTATTCAGGAATATTATACATTAAATGAGAATCATTATTGCTTAAATTCCTCAAATTTTCTACAAAAAGCTCACACTAATTACCAAGAAAAGAATGAAAACATATATTTCCGTAACGAGTCAAAATAGTCACGAGTTGTTTCCCTTTGACCACATAATGATAAATCGCTGGAAGCGATAAATTACTATTGGTGATTTGAATATATTTTTGACATTATAGAGACATATTTGCGCACACATTCTTCTGACAAATTATGATAATTGATAGTGCTGTGTACATTTACCTCATTTAATGTGATAGTAGAGAAAATATGCTAGTTATAAGGAATGCCTCTTTAAGTGAAAACTTAGAATTTTCTAAAAAATAATTTCTTAAGTGTATCAGCTAAACAGAAAAATCGAGATTAATAATTATTTACTTTTTTTAGAAAGCATCATGTAAAGAGTTAAAGTAATCACATTAAAAATATGGGCTTTTCTGTATTTCTTGGGAAATATGTTCAGCGCAATATTTTAAATTAAGTCATTTATTTAAGTTTTCACTTAAGATGCTTTGTGAATACTACCCCTGGAGTTTTACACTTTACACAGACCTTTTCTTCAAACTAGTTTTTGAACAGGGAGCTTTGCTTCCTGGTCAGTGTTAGCGTTAAAAATATACTGGATATGATTGCCAGCTAAAAATAGGTCCAATTGCGCATTCCGCGGGATGACTTCGGACTTTATAGCCTAATCTTTAGCCGAGACAGTGTTTATAATGTTGCATGATAACTTAGCACTTTATTGCAGGAAGCTTGGTAAATATATCGAGACAGCGACTGTATTATGTTACGCAAGCTAGGTTACCATCCGGTCAGTGATAAACACTCAACTTTTAAATACTGCGAGTAGTATAGGCAGTAGAGGTAATAATGTATTAACTAGATGCTGGAACATACATATGGCGTTGGGGTGGCATATGCTTTGTGACTGGAAAAATATTTTTCTGACGACAGGAACAATCCCTGTTCTTCCAGTGCCATCGGCGCTTTGATTCTGGACTGTAACCTTACCAGTATCTACTTACCCTTCCACAAGGAATCCGTGACTTCTCCACATGTGGATGTAAAATAACAGGATTAACATTTCATGGAAGACTTATGAGTATAACCTGCCCTGTTTTTACAGTCTTGTGTGTGCTATACAGTCAGACCTGTGTTAGATATATTACACTGTAAATAGTGTAAACCAATTTTCTTTTGTGGATTCTAACTTTTACACTTTGCTAATCGTTGGCATATTTGCTACAGCAAATTTTCACGTTTTTAAGTTTCCTGTGATGTCCATATTACTCTTGAACACTTTCTCGGGTACTTCATTTTGCCAATTTCTATCACTCACAAACTCCGCGAAATTTAATCAAGCGCAATAATTTCTTGGTTTGCAGTATAATTTATAACCTGGGTGCAAAGACCAATATTAAGAAACCTGCCTGCTAAAACCACCAATGTTATTTTCCCCTTTAGACAGTTCTCAATGTTATAGATCTGTTCAGAGAAACTACCTGTTAACAAAGACCACCTTCACTTTTAAATCTGTATAGTATCGAAGTTCCAGATTTCAGCAAGTTAAGGACCAGTTTACAAAATAATGTACATAAACGATCAAATTCCGCAAGAATCTACAATAGTTTCAATAATATTCAAGTTATATTAACATATAACAAGCAATGCAGTCTGCCATTTTGTAGAAGGTTGTTATTCGGATGGCATCTTGCAAATTTCTAAAAAAATCCCTTGTTTAAGATGAATTGATTTATATTTACTAACAGGATGTGCATATATTTGATGCTGATGGTAGCGGATTAATGGTTGGACTCGGCCAGGCCAAGGGAAAGGGTGATACAGGAGGAACACATCGGATCAAGACAGGAGATGATGTAACTAACATACAGTTCTCACCTGATGGTGCCTTCCTTGCAGTAACAACTGGCAGCAAACGATATACCTTCCTTTTTAATGTTGCTGACAATTATGCGGTATAGTATTTTTAAAATTCTTTGGTTCATATAGTGATTGTATAGTTTGTCCGTCCGTTCATTTGTTCAAACTCAAAATATTTTTGAAGTTCTTCAAGGCATTGCTTTCAAACTTGGCATAATTGTTTACCATCATAAACACACCACATTGTCAAAGCCATGTAACACTATCCAACATTTCTACAGAATTATGGCCCCTGATTGACTTAGCGAAATATTATGGACAAAGCTTCCACCAAGGCATAAGCATTTACTGAACGCAGTCTTGTTTTCTTTACTTGCAGGAAATATACAAGAGTACCAAACAAACGGGCAAACTATTCAGTCTCGCATGGAGTCCCAATTCTCAACATTTTGCTACTGGTAGTTTGGACGGGTCAATTGTTGTTTGGAATTTGTCGTCTGGGCTGGGTAAAAATATTGAGGTTCATATGAAAGGTAAGCAATTATTGAATGGCATTTTTTTCGTTTCGAAGCTTTTTGAAGTCTTAACAATTGTCATTCCTCAGTTGTCTGTGTAAGTTTAGTTTTTAGATTTAGTTTTTTTGTCAGACAGTTACAGTTGTCTGTGTAAGTTTAGTTTTTAGATTTAGTTTTTTTGTCAGACAACATTTCTCTGAAACTAGAAGTGGTATCCACTTAATTTCAAACTTGAGTACTTGTTCAAAGGACAACCTTTTTCAACAAGACAGATAACCCTGTAATGGGTATTTTCTAAGTTATTTGTCCTTGTTTTGATTGCCTGTTTGTGGTACTGCTCCTTTACTCTGGGCAGTGCTCCATTATACCTAGATGTATGAGCGTTTACTTGAGAGGGTCACACAGGGTTCCCACGGTCAGGGAAAAGTCAGGGAAAAACATGATTTTTTCAAGGTCAAGGAAAAGTCGGGGAATTTTCAAATTAGTCAGGGTAATTTGGAAATTGATCAAAAGTCAGGGAACAGTCAGGGAATTCTTCATTAAAGATGTTGAGAAGTGTCATTTCCTATGAAGAAAATACAAAAAGCTGAAAAAAATCCTCGCTCGCTAAGCTCGCCCCGGTTAATTTTAAATTAGGATTACTTAATTTCAATCGGCAGCCCTTAAAACTGCTACATGAAACATTTTGATTCCATATAAAGCAAATATAACCCCCTTTTCACTGTTTCTATTGCGCTTTTTTGTCCTAACAAAAAGGACCGATCGCTCGAAAAGGTCAGGGAAAAATGCTGCCTGGTCAGGGAAAAATCAGGGAAAAGTCAGGGATTTTTGTCTAGAATTTTTATGGGAACCCTGTCACAGGACAATGTGTTGTGACTGCTGTCGGTGCCGTGTGTTACAGCCGACTTACGACTGAATGATATAGTCACTGTGATAGGTGTACAATCCATTCTATAGTGTCAGGGGTGTCATTTTTTTTAAAAAAATCAGGAATTCCGGATTTACAAATCTTGAAATAACCACGTTTTCTGACCAACATAAAGTTATTTGATGAAAATATCTTGAAAAATGGCAAAGTTATGGTAATTTAATCTGTTCTGAAGGAATTTCGTAATGATATATAAAAACTTTTTTTCAATATGGAAACAATGTGGTTGAATGTCTCTTGTTTGTCAAAAATGGTTAACCGCATATGGTTTTCCTGATTTTAAATTTGGCTCCTTTGACACCCCTGATAGTGTGTTGATGGAAGCATGACGATGGGAGAAATCTGACAGTGGTACACAGAGATGGCAGCACTGAACTTAAACAGCCAAGCACAAAAAACATAAGAACATTACATACAACATATCGCAAACCAAAACCCTGTATCTCAATTTTGGCGGGAATTTTTTTTTTTGCAGCATCCACATCTACTAGACGTCCCACGCATTTCTGTCTTGTTGCCATCTAAGTAACGCAATTGTTTATTTAAATGGCGACAAGACAGAAATGTGCGGGACGTCTAGCAGATGCGGATGCTGCAAAAAAAGTTTTTGCGCCAAAATTGAGTTACTGGGTTTTGGTTCGGCACCGTCGGTATACACAGCCCCAAAAAAAATCTTTTAAAATGTACTTTAATTTTGTTCTCTATATTTCAGATGCCCACAAGAAAGCAGCTGTGCAATGTTTAAAATGGCTGACAGACAATGTAGTTGTATCCGCTAGTGCTGATTGCTGTATCAAACAGTGGAACCTTCAACAATGAAGCTAATATCAACATTCTAGTGAACTTTTCATGGCTAGTTATGGCTTGCCCACATTGACATGAGTCTGACCTTTTGATTAGAATAATTTAACAGTTGATATGTTGTCTACTTTTATACTACTGATTGTATGTTTTCATAATCGGGGCGTATCACGAAGACACTCGACTTGTGATTACAAACACAAATTTGAAATACCGATATTGCACGATTTGCTTGCGGTAATTGATATATTCAAAGCAAGAACCTTGTAATATTTTCTTGCATAAAGGTCAGGCTCAGGTCAAAATAGCCAAGCTTTATCATTGTTTGATAACCTAGACAAAAATGCCAGTCAACGACCATTGTAGAATTTGGTTAAAATGATTTAAATAACAGATTTTAGTTTTTGAATTAAAACTTTTGTTTGCTCATGTAGAGATGTTGGCATATAAACATAGTCTGAATTTAGTATAAATTTGTTTTTCATTTCTCTTATCTAATTTTTGGCTAAAATGGTATTCTTCTTCCAGTTTCGATACAGGACCACAGTTGTGGTATTAATCAGAATCTGAGAATTTGGAACTCATGGCTAAAGTTAAATTGAAACTTGTTAACAAAGTTTAACTTTAGTGTAGGTGAAACAAATGAATATCTTGACTTTGAATATAAATTTCATTTCAAAAGGTAAGAAAGATATGCATGAGAAAAATGTAAAATCATACATAAAAAAAGGTTTATTTAGGAATAACTGACATTATATTGTTATGATAATGTGTTAAAGTACCTCTGCCAGACTCTGTCACTCACTTACAAGACTCACACTGTATGATATTGATTGATTCAGTCCTATTGATTTCGTCCATATGTCACAGGACAGTGGTTCTTATTGTACTTCGACATTCTTTTTGTATATATATATATATAACACTGTAATTATTATCTTGGCATTGCTTGACCAGATAAACTGAGACTCATCAAAGTCTGCCTATACTCGGTGGCATTTGATTCATATGTTTATTTACTATATACTGTTATCTCTGTATGAGCCAGCTATAATTGTAAGTGTCTGTTTTAATAACTTCGGAATTTTCCGGATTTGAACAAATTGTGCAAGGAGTCTCAGCTTAATCTGGTCAAGCTATAATGTCTTTATTACACTATAAATGTATATAGTCAATCTTACTAAGATCAGACTCACATCAACATATTGTTAACTTATCTGTGTATACATGACAATATCTGCAGTGTCAAGTTTAGTTGACTAGTTGTGTGTTGAGCAAGTCAGTGAGATAATTTTTGTTACCTAATTTCCAAATCAGTAAAATTATTCTTAACAGCTTTGGTCTAAAACAGAGATCATTCATTTTCTAAAATGCATTACATAATGCATTGCAGTTTTATAGGTGCCATTGTGTAATTGTAAGGTCACACTTATATATATGACAAATGTAAAAAGACATGTTATTATGGCTTATTCATGAATTCACTGTCTGCAATGTATTGACAATGAAGTCAGGTTTATTTAATTTTGCATGCATGTTTGGTAACTTAGATTTTTCATGTTTCTTCCATGACTTGGGAAGGTTAGGAAAGTTCTGTACAGTTACCAACATATTGATGACTGAACTTAGATTGATGCTGTGTTGTTATAGCTAACATGTATGATCAATTTGTCATTTGAAATTTTTAAAGCTTGCTCATTTTTGTTAGCTCGGCTGAGGACAAAGTTCTCGTGATGAGCGTTTGTGATTGCTCTGTGTTTGTCATCGCTTGTCAACAAATTATTCAATGAGATTTCATGATATTTCTCAGATTGAGTTGCTTCGGGAGATGTTGACCAGGTGAATGGTTTAAGTTGAGCGATATAGGCACATCTTGTCTCTTTTGTAACATTTCGTTGTTGTTTGTTTTTTTGCTGTGGAACAAACTATTCATGCTTATGTGCCCTGAATTCTTAACAGGGCATGTGTTTTATTGCAGTGATAACGGAAAGTGCTTTTTGAGAGTATAATCTTTTGTTCTCATTAGTGATTCATTTACATAAGAATTCAAAAGAAAATTACATAAAGGGGACACACTGTTTAAATTAACTCATTCTACCCGTGCGCCACGTATATGCGTCGTATTTACCAAGCTCCGTATCCCGAGCGCCACTGATAAGCGTCGTCGATTACCTTAGCCGAGTCCCGTACGCCGCGTATATGCGTCTTCGTAAAGCTAGCTCTGACTCCCGCGCGACGCGTTATGTCGTCGTCTACCATTGGTCAGATTCGCTTGTTTTGGAAGCGTCCCCTGAATTTCAACCAATCAGAAAATTTGTTACATAGACGAAGGGAAAATTTATCTTGTTTACGAATCAAAATAATTATCGATAGCTTGTGTGAAACTGGAATTAATTAGAAGTTAATACGATGGAATGTCAGGAGAATCGGCGTTCTTTGATCGAATTGACGATTGATAATTCGTCCAATGTGTCGGGCATTTATGTTGATGTGAATTGTCCTAACGGTTCGTCGTCTGAACGAGAAAATTCCCAAATCTTTGATAGTGAAAGTTGAGACTTTGACGGTCGATCGGATGCACAAAATACGACTTTCCTGGACTCCAGAACGATGCAACAACTGATTTCAAAATTGATGCGATGGAGTCGCCTTACTAGACACACTCCTCCCCTCTGTAAATTTGATCGTCAACCCGTCCAAACAGTCGGCCTATGCAAGACCTCAGAAATAGAATTTGGATGCATTTAAATGTCCATAAAAAGACAGGAGACATCTGGTTCCAGCCCAGGTGGAGATTTGACTCATTTTGAGCCAACAGTTCGAGCCTTGTATCTGGATAAACATGTGAATTATCTGTGTAAGTTTTCTCATAGCTGTCATACATTTGTAATTCATTTGGTAATAAATAAATAGTGCAGAATGATGACTCTAGATATTTTTTAATATCTGCTCAATTTAATTTAAATTTTGATATTAAAATATTTATTTCTGAATGCTGCTGAAACTACAACTATGCGTTGGTATCTTTGTCTGAGCGAGCCGTTCGGAGTCGCGTTATGACAAAATTCATAACCGATCAACAAATTTGATCGCTATATTCTAAAATATTGCTAAGTGAATGGCACCGAGTGACTGACCTCTGCCAAATGCAGTACAGATCCGTATCCTGGTACTATCCGTTACACTCAGACAGATATAAAATTGGAATCGAAGAGTCCGAACCGCCAATTTGACTTGAACTCATGTATTTCTTCAACTATTATTAGTAATAATAATTAATTTATGTTGTTTTGTATATTTTCAGCTACATCAGAGGGCCATGCAGTTCTACATATTCCTTGTTAGGAAATCTTGTTCCTCAGGATTTTCATACACCGGTTCAATCAGATCCGGTACCTTCATTCGAATGACTGGGCGCGACACCCGGAGGCTACCCTGGTTGGACAATATTAAAATTTAAAGCGCACATGTTCCTCCAGTCTGTGTTGCGGTTTTGTGTAATTGTCTGTATGTTAGTGTAGACAAAGCTAATTTAGCTATGAAGATCCTTGGGCATAAATTGACGTTTGTTGAAAAATATAATTATATAGTGTTCATACTAGTGTTTATAAATTCAGTTCAAATAGGAATATTTAATTCTTTTAAAACTTTGTGATTAGTGAAATAATTATGTGATCATTCAAATGGAGGATTATGTGATTTTAATAAGGATTTTTATGGATTACATCAAGGAATTATGAGGTTTTTATTAAATAATCACCCAAACTTGCATGATAACAACTGTTTCAACCTTCATAACATGATTAAAATGGTGGAAGATTATAATAAAATTTATATTGCATGAAAGATAATTTTGTTCTCTTTCCATTGATATATACTTTATAATATGTTTAAGGACAATATTTTCAGTTATAGCCAATTACATTAAACTACTCCAGTAATTAATCCAGATTACTTACAATCTGATAAAATAGCCTAGGGAGTCAGAGCTGATAAATCAATAATAGCTGTAGGGGTTGATAAGCCATTTATCTCTAGGAGATAAGTGGAGAAATGGTCTCAGGGTAGAATGAGTTAAGGGGTTTTATTCCAGTCGACTCACTTTTAGGGGACTGGGACACCAGTTTACAATAAGGGGACCAGAATGTTAAATTTACTGTATAAGTGGATATTTCTTCATGTCGAAACTTTAGCGAACTGCAAGTTTAAAGTGTATAGAGCTATATCTAGCGGTCATTTAATGTCAAAAATCATTACTCGCATCTTTTTTAGTATGATACGAGACTACCTTAATTGCAAATTCAAACGTTGGATGTGTTCCGTGTTCTTTGATTCAATCGTCGAAAAAATAGACGATTCTTATGATTTCAACTGTCGACTTATGGTGTTCTAGAACACTTTCGTATGAAAATGGACAGTTCACATGTCCAATAAATCACAGAGAGAGTTTCTGTTCAATCTGAACCGAAAAATGATCTAATGCATATGAAAGCACAATTGTTTTTCAGTTTTTGAAATATTAAAAAAAATATCGTCAGATATAGCTCTATACACTTTAAGGCGTTAAATGGTTTGAATATACTGTTTTTTTTCTTATCTGTAGAATATCACTCATTTTCAAGTTTGCAGATGGAAATGTTAGCAAATTTTGGTAACTCATAATATATGTCAATATTCACTTATACAGTATTTGAGTTTTTTTATTCCCCACAGACAGAACCTAACCTCCAACATTTTAATTGGCCAGAATCGTAGTAAAACTTTGTATCTTTCTTAACACAGAAAATTCTTCAATCTCCAATGCTTTAGAAGATGTAAAAATGTAATTTAGGAAATATTAACAAATTATTTTTACCAACATTATTTTTTGTTTAAAATTGATAACTGATATGCTCTGCCACTGAATGGATTAAACAAATAGTTAGAACATACAAACTACAATACTTCCTTGACTAACATTAATTTCTCATCATCATTTGCCCCGAAATGTATGCGTCTTCATTTTGAAAAAAGTTGTACTTTCAGTTGCAATATATACGAGGGTTGTTCATTTAATTCCCGGACGATCGATATTGCTGAAAAACGATTGGACGGATATTAATAAAAACGCACACTAGCACAATAACATCATTCCTTGATTCACATACAAAATTTCAACTTGGTACGATGAAGGGATTTCATAATATAAGCGTTTTAGTAAGCGCGTGTAACGTTAGTCGACCCAAGTCGGCGTAAAAAATGGCGACGTCACGACGTTTTCGCATCTAAAACGCTACTTTTTGCATCATTTGATCATTATTTAAGGGTTAAGTAGTTGCCCGGACACATATATTCGCCATTTTAAGCTGTTCAGTAGTGATGTGATATGCTACAACTACGATAAAATCGCATGTAGCTTCAATTTATACAGCGATTATTAGTCTATTAGTGTCTACCACCCAACAGGTATTGAATATACAACATTTTCTGTTGATGACTTTAGGTTTGCCCGGCCTTTGATCATCACATGGTGGTGCTATGTCATCGTAGAACGGCTAATTTCATATATAAACAACGGTCCGCGTTTAAATAATTGTCTAAAGAGTTTTTCTTTAAGGGAGTCTTAAGTTTTACAGGTGTACGGACAACATTTTCATAAAATCGTTTCATTACCTGTTTTCTATAAACAAATCGCGATATTCACAGAAGCACGCTCTTCGTCATTAGAATGCAAAAGGCTACACGGAATTAACGTAAAATGTTATATTACACGACATAGATACATGCATATTGTTGGCTGATGTTTTCTGCTTAAAATATGCGATAATACCACTACCCTTACCTAATTAACACTCTACATACCACTACAAAATTGAGTTGGGCCGGGTAGTGGTTTGTGTCGTTACTATAGTAACCATAGTTTGTGTTCGATTGGATAAAATTATTTCCCGTTTTGTCAAATAATCAAGTTGGTGACTAAGTCTTATGAATCGCATGTTTCAATCAAGCGCTATGTCGATCGTCCGGGACCCTCGTATGTATACATATTACTGCCTCGTTAATCAGACATTTGATGATATGCTTATGAAATTGGCTTGCATGTTATTGTTCATTGAATCTTTAAATTTGTAATCATTTGTAGCAGGGCTGTTTATACATGTAATTTTTCTGGTGTTTTGTGTATTCTATAAGTATTAACATGTATATTGAATTTCCACACGTATATATATTTATTTATTTCGATTGTGATTAAGAAACTGAACAAACTTAAATATATACTGGAGGGTTTTATATATTTATTAAGTGGGGCGTTAGTGTTGAAGTGGGGAAGTCATGGTACAAAAATGACTAATATCGAAATATTCTCAATATTTTGGTTATTTTTTAATTTTGTGGCATTACCACCTATATGGCGCAATCATTCTTCTATGATGTGTATGCTTCAGTGAGTTATTTGTTACCTTATTACTAATTTCTGCAGGTTTGGTGCACTTTATTGAAAACTTTTGTTGTAAAAAATGAAGATGGTTATTCATTGTTAGGATCGGAACTGAAAACATTTTTACGACATTTGGAGGATACTGAAATAGAATGCTAATATATTATAAAATTATATATTTCTTTTCCCTTTATACTGTTTGGGTGATTAGCAAGTGCCAAGAGGTTTTGCATGTATGTTATGATACCTTTGTTTTGAAGATGGAGAAGTTTACGGTACAGGTAACTGTATTGTTGGCAACGAAAAAAAATTTTTTTTTGAATTTTATATTTTTCTTTCAAGGTCCATTACCGTAGTGTAGGTGCTAAACATTGGGTTAAATGTTTGGTTGTTTACTATGCAAAATGTTGATCGTACTGCTATTATGTAAGTGCTACATTTCCTGCGCTTGTCTCTATTTGTACAGGCTGTATAATACACCACTATGTAATATAAACTCAATGAATAAAACATATTAAAATTATTGTTATTCTGTCTACTACTGTGTTATATTTTTATGGCCTGCTAACATTAGGCTGGCAAACATATATGGTCTGTTTAATACACATACATCAACTTAAAAATGATATTTTCTCCTAAAATATGGAAATTTGATTGCACTATTTTGCAGAAAATGAATGACCTGCTTGTAATAAACTCATGCTGAATTTTGACAATTTAACAATGTATGAAACAAGGGATTTGGTCTAAAGATATGTACAGTGGCATCTGGAAAGACTTGACATATTATTTTTCAGGATTTAGCGAAATGTCTTAGAATTTGGGTAAATAGTTATGATCATATTTGTCGTCAATATTGACCACTGAAAGGGAGTCTTGCTAAATTGATAGCAATTATTGTCTAAATCACAAAACAAGTGTACCAAGATATTTATCGAGTACAAAATAAAGGGAAACAAACCAAGATGAAATAGTCTATTTAAGACTTGTTTCCCTTACTTATCAAATTAACTATAAACTGACTGGCAGCAAAAACACTTATATGTCCATAAATTTCTCAAACTTGATAAGGGACAAGTATTTTATATTTATGTCCCTAATACATAAACATAATCAATGACGGAAATGAACAAATATTAGATTACCATTCAATGTGATGCTAAATTTCTTAAAAATCATTGAATGCATTGGTACAATCTAGTTCAAGTTTCAACAGAAGTTAGTCTATGGCCTCGGACACACGCATGTCACCTTAAAGGAGTGTATTTGAGCTTCAAAATAAAAAGTTAAGGGGGATCAGGTATGCATCTTTTAAGAGAGATTCTGCTTATCAAAGATGTAGAACATGTTTTCGCCATCGCGTGGACTGAACCCTAGACGTCAGATCAAAATTTCAAAACATTTTCACTACATTACATAGATGTGCATCCAGTTTTATGATTTCAAAGCAGGCGTGTCAATGCATACGGGAATACCACAATTTCCAGCCAATCTTATGTTACTTTCATTTGGAACGCTCTTGCATATTTCGCGGGCTTAGAATGAGAAAGTCGTAAGTACAAAATTGATATTTTGAAAAAAAACAAAACAAGAAAAACTGTCCGAAAATTAGTCTTTACTTATGGTAAAACATGCCTTTTCAACTTCACTTTGGTCAACATGACAAACGTAAGAAGCGCATTATGATGTACATTTCAAACATGTATCGGTTTTATACTGAATAAGATCGCAAGTAGTACTTACGACTTCTCATTCTCCCCCAGCGATTTAGTAGTTGCTTACCTGGATGTGACCAAGTCTGCCGAAGGCGAAAACGTTGCCGCGGTTACTTGGGGTGGGGAACCAAGATAATTTGATAAAATTGGTAATTGTTTGGTCAAGAGGCTGATTTATACGACTGGAAAAATGTAGAAAATGTAGAAAACACCATAAAACCCGAACATAAAGTAAATTTGACTAGTAGACAAATCAGATGAAAATAATGCTTTAAGCTTCTTGTGTAGTTTACTACTTCAGTTGTATATTTACATTTGTAGAGAGAATATTAAATAACTGTCAGACTTGCCAACAGACATAATGACACAACGGAATAACTCACATGCTTTAGTTATATCACGCCCCTTTTTGTCGACCATAGTCACGTGAATTTACGGTTCTATATGCAGGAATGTTTTTGTCAGATTCAAATTCAATGACTGTCTGTGCCGCAACACTTATTTATAAGTGGGGGCATACAGCAATGGTTGAATAACACTAGTCAATTGATAATAAATTCATATTAAACTTGTTCAGGAAATATTATTAAGCTCGCCTAAGTCTCTCTTAATAAAACATTCACAACTCGTTTAATATACATGTAAATTTATATTAATTGGCAATTCGTGACAGATCCTCTATATCGTTTTTTGATATTTTCAATTAAAAGTGAGCAGTTTCAAAATTGTCAAATGATGTTCTTTTATACACGACGTCAATGTTATGAAGACTATACTGCCGTACGTCGGGTAGCAGAAAGTGATCATTTTCTATCATATACAAATTTTCACTTGAGTCAATATTTCGCCTTGAAATTTTGTAAGAATCCGATTGATATTCGTTTGTAAATGATCAATCGATGTACATGCAAACTATAGCAGAAGTCCATGTTATTTTGGATCATCCCTCGTACTCTAGAGTTCCTCTGAATATTTACTCCCGTAGTCAGTTCCTTTATAACAGATATAATACATCACCGCTATTTGTTCATTTATAGAATTGTACGACGAATTCTGCTTTCCTTATTTGGCATTATTTAGTCATTTTGTTTCAAAATATTTTTGCTTGATCACGACTAAATGGCGGATGATT
Organism: Spisula subtruncata; assembly: GCA_963678985.1. Taxonomy (NCBI): domain Eukaryota; kingdom Metazoa; phylum Mollusca; class Bivalvia; order Venerida; family Mactridae; genus Spisula; species Spisula subtruncata. The sequence goes on from OY787666.1 coordinate 44,351,156, forward strand.
AAGTTTTTATTTCATTTATACCGGAGTATTTAGAAACATCACATTGAAATTGCTACCAAACAATTTAGGTTCGTGTCGTCATTCAATGACGAACAATTTTGTTTTGATGCATAAAAACGTCCTATTCTAGGAATAATTGGCTCATTTACTAAATTACTAGATGTTTCTTACAAAGGCCAATTATTCAAACACTTAAATTAATTATCATTTTGACGTCCTCGAATAACAATTAAGTTAAACTGCTTTTGTTGTAATGAATACGTTTCTACATCATGCTCGAATGCAAAATTGAAATACATGTTTCTAAGACCTTTTAACGTTTTTTCGAAAAAAAAGCGATTTGAAAATCATGGTACATATTTTTTAACATGTAAATACAGACAACATGTTAAAGAATATTTATGGTGATTTTCATTAAATAAAATCGATTTTTGGTTGATGACGTCTCGCAATGGTAGTCTACATCCTTAAGTACTTTTACCAGTGTTCTCACATACTTTGACAACTTATATTTCATATACTTCAATAGGATACCAAAGGTAGTCGATAAAGACATTTTCGAGGATACAGCACTTTATTTGCAAGTGTACGTAAGATATCACTTGGAAGATAAAATTGTCTGAACACTCGTTGGAAAACACCATAAAGACGTTTTATACTACGTCGGTATATGATAAATGTATTTCATTTGTCAAAACACTTTCAATGGTCGCATTATCTTGTGATGTTTTGGCGAGTATGTTGTTTATAATACCCGTGATAATAGACGTAGACATCGTATGTTTTTATAAAATGTTATGCTTTTTGCATTGGACGATAACATGCGTATTAATTATACTTTTGGCAATATGCTGTCTTTATGACGTGTCTTCAAGGGTGTTAGGAATCGACAAACACCATTTAAAGGAACGAACCAAATACTGTTTACTTAGATGTCGTTTCCGTCTTCCATATAATTATGTTACCAACTTCCTCATGCATCAGTGGTTAGTCTAGACCACATACTGGCATGTTTAGGGTGAAAATACGCAGGGGACTTATTCACCATGTTTTAGTCTAAAGCTCAGACTTTATCTTGCAAAATGTTAAATTTGCTCTCATGTTGTCAAAAATGTACCGAAATGTATATACTAATTAAATGGGTATACATCTTCAGTGGGTAACGATACATAATCAAATAAATTTTCACCAGGTTAAATCAATATGCAATGGATACAAAAATGCTAGTAAAAATAAAATGGGTAAAATATGAACAATGAAGGACAGTTTATAAATCAACACATTCGTCTCTAATTTATGTAAACAAGTAAAATAAGTAAAATAAAATAATTTAAAAATGATTCAAGTCCAGTTGGTTTCGTTAGTTGTATGACCAGTACACATGCGCATTAATCCACCAGTCATTTCTCATTTTTCACTATGCAGACCTTACTTAAATGAATGTCTCTTTACCCAAGATAGATATCTATGTTTTTCTTTTATCGCCTACACCTTTGAATCTATAGATGGTGTAGATGTCAAATACTCCGTTAAGAGAATGAAACTATAAGATGTATCCCGCTTTAATTCACGCGATTTTTGTTTCCACTGCAGCACATTACTATTATATCGAACAACGTTGAACATCGAGATATCTATATTCGTAATGAGTTCAGTGTTGTTAATTTTGAAATCTCATTATTGTCGCTGATTCCCTATTGTCAGAGATTGGATGCCTTCATTGTGCAAATATTGTGTAAATGGGATCCAGGATTGGAAGTGGCAATACATTATAGCAATGAATAACGTATGGAACCTATCCTTAGTGTAGACACGATGTGCAATATTCATGGTATGAAAATATAATTATATCTGATGTTTTTGACAAATACGACTCTTAAAGAGCATTAGCATGAAGGTGTCGCTGCAATGAAAATAAAAAAAATGTCGTATTTGTAATGCAATTTTGCATAAGGATTGGTAAATAAACCATTGATTTCTAGTTATATTCCACGTTAGAGGACTCTATTTACAAAGAATGAATTATGCGATTTTTGCAGCATAGTGCATACAAATCATCACAAATGAATATTATTTCTGAAAAAAGTTTAACTCTGTTGCTCTTAAATTGTTTCTGAGTGGATGATATAAAGTTCCAGGATACAATGTAAATGTATACGCATAAAATGATAAAATTCCTTGTGAAAGATGCTTATGTATATTAACTGTTCGAACTATTTCAGATCAAGTGTAGCGATATATTGTGATGACAAAAATGTGTAATACCAAGTTAAATTATATGTTCAGGCATGCGTCAGTTCAGTCAGTTCATTTTCTTCTCAAACATTAAGTTGTGAATCAGCTGTTGTACTATCACACCCACAGGTAAATGTATCATTGATAAAAAACCGAAACACATTGTTTTGTATCTTCTTTTCTTTCAAGGTCCATTTGCAGAGAAATTGGCGAACCGGTCAGTGTGGTGCATTTTGTTTTTAAAAATACGGCATTATCTATAGCAATCATTTATAAAAGGCTGTTATGTTAAAGAAATATTCATCACAAAACATCTACTTAATCTCACAATGAAACACACGTTACATGCGAAAGCATCGATCGGTACCATCTATAGATGCAATGTATAATGGTGTAAGCGATAAAAAAAACGCATTCATACTCACTACTAGATTAAATTTAATCATTTACATATTCTGTTTTACATGTTTCTATTATGAATTCGTTTCAATGTCATTACTGCTACCATTAAACCAAACTATATAACATTTTGTGTTGCATTTATCTGGAATACGGAAACGTCATCCTAGAAAACATACTTTTCCTGTTTCCTTTTACGGTTGTTTGTCTATTCCAAACATCCATTAATACACATCATAAAGCAGCATGTTGTCAGAAGTATAATTAATATGCATGTTATCATCCAATGCAAATAGCATGCACACATTTTATGAAATCATACGATGTCTACGTCTATTATCACGGGTATTATAAACTACATACTCGCCAAAACATCACAAGATAATGATCATTGAAAGTGTTTTTACAAATTGAAAACATTCGTCATATATCCACGTCGTATAAAACGTCTTAATGGTGTTTTCCAGAGAAAGTTCCGACAATTTTTATCTTCCCAGTGATAACTTACGTACCGATGTTATGTTCTAATCCCAAAGGTGTCTTTATGACCTCCATTGTTCTAACAGTAAACATAGTTAACTATATAGTATAGATGGGGGAACAACGGCAACAATGGTGATCATTGGCTTTGCATGAGACGGTTGACTTTGTCATTCCAAAAAACATATGAGAAAATCGGCTTGGAGGGAGGCACTCAACATTACTTGCCGAGCACAGTAAACATAAACTATCATATAACACAAATACACGACACAATGCCCACAGACAACCCCTCGAAAAGTTTTCACATCGCTTTGTATTCATGTCAACCTTATAATGCCAAAAAGAAAATTTAGTATTATAGTGTTTTATAGTTTGATATTTATTAAAATAAATGCAGTTAAGACAAATTGCTATTGGGAAAGGAGAAAGGATAATTAATATTAAAGTGTTTGAATAATCGACCTTCGGAAGAAACATCTAAACCAATTTAAATGTTGGAATCGGAGTTTTACAGCGTCAAACAATTATGTCTGTCATTTGATGACGACACGAACCCAATTTGTCTGTTTGAATTTCAATGTTCTCTTCTTATCGCTCTGGAATTGGTGAAATGAAAATTTTAACTCGTTATATATTCGATTTAATTTCATCCCAAGCCAGAACATTTTGGAACAGAACATACAAATATTGCTAAATCAGGTACGCAGAATTGAAATTTTCTTACAATGATTAAAACAAAAAAAACCTGTGGTTTATTTCATTCCTATGATAGAAATAGAAAGATGGAATTGTCAAAGGAAACGATTATACTGGATAATGTAAAATAACCAATGCAATTAAACTGAAGAAATACTCGTAAATGCTCTTCTGCATGTAGAAATGTATGTAGTCATGTGGCTTTATGTCAAGATTACTGCTTGTGGGTCTGGTCGTTAGACAGTAGTAGCACTAACATTTGACATTTTCAACTGACCAGAATACGCTTGAAGCATACGCGTGTTTTCAGTCTTTGTCTGCTTTCTACTAGGAGTTTATTATTTTTACACATTTTTAAATCACATACATCTACAATAATTACCTGGTATACCTATCCATTTGTCATATTAAGTACTTTGCTTTTCAGTTTTCATCAGTCTGAGAGTCAATCGTCAAAGTAACTGACTTAACAGTGTAACTCCCCTGAGCGTTTCATGTTATGATATATGAAATTAATTAGACATAAATTACCGCATAAGCTCAACACCTATTTAATCATCGCTTGGTTCTTACCTCAAGATCTTGCAATAATATAATTAAGTATGTACATACATTTGCGCACACTAACACAGAAGAAATATTATAATCATGTTTGCAACGCGTTTGTCAAAACAAAAGTAAACACGAACTATTTTGACATAAGTATTTTCTCTATTCCAACATAACCGATAGGCAGTTAATGAGTTGATAACAATACATAATACAGCCTTGTCTCGTTCTCGTTCGATCCGTGCCTATAAGTTGTCTTATACCGGTTTTTAAAGCGAATTAATTTGCAGTTTCTTCAATTGTTTAAACACGTCCCAAACTACAAGAAAATACAATGTCTCCAGTATTTAGTACTAAATGCAATCTTTAGTTTACTCTTGTAGACAGAGTTTGGATGGTAGCAGACCAGACCCCAATCTCCCGAAACATCTCAACTGGAAACCTCATCACTTTCAATTGAGATTTTGCTCAAATAAGTAGATAAATCTTTAGTTATAGATCTTTAGAATTTGCTTCATAGTATTTTAATAGGATTTAATTTAGGATATATAATAATAAGATTCGTCATGTGTTGTCTTTATAAATTAAGAAATGATATTTAAACAACGTGTGACGAATAAACTAATATTATAACATGAAATAATATATTCTGTCGGGGTCTGCAAAGGCACTGCTCAGTGATTTCTATTTCCTAACCATTACCTCATTGACTATATTTAGTTGTTAGGGGCCTGTGGAATACTGAAGATTTTGTCATTAGCTGTCCCCGCAGAGTCATGGAGGACAGGGGTTTTGACAACCTAAAAGTCAAAGAACCGCCGATTCCGGGGATGGGGCCTTGAATGCAACTTTCTGATGCACAATGTCTACACATTAAACTTAGTTTTTCACGACACGGTCTTGCGAGATATGGTAATGCCCTGTTACAACTGAGTTAGGGCGGCTATATAGTAATGTCTCGTAACATTGAATACTGGAAGATTCAAACCTTTTCCTCGAGCCTTTGCGAATTTGCTTCTTCGCTGTTTTTCCACAATGGCATGGTTTTTTTTGTGCACCGAGGACTAAATTTAAGCGTACACGTAACCCGTCACCTGATTTGACAAAAGACCAGTGTTCAAGGCCTGACACTACATCATATTGTTTATACAGAATGTATAATGCATGAATTGATCTTTCAGTAACATAGACATAAGCAATATCTAGAATGACTTTTGTAAACATAACATCATTTGTACTGACATGAAAGTCAAGCATAAAACGATCATAACCTGAATAACAAACGATTTTGACGACATATACTCCTGGTGTAATTCTGATGTTTTCCATATACATGTACTGAACTTTGTTTGATTCCGATAAACCTCTGTCTACGAGTACAATAAATATTTATTACTACATTAAAGGAGACATTCTTTTTTATTGTAAGTTTGGGACGTCGGTAAAGAAGTTACGAGAACATAAAGTAATGTTTATAGAGATGTGAAGTTGTTTGTCTCATACATGTGAGCCGTTCTCCAGGAAACCATGCATAATGTTACTAACACATTACTAAATGAAACAAAGTTTTGAATAAACAAACGAAAATAGAAATAATTAAACATCTATTATTTCTATGTCAAATTGTATAGTTAGTAAAAAAAAAATGGGATAAATATGAACGATTATAGACAGTGTATAAATCGACACATTCGTCTCTAATTTATGTAACCAAGTTAAGTACACAATAAATTAAAATGATTCAAGATCAGATGGTTTCGTTAGCTGTATGACCAGTACACAAGCGCATTAATCCACCAGTCATTTCTCACTTTCCGTTTTCAGTATGCGATCTAACTTTGATGAATGTCTCTTTACCTTACTGCGTACTCAAAGTAAGTTTTGGTGTATACACAGGGTATAAGTCGAGGATGTATTTAATACATGTTGTTGTTTTTTTTATCACCGGCAGCATTGCATCGATAGATGATGTCGATGGTTTCGCATCAAGTGTACTCTTCATGGTATGATAAAATGGATGCCATGTTGTAATGATTCCGTTCAGAGAATGAAACTATAAGATGTATCTAGCTTAAATTCGAGCGATTTTTGTTTTTACAGCAGCATATTCCTCTATCGAACAACGTTGAAAACTGAGAGATCTGTATTCGTAATGAGTTCAGTGTTGTTCATTTTGAAATCTCATTATTGTCGCAGATTCCCTATTGTCAGAGACAGAATGCCTTCCAGAATGCAAACCATAACCTGAATGGATATTCGTTCTGAAAAATGTCTTACTCTGTTTGCTCTTAAATTGTTTCTGGGTGGATGAGGTAACGCACCAGGATACAATGTATACGTATAACATCTTACGGTGTAATACCAAATCTGGTGGAAGCACAACGAATTGTTTGGCCCGCAGATATACCCTTCGAAACCAAACTTTGTGGAGTTCAAGCAACATAGAGAAGACGATGTAATTCATCATCACATAAAAACTGCTCAAACATTCCATGACTCTTATTTTCATGAATTATGTTAAAGAAATATTCATAAGAAAACATCTACTTTATCTCACAATGTAACATACGTTACAAACGAAAGCATCGATCGGCACCATCAATAGATGCAATGTATAATGGTGTAGGCGACAAAACATGTTTCTATTATGAATTCGTTTCAACGCTATTAATGCTACCATAAAACCAAACTATATACCATTTTCAGTTGCATTTATCTGGAATACGGAAATGTCATCCTAGTACACATACTTTTGCTGTTTCCTTTTACAGCTGTTTGTCTATCCCAAACATCCATTAATACACATCATAAAGACAGCATGTTGTCAAAAGTATAATTAATATGCATGTTATCGTCCAGTGCAAATAGCATGCACACATTTTATGAAATCATACGATGTCTACGTCTATTATCACGGGTATTATAAACTACATACTCGCCAAAACATCACAAGATAATGATCATTGAAAGTGTTTTGACAAATTGAATACTATTATCATATACCGACGTAGTATAAACGTCTTCATGGTGTTTTTCTTGTGAGTGTTCAGAGAGTTTTATCCTCCAAGTGATAACTTACGTACCGATGTTGTGTTTTGTTTCCCGAAGGTGTCTTTATGACCTCCCTTGTTCTTACAGTAAACTATTCATGTATAAAATGTATAACATAGATAGCAGAACAACGGGAACAATGTGGACGATTGGCTATGTGTGAGACTGGTGGCTTTGTCATTCCAAATAGATATGAGAAGATCGGACAGGGAAGACAGCACCCAACCTTACCAGCCGAGCACAGAAAACATAAAATGAACTGTGCTGTGGGATTTCCAACATCTTACAATTTTACATATTCACATTTTGGTATGATTGTGTAGAGTAGTGTTTAAGGATTCAAAATTAGTCCAACTTAGTGACATGATATGGCAAAATGAAAACTAGAGGCACGAAATTACAACTGACGTTCACAATGACGTCATTGACGTCACAAAAAAGAAACAAATACGGTGATGTCATATAATAAGTACATGTCCTATTATAAGCACCCTATAAGAAAAAGGAAATGAAATACACATATTTCATTTGTTGGATCATGACACATAAAGGAAGTATTGTAATCCAATTTGATATTTGATTTTTTGAGTAAACTATTTGAGTTAAATAATTAACCTATATTCAAAATTCATATTTTTCGTTTATGTTTTAAACGATTTAATCCCAAAAATACTATCATTTAGCAAAATATTCTGGCACTATAGTTTTGATATCTTAAACTGCAAGGAACTAACCTACCACAATTAAAAAAATCAAATATATTTTTCATTACATTGTCATCAACGGATTCCCAAACTTTTGTTTATATTTTTACAGGTTTTGCCCCAAAATATCGGAATCCAGGCAACGGTCTGGAAAATGATTCTTTTTATCCGTTGAAACTGTAAATGGTGATGACTTATCTAGAAGTTAGAGACATCATCCAGTACACGTTTGACTTTTGTATGATCTCGATATGATCTTAAAGTGACATGGTGCTTTTTTGTTCAATGTTTATCTTTGAATCCCTCCACATCTACCATTTTATTTCTTCAATCCCGCTAATACAATAAACATGAAACCGAATATCAGCAAATTATGATGTAGAGATGTCTCGCTATGATTAATCGTACCCAAGCAGCAGTGAACAGGGCAATGGGTATATACTCTATACATTTCGTCGCCTGAAAAATTTCAGTAGGCCATATTTCTATTTTCCTTCACTGAACTCAAAATAGTAGATGTAAGCACTGTAAGTATAAGGAAACCAAATGAATTACTATGGACCTATCTGTTCACCAAACTGAGAGGTGACTCTGCCTTCTCAGGTCAGTATGCGTAGTTGATTATTATTATGTATATTTACTTTTGGCTTATAAAACATTAATATGGTGTGTCTTTTGCGACCCGGTGATATCGCAGGTACGTTTGCCTTATAAAACATAAATGTGAGGTGTCTTTGGCGACCCGGGGATATCGCAGTACTTTGGCTTTCGTCGATATATATTTTTTGTGCGGCTGCCGGGACTTACCGTCAACTGTTGTTCTTATGTTTTGGTAGCACTCACTATGTATTCAAGTCTTTGTGCTTTTAAGGCTTGTGCGTTTAGTTAGGGATTATTGCTAATAAATACCGGAATTCGAAATTGGGTTATCCTGCATTTTTGTGGCATTTAATAATTTCTTTGAGCTGTGTGTGGCCATTGCTTCGTTGAGTGGTATTATTGTTTTCTGTGCTCGGCTAGGTGATGCTGCATTCCCTGTCCGATTTCCTTGTATCTTCGTTGCACTGGATTAAGTCTTACAGTACAATGCATTCCTCATTAGGGACCAAGCATCACGAAACAGTGTGTGTATGGTTCTATAAAAATATTTTCTTACTCAAAGTTCTCCATAAGTCGTTTGTGTATACTCTCACCATATAGAACCACATGGGAGTTTCTAGAGTTGTCGTAGTATAAAGATGTATATCGACAGTCATGTAAGCTATAAATTACATAACAGCCAGTCTCCTGGAAAACCAGCTATTTTGACAAAATATTAATTTTGAGATTCTCCATAGTTTTGAAGAATAATGTTAATGAGGCAAAATGAAATACTATTATTATGTCAATATCTTAAGGTTTAAGGGCGTAGTGTTCAGCTGTTTTTGTCGAGTCAATATTTGGAGCGTTATATGTGACGTCGCAAACATCATCGAAAATATAACAAGTATTGTATGAGTGCACCATTTTGTCAATTATTGACATCATAAGTGTATCGTCGCACGACGTTGTGAAGTAGTTTCGATTGATTTACATCACTTCCTTAGACATTTCGAACATTGGGTTTTCACTTTAATTAAGTTTTTTATCCATATGCGTAACGTCATCCTTTATGTTAGTTCTGCCACCAAAAGTCATTGATTGCGGAAATCCCCGATATATACGGCGCATTTTTTAAAAAATTAGTTCAAAAGCGTAGATGTACCATGTTTTAGAATTGTGTTTATTTCTAAAATAATATATCATAATTGAAATTGTTTGCATTCAGAGTAGAGTTATTACTGTTTTAAACATCGGACTCCTTATTTTGTTCAATCAGAATGCCTTTCCAAACTTGGTCGACATGGCTACGAAGGTAGTCATTTTGACATGCTTAATGTGAAGATTTAAATCTAAGATATATTATTACCATATGGACAATGTATTTGAAAAAGGATCAATAGACATTTATTTTTTCCTATGTTAGTGTTTTTTTTTTCAAACCCTTCTTTCATTAATCTTTTTAGTATAGTTACGTGTTAAAATTACATCATGACAACATAACAGGGTTTCCTGGAGAACGGCTCACATGTATAAGACAAACAACTTTACATCTCTATAAATATTACTTTATGTTCGCATAACTTCTTTACCGACGTCCCAAACTTACAATAAAATACAATGTCTCCTTTAATTGTTGTGATTAAAGTTTTATTGTACTTCTAGACAGAGGTTTATCGGAATCATACAAAATGGGAAACAACAGAATTACACCAGGACGAAAGGTCGTCAAAATATTTTGTTATTCAGGTTATGACTGTTTTATGTTTGGCTTTCAGTAGAAATGATTTCATGTTTACAGTAGTCTTTCTATTGTTTATGTTACTGAAATGTATAAACAACATGATCTAGTGCCAGGCAATGTGTAATTGTGTCAAATCAGGTGATGGATACGGTTGATGGACTGTTAGAAAATCTCTATTCACTGTTGACTGTCGAACCCTGTTTTTGCGCAATGCAAGCCTGTTTTGTGCCTGTCAAAGAGGGGACCGTTCACTCATTTTATACACAAGAGGGCCCAAAGGGCCCTAGGTCGCTCATCTGTTGCTCATTGGTCTAGGTAACAATACAACTTACATTCTGACAATATTTCATTAAGATGGGATCTAAACGGCGACCTTTGGAATGTACACAAGGTTTTCTAAGATTGACCTAGTGACCTAGTTCTTGACCCGACATGACTTAGTATCAAACTTGGCCTAGATTTCAAGGAGACAAAAATTCTGATGAAGTTTTATGAAGATTGAATCAAAAAGGTGACCTCTAGAGTGTAAACAAGGGTTTTCTATGATTTGACCTAGTGACCTAGTTTTTGACCTAATATGATCCTGTTTCAAACTTGGCCTATATTTCTCGCAGAGCACAATTCTGACCAAGTTTCATGAAGGTTGGATCAAATTGGTGATATCTAGAGTGAACACAATGTTTTTCTAAGATTTGACATAGTGACCATTTTATTGACCCCACGTAACCCAGTTTCAAACTTGTCCTAGATTTCATGGAGAACAACATTCTGACCAAGTTTCATAAAGATGGGATCAAATTGGTGACATCAAGAGTGAACACAAGGTTTTTCTAAGATTTGACCTAGTGATCTAGTTTTTGACCCGACATGACCCAGTTTCGAACTTGGCCTAGTTTTCATAAAGAACAACATCCTGACCAAGTTTTATGATGAATTGATCGAAACTGTTGCCTCTAGAGTGAACACAATCCAATTGTTGACGGATGACGACGGACGGAAGACGGACAACGGACGACGAGTGATCACAAAAGCTCACGTGAGCTAAAAAAAGGGTCCGATATTCATATACTCCGTAATTATGGCGATAGATAGTAAATAAAGATACCTACTTGTGGTCGATTTATACGTTCATGCTTATATGAGCGTGCTCTTCAAGTTTCGTATTTGTCAAATATTTTCCAGACATATATATTTTCATACCACGAATATTGCACATCTTGTCTACACTAAGGATAGGTTCCATACGTTCTTTATTGCTATAATATATTGCCACTTCCAACCCTGTCTCTCATTTACACAATATTTGCATAATGAAGGCATTCAATCTCTGACAATAGAGAATCATCGACAATAATGAGATTTCAAAATGAACAACACTGAACTCATTACGAATATAGATCTCTCGATTTTCGTTATGCTTTAACAATCCCATAATGGGTGAATTTAAGTATGGCACATGGCTTCTTGAGGCATATGTTTCAGAACTACATATACTAGTAGCTAGAAATATGTTATGCCCCCCTCTCTCTCTCCATTTTTACTGTTGTGGCTAGCCCGGTTTGCTGGGGGGGGGGGGGGTAAACTATTTAAATTAAACGGAATGAGTTACTAGTATATCACGTTTGGTCGCTAGGGTCACCGTTTTGACATATGTATTGTTCTACATACAGCTAAAACTATGGCATTCCCTTCCTGTTTTACTGTTGTGGCTTGCCTGGAATCCTGGGGAGTAATATTATTGTAAGGTCACTTGCATGATGTTTGTAAACTAGGTCAAGAGGCAGTTGTGCCTCGTTTGGTTACGTGGGTCACACATTATGGCATATATTTGTGAAACTAGGGCGTCCTACAGCGGGGATTTAGGAACTACGTCAGCTCTTAACTGCATGGAATCATCGTTATTTTGTTATTGCTAAAACGTGAAATTGGGTCATTTGGGGATTTTAATAATTTCTTTGGGTTGTGTGTGGGCATTACTCCGTGTTACTTTTTCATGTGATTGGCTGGTTAAGTTGAGTGCTGCCTTCGCTGTGTGAATTCCTGATTTATTTTCTGTTTTCTCATACCCTCGTATTGATGAATACCATAAACGGAGGTAAGTAAATCTTGACTTTTCATTGCTTAGTTAAGCGATTGAAATACAAAACAAGAGTACCCAGCCTTGTTTTTAGTTTGCGACCCATGATCGTTACCCCCAAGCACCTATAATTAAGCAGAACACTCACACAAAGTGCAGATCCCATGATTTAGTTGATGCTACCTACTAAGACCTGACAATGAAAACATGCTTACAAAAGTGGATTCGATGATATGACCAAGCATTTCAACGATTAAAACAGTTGACAATGACATGGATGGTGGAGATCGATAGAAAGTGTGAAATTATATGCTAAAAAAGAGAAATATCAAATAAAAACCCTTACAAAAATCCACTTAGTTTTGATAATAACATGTATATGCTTACGTATAAGAAAGTATTTTCACCCTGTTTGTGCAAAACAATAGTTTTTGACGACCCAAGTCGACAGGACAGGTACAAAAACCATTTTTAACGCCTTCCTAAGCAATGAAAAATCAAGATTTACCTACTGAATCGACGAAAAACGTCCATTAAACTTATCATGCTATCCACATCCGTATCCATATGTTACCATTGTAATTGCGTTTTTGATAAATTTTGAAATTACCAACTGGAGGAAATTCAAAGACTATAAATAATAAACAAACATGATAGTCATTAAACATACGGTAGTGGTGAGACATCTGATCGTCCCTACTAGTTGCAAATGCCTGAGGATCGAACATGTACTCGTGTTGTGATATAAAAAGAAATACAGCATGATCGAGTATGCACGACTTGATCGCAGAAATGTCTACATTTCAATATCACCATCGTTGATAAATGGGCTGAGAGATTTACGTAATATACTAGTATGTGGTTAACTTGCTGAAGAAACAAAAAAATCATCATTGGTTTAGGCGTTTTTGTTTTATTTGGCTCTGGGACAAATCTACAGTGCTGTCATTCATGAATTAGATCACTTTATGGCATCGTTAACTAATTCCACACACATTCACGGCAAATTGTTGGCTCGCGGACGTGGTTATCCATTCACCAAATGACTAAATGAATTAGTGGTGTTGTCAATTCAAGTCACCGGGTTGTTTGCTCGCCATTTTTTGTGAACACAACCGGAAGGCTCCAGCTGTCTAACGATATTTGCCTACAACCACAATTTGTTGAGTCTTACATTCATGTGTCGCCAGACGTGTCTTTACTACTACGAGCGTTATGAGAAAAACTGTACCCTTTGCTTTATGTTTTAAGTTTCTTGAGTGTTTGCCGTAAGGTGTTTTATGATTCCTTGTGAAATGAATTAATAAATGAATATTTATTTGATACAAGTTTGCCCTATTTCAGAGAGCCAGCGTATAATGCCTACGGAACGTTTACTGTCTAGGCATATTATAATAAGGTCCCATTGAGCATATATTGTGGCTGGGCGATGTATTGCCGAATTAAATACATTAGTATCGGGGGCAATCTCATTTAAATCAGATCCACTACTTCACACAGATATAGGATCTGACCACACTCCGTATTAGGAGCAACATATCTGAAAGTCCAGATACTCTCTGCTGTAGTTCACAGTGAGAGAAATGTTTAAAGTTTATACATCAGTGTACATAGAGAGTTAACGTCTGTATAATACTTGTGAATAGCATTAATACAACATGCAATAGAAAGGTCATTTGAACGTAAACTCTTATATAGCGTGGTCAGATCAAACTAACAACGCAATGGAATATAGGAAATGTTAGGATCTGATTTTAATGATTTTGCTTCGGGGGGCATCGGGAACAGGGATATTACAATTTTCTATTGATTACCCTGAAGCTTCCCCTAGACAACGAGGTCCCTTTTCCCGATGCCTTCCGATGCACATTTATTAAAACGGGAGTACAACACCGAGACAAAATATCTCAGTAGGACCATGGTATTACATTCCATCATGTGTAATTTAATGGCATTCACCAAGCACATCTAGACACGTGGTTGTTAACAAGCCAGTGAATTATAGTCCAGTTAGGATATTGTGACAGTGGCGTCATCGGTTATGTGTACAAAAAATATATTAAAACCATTGCTTAAACAGATGGATTTTAGTTTGGAATTGAACTGTTGGTTAAAGCTTCTGTACTTGTTTTGCACCGTAATAGTGGATTGTTCCACTGCGTTTTTGTATTCTTACCCTGTCTGGTTTGCACCAACCCATTATGCAACACAATGTATCTACCTCTTCCTGGGCACAACTATTTGACCTATCGTACCCCAACCACGGAAGACGGTACATACGAGTACATACCAACACAAACACACCACAACACTTATAAATGTAGCTGTTGGTATTGACGTATTGCAAAATGAAGGTATATCTGTAATACATTTATTCGCGATATTTGATATTGTTGCTTGTACAAATGTATATCTATAAATCAGGCAACCTGGCATTTTACACAACTTTCTAAACATTGCCATTTTGAAATTATTTAGTATTTATACACGTACATCCATATAAGGACAAATAGGACATGAACACTTTAAGCACGATCTGAGATTCAGCCCCTTTGAATCGTGGTTCGATATAAATGGTGGAAATAATGACTAGAAGGAAAACTAGGAATGTATGTGATGTATTTCTCATTTCATTGATCTATTCTGATTGCATTGTATTAAGGGAGTAAATATGTAATTACGCTGGAAGAGACGATGCATACAGCCTGACTATATGGTTTGTTGAAGTATTGGAATACCAATTCGTATCAGGTCCTATCTTAACCTCAATCTTTGCCTCGCCATTGTATCTAACTAGATCTAAATATGCATAAATACATAATAGGAAGACATCCGAGTAATGTAGTGATGATATGTCTTCATTTATATAAGAATACATGCTTGATATAACATTAGACATGGACTAATAGGCTCTTATCCACCAGTTCTGTTTTCTGTGTCATCAAAACATAATTCTTGAAAAACTTTAACGTCTTTGACGTTTTAAGTGTCAGGATACACATTTATGTTATCAAGTATTCTTGGATATTTAAAATACACAATCGGGTATGTTTTCTTCATTTTGACTAATAACCGACATCGCTTTTTTGCTTGACAAAAATGATTGTACACTGCAACTTGAGCGATTGGCTATGACAAAATAACTGTACGTATAAGTATATCTGTAATGCCCCATGTTTTTTCAGGTTGTTGGTACCATAACTCATTTAAATGTAGTAGAAACACGTGGCCGCCGAGCCTTTACATAGACGACATATATCGTTGGCTTAGAATGAGAAGGTCGTAAGTACTTAAATGATTGATACCTTTTAAAGTCAGCACCACAGGGCGCTTCTTATAACCTTTTTTCATGAAAATCGGAACATGCCATATTGACCAAATTGAAATTGAAACAGCTTGTTTTACCATAAAAAAGAGTAATTTTCGGACAAAGAAATCGAGTTGTACTTACGACAGGCTCATTCTACACCAGCGTGATGGTCTTTTTGACTAGTGTTTGATCAACACCACGTGTCGTTCGAACATCAGTCTGTATATATGCTATGCATTACCATTGCACTGTTGATATAATGTTATGTGGGTGTTTACGTTTTTTCGGCTGGTTAAATCAAGTGCTACCTTCCCAGTCCGATTTTCTGGCATATCGTTTTAGACATTCTATAAGCTTGCAATGTGAAGCTGTTCAATTGAATTATAATGCTCCGAGTCTGTCTTTGCACAGTCAGTTTCTGATTTAATAATGTGATTTCCTAGTTACTGTAATAACATTTACGTAAAGTTATTCACACATTATTCGCTTCCCACCATGTATTACTTGTATATCTCATTAGATTTATTGTAACAGTTTCAGTATCTTTCCGGCAATCACTAATGCAATGATTAGGGTTTCAAACCGTATTAACCTGTTCACCACATGGCGTGCCTCATTACTGAAACCAAGAGCGTTTTAAAGCAAACCCAATACGTATTCGTATGGAAAAGGCGTATATCCATGTATCAAAGAAAAGTGTGATTAAATTTAATTTACTTTACACATTATCCCTTTTGCGTGTTACCATCACGCGTGTTAGATTGTAACATTTTCTGTATTATTTCAGTAATCATCAATACAGTACCAGTAAATAGAATTTCGAACCGTATTAACCTGCTCATCAAATGGTGTGCCTCATTACTGAAACCAAGAGTGTGTTTAAAGCAATCCAATACGTATTCGTATGGAAAAGGCGTATATCGAAGAAAACTGTGATTAAATTTATTTAACAATAGTCGCACATGATCCCTTTTCTAAGCGGGTTACTATCATGCGTTTTACCTCATTAGAATTAGATTGTAACATTTCCTGTAAAGTTTCGGTAATCACCAATTGGTGATAACAAGTAAATACCAGTACATAGAATTCCAAACCGTATAAACTTGCTCACCAAATGGCGCGCCTCATTACTGAAACCATTAGCATGTTTAATGCAACCCAGTACGTATTCGTACAAGAAAATTGTGATTAAATTTACTTAAACAATAGTCACACACATGATCCCCTTTCTGAGTGTGTTACCACCATGCGTTATCTCATTACTAAAAAGTATATTTATTGATATCATTTTCAGAATTATTTCGGTAATCATAACTACAATACAAGTAATTAGGGATTCCAACCATACAAGCTGCAAGCTTACCAAATGTTGTGCATCATTACTAAAGTAAATAGCGTGTTTGGAGCAAACCCAATATATATATACTCTTATGAAGATGGCGTAACTAAAATTTGTAAATGAAGTATCATTACGAGGAATAGTGTTGACTTATTTGAGATCTGAAATTTACATAATTCAATGTGGTCTATACACGCGAGAACATAATTTGTGACGTGAAATTCTACGTACTTTCCTTATAGGAAAAAAAACTAGCATATGGTTAGGATGTCATATTTAAAACTTACATAGTTCGTATTTAATGATTGCATGCTTTTTAGGGGTTGTTGTTATTAAAATGACACACCATAAATGTAACCTAATTTCTTATTCAAACACATATTATTACAAAATCTAACGCAATGACATAATTCTCAATGGCGAAAAGTTTATTACATTTTGTTACGATCGGTGTTTAGATTGGTGAATACAATGTTTAACTAATCGTCGGATACCCACGTTACATAACTGCATTAAGTACCATGGGCCAACCAGCTGCAGATTTCTCGTTTTACTTTGGGAAGGAAAATAAGTCCTCGTAACCCTGCGTCCAATGCAATAGCGCCTCACTAACGAATTCCCTTCAATTGGAGAGTATAATCGATACGCAATTACAGGGTTTATTGTTACTTTAAATATAGATTACACATGTACATGGGGGTGTATAGTGAACCAAAGACCGAATGTAATATGAACTAAGGCACCGCCTAAACGGGGATTAAATAGATGTTGGGTAATTGCTAAGCTATATTTCAGATATATGGTATAGAAATTTGTAGGTAAAATACTTAAATAATGTTTCACAAGTTATATTTATACCAGTGTGCTTATTTATGGGATATACAGGCATCTATGCCAAATATAGTAAATATTTAACAATTTTATTTGATTTTTGCCATACGCTAAAACGTGACGCAGTCCCTTTAAGACTGCATTCGCAGTATATTCATTTCATATTTGATACATGTTAACCGCATACATGTTACACATTTGTCAGAGAGAATATTTTCTGTAAGGGTATCCAGACTTTTCAATTAGCCGTCAAATGAATGGAACAATTTCAGTTTCTGTCCTGGGTACGTTTTTTCCTGGGTACATTATCGCATGTATTTTTTTCAGGTTTTCCAACGAAAAATCCTGCTTTATAAGATTGGGACAATTGGTCCCGGACTAGATGACAGGCAGCGATGTCGAACAATTTTTAACTAGGGGTTTCCGGTCAATAACTTGAAGTTTGGATAGGCTGATCTTAATGATACTTTGTATATAGCAAGCTTGCATGGATACCTAGCTTGGGATTGTATTTGGGTTCATGGTCACATTTACTAAAAATACATAAAAAAAGTTTCCGGTCAATAAGTTCAGTTTGCATTGGGCATTTTTCATGAAATGCTATGTTTTGTGCTGGCATATTCATGCTTTCTACACTTATTAACCACAGGTAACAGTATCGTTGAAAAAGAAATTAAAAAAAAAAAAATTTGAAAAAAAAAATTTCTCGAAATTTAGGTATTATATACAAGGTATATTTGCCCTAAAAACACAGATTTTCAAAGTATCAAAAAACAAAAATTACCTTTCGATACATTCAATAGCTAATAATATTCTTACGCAACATTGTTAAAACTACTCGCATGCAAAATTCCATCGAAATTGATCAACTTATTAAAAAGTTATGCCATAAAGTTTAGATCCCTGTGTCCAGCCGGTTCGAAAGGTGCATTCCAATAAAACCAAAAATACAAATTTCGAGGATAAAAACCTTCATATTTTGTATTTATCGTCATGAATAAGCATAATAATGCGGTAGAATTGAAGGACGCAACAGTTTGAACAAATTTACCGTGGTGAAATATGCGAGCTTCCATATTAGCCGCGAAACAAATCGTCAGCACATTTTATTTAGTCAAAATGTTTTTATTTTCACCATGTTTGTCCGAAAGTTGCGAATGATTTCCATTTTGTGACAACGACTTTCATTGGTTATAAAAATACATTCGGAATATCTCTAGTCGTCGGACACTCTAAAAACCACACCGGCCGTCCTTGCAGCGTAATTCGAATTACACCGTCGAGAGTTAAAATAAAAGTTTAAACGATGCATTTGATCGTTTTGAGGTAAATGTAAAGCATGATTTCAAATGTTTGCAAGGCATTATGCTGTATTTGTCCCCCACACAGCCTTTTTGTACATGATCAACTCACGTAAATGCCGTAGTCTATGAAAACAAATTTGCACCCTTTCGTTTTGCTCTCAATTTCCTTGCAAATATACCTTGTATATAATACCTAAATTTCGAGAAAAAAATTTTTTTTCAATTTTTTTTTTCAATTTCTTTTTCAACGATACTGTTACCTGTGTTATTAACCAGGCTTCAGAATCATTCGTTATTATATTTGGGTATAGCCACAAATGTGTCGGCAGGCAGCGTAAGCAATTAATTCTGTGCTCAACTCCTATGTTTCTCAAGAATTTTCAACCATCATTAGGCGGACACCCGTACAGAAAGACTGGTTTTGCGACAATGCGGTGTCTTGTGTAAGACATATTTTGATTGGTCGACTCGATAATAAATTCTTAGGCCAATCGCAAAGCTGAAACATTTTTCTAACTTGGTGTTTTTGTACTCTTTTTCTGAAGTCTTGATGATTTCGCGAGGGAAAAGGGGAAACTTTGTGCATTAAAACGATTGAATTATTGGTAAATGGCAACCGGAAAACAAAGTCTTACACTGAGATCATGATAAAAGGACTTGGAAACAAGGAAAACCTTCTTTTAAGGTGTAAACGCCGCCTTAAAAGGGAATAACTGCATTTGTTGATTTTAGCAGAAAAAAGTCCATCTGACAGTCAGACTGACTTTTTTTAGTCCGCCAGATCGTCAGTCCCACAGGTTATCAGCGATCATCGGGAAGTCGGGTAGCCAAAAAATCAGGGACCCCGGTCCGGAAGACCTATAATTGAACTTGACCTAGATTATAATGAAATCATTTATTCTGTAGAAATTTCATCAAGAAAAGACCAACATTTTTTTCTCTATTGTCTACCGTGACAAGAAATTTCTAGGACTTGACCTAGTGACACATTTTTTGACCCCGGATGTCACAATATTGAACTTACTAACTGTATTCTTGAGAGCAGTTTCAATTAGTCCAGGGGAAATTTCTAAACCTACTGTAACCATATTTCGTCCAGTCCATAGTATCGGATCAGCTTCAAGCCTTGGAAAATTGAAGATATAGCAAAAGTGACACCGTATGACGTTAATTGGGGGCCTAGTCAATCATACAAGACCACAACAAACATCACACAATTGTGCTCCGCAGTTTCATTCTCCCACGAACCAAACTCCAGCTACCGATGGTGATCAATCCGGAATCAATCCATTGAAATAGATATGCGATAGTTATTTGTTTTGGATAATTAACGTCTGAAGTAGGCTTAAGTAAACTTTATCGAAGATATTACATAAGCGACAACGTATGGACCCTGCTAGTACACAAGTTTGTCCACCACAAATAATTAATGCACCAGTCAGTTGCATCCACAGTTCCTCCCGACCACAGGGATCCATGGCAGATAGGCCATGTTTTTACCATCCAGCTACCCCCCAAGGCAGGGGAAATTTAGGATTTTTTCTGCGAATACCAATAGCATAGAGACAATATTTACCGGTAGATGTCAGGGGAAATGCGATTTTGAAATGAGATTTTACCATCAGCTTCCCCTGTAGGCCGTAGAAGGCTGAAGGGCTGTTAATTTTGACAACTCAAAATCCCGGAGCGCCCCTACACCCGGGGCTGGGGTGCTGTGGATGATACTAACTGGTACATAAGTATTATACACTCTGACAGTAACACAATAATCTCATAAACATTGCTTTGACAAGCTATACAATGAGACATAGAATTGTTGATTTGCATTGTTGACATGGAACGAATTGTAGCCTACTTACGTTCAAGCATCTGGTATGATCATTGTGAAACTACGTAAAAATGTCTATTAAAGACCAATTTCCTCGGAGATCGAGTACTGTCATGATAAATCGGCTATTTAAATGAAAATTTCACCTTTATTTTTTGACGATTCTTAAAACATCTTCCGTGTGCAATGGGCGCATGAAAATCTCGCAAAAGCTTGGGCGGCTAGTGACACGTAAAACGGAGTATCTACAGTAGCGTATTTCTTACTTCCCTTTGCTTTTTTAAAAATATTTTTTTTATTTATTACACATTTTTTAAAAATTATATTTAATCGAAAGAGAACGATAGGCTCAACCGTTTACAGCTTACTATTTTTTTATAATCCAAGGACTATTCACCTCGGAAAACTGCCTGAAATTTTTGACCGGAAATAACTTTTTTTGAAAGCATTAGTACCGGCAGAAACTCATCGAAGATATGCACGTTCGCCTGTTAACGGTCTGGGTATTTTCAAAAGCCCCGTTGCGCGGGTCTATTTAAATCCCCTATAACTAGCTATAACATGTTATTTCATTGGCTGTGCTTCCGCACTGAATTTCCTGCGGTGACAAATGGAATAACAACACAAATATCATTTTATTGCAGTGAAATGCATTCCAAGATTGGCAGTTGCACACGTATCCAACCTACCTATTGATATTTAATGCAAACATACTCATATATTATGCAGAAAATTGTACATAAATCATTAGAATAAGGACAACGTCCTTAGGCTTACGGATATCTAAAACATTATTAGATATGTCGCCTAAAATTATATTTCTCCAAAATGGCAATGCTATTTTTGGCGGGCATGTGGTGCGAAGGCATATATGGATGTAGGTTTATTCACAAAATATCCATGTGCTTCCTTAGCCAAGTCTTGTTTTATGCTCGATGTTGTTAAACCATCGTAAATCACGTTGATTGTCACCCCAGGGAGTTTGACTTTTGTTTCTCAATTGTGTCTGCTACAAACATATCGGTGGCTTAGAATGAGAAGGTCGTAAATGCAACTTACGACCTTATACAATTAATGCATATTTAAAATCTACATCATAAGGCGCTTCTTATGAACCTATTTTCATAGAAATCGGAACCTGTCATATTGACCAAACTGAAGTTATTTTACCATAAGTAAAGTGTGATTGTTGGACAGTTTTTCTTGTTTTCTCAAAATATTGATTTTGCAGTTACGACCTTCTCATTCTAAGCCAGCGATACGTTTGTAGCAGACACAATTATTTATATATTTATCAAGTCACTTCCGGCGAAATCGGCTAGATAACAGTATGCCGGATGACATTGTCAATAAACCGTCAAGTGGTCATGTGACTTGCAAAATCCGGACATATCATCACGTGATCTGACGGACGTCTTAAAGCGGAGTCGCCGGCTGAAACCATGTACCCGAGGATGAGGTTTTCCTATTTAAAATAAGCTTGGGTCGATCAATAATTGTTCTACGACTTACCTGCGTGTACATAGAGAATAATAGGTTAATGCCATGGATGAGTACGTTTATCTGGCAAGGCGGAGGAATTTATTTGGTGAGCCGTAGGCGAATTCGATAATTTCCGCAGCCGAGCCGGATAAACTTTCACCCACTCCACGCCACTAACCTATTGTTCTATTTATCCGGTCACTACATCTGCTTTAAAAAGGGAATAAAAGTCGGGACTATTTATTTGCCTTTTCATTTTTTGTGCGTAACGTCACGTTCGTTCTCTGACGTCACGACAAAAGAACAACGTCGGACATCTTGATAACGTCTAAACTTATTTTACAGAGTATATTTATAACACCATAATTAATGTGAATTGTGTTTCAGTTGAGTAATTTATCAAGAGGCCGGTGGTCAGAAATGAGAAATTCGGTGTCATGTACATCTCCGTTGTGTTAAGTGACCAAGTCTGGTTTTATGCTCGATGTTGTAAAACCATCATACATCACGTTGATTGTCATCTCAGTGAGTTTGACTTTTTTATAGGGTGATTGATAGAATTCTGAGTGATACTTAAGTCTTCTCCAATCAAACCGGCTCCATGCTAGAAAAAATGGATGAGGAAATCAGACAGGGAAGGTAGGACCCAACCTATCCAGTCAACCACAAAATCATAGACGACACAACACAACAACACGGAGCAATGCCCACACATAAGCCAAAGAAATAATTAAAATACAGAATGACCCAATTGGAATCCAAAGCTGACCGCATGTATGATAAATAACCTTTCTAAACATATACACACATGTACCCATTCGAAGTAGATCAGTCAGCATGACACACGTGTATAAAGATATCTGATATAGGGCAATCAGAACTATGTTCTAGTTCTCACCCTAACATAATTTACGTGAAACAATCGATCTACATAATGCATCACGTGATGATACCATCTATCACCATTATAGTGCGGTAATAACGTGTAATCGTCTCGCCTGAATTTTGTCTGACGAATCAAATCCGTTCGTTAAGGTAACCGGAAACCGTTTTCCAATGCTTTTATTATGTTCATGATTGATAATACATTAAAGTTCTTTTTATATTTCCTGATAGATGGTTTCTACTCTCCGTGTTATTGTTTGTCTAGTTTTTATGTCGATGGGTGTTTTTATTAACAAGCTGTGATTAAAGCACTTTTTAATATATTAAATATAATGCACTTTTAAAAAGTGTTGTAAGGATGTTGCTTGGTGAAATGTCTAAACATATTTCACCTAAGGAGGGTTCATTTTAAACTCGGTCACGTCGTAGTTACGCCTCCTCATTTGGTGGCATTAGGTCACTGTCCATGGTGTTTTAGACCAGGTCACGTCGTACGAGAGGTGTCCCACACTTATATTTGAACAGTATTGAATGTCCGATATCTTCCATCCAACCCGAAATAAATGAAATATCTCTTTTGAACGGTAAGAAGTAAAGTGTCGGTCATCAAATAATTGTTTTGGGTAATTGCAATATGGTTCCGAAAGTATCAATTCTGTAGAGAATATTGCTTTTGGCTTTTTGAAGGCCAAACACTCCCAAAGAATCGCCAAGAAGAAGTTGAAGAAACATTGGTGTACCGTTTTGTTGAAGATAATTAGTAGTACTCGTCAATAGATGGATAGTTTTTGTCATGTTGCGCCCATAAATGAAATAACTCAAAATATCTAAAAATGCCAATAAGGGACTATTTTTTCCTACTCGTAGTCATTGGGTGTATGATGACTAGGACCAAATAACTGAACTGTGGTTTTCAATAAGTTAAGAGTATCAAAAAAGAAATTTCGCAAATATTACATGCCAAACTCCAAAAATATTGGTAATCACAAGCGAAAAAACAAAACAAAAATCAAGGGAGACAATCGTCTTTTCCCACTATATATACAACAACCGAACGGTCACATCGTTAACTTCGTCACCTCAATACATTACCATTGAGGTATTTACGATACTCGATCAGACTGCTATAAAAAAATATCTACGACCCATAAAGAAGTTGACACTCATTAGGATACATGGGTTAGCAGCCAGTTTCATTACATGTGCTGTTGTTTGTTATAACTAATCACATATAACTAATATTTATTCTACAAACGGACATTTAAGCGCACGATAGTATGCCATTTACGTTCAAAAACGGTATGGACAAAATTGATCCCACCTGACTTTCCTGAAGACAATCTCCGAATCATAGTGATTTTGACAAGGCCCAGGACCATACTCCAACGCAATCACACCATTCGGTACCTTAAGAACACGTATTTCATATTGATGCACGAAAATAGTAAAGGCAAAAAGCACTGTATCGAAAGAATTGGAATCTTAAGGATAAAGCAACATTGCTTACACTCGATACATGTAATGATGGATTTTTGGTTCAAACTTAATTACATGTACAAAAACAAAGGGTGTATATGTATATTGACACATTGATGCTTACGATTGAATAAAGACTTGTCGACTATACTATGTCAGGTGGAAAAATATTAGATGTTAAACAATGTTCAAATACAAGTGGGGCACCTCTCGTAAGTTCTCCCTCATTTGGTCGCTTGAGTCAACGTTTTTGGCATATACGTATTTGTGAAACAAGGACGTCCTGCTGCGGGGACTTGGGGAACTCGGTCAGCACTTTGTTGCGTTTCCTTCAGTCTCTTTGGCCCGTATTCACATGTCATTCCTCCACTCCAACTTGACTCATCCTAACCTAAGGGAGCCTCAAGTGTAGCTGGAGTGACGGTCGAGTTAGTGAAGCTCGAGTGGAGATTTGGTATTCACATACATTTATCGACCTCCACTTTCTCAAGTGGATGAACGTTATAATACATGGTAGGATAGTAAACTGTAAACAATCCATGATAAATTATTGAATAGTTTTTTTTTAGTTTTAGTACATTTTCATGATAAAGGTCAAATTCTAATGTTGATGACGTTTATGTTGTATGAGATGAATACTTATTTGAACACACAAAAAAAGACGTTAGTTTGAATACACAATAATAATAATGATAATAAGATTACAAAAAAGTCGGACCAATTTACACTAAACTTAATAGATGTAATTACATGTAGCGTTAATTAAACGCATACTTATTAATATGTTGACAATAATAAAAAAAAACATCCAACTAAATGTAAGACAATGCACACCAGTTTAAAATGATACCGCGCCATAATCCAGCATTGTTGTGGAAGCAGACCCAATAATATAATATCAATATGAAGTCCATAGTCCGCTGGGCAGGAAGTTTCAGATTAATAATTTAGAAATCATATGAAATAAAATCGTATACTCTTTTTATCAGTAGCTCACTCTCCTGTGCCATTTGGTGGGCAACTTACTACAGATACAACGCAGCCAAGTCAGGTCACTTGAACGCCTACCCAATACTTCATAGAATGTCATTTTGAGAGCGACAGTGGTGTATATAAATAATTAAATACATATCAAGTGTACATCTAGATTATGCATGTACTTAATTTTTCAAAGTTGATTGCGAAACATGTTTTTACAATTCATTGCAATCATTCTCGACACACAATTCTTAATTATAGTCATCATCTAAATTGTATCAATAAACAAAAAGAGGAGAGTTCCAAGTTTTTGCCTATTTTGCCTTGTGATGGCATATTCCTCATATTTCCATGTTTGTGTGCATTGAGAAATACTAAAAGAGATGTTCTGTCCGACAATAGTAACGTTATGTTTCATCTTCGGTGTGGCGTGATATGGGCTCGAACCCGTAACCCAACACTCGACACGGGCACTCTACACTAGAATACACAGGCGAAATTCTTGCACATTAGTGATTGCAACGGAAACAACATACATGTTTGTGTTACAAGTGTCCACGTTTTTATTTTAATGAAAATATTTTAGTTTTCTTCACGGGATTAAAAGCAATAAAAGGCAATGAATTAAATATATCAATCCATATATAAATGTACATGTATGCATTTTTGTATCCATGTTCCTTATATTATACTCATGAATACAATACACCATGTTATTTAGTAACAACGCACTAAAAGTACTAAATTTAATTCCACATATTACAGAAATGCACTGCAACTTAACTTTAAATGGTTCAAAAATATACTTTAGGATCACAAAATATTACAAAATTTATATTACAAAATGTGTATTTAAGGTTCGTTGATTTATTTATTTTGAAAATACAATAACTTTATTAGTCAAACATTCGTGTGCTAAATTGGTATTCACATAACCCTACTTGAGTGTAGCTGGAGTCATTGTCAAGTGACCGTTTCGCCCACTCGATAAATCCCCACTCAGTCGAGTCAACTCCAGCGTCACTTACCGTTGTGAATACCAATTTCTAGTTAGGTCGGATGCCCACTTAAGCGCACGGACGAAACGATTATTAAAATCGGATTATCTTGGTGAGTGAGACTGGAGGGACGGTCGAGTAGAGGATGTGAATATGGCCCTTTGGATCACCGTTATTTGTTTTTTAATTCTTTGTTACATTGGGTCATTCTGATATTTTGCAGCGGGGATTGGAATCGCCCCAATTTTCCTATTGTAATTACCATGAAATTGGAAGGAACACCGGTCCATATTGTCTCATACCCTCATAACGGTGAATGCGTTGTCTAGAGTGATTTCAGACGAACAATAACATTCTTCACACGATCTCAATCTTAACTAAAGTTAAAATACACCCAGGGGATTAACCCATTCATAAACTCTCCATTATTTTTCAGGAATGGAGAGTTGTCTTAACAATAACTCTCCATTATTTCGTAAACACATTACATTAAATGTGTATACGAAATATTGGAGAGTTATTGTTAAGAAAACTCTCTATGCCTGACAAACATAACACACATAATTATGTAGTGTTAACAAAAAATGGAGAGTTATTTTTATTAAATGTGTTAACAGGTAATGGAGAAATATTGTAAATAATGTATAATTATACACCAGTGAGTTGCATTCATTGCCCGCCATCCCAAATAGATGGGTCGGGAAATTTACTTTTGGGTTACATTGTCCCAAAGGTACTGGTTCGGTGAAATTAATCTTAACATTTTCCCGGCAGTGCGGGGGAAGCTGGAGGGTAAAACACCGCAGCCATACGAGGGGGTTGGGGCCGTGGATGCAACTGACTGGTGCATTACAAAATGTATGTGTTCACAAAAAGGGCAATACAATTTGCAAGAACAGCGGCTGAAACTGAAAGAGCCGAACATAGTAAAAAGAAAACAAAAGAAAGATAAAAATGCTCAAACCACAACGAAACTAGAAAATGAAACCAACCCGCTGTTACTAAATAGCTTTTAACATTAATATAATTTCAGCTATTAAGCTGGTATGCGCGCAAGCAATAAAGAAATCAAGATGATGCTAGTGTGATATGATATTAATTACCGTTAATTATTTGCAATTGCACTTTCGCGTGATCATGACCATTCAATAAGTTCCAATTACAGCTTTTATACATGCATAAGGGCCAACATTCTCACTAAATCATGACACCCGTCTTCAGCATGATACTGAAAATGAAATAATCGACCTTGGTCTACATTAAAATGTCCATAAACATTGCACCTTAGGTTTTGAGATGATCAGATGAAAACTGTTTGAATACAATAGTGCGTACAAAGCTAATTCTAATTGTTTTGGTCATACAAGGCTTATAATCTAGGAAGACATGTGTCGATTAGACTCCTACGTTTGAATTAAAGAACAGGCAAAGTTTGTATGAATTTTGGAGTGTAAGAAAAAAGTTAAGTTCGCAATTTAAGAGGCCTGTTTTCAGCTGTTCAGCCGCTAAATCACTCTTTGACATTAACTTCCCTGATCATTGGACTACCCAATGAAAGCTTTGAGTCTCACGGGGAGACTTTTTTTCTTTTTCGGGCGTGGCAGCCAACATCAAACTGCGGCGCCTATGAATAGACACTGCCCTCACAAGTATACTGTATATACCAATTTTTGAGAACATTAATTAATACTGTGGAAATACAGAGCTAGTCTTAAAAACAACATGTTAAAAACATTGTAGTTATGTCCATCAAGTTGCATGTCAATTATAAATATCCATGTATAGTTAATGCACGGTAATATATCCTCTGACTGAAACAAAATCTTAATAATGTCCACCGTGTTATAACATCAAGTTACACTGGGTAAATGACCATTGATTGATCGTGTAACACATAACTCACAACTTGTGTTTGTATGGACTACACACCATTATAAAGTAATGGAGAGTTATTGTATAAGTTCACTGGTTTCATGAAAAAAGCATGATCTTCTCGCTCAGTCATGTTAATATTGTTAATCTTCTATTTATAAGAGGTACACCAGGGGAGACTTTTTTGGAAAAATGCATTTTTTTTCAATTTTGATATTTACGGCATCTTTTCAGAAAATCAAATTTACATTATTGACAGTATTGGTGTATTTTAAGTCAGAGAAAATCCGTGTATCTGTCCATTCCTGAGAAATAATGAATACTCGGCCCCTTCGGGGCCTCGTCTCCATTATTTCTCAGGAATGGACAGTTACTTGGACTTTCTCCTTAACATAAATGAGCGGCATTTGTTAACACATGTAGGCTAGTTTTAGCGACGGTGACTTTTACCGCACGCTTACCGTTATACAGCTTGATATGTAATGGTTATTGACCGAGTATAGGAGCCTTTGTGAAAACAAATTAATCTGGGACACTTTAATATAATTATTGCAACTCGCATGTTTCGATCTTGTTTTGAAAATGCTTATCGTTTGCTATACTTCTGTTGTGAGAAGCGTTCATGGTTGCGAAGAGTGGTCGACATTGTCAGTCGATTTTGATAATCTAATGACTTTTACTTCGATTAGTTTTGAAAGACTGAAACGGTAGGCTGTTTGAGTACGGTGCAGTGGGATTTTATAACTGGACTGTTTCTTTTGTTCTTGTTAATGTTCATGTTTTATGTCTGACATTGGGATTTTGTACTTTTGGTATGTTATATAAAATGGACTTCATGCTCATGTGTTCCATTTCGCGCCGTTCGTGCTCTGCGATTACTTCTGAGTGCAGCCTTCAATGTCTGGTACATTATTATCTCTTTTCACGATCTGTAATAAACTAAGCTGATCGAGTAGCTCCGATAAAATGTCAGTTACCTTGTTAGAATGATGCTTATATCTGACCTATAGATCACGATACTGTGATACTAAAATCGAGCAACGAGAAGAAAATCGCCAAAACCATAAAAATGGGTGATATTATGGTTACAGAGCTATTATATAACGCTAGACGTTTATACTGAAGTACTCGTTCATGGTCTTTGTCTTTGATTGTTTATGGTCAACTCCTGGCACTTTATTGATAAATGCTGACGAGAAACCATGTAATCCTATAATCAAATAGATATTTGACAAAACAGCAGTATCGGTTAACGTCATTTCCTATCTCACATCAGTGTTGCGGGAGACGTCGGACGTTTTGCTTTGTGATAGATATATTTCACTTGTTTGTTTTATGTATGAATATAAGATATGGAGTCAACAGTTTGAGAAAATGAGAAAGATGCTTTCGAAGAAAGGAATCATATCATACATGTATATAAGCCGGTCAATCTTTAACACATACTAGTAAGTGTATTGTCCGCTTGCTATTGTCATTGAAATACAAATCAATCCTTGCATTCATTACTTGACTCTATGGACGGCGCACATTAATGTACGAATATTTAACTGTAATTGTTGCCCTGATAAATTGATCAGTCGTTTTAAGAAAGCAATCAGTAATGTTTTAATCGAATATCCTAAGGTTTAGTCTAGTTGGAATGAAGAATAATGTACCAAACATATACTATTTTTGTTTATGACATTTTTTAAAGTACAATGCCTAAAGCTAGCATTTTCACTTCTTGGCATAACAAATAAGTGTGGTCACACCCCTAAAATCCAAGATTAACGCCAAATTTCCCTCCATAATTTGACAATTGTCCTATCTTTCAAAGTATGGTAACAATATCTAAAGTAGTTGGTAGAGAGATTTAATTTCGCCGTGATTGATTTGTTGCTTTACAATGTCCGGAGTTTGTTTTGATTCATCTGGCATAATGGTCAAGAGTGTTAGATATAATATGTTTTGTAATAAACCAAAAGCGCGTGTCAGTGCAGTAAGCATCTCTTTTCATGATTTGTAATAAAAACTAACAGTAGGAATAGCTGAGTAGCACAGATATAAACGTCCGTTATCTAACTATACTTAAATTGTTTATCTGAATTATAGATCAAGATTGTATGTTCTAAAACCGATCCGTTAGAATAACGATTCACAAACTATGGGCTGATGAATAGTTACAATGGTATGATATAACACTAGACGTCCGTACTGAATTACCCGTATGTCTTACATTGTTTATGGTCAATTGCCTGGTCACTATGTATGCAATAAATACAATAAATTTCTCGTCTAACTGTACAACATGTTGGGAAAACGCATTCTTGAAAAATGTTGAAAAACTGTGTTATATTGAAATGGTTGATATATATGTCTTCGGCTGAAGATAATTTCGACCTTGAAGGCCGTATGCAATGTAATGGAGATATCCCGTATACTGCATTAACCATGTTTACTAAGTAGTTTATTAATATATACTGAATTCTTACAATACGCATACAGCTTTATTGTTGTTTTGAACACGCTCAATGCGATCAGTGCTTCTGTAAACATATTATCATAGCAGGCGACCGACATTGTCAAAACCAAACATGACTGAACTGTAGATAATGAGAATTTCTGTATGGGTCTTGCAAATTGTAGTATCACATAATTATGTAGAATACTTATTAGATATCTGCAATTCTTAGACTCACACGTGGCCCCCAGGGATTGTACATACACATTAGCCAAAGGATGTTCCACTAATGGGTTTGTCTATACGATTAAGATAACAAATGATGTCCATTCTCATGTTTTCGTCATTATAAAAACGGTTGCAGAATGTTATATTAGCCCAATTTGAGTGTTTGCATCCGACTGCGGCAGTCATAAGTGTGTGGTTATTTGTTTTGTCCCCTGCCTTTTTTTCCAATGACGTTGAGGAATATGCATGGTTTGACGCCAAAGAAAAATGTATCGATCAAAAATGGTTCAACCAGTATCGTCTTCCAGCCTCGCATGTTTCTGGAAGTCTTCCTGACATGCATATACTTAAACCATTGCAATATTGCTTTAAACCACATGCCTAGTAATGTACTAAACCTCATCTGTTAGATACATGTATATAAAATGCTTTAAAACAGCTTGTAGTCCAAAATACTTTCAATTTCATACAAATGTTTTACATTAAACCTTTATGACATTAGATTACTTACGATTCATATGCTATCGCATGCAGTACTCCCATTCCATTTGGCGCCAGTGTCTTATGTTGGGCTTAAGAATGCATCTGATTGCACTCTGCTCTTCCGGGAAAGATGTGTTGATTATTATGATGTATGAGATGACTTTATTACAATGCTCTTATTTAAACAAAGATATAGCATGATATCTTATTGTCATAACATGTATTACTTTTCTCTGTATGAATATATCAACCGAGATGTTTTGTTATGCGTATTCGAAATCGTTAGTGGACTGAAGTTTTTCAGTCAAATTCTCTCACACTTTCTTAGCATACATCGATAAAATATTGCAAAAGTGTTGCTTAATTAGTCACGCTATGTATCTAATTAAGATGTTTTTGATTTCACGCGTACTTAAATTTACCAATTTTCTAGGGCTCTAATTAATATGTCCCTTGTTTGAGCACATCTATGTGTTGTTACAATTCACCAGTGTCTGATATACATGTACTTTGTTTGCTGTTCCCAGCAATTATTGTCAATACAATACAATACAATCTTTATTTTGTCGTAAACATGACTTGAAACTACTGGATTATTATCATTTTAAAATATCTACATTTGTTTCTCGGAGAAAATGACCATATTTTCATTCGTTTCAATAACAAGATCTATGACAAATATTCCAATTATTTACCCACTACTGTCATTCTACGTGTCCTAAGAAAATAACGAGCTGTGTTTGTCAACAACCGGCGATATGTGATACAATACAGTCGTGCCATGAAACAAAGAATTCGATTAACAATAGACATTGATTTACGACTCTGGGTTTGTCGTCGAGTGTTTTATCATGTAGCTCATTAACGGTGACCCAAAGTAGAATGAATACTGATAGTGTTAATGCTGCATTGCTTGAATTGTGTTTCTCCGATTATCTATGTATTTATCGCTGCTTATAACTTGTCATTTTGTTTTACCTCTACGCAACTTATTGATTCATTATCATACATCAATTCTTACTTAAGCATCGACCATTAAGCACCCAGACGCCAGGCGGTACCGGTATGTCCACCCAGACACCGGAAGATGGCATGTCCATAGATCAAATTTTTGAACAGTGTCCACAAGTCATCGGGTCAATGGACATTGGTGTAATCAATGCATTTCTTTCGCAAAAAGTATTATGCCTTTAAAGATTTAGTTGACTTATCGAAAGACGTATATTACAGTGATGTCATCCTTCCGTCTCAAACTGTTTACGTGATATAATTTTACACAAAGTCGATAATGCTATGCTGTTGTTAAAGAAATATTGCTCGGTAGATCCTGTGTCTCAAAGCTAATAGGAAACTGAACCTAATTTGACAGAAATGAAACTGATATAAACGACAGTCATACGTTTGTAACCCATTGAGTAATGTACGACGTCCATCGAAAAAATGAGCATGTCGTGCAACCAGAAAAGTGTTCACTTATCTTTATTAAGTGTTGTTTCCGTCCAGTTAAATGCGTCGAAATAATTGTATGCGTCTAAGTGAATTGTATTCAATTTCTACTCAAATACTGTATTTGTAGAAATTGTGAACAGCATCAGCAACATAATTATTATAAAGTCGAGGGTACACGTCTAGATCCAGTTTCTTTCAGTGATTTATTATAATTTGGTCGAAATGAAATTGAACATGGACTTTTGGAGGTGACTTCACAGGTAAATACTTTTTATGCACGAGTCTCTCAAAAGGAATGACATGATGTTTAGTATTGGTGCATTTTGGCAGAACTCGGTACGTTACAGTGATGGATTGAAGTACGATAATATAATTACCCTTTTTAACCAACATGGTCACATAATGTCACATTTAGACAAACTCACATTAATTCGACGAAATTCATCTAGAATAATAATAACCATTTGTTAATGACCGAAATGGGACAATGACGTTTACATAAACATTCACTTGGTACACAACTCATACTTATTTGGTCAAATAAAATACTGCCACGCATGGAAACCATCACAGACCACAGTTATGGTATGAGGCACACTGCCAATCAACTAATTAAATCAGGAAATCAAGTAAGCTGCTGACAGACCATCTTTCAGTTGTCAAAAAGTTGGAAGGCCAAATCCGAGCCGTCAATAGGCTGGGACCCCTGTAACACGTTTAAATATGAAATTAGAAAATTAACTTAATTATTCTAAGAATAATATATATCTATCGAATACAAGTACGCGAACATGTTTATGTAGTTTCTATATTTATTGACAATCTAGCGAACACGTTCAGATGTGTTTCAGTGTCTTGCGCGTGTTATATCTAATTCGCCGTCCTACAGTAATTATGAGAAATTTGGCCCGGTCAAACCTAAACACTCACCAGTCAGTTTGTGTATTGGACGTTTACCATTGCCATTGACAATTAAATCAATCATTGCTTTCAATACTTGACCGTATGGACTGCACTGATAAATGGATGAATATTGAACTGTGGGAGAAAACGTGTTATTATTGTCCTGATTGATTGATAAGTCGTCCTGAGAAGGTAATCATTGATATAACCTAATATTCCAAAGTTGGTAGTGAGATCTACTTCGCCTTGCTCCAATATTCATAAAATGTATATTGATGTCAATGCTCACGTTAGAATGTACAGAATACTAATTCAGTCATGGAATCCGTTTTGTGTCAATCTGTAAACACCCTGTTTGTTACTTTTAGTTGTTTGTGTAGCTTTATTGCTCAGTCAATGAACTCGAATGTTGTTATTCTGTAAAAGGTCTTTTAGTTAGTTACTTCAATGTGTTTGGATTGTGTCGCTGTTCAATCATGGAATGAATGTTTGTTCCTGTCAATCTGTAAGGAGAACATTGATTACCGTAAGGTGTCTGTCTTTGTTGCTTTACCATGCGGACTCAAACAGTCATGTATAGAATTATGTTAATACATGTACCCTGACGTGTTAGTACTCGTAAACTTTTTTTTATTAAAGTCGCTTGGTCGACATATTGATTTATAGAGTGAATTATCATCATTGTTGATAAGTTGAAATATCCCCATTATCAAGGATTCAAAACGCACTGTTTATATTATATAAGTTTCTGGTGTATTTAGTATAATAAATAGCTTTTTAATTAGATAACGCTAATATAAGAAAATATATATTTTGAACTGAGTAATCACCGGGATCGGTATACACACCAACCAACGCATGTCGGGCACAATTTGCATGTCTTCCTTAATGAGGAATTCCATATAGCTAGTATATATTTTCTACTATCACATTAAATGAGCTACATATACAAAGCACGTTCAAGTATTATAATTCTTCAGAACAAAGTGTACGCAAATATGTCTATTTAATGTCAAAATATATTAAAATAACCAATGATTACTTATCGCTTTCAGCCATTTATTATTATGTGGTCAAATGGAAACAACTCGTGACAATTATGCTAGTTACGGAAGTATGTTTTCATTTTTTTCTCGGTAAAAAGTGGGAGTTTTTTTTGTTGAAAATGGGAGTAGTTCAAGCAATAATGATTTTTATTTAATGCATACTGTTCCTGAATCGATTTAAACGCCTCTTTAACATGTATATACTTGTATATTGTAACTATGAATAATTCTACAAGGAGTAATTATGAACTTAATTTTCTATTGCGTTTTCCGTTTATTTTATCTGTTTAAGTTACTGTTCCCGGGTGAAACTAAAGATCATGCCTAAAACTGCGAAATCAAGCAAAATGTAGCATCTCTCTCAATAGAAGTTACATCGATGCATTTTCATCTCATGTCATTTCATCATGCTTCCGTTTCAGATTACTAGTCCATAAAGAAATTAGAGAAATAATGTTTTTCTTTGATATAAAAGTTTGATATATCACCAAATAATGTCTCCCTTGTAGCATGACAAGTGTCAGGAACATTTTTGTACTTAAATGTTCCAAATTATGTCATCTTCGAAGGAGACGATTTCCGGAATGTGACTGATAGAAATTAGATTTACGTTGTGAATTGTTGTTTTATTGATAAAAGTTCATGTTCGATGAAGAGTAGCAACACTGTTAGCGTCTGTTTGTGCGTTAATATATTGTTTGTGCGTTATTATATTGCAACCCGAAATGTTACCTGTCGGCAAAATTTGTACTGACATGAAAGTACATATATTGACCATCCATCTCAAAGATTAACTCGTATAGTACCAAGACTACGTGGCTTATGAAATGTATTCACGTCTTTGAATTTGTTTGCAAAAATATGCAATATTAATTCCAAGTAATCAATAAATGCATTTCTATACTTAAATTCACTATCATGAGAACTATTTATGTACATTATTTCCTATCATAAACATGTGTCATTAATTCGAGTGTCTGATCACATCGATTGTCCGAACCATGATTAGGAGTGCAAGGAGCGTGGAACACTTTTGAAACCTTAAGCTTTATGTTTATTTTCACCGGGTTATATGTCTATTTGTAAAATATATCTGGTAATCTATATGAGTGGTTTATGTGCACGTTAGGACACCCAATACGAATTATTATTATCACCAATGATTACGTGTTTACACTACATTCACAAGCCATCGCCAATACACTAGTTTGTGAAAATAAAGGCCAGCCGACAAATTTCAATATTACTACAGATGGGATTCGTTCTAGGGAACAGTATATAACTCAACAGTTTCAGCTAATTTGTTTTATTTTTAAAATGCAATTTTAGTATTGATAGTTGAAACCCCTTTTTTATCTTATTGATATATCTAATTTACGTCCTATAATAGTATTATTTACGTTAATATTTGTGCAATTCATTGATTCATGAAGGAAATGCAGTTATTTGGACGATGTGACTGTTTTGAAATACAAAAGACTAGACCCACTTTCCCACTTAATGGTACAGTTATCCTATAAATAATTATCAGCTAACACGTATGAGGCAAGCTTGTCTATTTTCACTTTCATAACTCCATAAGTATGCATGTTTTTGTGTATTGTTTGTCAAGGGTAGAGTTTTGTCCTAATATCGCATCTGCATACAACGGTCATTAGCCATACCCGGTGTACAATGCCAGTTCTAATGTTTTTGACATACCCACTGACAAAATGAAACATAACTTCAATAATTCTTAATAATAAACAATATATAAATTGAATCCAAACCATGCAATAACTGATGAAACAAAGTTTCGATTATTACAAAACACAACAACAGCATCAACAACGCTGTATTATGTCAAAGTGTAATTTGGTTATGTTGGTCTGTTCCAATTAAAACGTATTAGCTTCATCATCATATCTTTTACAATCGAACCTCCGACATTCTTTAGAGAAACCTTGCCCGGTCAATCTTTAACACATACTTGTTAGTGTATTGTACGTTTGCTATTGTCAAGCAATCCTTGCATTCAGTACTTGACCGTATGGACTGCACTGCACTAAGTAATTGACGGATATGGAACTGTAATTATTGTTCTGATAGATTGATAAGCCGTCCTAAGAAGGATATCAGTAATGTACGAGAGGTGTTCAACTTATTTATGAACAGAAAATGAACATCAATATTGTGTTACTCTAACAATGAAATTGAATAAAAACTTTTATATTGTATAAAGTAGTGTATCAAGAAGTATATATAATAAGTGTAAATTGCCAATACGTTACGGTTAAATCATAATCAACATTAGGGTTGAGGGTGTTGTTATTTGGGTTTTGAAGGTCCGAAACTCGTAATTATTACGATTACATTTTTCTTCTTTAATCGTTGTTTTAGAATCAACCAGATGGAAAATTATATTGTTAAAGCATGAGAAGACTTCGACATCCACTGTTTGGTTATAATATATATCAAATTTATATTCTTAAGTTTTTTTATTTGGCGTTGTACATGGTGGCTTGAAGCTGAATCTGGACGAAACACTATGTTCTTGGAACAGTCATTAGGAACGATACGTAACATTTTTTTGTTGAAAACCTGATTTGAAACGGTTCGTACATAGACCACAGCCTTCAATTTCGTCAATTTGACATTGATTTTGATGTGCGTATTTCCATAACAACAAACCCAATGCCTTTCCATGAAAACGGCCGCGAACACACAATGCTGGACAAACATAAACTACTCCCTATCCCGGTGACCTTTTCTTAAATAGCATACCATAATCTAGCATAACATTTTTTAAGATTCAGCATTGCTTCCCCAAAATGAAACAATTTTTCCACATAATGTTGTTTATATCGCATTTCTAGATTCCAAGACTTTTGGTTGCGAAGCATGTTTTTCTTGATTTTCAGCGTAGGAACTTTGCATTTTCCAAGAACTATGCATTAAACTGTTTCGAAATAATGTCACTGATAGTTTCTATGGACACTCCCATCTGTGGTACTATTCCACGTTTTGCTAATGGATTCATCATGAATATCATAAAACCACTTTAACTTTATAGTGTAGGTTTTGGCAATGTTGGGCAATTTTCAATTTTGGTGCCATTTCACAATTACTGGAAACAGAACTTTAATAACACGTCTTACGACAAATGTTACTGATGTTCTCATTAAAAATGCAAAGTAAAAATTAACCAACACTTTCTTGATGCTTATAAAAGGGCCATTTTGTCTTAAAAACAGGAAAAACAACATCATCTACTAAATTGTTGTTTTAAGCTTTAACCAAATGAAATATACAATGTATGATGATCATATGTTCAACTTAAAACATTTTCTCGCATTTTTTAAAAAAAGATATATCAATTATTCTCATTCAATATTGCACAATCGGTGTTCATGTTTTGTTCATAAATAAGTTGAACACCTCTCGTATTCATCGAATATTCCAAGGTTGGTAGTGATATTTACTTGGTGGTTTGGTTGCTTAACTAATTTAGATAATTGTCCGGAGTTTGTCTTGAATCATATGCCTTAATGGTCAAATGTGTTTTATAATATGATTTGGAATTAATCAAATACGCGTGTCAATGTAGTAAGCATCTCTTTTCCTGATTTGTAATAAACGAAAACAGTACGAATAGCTAAGTAACGCATATATAAACGTCAGTTATGTAACTATAATGTTTTTTTTATCTGACCTATAGATCAAGAGTGCATGTTCTTAAACGGATCAGTGAAAATAACGACCCACAAACTATGGGCTGATGAATAGTTACAATGGTATGATACATGTATAACGCTAGACGTCCGTACTCAATTACCGATATGTCTTACATTGTTTATGGTCAATTGTCAAACTATGTTTACAATAATTACAATAAATGTCTCGCCCAACTGTACAACATGTTGGAAAAACGCATTTTTGAAAAATGTTGAAATGATGATAGATATGTCTTCGGCTGAAGATAAGTTCGACCGTGTGTATGTTATGTAATGGACATATTACATGTACTCCGTTAACATGTTTACTAAGTAGATTATTAATACATATTGAACTCTCTCGAGACAAATAAAAGCATTGGTTTGAACAATAAACCTTTATTGTTGTTCTGATCACGTGCAATGCGATCAGTGATTTTGTAAACATATTATCATAGCAGAATAACGACATTGTACAAACCAAAACATGACTGAACTGTTGATAATGAGAATTTCTGTTTTGGTCTTGCAAATTGTATTATCACATCATTATGTGGAATACATATTAGATATCTGCAATTCTTAGACTCGCACGTGGCCCCTGGGATTGTATATACACATTTGCCAATGAATGTTCCATTAATGGCTTTGTCTATACGATTTAGATAACAAATGATGCCCATACACATGTTTTCGTTAATATAAAGATGATTGAATAATATCATATTAGCACAATTTATGTTTGCGTTCGATGGGGAAAGTCGTACGCTTTATATTCGTTTAGTCCACTGCCATTTTAGCCAATGATTTTCTGGGGATATGCACGGTTTTACATTTAAGAAAAAATGTATCGACCTGATATGGTTCGACCAAAATACTTTCACGTTTCATAGTAAAGTTTCACATCAAAACTTCATGACGTTGGATTAATTACGATTCCTATGCTATCGCATGCAGTAATCCCATTCCATTTGGCGCTAGTGTCTTAGGCTGAGCTTTATACGAGGGATGTTTCATATATAATACAAGTGCCCCGCGCACGCGCGCTGGGTACTGAACAAGGTAGACCAGTTAATTGTTTTCGAAAAAGCTATCCTTCATTGACAATAACCTAAAATATTACTAAAATATGTCGGTATATAAAGCCAGGGTATTATTCTATTTAAGGTCCACTCACACCCACTGTGGTAAATTCAGAAATGAAGAGATAGACAAATCATGACGTTGCCCAGTTTTGAATGATCTTTAAATGGTGTTTGCATCGTAAGATTTATTGAAACTAGCCATGTGTCCTGAGTATTGTCTGATCCATGCTACGCACTTTTTGCGCATGCAAAATCGAACGGGGTATCCAGAATACACTGTTTTTTCTAAGAAAAACAAAATCAACCAAAAAACAACACATTTTTGAAAAAAATACGTTTAAAAAAGACTGAATAAATATTGAGCACATAAGATTTTTTCCTTATTTTATACATATTTAGAAAGCTGAAAACATTTTCAACAACCTTCTTAATTTCTACATGCATTATTTGTACATGCGACTACAAAATGTCAACTATGAAAAGTTACACGATAATTTCCATAGCTTAATTTTAACCATTATTTGCCCCATTGAGAATCTTTAATAAAGCAAATAAATTTTTCTCGACTACACCAATACACATGTAGTTTAAAATTGTTCATGCTGATGAAGCAAATGTTGTATTAGATATTTTAAGTTTAACATATGGTTTATTTCGAGAAACATTAGGCGTTATGCCCATGAGTTTACACTCAATACAATACATATACAAATACAATTACAATTACAAAAGTAAACTAGCATACTATCATTCACGCACACATCATGCATTCTGACAAGCAAACCCACACATTCACACACGCGCACACACACGCACGCTAACACACATGCATACACATGTCACAGGCATAGTTATGTATATTTTTGTCATTACATAGTGCACATAATTCTTCAAATAATTTATATATGCGATTCAAATATTGAACAATTAAATTCTACAATTATTACAAATTTATATGCCTTAAGTGAGGAGAAGATAATGCTACTCATAATAAGTATCTCCTATTTCTTAATTCAAAAGACTTATAAATGAACATTGAAAGGCTTTTGATAACAGTTTTATTTTCTGAGGTTAATAATTCAATAAATTTAGGTATATTGTAATTTCTTCTGTAATACTGTTTTATATGCTGTTTTCGTATATCATAGTATAAAGGACATTCAAACAGGAAGTGAAATTCATCTTCAATGACATTACATTCTTGACATTTTCTATCTTGGAAAGGTATTTTATTAGGCTTGTGCCATCGCCCCGCTTCTATTTCTAACCTATGTGAAGATACTCTTAATTGTGTAAAAGATTTTCTGAATTTTTGAACATGTATCATATCAAGGTAAGGTTGTAATCTAAAATCAGCTAACAGCACATAACATTTTGCTCTGGTAGAATTTTGCAGTTCAGATTTCCAATTTTGAATAAAAATATCTTTCAATCTTTGCCTTAAAGCAATTATAAACATGTCTTCGTCTCCCACCCCTTGAAAAAGCCACACATCATTAAAACCTAGTCTTTCTAAAATATGTTGTACTGATTTGGCCCAATTATTGCTCTCTGGATAAACCTCTATATCGTTTAACATCATTTTATATACTATTTTAACATATTTATTATTATCACACTGTATCACATGAAGCCCAAAAATGCAGTTTTATGCTACAATTAATGATAAGTCTATTTAGGCATGTACAGTGGCCTTGACTGGGGT
The DNA here is from genome assembly GCA_963678985.1 of Spisula subtruncata. Lineage (NCBI taxonomy): Eukaryota > Metazoa > Mollusca > Bivalvia > Venerida > Mactridae > Spisula > Spisula subtruncata. The sequence continues at coordinate 44,393,010 of OY787666.1, forward strand.
CTATAAAATGCACAATAACCACCTTAATATTTTATCGAAAATCCTGAAAATTTGCCAACTAGCACTAGAAAGTTTGCTTAACATATATCAATTTACAAAACTACAATAATAGACCGCAAATAAATTTTACAACTAAAGTTGCATTATTTATGAAACACCCCTCGTATAGCATCTGATGGCGCCCTGCTCTTCCGGGAAAGATGTAAGGATTATTATGATGTATGTAATGACTTTGGTGTGCACTCTATTACACTGCTCTTGTTTTAACAAAGATACAGCATAATATGTTTTACTTTTCTCTGTATGAATATATCAATCGAGATGTTTTGTTATGCGTATTCGTGGAAATTGTTAGAAGATGCTAAGTTGTTCAGTCAAATTCTCTCACATATTCATAGCATACTTCGATAAAATCTTCAAAAGTACTGTATAATTAGACAATGCTATGTATCTAATTAAGAAGTTATTGATTTCACGCGTAGTTAAATTTACCAATTTTCTAGGGCTCCATTAATATGTTCCACGTTTGAGACACAAAACACAAATCTATGTGCTGTTACAATTCACCAGTGTCTGGTATACATGTACTTTGTCTGCTGGTCCCAGCCATTAATGTCGTCAACATGGCTTGGAACTACCGGATTATGATCATTTCAAAATATCACCATTTGTTTCTCGTAGAAAACGACCATATTGTCATTCGTTTCAATAACAAGATCTATGACAAATAGCACACTGTCAATTATTTACTCACTACTGTGATTCTACGTGTCCTAGGCAATAACGAGCTGTGTTTGTCAACTACCAGCATTATGTGATACAATACAGTCGCGCCATGAAACAACGAATACGATTAACAATAGACGTTGATTTACGACTCTGGGGTTGGCTTCGAGTGTTTTATCATGTAGCTCATTAACAGTGACCTAAAGTAGAAGAATAAATACTGATAATGTCAATGCTGCATTGCTTGAATTGTGTTTTTTCAGATCATATTTATTTATTTATTGCTGTGTATCACTTGTCCTTTTTTTCTTCTCTCTGCAGCTCATTGGTTCACTATCATGTATACATTCTTACGTAAGCATGGGTCATAACACACCCATACACCTCACGGTACCGAATAATTTGATATTTCTACGGGGTCGAAATTTATGCGATTTTACGGCCAAAGGTCAATTGGCAGAATAGATCTACTCAGAATTGCACATCCATAGCAAAAATACTGTGGAACAGAAGCGTGTTTTATTTTAGACAAGGGTGCATGGCTAGATCCGGTGGTTAATATCAGTGATTTATAAAACGTCTGTCGATATGAAATTCAACACGAACTGTCTAATAAGTGTGAGGGGAACTCGCAAGCAAACAACGTGTTGATCGAACGGAATGATCAAGCGCGACAAAATAATTATTGAAGCAATTTGGCAGACACCTGGTCGACAAAATAACTGGTTGAAACGTTGTAATATAATTACCCATTACAATCAACTTGGTTGACATACTCGATTGTGTATAATTAAATATTTTGACAAACACTCACAAATCTGAAGAAATTGTAACACATTGGTGATATCTATTGTTGAATGATCAAAGACAAAGTTGTTTTTTGAAAGGGAAAACTGACCCCGACATAAACTTGTACTTCGTACATAACACACATTAATTTGGTTTAGTAAGCAACTGTGCAGATAGTGTTAACAAATATATGCTTCATGTAGGACCAAATTCACTTTGTAGCCACATAATAACAAACAAGAACAAAAGGTATTGTTGGTGATGGACATCGTCAGGAATAAAGTGTAAGGGGAGGGGGGTAAGAGAAAATCGGACAGGAAAGGCAGCACTCAACAAAAGTACAGCCACGCATAGACAATATAATAAACAAAAATTACGAGGCACAATGCCAAATACCAAATTAAATGAGCAAAATTAACCTAACTGCTGACGAAATCCCAGCCGTTGAAAGCTTGAAATCAATCCCCTGTAACCCTTTAACCCATTAAAGCATCATCTAACATTTCTCATTCTGAGAAACATACCCATCGAATACAAATACATGTTATTGGTATTTCTATATCTATTGCAAATCTATCGAACATGTTCAGAGATGTCTCATTATCTTACTCGTCTTATCTAATCGACCATCCTACTGTAATTAAGAGAAACCTCGCCCGGTCAATCCTTAACACACAACAAGTTTGTGTATTGGACTTTTACCATTGTCATTGACAAGTGAACCGATCATTGTTTTCAGTACTAGACCGTATGGACTGCACTGATAAATGGATAAGTATTGAACTGTCGGAGAAAACGTGTAATTATTGTCTTGATAAATTGATAAGTCATCCTAAGAAAGCCATCAGTAATCTAATATGAACTAAGGCATTGCCTATATGGGTATTTAATAAATATTAGATAACCGCTAGGCTATGTTTGTAGATATAGACACGGGCCCCAGTTGCTATGCATTATCCAAGGGAGATAACAAATGCATGCAATCATTGTGAATTGTAATCTTTATACAGCACACAAGTCAATCAATCAAATTGTCATAATTTGATTCCAATTCAATAAAATCAAAGACTTACCTTGTTGTACTGTATTGTAGTATTGTAGGCCTACTTTAAGATGGTTTATTTATATTCCGAATATAGATAATTTACAGCCTCCGATGTTTGTCTTTCGTCCTTATCCGCTTGGAAAATCGAAGATGTTATTACATAAGCAACAACATTTGGACCCTCCTAGTACACAAGTTTGTCCACCACAAATAATTAATGCACCAGTCAGTTGCATCCCCAGTTCCCCCGACCACAGGGATCCATGGCGGATAGCCAGGGAGACAGCCATGTTTTTACCACCCAGCTTCCCCCGCAAGGCAGGGGAAATTTAGGATTTATTCTGCGAAAACCAATAGCCTAAAGACAATATTTACCGGTAGATGTCAGGGGAAATGCGGGAGATTTTACCATCAGCTTCCCCCGCTGGCCGTAGAAGGGCTGTTGATTTCCCCCCGGGGCTGGGGTGCTGTGGATGAAACTTACTGGTACATAAGTCTTATACACACTGACAGTAACAAAATAATCTCATAAACATTGCTTTGACAAGCTATACATTGAGACATAGAATTGTTGATTTGCATTGTTCAGTTGTTGACATGGAACGAATTGTAGCCTACTTACGTTCAAGCATCTGATATGATCTGAGTGTTGATATCATGGTAAAACTACGTAAAAATGTCTATTAAAGACCAATTTCCTCGGAGATCGAGTACTGTCATGATAAATCGGCTAATTAAATGAAAATTTCACCTTCATTTTTGATGTTTCTTAAAACATCTTCCATGTGCAACGGGCGCATGGAAATCTCGCAAACGCTTGCAATGAATTGGCTAGTGACACGGTCCACGGTCATGGGGAGTAGAGGTATTTCTAACTTCTCTTTGTTTTTTAAAAAAAGTTAGTTTTATTTATTACACATTTTTAAAAAAAAATAAATTAATTGAAAGAGAACGATAGGCTCAACCGTTTACAGCTTACTATTTTTTTATTCCAAGGACCATTCACCTCGGAAAACTGCCTGAAATGTTTGACCGGAAATAACTTATTTTGAAAACATTAGTACCTGCTGAGACTCAACGAAGATACGCATGTCACCCGTATTACCGGTCTGTGTATTTTCAATAGCCTGCGCTACGCGCAGGCAATTAAATCCCCTATTAATCGAATATGCCAAGGTTGGTAGCGCGGGTTCCCTCGCCTTGATCCCGTATTGATATATTATATTGATATTTCAGGGTCTCGATGTGCAACTTGTTTTACGATCTACATTGTATGACCTATTCGGTCATGGAATCCGTTCTGTGTCAATCAGTGAAAATCCGCTGTCACCGTTTATATTATCTGTTTTAGTTACGGTTCCCTGATGACACCAAAAAAACATGCATAAAACTGCGACATTCAGCATTATATAGCATCTCTCTTAATGGATGTTACATCGATAATGTATTTCCATTATATTTCATTTCATCATGCTTCGGTTTGAGATTACTGGTCCATAAAGAAATTAGAGAAATTATATTTTTGTCTTCTGAATAAAGTTTGATATATCACCAAATAATGGTTCCATGGTAGCATGACAAGTGTTAGGAACATTTTTGTACTTAGATGTTCCAAATCTTGTCATTTTCGAAGGAGACGATATCCGGAATTTGACTGATCGAAATAAGTTTTGCGTTGTTAACTGTTGTTTTAAAGATAATGTTATAGCTACATATTTGAGGAAGTGTTGCAACACTGATAGCGTCTGTTTGTGCGTTAATTAACATATGACATATGTTGGAAACATTTGTACTGACATGAGCGTACATATATTGACCATCCATCTCAAAGAATAAATCGTATAGTACCAAGACTACGAGGCATGTGAACTGTTATTACTACTTTGAATTTGTTTTCAAAAGTATGCAATGTAAATTCCATGTGATTCATCAATGAATTTCTGTACTAAAATTCCCTGTCAATGAAGTCTTTTTAATAAAGATTAATTCACCTATGCATTAATCTAACTTATTACGGCGGAATTTCACGGGATCTCCGGGTATTATATACACATGGTGCGTTTATCGCTACCCGGCGACGCTATCGTTTCCATGGTAATTCTCGCGAGAATACGATATTCACTGAGCGTGAACTCACATGATTGCCACGTCGGCTCACTTGCTTGTTCGGCAGCAAACGACGAACTTTAAAGAAAATTAATTAAAACTTTGGCTATCTAGCAATACTTTATGATGCCGGGTCGAGGACAAGGTGCAAAGAGAAGGCGCGGTGCAGAAGCAACGGGGCCGAGGACTAGGGCCAGTGCTAAGCGAGCTAGACCGGCGGTGGATGACGGGACGGAGCCAGCGAGAGGTATAAATCATAACGTTATAGATTTTAATGAAATTATTTGTGAGGCTCAGGTTCATGCGGAACAAGACCAGGTTAATGCTAGTTCGAACAGTAGCATCACTAATACTAGTCCCGTGGAGACCCGTATTTTGTCCAACGCCGGTAATGCTCAGACCCTGCCTCTAGGAAATTTAGATGTAGGGGCGTTTCCATATAACGGTACATGTTTGCCGCCTGTAATGCAACCCAGTGCTAATATGTTCACGTTTAATGAAACACAAAATGTTGAAAACATGCTTTTTGAAGGTCACGAGCTGACACGTGTCGCCCAAGACGATATTACGTTACATGTACCGCCTACTCTAAAACAAAAAATCTGTAAAGGCGAGTACGTCAATCTTTCTTTGCTCATAAAGGGTGCGGTGGAACTGGCCGAGCTATATTCCGGTAGTACGCTCAAATTAAATACCGACGGTACGATTGCCGTCCGGCCCACGGTATGTAAAGATGATATCGGAACTATTGAACGCTGGACAGACGCGTTTATTGTCTATATGTCTATCTATTTGTCCACACACCCCTCAAAGATACATGAAATGTTGCACTATTTTTATGTTATACGAGAATGTGCGTCCCGCCAGGGGGGACAATTTTGGAAAATATACGACCAGCAGTTTCGCCTTCGTCAGGCCACCACACCGTCGTCGTGGTCGGTGATTAATCAAGGCTTGTGGTCTAGGTGTTTGCCTTCAATGCAAGATACATATAGGTATAAACAATTTGGGGTCGAGTCGCGGAAGCATGGTCAATCGCAGAACATATGTGTAGCTTTTAATAAAGGCTCATGTAGCTGGCCGAGTTGTAAATATAACCACGCATGTATTAATTGTGGCGGCACGCATAACATAATGAACTGTCACACAGGTACTCAGTCAGGTCCTTCACGTTTCGGGTACCAACAGGGTACTTACGGTCAATCGCAAACATATAATGCGGGTCATAATACCCAACAAGGTTTTACTGGAAATCCCTTTCGAGGCCGCCGCCCATACAGAGGGCGGGGATATAACCAGTACCGTGGTCAACGCGGCTCATATAGTAAATAATAACATACCGTCGCTTATGAATAATCCGACGAAATTAGCTCCTTCACCTATTAATATCCAATCTTTAAACCACTGGTTGTCTGATTACAAATCCCGTGATGCACTAATACTATTAGAAGGTTTTACACACGGCTTTCGTTTAAATTATACTGGTCCACGTGGGACACGCTTTTCAAAGAATTTGGTGTCGGCTAGACAATTCCCCGAGATTGTCCTACAAAAAGTACAAAAAGAAATCGATGCCGGTCGTGCGGCTGGCCCGTTTACCGTTAGTCCGATGAAAAACATTCAAATATCTCCGATCGGCGTGGTACCAAAGAAAACACCCGGGGAGTTTAGGCTGATACATCATCTTTCTTACCCAAAGGGGGTCATCGATCAACGATTTCATTGACCCGAAATTATGTTCGGTTAAATACACAGAATTCGACCAAGCAATTCATATCATTCAGGAACTGGGAAAAAATTGTTACTTGTTTAAATCGGATATAAAAAATGCATTCCGTTTGCTACCAATTAACCCACAGGATTTCGAACTATTGGGATTTATGGTGGAGGATAAAATTTTCTTCGATAAGGCTCTTCCATTCGGCTGTAGTATTTCCCCGAGTTTATTTGAAAAATTTTCAACCTTCCTTGAGTTTTTGCGTTAAAACCAAAATGAAATCGGGCCACCTAATACATTATCTAGACGATTTCCTAGGGGGCGAAAAAACGTACAAGTCTTGTAAAGAGTTGATGGTGTTATTCAAATCAATTATGGACAACTTGGGCGTTCCGCTAGCGGACGAGAAAACAGCAGGCCCGACCCAAATTATTATTTTCTTAGGTTTAGAGCTAGATTCAATAAAAATGGAGGTTCGGATACCTCTCGATAAAATAACGGAAGTCGTTCAAAAAATCGAGTTCGTTCTGTCGCAAAAGAAGGTTTGTTTGAGGGTCATATAGTCACTTATAGGGTCTTTGAACTTCTGTTGTCGGGCAATTCCTATAGGTAGGCCATTTTGTAGGCGCCTTATAAATGCCACATGCGGCGTAAAACATATGTATCATTACGTGCGTGTTAATAAGGAAATGAAATCTGATCTCAAAATGTGGATGCGTTTTTTCAGTGGACATAATGGTGTCTCAGTCTTTCACGACCGTTTTTGGGTGTCTAATGATGACGAGCAATTTCATACAGATAGCGCGGGTGCTATAGGGTTTGGTATTTGGTTTAAGGGGCATTGGTGTAACGCGAAATGGCCGGACGTGTGGCATAAAAATGGCTTTACCAAAGACATTACAGTGCTTGAACTGTTTCCTATTGTCGCGGCAATTTTTATTTGGGGTAATGAGCTACGTAACAAGAAAATTCGTTTCTACTGCGATAATCAGGCAGTAGTCCATATATTAAATACCATGACCTCTAAATCACCCGCAGTCATGATGTTAATGAGGGTATTTACGTTACAATGTTTGCATTATAATTGTTGGGTAAAAGCTTCACACATCAGCGGGGCAAAAAACGAAATAAGTGATTCACTATCTCGTTTTCAGTTCTCACGGTTCAGGAAGCTAGCTCCAGAGGCGGATCTATATCCATCGGTAATACCGAACTTTCTTTGGAACATCTTCGAAGCAGATCTAAATACTTGGCCAGTGCAGGAATAGCGGAAAATACCGCTTCGACCTATTCTACGGCAAGGAACAAGTTTCAGTCATTCAGGGGCTCGTATAACTTACCAAATAACTGGCCACTCCCTTTAAACGAGGTGGTTTTGTTCATTACGTATTGTTTTGAAAAGGCCTTGTCAGCTAGAACAATAGCAACATATATTTCTGGTCTGGCTTTCTTTCATAAAATTAATAATTGGCCAGATTTTTCTCAAGCCTTTATTGTCAAAAAGCTATTGGACAATATACGACACAAGATGGTTCAATATGGTAACTATGAGGACAGATCCGGCATCAGATAGCATCCAGTCTTCATGGAATTCACGTATAGGAACTCTTCGTGTGCAAGGTGATTCTTACGTACGGGAATAATGCTGATAATGTGTTTTTGTGTTGTGATTACCATGGTATCAGTGTTAATTATGATAATATTAGTGTTTTATATGATGTTCTTAGTGTCGTGAATGTGTATATATTAGATGCTGAAAAGGAAAAGACATGAAGCCTATAATGCGAAGTTCAGAAAGTACATTTGTAGCAAAGGACGTGATAGTAGTCGTTCTACCAGTGACCAGAACTGTGTCTTAACGGTGATTTAATAGCCAATAAACAATTAATAACCATATCTAGATATAGCACTTGCCTTACTCATGCATTTATCTAATTATAGTAGATATTTTATCATTTATTACATACATTGTCATGTTGGCGTAAAATTCTGTAGTGGGGATGCAACCGAGGGCATATCTATTATTTTTATTAAAAATGAATCAATACAAAACATATATTTTGCATTTCCATGGGTTTTCTCTCGGTTTCGACAGCTGTTACCAGTCGAGACTGAGGTTCCTGTGGTTACAAAATTCAGTCACTTGACTGTAGTTTTTTATGAGCGTTTAAGACTTGTCCGAGCGTTGACTCAACTAGAAAAATGGCATCTCTTAAAAGGTCTCATCTGTTTAGATAAGTCACATTTGGTTAAAATACATACTTACTGTAGACATGGTTCTTTATATGGTGCCTGGAGCGTACCTGGTTTAATTACGGGGTACCTGGAGCGTACGTCCCGGTATTTTATGGGTACTCGGAGTGTACTCGGTATTTTATGAGTACCTGTAGCGTACTCGGTCTCTTTTATGGGTACTCGGAGTGTACTCGGTATTTTATGAGTACCTGTAGCGTACTTGGTCTTTTTTATGGGTACTCGGAGTGTACTCGGTATTTTTATGAGTACCTGTAGCGTACTCGGTCTCTTTAATGGGTACTCGGAGTGTACTCGGTATTTTATGAGTACCTGTAGCGTACTCGGTCTCTTTTATGGGTACTCGGAGTGTACTCGGTATTTTTTATGAGTACCTGGAGCGTACTCGGTTTCTATGTGTAATCGGAGTGTACTCGGTTTCTTGTTACAGTAAATAAATGTTAAAGTTTGATAATAAATCTTATATGCCCTCGGTTGCTACCTTGCGTAAGGCGTTTTCACCTCTAACAGCGTTACCTGTTAGAGTACAAGTCAACATGGCCATTCTTCGCCACTTTAATTTAATTCATAATCGCAATAAGGCAAGCCTATATATATTACATGTATTATAAACAATATTCGCTAGTCATTTTGTATATAAAGATAATTATAAAATTAAATTGTTATTACTGCTGCCAGTTGTTGTTTTGAAATTTTATCTTGGAATAATAAATATACTGAGTTCCAAAAGTTCTGCATCTTAATTAAAAATTCATTTTTTTTGGAATAGTTAACTTAAAAGAATTTTTTAGGAACACTGTTCATTAGCGTACCCTTAGTGTTTATGTTGAACCTATTTCCGTTGGATTTTGTCACGCTTGAATGATCACACCATCGCAAATGGTAAAAACGTCTATTCAAGCATAATTTTGGTTCTTCATTTTCGACTTTATTTTTACTTCTAATTTACTTGGATCGTGTCTGTGTTAAGAAAAAACACAATAAGTTGGGTAAATAAGTTAGAAATGAACGCTTAATTTAATTGCAAAAATGGATAATGGTGAACGACTCGTGTATATAAGACGCTAGAGGCTGGAGTTTCACTAAAAATACATTGTGTCGAACTAAATTGACATGTCTCTATCATAATAAGACTGTTGTATCATCATCGTCCGAAAAAAACTGTATATGACGTACCACGTGACAACAGGTCAAGGGTCAATGCCGCTTACCTAGACAGGTAATGCTGCTATATTTTTGCACCAAGAACAACGGCATTGTTGTAGCTTAATTGTAGTCCACCCAACATTAAAATTATGGGAAACTTGCTTTAATGTTGCGTTGTTTATGTCAAGGAGGTTGTTTCTTAAAATCTGGCCTGTTGTACAGACTCTATTGCAACATCAATAATTGTCTATGGTCAAAGAGAGATCATTTTCGGTATTTATTTACGATTATTACCTCCCTTCCACTACAAAATAGTAGTTTATCGTTGTGTATACTTTGGAATCGTGGGGTGGTGTCACATGTTGTTTAATTATGGATCGATACATATCTTCAAATCGATAACTGTCATGAATTTATATCAAATACACATCGCTCTACACATGCGCACTTGAATGATCATAAATAAGTTGGAGATTCTAGTAAAAAAGACACACCGTATATTGGATGCGGAACTTTTGGAACTCAGTATATGATGTTTTATCGCCTGTCATAAACATGTGTCATTATATGGAATGTCTGATCACATCGATTGTCCGAACCATGATTATGAGTGCGTGGAACACTTTTGAAACCTTTAGCTTTATGCATATTGTTACTGCTATACAATGGTAACACCGGGCAAATACTATGTCAACTTGTAAAATATATCTGGGAATCTATGTGAATGATTTTGATGTTAACATTTTAAACTACCTACGCAAACCACCGCCAACATACAAATATGTGGCCTACCATCTATACAACACAGGGGATGAGTCCAAGGAAAAATCAAACAATTCAACAATTTCTGCTAATAATTTATAGAAATAAGTGTTTGTTTGGTTGGTGAAACGCGTTTTTCCTACTACTGTATATATTATTTAATTTCGATGCCATCTTATCAATATCACCAAGGATAAGTTAGAAAATGTCAAGAACATTATGATACAAATATATATTATATAGTTTGCCAATGGTAAATATTGTCTTACTATCGCATCTGCGAATCATGGTCATTTTGGCATACTTAGTGTGTGTAAGTGTCTTATCCAATCGACCGTCTGATAGTAATTAAAAGACACCTCATCCGGTCAATCTTTTACGTACAATTGTCTTGTGTATTGTACTTTTGAAGACGGTATTGACAAGTAAATCCATCTTTTCTTGACCGTTTGGACTGCACTGATAAATGGATGAGTATTGAACTGTGAGAGAAAACGTATAATTGTTGTCCTGATAGATTGATAAGTCGTCCTGAGAAAGCAATCAGTAATACATTGATCGAATATTCCAAGGTTGGTAGTGACGATATGACCATTACAATCACAGTTGTCCATCACATGTTCTGAAATATTTGATCAAATTATTTTGTTTGCTATAGGAATTCTATATTTTGGAACGCGGACACATGGTCATTGATTTGCATAAATAACCAAAGTACATATTTACATATATACTAAGCAAAACAGCTAACCGAACGCTTATGTTTTTTATAAATATTTGTAGAACTATCCATATGAATGTTCTGAAACTTGGCCTGAAGAATAATCCAAACATAAGAAGGCTGGTGGTAAAATTTAGTCAACATATTTAATTTGCATCATCGTCAAAATATGTATTTAATGACATCACCCATCAAGATGAAATTCTCAAAATGTACAATTAGCATATTTTATGAATGAGCAGCGGTTTTTACCGTATAACTTTTTTATATATCTATATTTTTGCCAGAAAATTTGTGTACTTGTTATTTACGATCTTGAGGTGCGTTGTAAGCAATTTTATTGTCAAAAATGCGAACCGGAAGTTCACGGAACCATGAAATAACAGAACCATACATATAAACTTGAAATTCATGACTAAGCATTAAATAATGAAATAATTTAGGTTTATTCCATACACATTAAAGACTAATCGCCAAATCAATAAAATAAACACATTTAGTAAAACTCGATATAATGCAATTTGTTCACAAAACATGGATGTTTTAATTTTTCAAAATTATGATATTAATTTTCAATGGTCAATGGGAGGTAATTTGGTAGAATATCTTTTGTGTGGATAAATGAGCATAATTATTGACTTAATTGTGGTTTGATTCTGAGTATTTTAATATTTATTTTTGATTCCGTTATCAGAATATACACTTAAAACAATATTTACTACCAAAGCGGACATATAGCTGCATTAACAATCTGACGAACACCTGATGAACGCACTTCAAAAAATGTCCAATATACTGAATGGAGAGAAAATACGTTTTTTCAAACACATGCAAAACAGTCCTCAGGACTAATATGTATCATTTTTTACAGTCAACGTGTTTCACTTATGCATGACAATACAGTTGTATGGGAAAATGTATGGAATGAACTTAAAAAGAAGTAAAATTATGCAAGAGTTATCCCACTTTAATTTACTATTTTTCTTTGCTCCTGTTATTCCCAATATACTGTTTTAGATATTTTTATGTGTATTGGTATTCTGACACACGTGAAATAAAAGGAACTTATGTTTGTGATAATTTAAATCTGTGTAAAACTGATCTGTCTGATTGATACCCTCCAGGGAGCGTAATGACCGCTCTTGCGCGGCCTACCTTTGATAAATGCGCCATGTTTTTGATAAAATATTCTGTTTTTTCCGACTAACAAACACCCATGCTACACAACATGCACAAAAACTCGTTCAATTCGAGAGCAATCGATCACAACGTGCAAAAATATGATTTGAAGCTTTTTTGGTTATGGATGAGTGATTTGGGCATGTATTTTTATGTGGTAAGCTGCATCAGGTGCACAATCTATATTGAAATAACTATGCAAAATTTTAGGTTTGTACACTTACAGGATACTGAAATATTCAAATTTAAAAAGCGTTCGGTTAGCTGTTTTGCTCAGTATACTTCGGTTTTGACATCACGATTGGAGATGTTTCGGATTGCGGAGTTTTTTCATATTACATTGTATAAATGCCGAGCATAGCCTTTATTTGCCTTTTTTCCACCTGCGATGAGACAAGTACCTGTGACGATATTACGGCTACAGAAGGCCGATAACCAACCAACCAACTTTAAATTTCTACTGAAATATGGCAGAAATATATATGTTCCTCCACCCAGATTTTAACCCGGGTCACTTATCCACACACAATATGTTTTATTGATACCCCAAAAATGATTGATGGTTTTGTATTACATTACAGCATTTCTTAAGTTGTTTTGTTGGGCTGGTCAGTAATTGCATTGTAATTCATTCAATCAATTGATATAAATCTACTTATAAGAAAACAACCTTCTTTATTCTAAGCATGGACGAACAGACCAATACAATATCTGAACCTCGCCTTTTCCATCAGCGTATCATCGGATAGTTAAGGCCATTCATTACCGTTAATGCCTGTAAAATACTTACAACCTCATGCTTGAAATTGCTCATTTCTACACGATTGAATGGATACCACCCACCACTATCTCTGATGATCAGATTCAGCCAAGTTAGTGTGCTTTCTTCGAATAAGAAACAAGAACTATTGGGAATGACGAATTGACAAATGCGCAGCTACCCTTTAGAATAGTATGTCAGTCTTCCAGTAAATATTAAACTTATCGACTCTTTGATAGACATTAAAAGGGCATTACAAACGAGGCGATTTTCAAGTCGATATATAGTGCCCACCAACAATAAGTATACACTTCCTGAAAGATGGTGAATAATAATTTGTTATAATATCTGTTTATTGGACTGTCAAAATCACAGTAATTTCTGAAACTACAGTTGCTAAACGAGTAAAAGAATGTGATAGAAATAAGATGAAAATGTTCTGAATTCAAATAACCATTGTGTCAGAGGGGCTGCGTTTTCTGTCTTTTTATGACCAAGTTGCCTGTTACATCTTGGGTAGCAATCAATGTATTGTATTTACACTTGATGAACAAAACTACTCCTGGTCTTCAAGAACATTGGTCATTGTCTGTTCTGCAAGAAGTATTATACTGGCATGCAAATGGGAAACTAACCTTTGTATGAATATTTTTGGTGGGCACTGTATATGATAAGACGCATGCGTGCAATGACCGCTTAATAGACTTGTTTAAAAAATGTATAGGGCGCTGTATGGTTATTTCAATATGTTTTATTACGAAAGCCAAGTAAGACTTCAAAGTTAACATACTAATGGGTTTCTTCTTCACAATATGGTCTTAATTATAAGAAACCCGTTTGTGTATGTATGATTATATTCGAACCAGAAGCCTAATTTGCGTTTGTACTTTGTAGAGATCGTCTACACATACGTATCTTTCCAATACTAATACTATTCAACTGAGCAATATATAAATAAGGTCGTATATTACCACTTCCATTCAATGATAAACATTTCAGGCAGACATGTTTGTCACGACAAAAGTATTTCTGGGTTCGTTAATAAAGGGTTAAATTAATCTATTGTATGGTGTATACAATGTTTAATGACTTAGCATCATTCATTGAGCATCATTGGAGACGGACATAGTATCCTTTGGATAAAATGAATAATTATTATTGTTCATTCAATAAGAAATGCGAATTAGGAAACTACACCGCCTCTGGAAAGAATAGCTGGGATTACAGTTAATCAAGTTACACCTAGTTACACCTAGATAAACATAATTTACATGACGGACGAGCTGATGCCTATAACAGTTTACAGATAACTTCGAACGAAAAACATATCATAATATTTTGGTAATCGACTGTTTGTGTGATTGTGATATTTTGATTGCATGTCAAGGTTTAAATAAGACTTTTTGTTAACTTGAGAGGTGATCCAGGAATTGTAGGATTTTTCCATCACTTCTTACTCATTACTTACACCTTAATGATATTTATATTATATGCATAACAATGAATAATCTATTTACAGGTGGAAACATAATGTCGTTCTTGTGGGTGAAACTCATACACAAGTTGTCATAGAAACAATATACCATATATGCGAGTCACACTTATATGTCGTTACCATCCTTATCAAAAATACATGGACAAACTTCATAATGAGAAATTCGAACTAAGAAGGCAACACTTAACTTAAGCAGCTGAGCACAGACAACATAAACACATCAAATATCACAAATACACTACACAATGCCCATATATAACCAAATGAGAAAATGAAATGTCAAAGTCCATCAGGTCTGTTAAAAAGCTGAAAAACCTAAAGTTTCAAAAATATGAGCCAAACCAGTGACATCAAGTGACAAGACAAGGCATAACCAGTATTGGATGCCGGATGATCCCAAAATACCATGCCAAAAACTGCGAAATCCAAGGAGGCATCACTCAGACTATGTAACTATGACTTGACCTAGTTACATTTACCGGGTGATCCCAAAATGCCGTGTAGAATCGACAGCTGTACCTAGTTACATACCTTATTACAGTTGCGGAACGTCATACATTTTGTATTTCGTGGAATGGCTTCATCGGTTGTGTCTGTACGTACAAGGAATTCACCGTTTTATCATGAAATGAGATGATTACCAACCACGATGAGGTACATTAATCACTTCTATGTACGGATTTGTTCACTAATGCTGGGATATGGACATCAATATCTGACACAATGTGATAGGACAAGGGTCTCGGTAAGCATTAAATGATGACAATCACGAGGACGATGATTAATGACCGGGGTTTCGTTTCGGAAAGTTTACTTCTTCTAACGATAACTAAATGTGAAGTAAAGATGTCATTCCCGGAACACGTTTTTCAGTGAGACACAAGTTTGTGATCGCCAAAACTCAGTGCAACATCATATATCTACATGTTCTGATAATGCCTTTTAGTGAATCTCTCCTTATATACAGTAGGATATCTCAATTTGTTTTTAAGATGCGCATGTTCTAATCTTTCAAAAGACCTGCGGGCCTAGCCGTGTCATTAAACCGTTCCGATTAAAAAAATTATTTAAATTAGCTGCTAGAGTTGACGATAACAAACACGTTGAACTACATGTTGACAAAGCTGATTTCTGTGTACAGTTGGTTGGGTTGAGTGCTACCTTCCCTGTCGGAAGTATTTATTTTTTTATATATCATCCTCCACGATCGCGTTCTAACAAAATAATAAACAGCGCTCTTAATTTCGCATTGCGCAGATGTTTGTTATTTCCGACTGCATGTTTGTTTTTATATTCTCTATTTGCGAGACATTGAAACCACATTGTAATTGTTACAATTTGTGTCCTGAAGGAGTGTCCCACTGTAATGTTGAGACATACGACACAATACCGTATTGATTTTGAACACCAGTTATTAAATACGTGTCTATGACATGCTTGATGATGTTTAGTGTTCTTGGTAATGTATAATTTTGTGTATCTAGATCTACATATCCCCGTATAAAATAATCCAATATTGCAAATTGTTAAGGACTGAGCTTTGGCGTTCGTCTTTGAAACAATGCTCTATCGACATACAGTGGTAGTCTGCTAGGCACCGACATTCCTAAAGGATATGAGACTGTAAGGCAGAGGATGCAGCACACAACTGAACCATCCGAGCACAAAAAACATAAATCTTACCAAATATGAGACCTAATGTCATATCCGAACGAGAAAATGAACAGCAAAATGAAATCTGACATGACATACATCCTTAGACAAAATTCAAGATTGAATCGTCGATACCCTTAATAGAAAATAATAATTTGTTTCGTTTTGAGTTGTCATTTGACACGTGTTTAACTAGCTTCACGTGTGAGTAATTTTATCCATTAATATATATAAAAGTACCCCACGCACGTCTTGAATGAATGAAAATAACAGAATTTGAACTTATAGAGCAATGTAGACTATACATTACTAATTTGACCGAATCAGAAACTCCTAAATATATGCACTGTCAATTTTTGAATATCAGTTTTAAAACGAAAGTTGCTTGTTAAATATGTTTTACTCACTTTTCGTGCAAAGTATCAATCTACATCAATGCTTTGTCCGAACATGGTAATAGGATTCAAACACAATTAAATAGATGTTCTTTTTCAGCATACACAGGTATGTCTTCTTTCTGTCCCGTAATTTCAGCTCATGGCTTCTCAAAAATATCTTGACGTTTTCATTTAGCAAACATATTTAGGCTTTCTTTTTTGAATGGTATTAGGCTTTCACCAACACAGTTTAATGTTTTCCTGTTGTGATTTATTATGTATAAAACACGTGTTAGGACCGTACAGTACATCGAAAACTTACTAACGTACATACATATTGACCAACTTATTTTTGTTTCGTAAAATTGTGATTGAAATGTATGCTTATTACTTTAAATGTATTTTGTAAGAACAACAACGAATATTCAATTATTTAACAAAGAATAGGAATACTTTTTATGAACATCATGAACGTTAAAACATTTTACAATGTCATGTGGTTTACAAAAGATTTATATTTAATATTCATATATGCTGATTTGATAACGGAATTGAGGAACAGAAAATTTCAATATGGAATCTTGAATTAAATGTCATAAATTCTTCAACATCGATTTGTTTAATCTAGTTCTGGAACATGTTGAAAACGTCATTAGGGACTTTGTTTGTGACAAATTACTGTTTTAAGAAAAGAAAATTGAATCCAGAAATGTCAATGCATATTATCATTGTTAATCTACTCCGTAGTCTATGCAAGAACACAATTATGAACTATTGATGTCTTAAAATGGTGGTGCAATACTAAGTTATTATCGATTGTTTTCTCAATTTACATGCACTACCTATTCAATAATACGATGCTCTAGATATTCTGGATATAAACTGTGATATGGAACTCATCTGGTTTATAAGTGTTTTCCAGTTTTTTTTAAAAAATTAGTTCAGCTCTTCACGTAATGGGCTTACAGCCCAGCATTTATGTAGAATAAGGTTTGACCGTGTTCAAAACTGTTAAGATAATTCAGTCGTGTTACATTGGATATGGACAAAATTCCCTCTGGTTATAATCATATCATAGCAGTGAGGATTATGTCCAGTGGGGATATTGTTCTACAACATTGAATTTATAAACAGAAGCATTGTCCTATTTATTGCGTTCTTCGTATGTTATGTTCACACGTACATGGCAATGCATCAGAGAGACACTCGTTACATGTATAATCACACATCTTGATATCCTTGACAATAAAATGATGTATCATTGATAGTAAGGATCTCCACTCATTATCCCATTTGTCATAGCAAGTCACGAGACCATAATGTGACTTAAAGTTCACGAATTATTTCGTGTCTCTTGTTGCTGCAATACCAAACACTTTATCAACGACATATACACCGCTAAATCATCGATAAAGGTCAACACAATTTCTTTGCGGAATTTTCAAACATTTTATACGAGGGGAGGGTCAATGTTTAAGGTTAACTGTGCAATATTGTATCAGAACATTAAGACAAAACGTGAACGGCAGGTAGACATTATCCATGCCATTTGAGTCTTAACCAGTGGATTATCAGCAACCACGATCACCTCGATTGTGTGTCGATGCATACCAAGTTCATTTAAAGAAGAATTCGAAATTTAGTTGCAAGTAATTTTAATTTTATTTTAATAGCTACACATCATTTACTACTTGTATATCGTTAAAGCCTACCTATTGTTAGACGAACATGGTTATTGTAATAAAGCTTTGTTGACCCTCAACACATATAGAGTAGTATTTTGCTACGAGAAAAATCCGTTGACCTGCGATTGACTGATATATGTTTCTGAAAGCCACGCGTGTTATTCATCCTTAATATAAAGATTACGCTTTTACCCCAATGTCCATGAATTGTCCGGTATGGTAATAAAGTAACAACGGATATCCAACTGTAAAACGTGTCGAATCTTTGCTTAAAGGAATATTAGTTACAAATAAAATGTTTAACGAAACATAAAGGGTTTTAAAGGATTATGGTATGAAGACATAAGAAGATTGTTTCGCCATTAGCATTGATATATCGCGTTGAAATTGTGTCCAAACTAAGTTTGAACGCGAATTTGTCTTCTGTTTTTCATTTTCAATATTTGAGTCCGATTTACTGTACTGATCAAACATTCACAGTTTGCCATTTTCCTGCGCTGTTTTTACATTAGATATGCATGTATAAAAACATTCATATTAACTGTGTACATATGATTTATCCCATCACTTCCGGCAAATCTCGACCAACTCACAGGGCTACGAATAAACTTTGCTTTATTTGGTCAAGACGTTGACAAAAATCGCTACATGCTTAACGTAAATCAGGCTATGGCTTCTCTTTTCTCATACCCCGTGGCGATAAAGTGCATCATAACAGAGTAGTTAAAGGTGATTAATATAAGTAGGAAAATCTCCATGTATATAATTTGTAGAAACTAACGTATAAAATTTAGAACATAGTCGTAAATGAAGTTCAAACAGTAGTTGCTCTTCATTACCAACCACGAAACACAATGCTTATTTGTTTTATTAGCGTTGGCAATGAAAGCAAATCCTTTGTTTGGCAAGTTAGTAGTGTGTTAATTTTGTTGTTGATTTCATTACCACAATAAATTTGGGATTGGGATCTGAACTCATTGTGGTTCTTAGTTGTACTATACATTATGTGTTAACTGTTGATCAATAAATAACGTTAGGCTTGGCAAATGGTATCTTCTCGGGTTAGTGGCCCGTGTCCGGATATGGTTTATTATAATTTTCCATTAGCATCCCGATGCGTCGGAACTAGCGCCTCCTTCACTTTTCTATCTAATTGGAATACAGCTTCCTCATTAGTTCCTGTATGCTGTGAGTACAGACCAAGATGTGCGTCTTCAATAAGTGTTTGTTTGCTGTACAGGAAGCATTTACCTTTCTCACACGTTTTGTTAGAATATCACGCCGCCTACAGTATGGCCATTAGAAAAGGTTGATAACCTTGCGGACAACGTGACTGTCGTAGTACACTACGAACCCTTACTGTCGACTTGAAACACATACTGGACCTTCATCAACGTATGTTTTCATGTTAAATGCCGATTACGTAACACAACTATATGATCAACTGTCGCTGGATTAGCATCTCGGAACAATCCTTTTGCGTCTATTTATTTTGCATCTATTGCCTGAGACTATGCATTACTTTGACGACCATATTCTTAAGTGTCCCCTATTACGAGAAGATTATAAAATGGCAGAAAAGCTACACATGTGTACCTTAAATGTTTTTATTGTTTTTTTATACGCTCGGTGATACTTTGATCTTGAGTAATGTTTGGCTTGTTATTTTGTGTATTATACAAGTTGCATTTGCGATGAAATGCTATACTTCTACAGCAAGCACTTAATAAAATATATTCTTGAGGACGTGTCATCTACACAATCACAACCCTTACAGTGCTTTTTATAGTATTTAAAGTTAAACAATTTCAATCCTGACTTTGATTCTCTCTCCGTGTTATCATTTAGTTTTTTTCATGTGTTCCTAGTGGTTTATGGTTTGTAATTTCCTTTGTCGGAACTTGAACATCCACACACGTTTAAATCTTATTTCCTTAAAAGTGTTTTAGAACAAAAATGAAACAACTATGTTTAAGATTGATAGAAGAATGACATATGAAATTTTTTATACACATTTAGTTCAAGCTTATGTTTAGTCCAAATGAACTGTAACTACTGACACATCGGCACAAAGTTTTGCTTTCTTTTTAGTGGTTATGAATATTCTGGACAGACAGAACAAGCGACAGAACAATCTGCTATACCTAAAAGAGATATGAGGAAATCAGACAGGAAAGGTAGCACCTAAACTTACCAGCCGAGCACAGAATTCAGAAACATCACTTCACAACTACACTGGGCAATATCCACACATAAGCCAAAGAAAATTTAAAAAAGTTGAAATGGCATTTTCTTGTCATGAAACAATGAATTTAGAGTTTTGTAATCGTAGAAATCCACGAATCAACGACATTTTACTCTTACTTTATCCTACCCTCTCAACTAAGAATATTTCTTGTTCTTTTTGTATGAATTAAGCATCCTTCAATCACCTCTGTAGTGCTTTGTAGATCATGGTATTGCGGTATAACTTCGTTTTAACGAGCATCGATATCACGAGCACCCGACCTATTTCAAAGCTTCAAAATAGTATCCGTTTGTATAATCAATACATGCTCTTTTGGTTATTTCGAGCACCCGGGTTATATCGAGCATTTTACCTGTCCTGGTTACTCCTCGAGATAATGAAGTCTTACTGTATATGTAACATAAATCATATAACTGAAGATGGACGTTTAATGCTAGTCTCCTACATTGACATTATAAAGTAATACATTGTGTAAGATATATTTTACTTTATTCTTTGCTTATTTTACATATATACACTATACGATCTTTCACGAAATATGATGATAAAATTGTATATTCAGCTATGATTCTGCTCCATTTCCGGCAAATGCACATATATACCCCCAAAACACCACCCTATAATATCTTTTAAATATTGATCAAGATATAAAATGACTACTTTACAACCAAGATATCTATATCCAATATTATGATTCGCGAGTTGTTAGATCTATTAGGTTTTAGCTGCTATGTTTATTACAAAACACAATCGTTGGCTTGGCGTAGGGCGGCATTTTATTGTCTTCCTGTTTATTATATATATTTGATCAGTCTTATGAGATCATATCTGAGGAGTAGGAGACGGTTATTCCCGGTTACAGTTTAGTATACTATGATATTCTATCAACAATATAAAACAATAGCCAGAACTTCCTATGTTATATTATGTAATTCTTTCTTCTGCCTTCCACTTAATGCATAATAAATACTGTTGACACTTATCAAATTGTGTATCATCAATACAGTGTATAAACCAAATCAATGTATTTCTAAATCACCAATTGTTCAAATTGTGTTGGCTCTTTTTGATTAAAGATATAATAAGAGTACTGGACAATGTGGACATCATTTTCTTTGTGGTCGTGATAGACATTCCTCTTACAACCCTGCAATATGACACTATGAGTCTTCACATAGCTATAAACATGCGACATTCTTGTAGTTTTATTATCGATAAAATGTTGACAACGGAGAAATAGTATGTCATTCCTCGTGTAATCAATGGAAGTAAAAAGACCCAACATACTTTATTACAGCATCATTTAGACGGTTCAGCACAATCGATATAAAGGTGATGCATCATTTCTATTTATCAACCTCTATATGTATTTATAGCATAATTATACTGTCCCATTATGTAGGGTCTGTCACGTTGTATAAACAATTTGCAACAATGTAACAGCACCACATCATATTTATTTCTTTTGAACAAATATCAGATTCAGTTCGAATTACAACATGACATTGAAGTTAGCAAGGTTTTGATTGTATTGTATAGTTTGGCTAATTTAACACAAGCCTGACCTTTTTATAAGCATACTTTAACAGTCGATATATTACCTACGTTTACAACACCGATTGTTTTTATAATCGGTGAGCATCACGAAGACGCTTGAGATATAATACAAATGAACCGCGTGAAAAAGTAAAACGAATCTGGGCAATTATTGGAATTACTTAAATGTTACATACAATGTTATTGATATCATTTTGTTTCTCAAGATCCTTATGTAGGTCAACTTTGCATGTATCCTTGATACGTATTACGAGGGCAGTTTAATAGGGCTTGTCGTGTACACGTGTTGATTTAAAACAATATGTTCAGGTACTTGGTAACCGCATTGTATAATGTACAGTTAGTGTCCAAACCAAAGCGTCGACATTCGTAACCATGCTTAGAATAACTATATAAGACATAACTTTTAAAGACAAAAATGCTTGTACATGATCTTAATGTGGTACACCATCATGATGGTTCCTTGTATCCGCCGGTACGCCTCAACCAAGCCTCGTGCAGTAACCAAGAAACGGATAGTTTAACATTTAATAATATTGCCATATATCGTGTGTATTATGTTTATATTACATGTATTACTGTTTGTTTGTGCAGACAATAATATGAGCGTATAAAACTGTTGATGACATGTTAGTTAAAAGACTAACATTCACTCGTAATATCTCACGATTGTTTAATGATGAAAACTGGATAGTTATTACAAATAGTTATTACAACAACTGACAGCTGAATTGTTATACAACTCTTATTAACGCATTTTATCTCGCCATGTTTTGATGTATTGCTTTAATACTTGTAAACGAAACAAATCGATGTGGAATATTTATAAATGTGATTAGTTCTGTAAAATTCAGACATATCAGCATTCATAAAGTGAAACGGAGTATTGACCCCGTGACCGCACTTTAAGCAGCAAACTTTAGTGAATTCTTTAAAGTCACGGCTTAAAGATCAAATTCCACCTGTATGTATGATTTATTTGCCATAAATCAGGGGATCATAAGACGTACGATATTGTTTATATTTGGTTTACGGTATTTTTATGGAATGTGATACCACTGCTTGAAAACATTAAACATAATATATTGTACATTATCCAGTCACTTCCGGCCAAATCAGCCCGATAACAGGGTGCCGGATAACATTTTCAATAAACCGTCAAGTGGTCATGTGACTTGCAATAAACCGTCACCTCATCACGTGATCTGACGGACTTCTTCTTAAAGCGGGGTCGCCGGCTGAAACTCTGTATCCGAGGATGAGGTTTTCCTATTTAAATGAGCTTGGGTCGATCAATAATTGTTCTACGACTTACCTGCGTGTACATGACGTTATCAAGATGTCCGACGTTGTTGTTTTGTCGTGACGTCAGTGAACGAACGTGACGTTACGCACAAATAATGAAAAGGCAAATAAATAGTCCGACTTTTATTCCCTTTTCAAAGCAGATGTAGTGACCGGATAAATAGAATAATAGGTTAGTGCCGTGGAGTGAGTGAAAGTTTATCCGGCTCGGCTGCGGAAATTATCGGATTCGCCTACGGCTCACCCGATAAATTCCTCCGCCTTGCCAGATAAACTTACTCATCCACGGCACTAACCTATTATTCTCTATATATTATACAATTTATTGCTCTCTCACTATATATCAGAAAAGTGAAATTTGGCTCGGAGTTGGTCCGTCTTCAGTAGACCATGTTTTCATTGTCTTACCAACCACCCGTAGTTTCTTTTCTATGATTTCGAAATATACAGTAACGAGTAAATTGATCTTCAGCAACATCTTTACAGATATTGCACAACTTTATCCCAAATATGAGACTCGAAATTCCTGCTGTATCGTCTGTATGAAATGCTTTTATGTCATTCATTCGACGCTATTAAATATGCGCCAGCATAATGATTTAT
Source organism: Spisula subtruncata (assembly GCA_963678985.1). Classification (NCBI taxonomy): domain Eukaryota; kingdom Metazoa; phylum Mollusca; class Bivalvia; order Venerida; family Mactridae; genus Spisula; species Spisula subtruncata. Next base: position 44,417,137 of record OY787666.1, read on the forward strand.
TCCAGTAATTACTTTAAATAGAAATTAAATTGCAATTTGATAGAAAGCACTTGAGGGAATCGTTGACATATTAACAAAAATTCGAATAAAGTAAAAAATGTGAATATATATCTAAGACAAATTGCAACAGTTACATGTACTGATCGCAATTGACACAATCTTTCAAAAATGCATCGAGCTCCACCGACAATAGACAGTGCAAATACATTTAGCGGGTATAATTATGCAACTTTGTGTCGGGTGGTATTAGTTATTTGTGATGGGTCCTTAATGTTATCGAACTCACTTTCTATGGTATTGTTAAATATTCATCATTGTTTAGCATTCAACGATGAACTAACTTATAGTTGCATTGATGATATATATGTTTATACATTGTAATTTATTGTTGTGAATAGGCGAGTTGTTGTCTATTATAATAAATTGGACCTTTTTTCGAACATGGGCAACTATTATATCTTTAATGTACTATCATAATATAAGGGATGCATTCGTTCTTGCTTGTATGCGTATCCATATTTTTACAATCTTTTATAAACTGTCTGTTATTAGACTCAATATATTTGTCCGATATATTCAAGTTGTCGGAATAAGTAGTTTACATTTTAAGTTCCCTTGACGGCTCTAGACGCCACTTGTCTAGTCCCTGTATTGAACCTTATACTTTCTATCAGCACAACTTTGTTCAGATGCAATGCATGTAAATTAAGTGTATGGTATCAATTCACGAATGGTTTGAAAATAATTATGTTCCAGTAATGATCCATAACTTAGAGCGAACATGGATTAGCTACTCATTTCAATAATCAATGTACGTTTCGTGATAACTATTCGGTGCCTCTTCATGTAATTCGATACAGTATACAACTGCATCATTGAGTCGCCGTTTGCTTGGCACATGAAAGAAAATAACACTATTTCACCCTACAAAAATAAAACGATGAATTCATGATATTTTTCAACCTATATATGATATGTCAAGTTGCAATGCAAGACAATCATAAAGAATATGATATGACGAAATATGTAATCAATACGATCAACATAATGTTATGAAGAATAAATATGAGTAAACGTTATATAAATCAGGGAAATTGTTGAACAAAATGAGATCTTTCATCTTATTGCTCGTTTTCATGTATTATCAATTCACTTAGAATGCTAAAATGCTAAAGTCAGAGGAAAAATTACAGATAACAAGAAAAACTCTCTGTGACGTTTCGCGATGATATCATATAAATGAATTTAAAAATCAGGCTTTTCTAGGTTATCAACAATAATCGCAATTGAAAGGTCGTGTACTATTGCCATTATAAACTACGGACATTTGAACATGATTCGCGTAAATATCAAGCGCACATTCATGGAGTAAAAAATATTTCGAAAAGTTGAGCATGAATAATTATTATTTTCAAACGACAATATTACGAAAATAAAAATAAAACGAATCAAAAGACATTCTTTAATTTCGGGAGCTGTTCCGTTTGCAAACTAAATCGATAGGATTAGAGCGCTATCGATACAACAGTTGACAATAGATGGGAAATGTGTCTTTTCTAATGAACTCAATGACAAAGACCAGGCACAAATGCTTTATTGCTGTTTCATTTCGATTGGTATAGAATAATAGTGATAACGCCGTTATGCGAAACTGTAGTAGCGTTTATCAATACAATGGACAAATCGATGCATGTATTGAAATCAATTAAGTTTCTTGCTTAGTTTTGTAATGCTTAACAGACGGTTTAACCGTATTGGTTTCTTTGAATCAACTTTCATTTCTTAGGATAAGGTTGACTATCTAGTAAACGATGGCATAGTAACGGAAAGTATTAATCATTTGAATAGTTATAAGAAGGAGAAAGCATGATACACAATATATGCATTATATCGATATCATGTCAACAAATATTATTCGTCATTCTCTTTCAACATGGCAGCAAGATGCAAATATCTATGAAAATAGCCATTATTACGGACAAGCAGATCATGTTCTGCATTGTTTTTTAAACCCATATTTTGTAGTTACATTCAATATCTATATCGACAGGATTGACTACAACAGTTTCATGATAATGGTTGCTTTACGGTCGCGTCTTAGAAACTTGAGTTTTCGGCTTCATGAACGCTGCTATTACGTGTGTAGGTAATATGGATGGTTGAAAACAAGGATAGAAAATATTTCATTGCAAGGCAAAATTGCCTATGATTAATACATAATTATACATGTACTAGTAATAAACCAACATTTAATCGTATGTATATGTTTACTACAGAATACCTTCACAAATGAATGAGTATAATAATGTACATAATGGGTTATCCCTAAGCATACTGGTTCGTGGCATTTAACAGTTATTAACATTCATATATTAGCATTCACTGCAGCCATGTCATCAACATTCAATTAAGAAGTTGAATCGATTTCAGCAAAATTGTTATGCTGCTTTGTCCCTCATGTGATACCAAAACAAACTTTCAATATAATAAGATATGTTTGCAAAAACGATTTGGTCATATGTATTGATTAATGCTGAGGTATCGCATAAGAAGACATTGATGGAAGATATTCTTTACCATCTAATGAAATGGTAATAAGTCAGTTGTGTCTGGTATTTGCCATTAAGTACATGAGAAAAGACAAATTCTCTCACTAATGCCAACATTTATATCGATAACAAAACCGCAATAATGTTTTGTGTTTATAGCTTGTAGTAGACTCTGAGTGTCGCCAGACAAAGAGCTTTTGGTTTCAATCGGAATAGAGAAACATTATCAATGCAGGTTTGTTATGGCTTACACTCGAAGGGGACTCTGTGAGTATACATTATTTGCTGCCGCCAAATTTGTGTTAAAGGACACTTGTGAACAAAGACTACTCTTAAAACTTTCACATTTAGTGGTAATTATAATAGGAAGATACCTTTACATACACATTCTGCGTGAGTTAGTTATTAAACCACTCACGTTTAAATATTCATTTGGCCGATAGCTTGTATTTATACAACTAAATGCTATGTTTTCCTCTAAGTTATTAACTTTTTTAACTTTTACTCAAATCCAAAGGGACTTTCTCAAGAATTGAACTTGATTTTGATATAATGATTACCAAGAGTCTAATACGTCTACCTGCAATAGTAAACCAAGCTACATAATGTAGAAAGTTTCAGCAAGATCAAACCGGTATTGACTGTACTAAAATTCTAACAGTTATTGACTTAACTACCAGATTAAACAGCTATTGACTGGACTACTGGTAAATTTATGCATGTACACTTATATGAATCTATGAACAAAAGTCATGATAGAAAGATGATGGCATTGTATGCATGCCATCAAACAAGCATTTTCATTCGTATTGTTCTCAGTGTTAATTGTTTTTATCATTTCTATTTCACGTAGTTGTCTATAATATCGTTACACATCCTTAATCTTTACTAGTACTTATTCACCAATATCCTTTGAAGAATGACATTGGCTGTTATAATGGTCTGACATTGGTTTACAGGGACCAAGTCTAACATCAGCTTCATGCTCAGTGGAACTGTATTGAAGTCACTATAATTGTTTTTTGAATGTAACGTCAATAACGTCATGATTACCCTTTTTCATGGTTCATTACGCCATAGCAGATCACTAAGTTGAGCAATTTTAGAATTGTAACTTCTTGGATCATTTAAACATTAATCTACACAATTTAACCAAACGGTGAAGATTTGAAAGTTTGATTTTGGGTTGGAAATCACACAGCGGAGGCTTTTATTGACATTATTGACAGTATTTCCGAAGTGCTTCCTATTTGGAAATCAATTTCTATTGCATGAACACGACGGAATAATGTCGAATTTATTGCACGTTTTAACAAAAAAGTATGACGATTTGATGAAAACGCGTCCAGAAAAAGCCGATTTATCCTTTTAGTACTAGTCGTTAATTTAAGAATGGGCCAAAATTGAAAAGATACTTAGCCATCTGTTCGACACGGATGACCTAATATTGGAATACATCTCTTAACTTGGGGGTTTTAGTTACGCTAAAGTTGTATGTAAAGGTATTGTCTTATTAGAACTGTTTTATCACACAAAACACTAGAAGGTAATTTTCATTGACATAAGGTTAATGAATTTCAGGTTTGCTATAATTGCGCCGGAACACAACCTTTCAATTGCGTTTGCTGTTTTTTCAAGGAGTTATATTGATAAATCGTAGGATAAATTGCTTAATTGTTAAATTGGTTTCCTTTGATGTTGCTATAAAACTTTAATCTTCAAAGTGCCTTCAAGAGCTATCGATCGCGCTTGAACATTTTCCTCATTTTAAGAAAATTGATAATATCTCGGAAAGTCCAACGTTGTGTTACGAATAAATCGTCTATTATGTCGTGCACTACGAAAAGGATATATCCTGTAAGTCTTTAGTGGGATTCAAACCTAACGTACGAGTATGTGTCGTCATTGCTTTGCAACCTGACATACGAACACAATATATCATTATATAGGTTGCCACATTTACATATAATGGGTACCAATCTAATAACATCACAACAACACATGTTAACTTTCACTGAGGCAATAATTGATAAAGCTCATAATTCGCTGACTTAGATTGAGAAGGTGGCATGTTTTTTTTTTCAAAGTTATGCAACATCAATTCTAAATAATCTGTCACTGCATTTCTGTAGTAAAATTCCCAATCGATGTAAACTTTGTATCATGCATTATCGCCTGTCATAAGCATGCATCATTAAATCGACTGTCTGATCACATCGATTGTCCGAACCATGATTATGAGAGTGAGGATCACTATTGAATCATTTTGCTTTATACATATTGTTACCACTATACAATGGTAACACCGGATTATTTGTCTACTTGTAGAAAATATCAGGGAAGGTATGTGAACGATTTATGTGCACTCATACGTATGTGAAGAGGGATATTAGCACCGATGATCACATATTTACACTACAAACCGTTGCAAACATACAAGTTCGTTGAAATATAGGCCAGTCGACATATTTCTATACTTCAAAGGGAGTCGTTCTAGGAAAATCAACCAATTCAACAATTTCCGCTAATAATTTATAAAAATCAGTGGTTATTTGGTGGGTGAAACGCGTTTTTCTTCTAATATATGCTATTTAATTTACATGCTATCTAATCAAGTCACCATGAACAAGCTAGACAATAGAAAGACCATTATGATATATCGTTTGCCAATGGTAAATATTGTCTCTCTATTGCATCTGTGCCCGACAGTAATTAAAACAAACCTCATCCGGTCAATCGTTTACGCACAAATGTCTTGTGTATTGTACTTTTGAAATCGGCATTGACAAGTAAATCCATAACTACTTGACCGTATGGACTGCGCTGATAAATGGACGAGTGTTGAACTGTGTGAGAAAACGTGTAATTGTTGTCCTGATAGATTGATTGGTCGTCCTGAGAAAGCAAACAGTAATGTATTAATCGAATATTCCAAGGTTGGTAGTGACGATATAATCATTGCAATCACGGTATCATACAACTGTCCGATTGTTCAGAAATATTTGATCAAATTATTTTGTTTGATATAGGAATTCTTTATTTTGGAACGCGAACATATGGTCATTGATTTGCATAAATAACCAAAGTACATATTTACATATACTTCGGTTTTGATACACAATATTGAAGAGGTTTCGGATAGCGGAGTTTTTTCATATTGTATTATATAAAAATGCCAAGCATAGCCTTTATTTGCTTTATTTCTACTGAAATATGGCAAACATTATATGTTCGTCCACCCAGATTTGAACCTGGGTCGCCAGGTGTCTTAGACGACATGCGTACTAACCACTTAGCTACGGAGACTCCATTATATAAGTTTATAGAAGGAAAAATTGGAACTTTGGGAAATTTTCGGATTTCGGATAGGAAAGGTTTCGGATTAGGGAGTTTCAAAATGTTTGTATTAGTACACAAATGTACGAGCGTATTTTGGTGGAATCGATGTCTGTATTAGCGCGGCAGTATTAAGATATAACTTTACTTAATTGAACAGTTAAGTGTTAGCAATTACCTTTTCATGGTCTTAAAATTGTCATACCCTGCCGTACGCGAACTTGCATTAATTCGTCGAAAAGTTTTGATCATTAGACAATTAATAGGTAGGCTTCAAATTCATTTTTAGTTGTAAATTTTATAGGTAGGCTTCAAATTTATTTGTGACTGTGTCTTGATTGAACTATATTATGGATGTTAGGCAATGGTAAACTCAAGGATAATCGATCCGAATCATTGACCATTTTAAATAAGAATTATTCATTCACACGCATGTTTTATTGATGCCCCACAATTAATTTTTGTTATGTATTACATTACATCCTTGCTGTTGTTTTGTTTGAAATGGTCAGTAGACGCATTGTATTTCATTCAATCAATTAGTATAAATCTACTTATAAGAAGACAATATTCTTTAGTCTGAGCATGGACGAACAGACCAATGCAACATCCAAACCTCGCCTCTTCCAACAGCGTATCATCGGATAGTTAAGGCCGTTCATAACCGTTAATGCCTGTAAAATACTTGTAACCTCATGCTTTAAATTGTCTACACGATTGAATGGATACCACCCACCACTATCTCTGATGATCAGACTCAGTCAAGTTAGTGTGTTATCTCGAAAATGAACCAATAACTTTTTGGAATGGTGAATTGACAAATGCGCAGCAACCCTTGAGAATAGTATGCCTGTCTACCAGTGAATATCAAACTTATCGACTCTTTGACAGGCCTTAATAAAGGCATTATAGTACAAACTAGACATTTCAAAATGACATTTAAGTGATTTTCATGTCGATATATATATACACGTATATGATTAGACTCATACGTTCAATGAATTTATTTTCGCGTGTAAAGCGCTTAATAGACTTGTAAAAAGGCATGAGAAATTCCTACAGGGAAGGTAGCAATCAACCTAGCCATCCGAGCACAGAAATCAGAAACACCACGACACAACTACCCTGAGCAATGCCCACACAAACCCATGCCAAAAATGGCGACCAAATGAGGCACAACCACCACCTGGCCTAGTTTAAAACACCAAGGACAGTGATCTAACGTTAATACTTCTTAAAAAGGCATTTTTGCAACTTGATCTAGTTTACAATAATGGGCAAAAAGAGGGCGAAAGTATATACTAGTATGCCATATATAAGGCGCTATATAATATTTACAAAAATTTCAATATTTATCATTATGAAAGCCAATTAAGACTTCAAAGTTAACATAAAAATGGGTCTCATCTACACAATATGGTCTTCATTATAAGGAACTCGCCTTTGTATGTATGGTTATATTCGAACCAGTAGCCTAATTTGCGATTGTAATTTGTAGCTTAGATGGAAGCAAATGGGTTTTGAAGAGGTCGCCTACATATACGTATCTTTCGCTACTATTCAAATATACAACATATGAATAACGTCGTATATTAACAACCCCCATTCAATGATAAACGTTTCAGACAGACAAGTGTTCTCCGACAAACATAATGCTAGAGTGGTAAATAACTAGATGTCTTAACCTATTGTATGGTGTACACAATGCTTAATGACTTAGAAGCAGTCATTGAACTTCATTGGAGACGGACGTAGTAACCAGTAATGGATGCCGAATGGTCTCAAAATACAATGCCAAAGGTTCGAAATCCAACGAGACATTACTGTGTCCGTGTTACTATGACTTGATCTAGTTACATACACCGGGTGATCCCACATTCCGTGTAGAAGCGACAGCTGCACTTAGTTACATAGTTACCTTATTACAGTAGCGGAGCATCATACATCTTGTATTTCGTGAAATCGCTTCATCGGTGGTGTATGTACAAGGTATTTACAGTTTAATCATTAATGAGATGAGGCCCAACCATGCTGCGGTACATTAATCACTTCTGTGTACTGATTTGTTCTCTAAGGCTGGAATAAGGACATCAATTTCTGACACGATGTGATAGGACAAGGGTCTCAATTAGCATTAAATGATGACAATCATGAGGACGATGATTAATGACCGGGTTTCGTTTCGGAGAGTATACTTCATCTGACGATAATTAAATGTGAATTAAAGATGTCATTTCCCGAATAATTTGATCGTTTTTAAGTGAGACACAAGTTTGTGATCGCCTAAACTCAGTGCAACATCATATATTTACATGCTCTAATAATGCCTTTAAGTGAATATCTCCTTATATTCAGGAGGATATCTCAATTTGTTTTTAAGATGCGCATGTTATAATCTTTCAAAAGACCTGCGACCTAGCCGTGTCATTAAACCGTTCTGATTTTAAAAACAATATTTAAATTAGCTGTAAGAGTTGACGATATGAACTTATCAGGCATCCTAAACAAATGGGTCTGAACAAAATCTAGTTAAAGTGCATTTCTTGGTCTTTTTTAAGGTCATTGTTATTGCGGTTTTAAAGCCATTAAGTAAGTTTTTTGTATCTTCTGTGATCTGTTGAGTAGGTTGAGTGCTGCCTTCAGAGTCTGAGTTTCTATAGTTTTAAGCATTCTTGGTTTGTTTTGTAATCTTTCTTTTTATTTACCATCCTCCATGAATGCTTTCTAACCAAATAATAATCAGCGCTCTCAATTTCGCATTGCGCAGATGTTTGTTATTTCTGGCTGCATGTTCGTTTTTATAATCTCTTTTTGCGAGACATTAAAACCACATTGTAATTGTTACAAGTTATTTCCTTTAGGATTGTCCCACTGTTATGTGGAGACATACGACACAATATTGTATTGATTTAGAAAGCCAGGTTTTAAATACGTGTCGATGGCATACCTGCTGGTGTTTGTGTACTTGGTAATGGATACGTTTGTTTATCTAAAACTCCCTGTATGAAATAATCCGGTGCTCTAAATAAATAGGGACTGAACCAAAGTCTGAAAATTACATTACTAATTTAACCGCATAAGAAAATACTTAGTCAAGTTTTGACTATCAGTTATAAAACGATACATGCTTTATTCACGATATTGTAACACGTTTTTCGTATTTGTTTTTAAAACTACAAAGTATTCGTACGTCAAAGCAGCAATCTACGTCATTGCTTTGTCAGAACATGCTGTTAGAGTTCAAACACACTTTAAGTACCTTGTCAGCCTAAACTGGTAGGTTTTCTTTCTGTTCCATCATTTCAGCTTATGGCTCCTCAAGAACATCCTGACTTTCTGATATGTGTTTTGCAAACATATTTTGGCTTTTCTCCCTGAATAGTATTAGGCTTTTACCACCACAGTTGTATGGTTTCCTATTGTGATTTATTAACTACAAACTACGTGTTAGGACCGCAAAGTACACCTTAAACTTACTGACGTCCATGCGTATTGACCAACTTATTTTTGTTTCGTAAAATTGTGATTGAATTGTAAGCTTATTACTTTGAATGTATTATTTAAAAACCAAAAACGAATTTTCGATTATTTTACAAAGAATTGGAAACATTTTTATGCACATCATGAACGTTAAAACATTTTACCATGTCATGTTGTTTACAAAAGATTTATATTTAATATTCATATATGCTGATTTGATAACGGATTTAAGGAACAGAAAAAAATCATATTGAATCTTGAATTAAATGTCATATATTCTTCTACATCGTTTGGTTTAATCTAGTTCTGGTACTTGTTGAAAGTGTCATAAGGGACTTTTTTGTGACAAATTACTGGTTTAAGAAAACAAAATTGAATCGAGTAATATCAAGAAATATAATAATTGTTACACTACTCCGGAGGGTATACTGGAACACAATTATGAACCATTGAAGTCTTAAATTGGTGGTACAATAAGTATCGCTTGTTTCCCTAGTGTGCATCCTGCATTTATTGCCTATTCAATAATACACGTATGATGCTCTAGATAATCTGAGTATGATATGGAAATCATTTGGTTTGTAATTTTTTTCTTGTTGCTTTTCTAAATATGTTCAGCTTTTCAATTCATCCTTTGGCCAGCCCTGATTTCATGTAGAAAGGTTTGACCGAGTTGTGTTACATTGGATACAGATAAAATACCCACTGGTCATAATCCTAACATAAAAGTGAGGATTATGTCCAGTGGAGATTTTGTCCTACACAAGTACAACATTGAAGTTATAAACAGTCATATTGTCCTATTTATTTCGTTTTTCATATGTTATGTTCACACGTACACGGCAATGCATCAGAGAGACAGTTGCTATGATCTGTCATCTTTATATTAGTGCCAATAAAATGATGTATCGTTGATAGTAAGAATCTCAACTCATTATCCCATTTGTCATAGCAAGTCACGAGACCATATGATATTTCAAATTAGCTAACGGATTGTTTTGTGAATATCAAACACTTTGTCATTGTCTTATGTTACCCACTCTTCGATAAGGCTAACATAATTTCCATGCTGTTACTTTAAACATTTGATACTTGGGACGGGTATAATTTGTAAGTCAACTGTGAAATATTATACGCCGAACCTAACTCCCGATCATTACGTGACGATACCAACATTACCTTTGTCATTTAGGTCATAACTGGAGGGCTTGTCAGTAGCCTAGAGCACCACTGAGTGGATGCACACCAAGTCTATTTCATTAAACATTCGAATTTAGTAGCAATAATTTTATTTCAATAGTTACACCTCGTTTCTATATCGTTAATGTTTAACTATTGTAAGGCGAACATGGTTATTTGAATATTTCTTTGTTGACCCTCAACACTTATTGAGTAGTATTTACTACGAGAAAAAGTCCGTTGACCTGCGATTGATTGGTGTGTGTCTTTGAAAGCCACGCGTGTTACTCCTCCTTAACATAACGATAACGCTTTTACGTCAATGACTATGAGCTGTCCGGTATGGTAATAATAAGTAACAATGGGTATCCAACTGTTAGACGTGTCGAACCTTTGCTTAAAGGAGTATTATTTACAAATAAAGTGTTAACGAAACATAAAAGGGATTTAAAGAATTATGGTATTTAGCCATGATTATGGTATGAGAACATTGTTTTGAAATAAGCATTGATATATCGCGTTGGAATTGTATCCATACAAAGTTTACAAACGCGAGGTAATCTTCTGCTTTTATCTCTAATATTTGAGTCCGAATTACTGTACTGATCAAACAAGCACAGTTTGCCATTTGCCCGTGTTTTCTTAACATTTGATATGCATGTATAAATAAAAATCATATTAAATGTGTACATATGATTTATTCAGTCACTTCCGGCAAATCTCGACCAACATATAGGGCTCCGAATAAACTATGCTTTATTTGGCCAAGAAGTTGACAGTAATGGCTACAAGCTTGTAGCAAAACAGGCAATGGCTTCTCTTTTCTGATACCCCGTGGCGATAAATAGCATCATAACAAAGTAGTTGACGGTGATAAATATTAGTAGGAAAATCTACAAGTATTTTTAAAAGTTATAAAAACTTACGTATAAAATCTAGAACAAAGTCGTAAATGAAGGTCAAACAGTAGCTGCTTTTCATTACCAACCACGAAACACAATTTGTTTTATTAATGTTGGGAATGTAAGATAATTACGTGCAATGAGCAAATCCTTTGTTTGGCAAATTACTAGTGTGTTAATTTTGCTGTTGCATTTATTACCACAATCATTTTGGGATTCAGAACTGAACTCATTGTGGTTCTCATCTATAGTATGAATACTATGTTGACTGTTGATCATTAAATAACGTTATTCTTGGCAAATTATCTTTTCTCCAGTTATTGGCCCTTATGGCCGGATATGGTTTAGTAATATTTTCCATTAGCATCCCGATGCGTCGGAACTAGCGCCTTCTTTACTTTACTATCTAATTGGAATTCAGCTTCCTCCTTAGTTCCTGTATGTTGTAAGTACAGAGCAAGATGTGCGTCTTGAAATAGTGTTTGCCTGTTGTACAGGAAACATTAACCTTTCTCACACTTGTGTTTAGAATATCACGCCGCCTCTAGTATGAACGTTAAAAAAGGTTGATAACCTTGCGGACAACGTGATTATCGTAGTACACTACACACTCATGTGTGTTGAATGTACTGTGGACTGTTTTCATGCTGAACGCCGATTACGTTAAAAAACTGGATTGGCATCTTGGAACAATTATCTTATGTTTACGTTTTTTGCATGTATTGTCTGAGACCATGCATTAGTTTCTCGACCAGGTAGATATATTCTTAAGTGTCCCCTATTACATGAAGAGTATAAAATGACAGAAAAACTATACTTCACATGATTTTATTATTATATTATATCCTCGGACATAGTTTGATCTTAAGTCATGTTGGGCTTATTATTTCGTTTATGAAACGAGCTGCATTTGCGATGAAACCTACATGTATACATCTACAACATATAAATATATATTCTTGAGGACGAGTCTTCTACACAACCAAAGCCCTTATAATGCTTGTTTGTAGTATTTAAAGGTAAACAATTCCAATCCTGTGATAGATTCTCTTTCCATGTTTTCATTTATTTTTTTTCATGTGTTTTTAGTTGTTCAACTGTTCCAAGTTGTTCCTGTGTTCCAAGTTGTTTATGTGTTCCTTGTTGTTTGTGTTGTTTAATTTCCTTTCTTGGAACTAGAAAATCAACACAAGTTTAAATCTTACGCACATGAAAGCTCTTTAGAACCCAAATGAGAAAACTATTTTTTTAGATTTACTTCGGGTAAATTATTCGTGTATCTTGTATACATTATGTCTAAGGAATAAACTAATGGTGTCCAAAATGATCGCGGAAAAAATACGTGGCCAATTGTGCGAACGTTTAGTCAAACTATTCTTTTTGTATGCTTTAAGCATCCTTCCTTCACCGCTGTCGTGCCTTTTACATGGTGGTATTATATGTAACATAATATCATATAACTTACGACGGACGTTTTATGCTAAGTCTCCTACATTGCCAAAATAAGGTCGCCATGCGTAATGTATTGCGTAAGCATTTTTCACTTTATTCTTTACTGTTTTTATACAATATACGATCGTTCATGAAATACGAGTATGGTAATAAAGTTGTATATTCAACAATAAATCTGCTCCATTTCCGTCAATTTCAGATATGAGCCGCAAAAACGCCATCATATGATATGTATAAAGTATTAATTAAGATATAAAATGACTACTTAGCAACCAAGATATCTATATCAAACATTATGATTTGCGAGTTGTTAGATCTATTAGGTTTTAGCTTCTATGTTTATTACAAAACACAATTGTTTGCTTAGGACGGCATTTTATTGACTTCCTTGTTATTATATCGCTGGCTCGGAAAGAGAAAATCGTAAGTGCTTCTTACGACCTAATAAGACTAATACATATTTAAATCTTCATCAGAATGCGCTTCTTATTTTCATGAAAATAGGCACTTGCCATGTTGACCAAACTGAAATTGAAAAAACCTTGTACATGTGTTACCATAAGTGAAGAGTGATTGTCAGACCGGTTTTCTTGTTTCTCAAAATATTGATTGTGTAGTTACGACTTTCTCATTGTAAGTCAGCGATATATAGTTGATCAGTTATATCTGTTCATATCTTAGAAGTAATAGACGATAATTTCTGGTTACGGTTTAGTATAACATAATATTCTATCAGCAAATAAAACAATAGCCAGAACTTCCATTTCTGTATAATGTTTTTGTTTTTGTGTGGTTCATTCTGTGCTCTACTGTTGTGAAGGCATTCCCTGTCTACTTTGTTACATGTTCTATCTTTTTACCATCTTGTTGGCAGATGTTTTGTAGGATAGACAAAGAGTGGCATTCCTACAAAACGTCACGATTTACACCGACAATATCATTAAATTTGGTTAATCGTTGAAATACTGATATATTCATTGTCTGGGACCATTCAGTATCTCCACCCGTCCTTGAGGCGGTCAGAGGAGCTATATGTTTGCTCTTATCTCCAAATGATGAAATCGTAAACTTTTTACACGTACATTGTTCGTAAGAATCATTGGTCAATTGATACGTACGTTTACATTTAAACATTACCAGTATACTAGTATTTGACAAATTATGAATGTTCTGAACATAACACACGAATATGAACAAAATACACTCCTTTACTAAAGATGTTGGGTGTAGAATAATGATATCAAGACGAATCAAAATGTTTAATCCACCAAATCAGCGATTATATTTTCTGCAAATATACTTATATAATATTTATACAAATGGTTTCATTTCTTTCTAACATTAGTTATTTGTTTCTATTGGAGAACCATCACTATCTTGTTTATTCAGCAAAATAAATATGCAAATTAACTATATTCTGTTAAATTCTATGGTGTATAAGCATTATCACTGAAATCATAAAAGCTTCAAATTGGGTAGGCTCTTTTTGATTAAAGATATAATAAGAATACTGGAGACTGTTGACATCATTTTCTCTGTGATCATGATGGACATTATTCTTACAAGTTACAACACTGTAATGTGACATTTAGATTTGTACAAATGAGATCTTTTCATATAGTTGCACGGTAACATAGTTTATCAATTTCCTTAGAATGCTGAAAATAATACACAGACAGATGAACTAATACGTAAATCAATAGAATACTCCCTGTGACGTTTGACGGAAAAATCAAAGGAGTTAATTAAACAAGGCAGGCTTTTTCTAGCTCATCAACAATAATTGCAATTGAGTGGTCGTGTTCTATTGCAATTATAAACTACCAGCATTTAAACATGAGTAGCGTTATAAAAAAAGCGCACATTACTGTAGTAAAAATATTTCGGAAAGTGCAGCATAATTAATTATTCTCGAACGACAATATGACGAAAATAAAAATCCAACGAATTAAAGACATTCTTTGATTTTGGGAATAAACCGACCAGAACAGAGTGCTATCGATATAACTGTTGACAATAGATGGGAAATGTGTCTTTTCTAATGTTATCAATGACAAAGACCAGGCACAACTGCGTTATTGCTGTTTCATTTTCATTGGTAAAGAATAATGGTATAACGCCGTTATGCGAAGCTGCAGTAGCGTATATCAATACAACTGACAGATCGATGCATGTATTGACATCAACAAGGGTTCTTGCTTAGTTTTGTAACACATGACAAACCGTTTGACTGTATTGGTTTCCCTGAATCAACTATCTTTTCAAAAAAGTTGACTAACTTGTAAACGATGGCATAGTAACGGAAATTATTAATAATTTGAATAGTTATTAGAAGGAGAAAACATGATAAACAATACACTTACGCACACTCTCAACGCAACACCTATAGTTTTCATGATTTCTCAAATATGCATGAAGGGATTTGGTTTAAACTTGGAGAACAACTAAAGGTAACCTTTAAAAATACCTCATATAATTTTTATTGTAGTTGATTAACAGTAAGGCGAAAATAAATTCAAATGTTGAGCATCACAGTAAAACCAAAAGTCACAAAAACGGCACCATGAAAAATGTCAACAAGGAGAAAAAATCTTCTTAACAGTTTATCACAACTAACCGATCACAGAATATCACACCCGTCCTGAGGTATTATTATTTCGTGTGTCCATCCCTTGTTCTTATCATATGTTCACCCCGGGGTTAAATCCCGGACCTCTCGATCTTGAAGTCTTTATTCTGGCGAGTATAGCAAATAAGATGTAGCATAAATAGTACGAACTCAAAGTATGATCTAACATTACGCCACATACGCTGTCAAATATGAGACTCGAAATTACTGATGTATCGCCTGTATAAAATGCATTTATGTCATTCATTCGAAGCAATAAAATATTCGCCAGCATAATGTGTTATGCCAGTAATTACTATAAATAGAAATTAAATTGCAATTTGATAGAACGCTCTTTAGGGAAACGATGACATATTGACAAAAAATCGAATTAAGTTAAAAATGTGAATATACATTGAAGACAAATTTTTATCAAGTTTGACAAGTTTTCGAATGAATTCCCAAAAACTTGAGATTAAAGTAGTGCATTTTCTTAATATATTGATAATAAATAATCAAGTGATTTCAGATAGGACAGCTCTTTCATTTTATATGATGCATGGATAAGTTACTCAGATAGTTGCCATGGTAACCAATCATTGAATAGTGAAAAATCCACTTTTTGACCATATTTTCAAATTTTTCAAAATAATGCTGCATGCTAGAAGACATCTGGTATGCATGTGGTTTGTAAATCATCCCAATTGAGAAGTGCTACATTTCTAACTGATATAAGACCACTTGATTATTTATTATCAATATATTAAGAAAATGCACTACTTTAATAGCAAGTTTTTGGGAATTCATTTGAAAAATACGTCCTTTTTCTACAACGTTTCCTTGGTAAACAGTCACATGCTTATTTATTTTATTCTTAACGAAATTGATACATGAATGTCTAATGGACATATTTTACCAAATATCTCACCATTACAAAGCGCATATTTCTATTTATACCGGAAATACTGTTAAAAATAGGTCCTACATGTTAACAAAAGTGGGTGGGGTATGATTTTAACATTGTTTTCTTCAGATATGTGTTGCCCATTAATCAATATTTTACTGACAAACACTTTATTTTGTAATTTGTAAACTTCCTATGTACCTGTTACACTTAATTATGGAGATTATTAGAAATTGTTTAGAATAAAGATAAAATCTATCAAAATAGATTTTGGTTAAAAATGAAAAAAGCCATTCTTTGGCACATTTTTACAAAAAAATTCTCATTTGCACCCTGACAAAAACTTTAAGGCCATGAACACCTATACTAACTGTATTCAAAAATATATGTGTGATATCTGGAACCGCGTGCTAACTCATTTAAATTAATTTTAAAATCTCATACTTTTTCATTCTTTAGAAAAACAGAGATTTGAGAAAAGGGGTCACAATAAAATGAGTACAATTTTATTTTCAATCGACTTGCATCATATCTTTTGCAATAAAACAGTTCTACAATAGTATATGTATCATAATTTATGAAATATTAGGGTGTGTGATGGCCATTTTTGTCTCGAATGCTCCTTAAAAAAGCGTAAAAATGGCAAAATTCATTTTTAAAAAATGTGAAAAATAGCAAAAATCGAATTTCCTCTGTTGCCATAGCAACGGTATGAAAAATGAATTTTTGAGCCCTGAAATTTTTTTTAATGGGTGAATACCAAAAAAGTGGCAAAATATTTTTAAAATCTGAGACTATGCGTGGACAACCATGTCTGAATTTGCCTGGTTTGAATATAGAATTACAATTAATGGTTTTGTGGTCTGTCGATTCTAAAATTCCTCATTTTGTTGTTTATATCTGACTTAGTTTAACACCAAAAAGTCCTATTAGGCTAGTGGCCAAACCTCAAAAAAGTGCTTAGAAATGGGAGTAACCCCTCCCCATGGTAGAACATTTCACAACCTGTTTTTTATTGAAGGCTGAGGCCTTGGGCGTTGGACAATGATGGTTGTGAATCTGGGATCAATGTAGGTCATTTTGAAAATCGACGTTTTATGTGTGTTTTTTAGTATTTTGAGAGGCAATTTTACGACGTATTTTGTCTATGTACAGAACAAGGCAGGTACGATTTAGCCAAGGAAAAGCAAACCACAGTCGTTTTTTTTGAAACATCATATTACATTATGGATGGCTTATAACATCTAAAAAATTCAGCTCTTTAATAGCTTGAGAAATCATACTTTTGGGGCAAAAACATAAAAAAATATAAACGAAAAGTGCGAATTTTAGGAATCGGTGCACCACAATTTCATATATCAATCTATTCGAAATAAAATCACTTGGGTGGGGAGGTAGTAATCTGTAGTTTAATATATCAAAAATCTATTGACCAGCTATTACTCAAATTGCGTTAATTTTGGGTTAAATTGTTAAAAAAGCATAAACGAAATGTGCGAATTTTAGGAATCGGTGCACCACAATTTCATATATCAATCTATTCGAAATAAAATCACTTGAGTGTGGAGGTAGTAATCTTTAGTTTAATATATCAAAAATCTATTGACCAGCTATTACTCAAAATGCGATAATTTTGGGTTTAAATTGTAAAAATTATAAACGAAAAGTGCGAATTTTTGGAATCGGTGCACGACAATTCCATATATCAATCTATTCGAAATACAATCACTTTAATGGGGAGGTAGTAACCTGTAGTTTAATATATCAACAATCTATTGACCAGCTATTACTCAAATGCGATAATTTTGGGGTGAAATTGTTAAAATTATAAACAAAAAGTGCGAACTTTTGAAATCGGTCGACTACAATGTCATCTTTAATTTTATTTGAAAGGTAATCACAGCGATATGTAGGTATGAAGGTCAGGTTTAATACGTCGAGGTTCTACTTGCTAGAATCTGTGCAACCCTCGCTAAATTGGGGTCAAAGTTCACAAAAATAAGCGAAAAATGCTATTTTTTGGAATCGGTGGATAGCAGTGTCATTTATGATGTAATTTGAAACCAAATCACTTCAAAGAGCACATAATAATATGTAGTTTAAAAATATCTTAAGCCTAGGTACTCTGCAAAATTATGTATTTTGAGGTAAAAATATTACGAAATAAGAACCAAAATTGTGAATTTTGAGAATCGGTAGATTTCAATGTCATTAATGATTTTATGTGAGGTTGAACAACTGTGACATGTTTGTAATGACATGCAGTTTAAGACATCAGAAAAGTAGTATTTGGCTACTGTTTTAATTGAGATATTTGGGATAAAAAGATACAAAAAAAAGCTAAGAATGTGAAAATTCGGAATCAGTTGAATACAGTGTCATTGATGATCTGATTTGATAAAATCCACTACAAAATGCGCTAAGTAATATGTTATTTAAGATTTCAAAACTGTTGTCCCATTCTATCGTTCAATATTAGGGTACAGCATCATTCGGTGTAAGCTTCAACCTTATTCATAGTGACATACGAAATATACCTACATAGTAGACACGTGACGATCTGGTGGAATATTTGGGCGAGGTACTACCTACAGCCGGGTGAGGGTCGTCTGCGGTATTCACCACACAGTGAAAACCAGTCCATTGAAATCAGGTGTACTACATAGTGTTGACAAAGCGGACTACCATGGAAGCTGGGACTGGTTCATAATGGTTCAAGCTCTTTGACACGCCATCCCTACTTCGAATTAACCCAAACAACGCATACAGGTTACATATTCATACACTTATAAAAATAATAATTTGGTCAATGTTACATGAAGGAGTTCTGTGTTCGAGAATAATATGTATACGCTCCATGACATGGGCCATGCTCGTTCAAATCGACCTTGGTAGTTTGAGTACTTTTCTACAATGGATGAGTCAACAATTATGCATTGACTTCACTGATAGGTCATGCTATGGTGTTACGAAAACAAGGGATCACCAAATCTGAGTATCGCTATTGATGCAGGAAAATTGATGTATGGTTGGTTAATTAAATTATACAGTAAGAACATAATTATAGTAAGCTTACTTTATGTTTTATAACCATAGTAACATTATTCTTGGTCACGCGGTTTTTGTAAATATTGTTTATGTATGGAAAAATATAGTATGACTTGGAAGGAAGGAGGAAGCGTACTTGACCATCATACGAATGGGTATGCAGATGTCATAATGACAACATTAGATGTCACTGGAACAGAAGGTTTAGAGCTTTACTGCTAGTAATAATACAGGTATGTCAGTATCACCGAGCAACACCGACACTGGGGCTTTGAATATAAGTTTGTAATTGTATCTTGTAAGATGTCCGTCATTGCATTGCTCGTGTAATCGACTTTACGGAAAAGGACAGTTGTGAAGTTCTCAATTGGCCATCCCACTCTCTAGATTATGCTTGTTAACCGTATGAACACGGCTGATATAAGTTCAGCATACATAATTTACCCAACGATTTCAGCCACGCAGTGTCTAACAAACTAAAATAGTTCATTAGAATCATGATATGAAGATGTTGGCGAGGAACATGTCGCATACCCGATACTATGTTAAATTATGTAAGTTTTAATCAATATTGATTGTTCTAAATCTACTAAAACACCAATGTTTTCTATTGGCGCCGTATTCAATGGTAACACATAACAACATAAAACAATTTAACACCATAACCCAAGCTGAATCATAACACATGATATCAAGCTATAATATACGGAACAAAACAGGACAGAACGAAACAAAGCCGAACCGAATCAAATTAAACAGAACATATCGTTTAGATTGAGACACTCGTTCGATTGTAAAATATTATTTTAAAACAGCTTGTCAACAAATATAATTTATATCCATACATGTATGCAATATGGCAGGGTACAATTACGGGGTAATGGTGTTGTGACCAACAACTAGTTTCAATAGCATTACTCTGGACAAACGTTCAGTTGTACACGAATATGTAGGTATTTGTACAGACATAAGACATGCACATGATCTGATTTGGACCATCAGAAAAAGCGCTGGTTATAAGAACATTAAACCTAGTGGCTATTTCCAACCTGTCTGTCTTACTGATCAGCTATGCGTGTTATTTAAACCCGCAGTGGTTAAGAAATAACGAGTGTTAATCTCAATTTCCAATCATTCAAAAAGATGTACTCTCGAAACTAAATGAGCTTCGGGAACAGGATTCTCTGGACTTGGGGAAGCTTCTTGGGAGTTATGAGAAATCTACATTTGCATTTATATCGCGAGTATGCTTACACCGGGAAATTTCAATGAATGCATTAATTGTTCATTCCACATCGCCGATGAGGATTTCTTCAGTGGGACCTAGTCTCCAGTCGTATCCATTAATTAATATATCGTACAATGTAGATAATAATAAGGTTCGATTAAAGTGTTGCAGTCTATAAAAAGTCTTGGTGCGTACCTTTGGTGACATTTGATATTTATAAATGTATTGGCCTCAACGGCATGGGAATTCACAAGAACATATTTCATGTACATGTACGTTTTTAGTGTTGAGCATCCGATAGGACTCATGATGGTTGTAACAATAGGCGATTTGATATCCTTTATCGCTAGGAAGATTAATCTGCTAATGAAAACACATAGGAACATTTCTGGGAAATTCAAATGTTGGGGTAATATTTCAGCTCAACAGGGCATCAATTGTTCATGGTGAGCTTATTTGATTGGCTTTCCTCTGTCGTATCTTGTATTTTGTACGGCTTAACCTCAAAACTTTGAATTGTATATAATTTCAAATTCACTTAGTTCAAGATACCTTTAACTGAAGTTACTTTGTTCCAATCAGATTAATAAACTATGCATGAGTTTGTATTCTGCTGATTCCAAACATCCAGCTTTTCGGTTTAGAGATTTGGGATAAAATATCTCAATTCCAACAATATCCAGACGCTACATGTTATGTTTCACACTGGACTTTATACATACACGCCACGATTGTTCAATATCAAATAAAATCATAAATGACATTGTCGTCTACTAATTCTCAAAATTCACGATTTTGTTCATTTTTCGTGATGTTTTACCTCAAAATATCTCATTTTCCGTGTACCAATGCTTAAGATATTCTAACACCCTAAACTATATATTATTATGTACTCATTGAGGTGATTTTGTTTCAAATTACTTCATAAATGACTCTGCAATCCACCGATTCCAAAAAATCGCATTTTTGCTTATTTTTGTGAAATTTTGCCCCAAATTTAGCGAGTTTGCACATAAATTCGGCAAGTAGGACCTCGATGTATTAACCCTGACCTTCATACCCATATATCGCTGTGATTTCCTTTCAAATGAAATGAAAGATGACATTGTAGTCGATCAATTCCTAAAATTCGCACTTTTTGATTATAATTTTAACAATTTCACCCCAAAACTATCGCATTTTTAGTAATAGCTGGTCAATAGATTTTTGATATATTAAACTGCAGGTTACTACCTCCACACTCAAATGATTGTATTTCGAATAGATTGATATATGGAATTGTCGTGCACCGATTCCAAAAATTCGCACTTTTCGTTTATAATTTTTACAATTTAAACCCAAAATTATCGCATTTTGAGTAATAGCTGGTCAATAGAGTTTTGATATATTAAACTAAAGGTTACTACCTCCACACTCAAGTGATTTTATTTCGAATAGATTGATATATGAAATTGTGGTGCACCGATTCCTAAAATTCGCACATT
Source organism: Spisula subtruncata (assembly GCA_963678985.1). Classification (NCBI taxonomy): domain Eukaryota; kingdom Metazoa; phylum Mollusca; class Bivalvia; order Venerida; family Mactridae; genus Spisula; species Spisula subtruncata. The sequence goes on from OY787666.1 coordinate 44,439,307, forward strand.
TCGTTTATGCTTTTTTAACAATTTAACCCAAAATTATCGCAATTTGAGTAATAGCTGGTCAATAGATTTTTGATATATTAAACTACAGATAACTACCTCCCCACCCAAGTGATTTTATTTCGAATAGATTGATATATGAAATTGTGGTGCACCGATTCCTAAAATTCGCACTTTTCGTTTATATTTTTTAATGTTTTTACCCCAAAAGTATGATTTCTCAAGCTATTAAAGAGCTGAATTTTTTAGAAGTTATAAGCCATCCATAATGCAATATGATCCTACAATAATAACGACGGTGGTTTGCTTTTCCTGGGCTAAATCGTACCTGCCTTGTTCTGTACATAGACAAAATACGTCATAAAATTGCCTCTCAAAATACTAAAAAACACACATAAAACGTCGATTTTCATAATGACCTACATTGATCCCAGATTCACAACCATCGTTTTCCAACGCACAATATCTCCCGCTTCAATAAAAAACAGGTTGTGAAATGTTCTACCATGGGGAGGGGTTCCGACCAAAAATCACCCCTCGGCCACTAGCCTATATTGTCTTGACCATCTGTCACTTAAGTTCGGATGCTCTAAATGCCAATCATCATGTACATTTTACAGGCTTTATATCGAAATTAAATTATTAACAACATTGTAGTTAGCAGATTCCAATAAACAGGTTTTTCGTTTACAATTTTAGTTTTTTAACCCAAAATATCGCATTTCACACATGTTACTCACTTTATATTGAAATGTTTTGATGTATTAAGCAAATTTTTACAACCAATATTTATACATTGTTTTGAATAGTGAGTTGCTGTCTATTTTAATAAATTGGACATTTTTCGTAGAGGGGCAACTATTATATCTTTAATGTACTATCATAATATAAGAGATGTATTGTTCCTGCTTGTATGCGTAGCCATATTTTTACAATCTGTTATTAGACCCAATATATTTGTCCGATATATTCAAGTTGTCGGAATAAGAAGTTTACATTTTCAGTTCCCTTGACAGCTCTAGACGCCGTTAGTCTGGTTTTTTAATTGAACGTTATACGTTCGATCAACACCACTTTGTTCAGATGCAATGCAACTAAAGTAAGTGTGTGGTATCAATTTACGAATGGTTTGAAAATAAGTATGTTCTAGTAATGATCCATTACTCAAAGCGATCACGGACTAGCTACTCATTTCTATAATCATTGTACGGTTCATAATTACTAATGATTACTAGTGTTTCTTCATGTAATTCAATACTATATACAACTGCATCATTGAGTCGCCGTTTGCTTGATACATGAATGAAATTTACACAATATGTCAGATATCTATATTGCAAATCATGACAATCATAAACAATATGATATGACGAAATCTGTAATCAATTCGATCAACAATAATGTTTTGTAGAATAAATACGAGATATGAGTCTACCTTATATAAATCAGGGTAATTGTTGAACACTTAGATTTATACAAGTGAGTTCTTTTCATCTTTATAATTGCTCGTTTTCATGTTTTATCAATTTCCTTAGAAAGCTGAAAATAATCATAGGTCACGAAGATATCAAAAGAATTAATTAAACAAATCAAGTTTTTTAGCTAATCAACAATAATCGCAATTGAAAGGTCGTATGCTATTGTAATTATAAACTACCAGCAATTGAACATGATTAGCGTAAAAATGTAGCGCACATTCCTGTAGTAAAATTATTTAGAAACGTTCAGCGAACGACAATATGACGAATATAAAAATAAGGATAAGGTTGTCTCACTAGTAAATGATGGCATGGTATCGGAAAGTATTTAAAATCTGAATAGTTATAAGAATGAGAAAACATAATAAAATATCGATATCATGTCAACACATTTGTTGTTGTAACATTCAAGATCTCTATCGACAGGATTGACTACAAAAGTTCCATGATAATGGTTGCTAAACGGTCGCGTCTTAGAATCTTGAGCTTTCGGCTTTATGACCGCTGTTATTACGTTTGTAGAAAATTAAGATGGTTGGAAACAAAAATAGAACATAGTTTATTGCAAGGCAAAATTGCCGATGATTAATACATAATTATACATGTACTAGCAACACATCAATTATATATTGTATACATCAGAATACCTGCACAAATGAATGTGTATAACAATGAACATAATGAGTATCCCTAAGCATACTCTTTCACGGCATTTAACAGTTATTAACATTAATATATTAGCATTCACTGAGTCCATTTCATCAAAATTCAATTAAGAAGTAAAGAGAATTGATTTCAGCAAACTTGTTATGCTGATTTGTGATATCCATCATGAGATACCAAAAACAAACTTTCAACATAATCAGGTATTTTTTCAAACAACGATTTGGTCTTATGTATTGATTAATGTTGAGGCATCGCATTATGCACTTGCTGTACTTTTCTTTTGAATCCAAAGGGACTTTTTCAAGAATTGAACTGGATTTTAATATAACAATAGCCGGAAGTCTAGTACGTCTTCCAGCACTAGTGAACCAAGCTACATAATATAGAAAGTTTCAGTAAGATCAAACAGCTATTGGCTGAACTATTGGTAAATTTATACATGTACACGTTTATGATTCTTTAAACCAAAGTCATGTTTGATAGAATTTATCGAACGATGATGTCAGTGTATGTATTCCATCAAACTAGCATTGTCCTTTGTATTGTCATCAGTGTTAATTGTTTCTTATGTTTTTTATCCACTCTTTATCACGTATTTGTCTATAATACCGTTGCCCATCCTCAATATTTACCAGTAATGATACACTAACATCCTTTGAAGAATGACCTTGACTGTTTCAATGGTTTGACATTGGTTTACAGTAACCAAGTCTCACATCAGCTTCATGCTCAGTGGAACTGTATTGAAGTCACTATAATTGTTGTTTGAATGTAACGTCAATAACGTCATGATTACCCTTTTTCATGGTTCATTACGCCATAGCAGATCACTAAGTTGAGCAATTTTAGAATTGTAACTTCTTGGAACTTTAACCATTAATCTACAAATTTTTAATGTTTAACTGTGAATATTTGAAAGTTTGGCCTCGAGTTGGAAATCACACAGCGGAGGCTTTTATTGACATTATTGACACTATTGACATTATTGACATTATTTCCGAAGTGCTCCCTATTTGGAAATCAATTTCTATTGCATGAAAACGACGAAATAATGTCGTATTTATTGCACTTTTAACAAAAAAGTATGAGGATTTGATGAAATCGCGTCCAGAAAAAGCCGATTTGACATTTTAGTACCGGTCGTTAGTTTAAAAATGGGGCAGAATTGAAAAGATACGTTATCCAGCTGTTCGACACGGATGACCTATTATTGGAATAAATCTCTTAACTTGGGGTTTATAGTTACTTAGGTGCACTAAAGTTGTATGTAAAGGTATATGACATAAGGTTAATGAGTTTCTGATTTGCTAAAATTGCGACGAAACACAACCTTTCAATTGCGTTTGTTGTGTTTGCAAGGAGTTATATTGATAAATCGTAGGATAAATTGCTAAATTGTTAAATTGCTTTCCTTTGATGTTGCTATTAAACTTTAATCTTCAAAGCACATCCAAAAGATATCGATCGCGCTTGAACATTTTCCTCATTTTAAGAAAATCGATAATATCTCGGAAAGTCCATCTATAATTGTTATTCCGAATTGTGAAAAGTTTAATGCTCTTTCAGAGTGGAAAATTGCAACTAAATTGGTAGTATTGAAGTATGGAGAGAAAAATCCAATAGTCAACAACTTATCTGTTGATTAGTTTGCATTGTGAGTTGTTACTATTTCGTCACAACAAAACTAACAAATCGTCTATCATATCGTGTACTACGAAAAGGCTGTATGTTGTTAGTCAATAGTGCGATTCAAATCTACGCTACCAGTAAATGTCGTCATTGCTTTGCAATGTGAAATACGAACACATTATACCGCTAAATAGGTTAACACATGTACAAATAATAGGCATCAATGTAATAACATCACAACAATTCGTGTTAAGGTTCACTAAGGCAATGGTTAAAGCTAATATTAAGCTTAATTGTACACTAGAATTTTGTTTTCTATTGTGAATGAAATTGAGAAATTCACAATAATATTTCGATTCTTAATTTGAACAACCTTTCTTAATCGGTTTCGTTCAGTCAGCGCCTTAGACAGGCATTTAATTGGCAGATAATTATTAAACGCATCTTTATGCGTTCTAATTCAAAATAAATAAATCCTTTCAAAATATGAAACTTTATTACGATTTGTCAATTTGCAATCAATTCCCCCTAGGTGTTTATATCTTTATGTTATTTTAATTTCTATTTCAAGTAAGTGATGAAGTAAATCATTGGACGATTAAAATAGTGGCATGGAATGAATGATATTTATTGTATGCATATTATATTAAATATATTGGAGCAATTTCGTTGTCATATTCGATGATGCAGAAATTAACGGATTGGAGCATGACACAATACAACGTTTGATACGTATTTTTACAATGAGTTTTAATAATAATTATGCTAAAGTCACAATGCTCGTACGGTGTCCTTACGGATTTACTAACTCGTACGAGTCTGAAATATTTTAATTCTAACGGTATGTTTACGTTCTTAGCATCTGGTCACAGCTCGTACGGATCCCGACGAGTTGCACAGAATGTATAGTATTCATCAGACCACCGAGTCCTCGACGAGTTGTAAAAATTCGTACGATGCACGTACGAGTCTCGATATCCGTATGGGCTCCGTGTGGGCTCCGTACGGACGTCGTCCGGGTTCAGAAAAATCAACTCGTCCGGAGCTCGTACGACGCTCGTACGGAGCTCGTAGGGCAAATGTGACGTAGGGCAAATGTGACTAGGGTATTACACACACTTGCAACATAATGAAATTGTGCAGTATTTGTAAACATAGTGTTATTTTAACAATCTGTTTATTGGCTTTACTCTTTATTATGCAATCTTCATGGAAGAATCAATATAATAATAATAATAATTTACAAGTAAATTTGTAAAACGAACGTGTTTGTGATTTGCTTATAGTTTTGTATAGTATTTGCTATATGCAATGTTTCATCAATGAGCATTTGTTAATCAGAAATGATCTATTTATAAAATTATTTCACTGGTAAAATATCCGACGTTCTTATTGTACCCAGTATGTTGAATTTTTTCTTCAATTTCTTCAATAAAGGAAAACAGAATTACATTTTATTCCATTAGGAATTAGAAGTTAAGAATGAGTAAACGGTTATGTTTGAGAAAAGCTACACTGTATTGTTTCTATCAAAGAAAGTAATATTTGTAAGATTCAAGAAGTAATTTTAATATTTATAATGGCATTGGATATCTTCAAACAGACTAACCTTAGCCTTTGTATTGTCATTTTTTCTTTAGAAATTATCCAACCACAAATCATAACTCCGGTATATTTGTGTCCTTAAAAGCATTACCTCGCCGCGCAAAGGATGGAATGGCAATATTGGATTTTTGTAATGGTGTCTTTGCGAAGCCGGGTAGATTTATGACCACACACGTGTTTCACTGTCTCACTTTTTGACATTAGTAGAAATTTAGAGAGTCAACCATTTAGCATTTGGTAAGATAAATCGCTAAATATTCCGATCAAATAATTTGTTTATGTGTCTTTTTCAATACCGTTAAAGTAACATGTTATGCCACATCGCGGTTGAAGTTTAGCATAAGCACAGTAGTGTCGAGGTATGTAAACGATAGTAAAAATATAAAACATATAGCCGGAATCGCGTCTCGTTAATATAATCTTGCTCAATAACTATACCATCGTATTGGTAACGTTACAAGTATTGATAATGTAATGAAATTGTCTGTATGTTCGAAGCACTCAAAACAAACCCAACACCGTGTCAAATAATTGACACTTTCTGTGTACGGATATAATTTAGTTAAAATCAAAATTTGAATATGCGACTGCGAATTACAGAACTCGACATTATAATTCAATCACTGAGACATTGAATTAAGAATAACTGCATTTGCCAAATCGTATTTTACTTTGTTGAAGAACAAACAGAGACGAGCCTATCTATATCTCTCACATGTTTATCATTTTGACAGAATGATAAAGTATCAATATACATGCAGCAAACATTGCATGAAATAGTTTTTGTGAGAGCCGGCCCTCTATTGCCACATTAAGCGCCGCATACACATGACTAGTGCAAATTGCTTACTGATATTTGAACTAATAACAAACTGTCAAATAATTAATAGTATACTGAACATCAAAAGATCCGCAAATGTTACAGTGTGTGTATATTTCCTTAGAATGGTTGACTCATTTATGTTGATATAACTGCATATGTGTGGTTTGTGATTTTTTGTTCACTATGCTTAGTTAAGTTGAGTCCGACTTTTCATATGTTTAATTTGCCGTTAATATTCCACATAGCCGCAAGTGTAACAGTATCGCATTTTTTGGCTTTAATCTGTACAGGCATGTGCAAGCTCTATATTAGAAAGAATTTAACCTGTTTTTGTGTTATTGACTCTCCTGTAGAAGCTTTCACTATTTGATATTCAATTTCAATTGCATGAACACGGCGGATTAATGCCGTATTTATTGTTCGTTTAAACAAAATGGTGAGCAATTGCTAGGAACGTGTCAAGAAAAGTCGATTTAACATTTTGGCGCCTGTCGTTAGCTTTCAAATGAATCATGGTTTAAAACACTAGAATCATCTCTACGATGCTGATGTCCTACTATTGACTTGAATGTCTGAAAAAAGACTCCCGCACTAGCCTTATGTCATATTAACAATTGAGGCATTGCGATACATTTTCCCATGTGTATGAGCTACTGATCAAGAAGCATACTAGTTTTTCTCACCACGACCATATACAAGTAAACATAAATGACCTACTTAAATTCAGTGATTTGACAAACATTTTACAAATGATCAACAAATAACATGGTGGATAAAGCATGTTTCACAGTGAATGCATCGGCGCTTTTGAATGGTCAAATATAGAACTCGGACATGCTTGATTTAGAATACTGAAATCAGCATAAAAAGTACACTTGCTTAAAGTTGTAGCGCATAAAGTGTTATAAATTGCACCAGCATCTTTTGATTTAAATGTTGTTTTCAAAGGGTAGGTTACGGAATTGAAATTAGCCACGAAAATATAATCAACTTATTACCAATGTCATGGTCATGGTATATTTCTTACAATTAGCCGAACATAAAATTGAGTTGTTATGATCAATAGTTTTACGTCTGATTGAATCATTGAAGGATCAAATAGGGTGAAGACAAAAAATCCAAACATTTCCCCAATCTAATCTAGATTATACTATAAGGGCTTTTTTATATCCTATATTTTAGGATTTATGTATTTCTTTCTTCTTTTTATCCGGACCCATTAGGGAAGTTTGATTTGTGCAGATAGCTGAACTATTTGGTTTGCTTGGAAATTAGGAAAATATCAAGCAAACATTATATCAAGATGACTGCTGCGATCACATTTCCCAAACGCCCTTACAGTTATTCATTTAACATTTCATACAAAAATCCTTACCGCTAATATCCACAATATGTCTTCAGTGACAGTATCTCTTGTATAAAACGATTACATACACTAGAAACACAGAGATGACAATACCTCTGGGATCCAAAATGCTGTGAGCTGTCAGATCTGACGTATAAACTAACCGTTTATTGTCCTTATGTGAATACTTCTAATCGAGTTCTACTCATGTTACCTCGACGATGTGTTGTTTCTGATGTAACTGTATTTTTGTTCCAGTCGTGTCGACGATTCATGACAATCAGCTTGTTATATTAATATTATATTAATGTAATACAACATCATATGAAGTTATGAAGTTAAAGAGAATACTGACTACATACATCGAACAATACATAATTCCAAAGTATTTTGACTGTGCTCCCTATAAAAAGTACGATTGAATAATATTTTATAACAATATGCAACGTGTTTACTCTATGGAAATGCTGAATACATTACAGATCAATTTGTAACTATCAAATAACTAGATCTGTTACGGCTAATCATTCTGCAATAAAATACTTTTGACAAGGATATAAAACTTCACCTCAAATATTATAGAAAAAATATAATGGAAGGCCTTACATATGGGTGTTATATTTGATGGCTTGTGCTTAAAATAGTTCACTCGAATATAGCATCAGACGGACATGACGATTCCGAAGATATACGTTCGGAAGGGTTGTTATAATACCCAGATTTCTGCCAGTCGGTTGAATATGTTGAAGTTTAACGATTAATCCTGTTGGAACGATGATTGAGTGGATTGTGCTGTCGACTAGCAATATGAATGTGCCGAGTTCGAAACTTGGCTCGGAAACTGGAAATATCATAAACGCTTTTCAGTGTTTCCTTCCCAAGAGGAGAATGAAAACCAGAAGTAATTTGTGTATTGGTCACGTATACTGAGTACATTAAATAATAAGTTCACGGCTTGATCATAAATACGTTTTGTTGGTTATTTCACGGATGACTATAATAGCACCGTAAACAGTATTGCAATAATGTAACACATAAAACCCACATCGCTTCTCGTTGATGTTTTCATGCACAAACTACCGTCTCAATGACTTTGTTACTGAATCAATATAGTTAATTAATTAACTATGGTATTGTCTGGAGGTTACCAAATACACGAACACAACAGATACCGTCTAAAATATTTGAATAGGGAGACTATTATATTTAAAACAAAATTTGAATATCCTAGTGTTGAATTTCAGAATAAGCCAATTTAATTCAATCGCCGAGACGCTGAATCAAAAATAACCGCATTAGCAAAATCATTTCGTCTTAAACAAACCAGAGACGAACACAACATAGGCATCACATTAGTTTATCATTTTAACTGAATGATAAAAGTCAACACAACAACAAGATGTCTCTAGGAGACCTAACGTTCGATTATCATACTTGGCGCGATATGTGTATGGCTATGGGCAGCATATATATTTATTTGAACGTTTATGTCAAAAGTAAAATAAATATAACATGCATCGTGTCGGTAATTGCAAACTATTGTGGTATCGCAACTGTTATTAAAATGAGTATCACTTACAAGTAACTTTAATGTGTTCATTGTTATTAAAACCTGCACAGTTGCATAAGATTGACTCATGCCTTATGTCCGTTGTGTATGACTTTCTGTGTCTCCCAAATTAGCTTGTGTTTTCCTTGCTGTTTAAATTTATTTGCCGACATGTGTTGCCTTCTATGCCCGATTTGTGCAATATTTTGAATCGGTTGACACTCATATGTCACGAATGTTGTAGGCGTTGTGTAAATTGATGACTTGCAACCCTTACGTGTGCTTGCGTCTGTGGTTGTTATTTATACCTTTGATATTTGGTAGTCATATCACATAGTAAACGACGTCATTTTAGATAATATTTAAAGCCAGGTTTAGGTGTCCATCTACAAATTATACAGTCATTCGCACCATTAAAGGAATAATATTGTTAAATGTAAATGGGTGTATGATTCATTTATATTCAACTGTGCACTTCAATTGTAAGTTTGATTATATTGGCGTCTTAATAGTTCACATTAACACTAAAGCAAATTTGTAGGAAACGCATTGATGTGCAAGCTCTACATTTTGAAAAAACTGAAAATGTTTTAGCTTTTATTGACAGTACCGCCGACGTGTACTCTATTTGAAAATCAATTGCACGAAAACGACGAATTAATGGCATATTTATTGCAAGTTTTAACACAGTTGTGAGAAATTGATCGGCACGTGTCCAGAATAGTGGAATTAACGTTTTAGCGCCGATCATAAGTTTCAATATGAGGAAGAATTGAAAAAAGACTTGAAACATTTGTACGACAATGATGTCCTACTGATGGCTTTAATGACGAATATAGAGGATCTTACATGAGTGACTTCTCATATTGAATTTTTTAAACGAGTTGGATAAAAGTGATAAAATACGAGGCTCTGCCGAGTGTTTTATAACTTTTATCCAACGAGTTTAATAAATTTAATGTGTAAAGACACGAATGTAAGATTCTTTTGATAACATAAACAAAATAAGCCATTTAAATAAAAAACACTAAAAATAGTAGAACCGCTTTCCCTTAAGAGAGAATAAAATTGAGGTGAGTAATGCGGTTAAGAATAAATCAGCATCTAAACATTGTGCAACACAGTGATTGCATTTCAATTACATTAAATTCATTGTTGAAAACGAAGATGAGCCGAGACAGGTATATTTGAAAGGTAATATTGTTTATTTAACGTCACGGACCTTTTAAGTAGACCCTATCCAGTCATGAAATTAGTTTGGTTAGGGAAACATACTCGTACTATAAAACGGGAAACGCCACGTACATTGTGACGTAATGTTTATGGTTTGATATCATCACTACCTCGAATTTCCGGAAAGAGATTAATGAATTTAAAGAGATGCGATTTTGAAACTCAAAATGCATTAAATTTTGCAGGAAGTGTTAGCCTATGCTATGTTTAATAAATAAATGTAGGTTTGTATTTATTTATTTTGTTTGAATTGAATTGCCTTCGTAAAATCTCGTTGATTTTCAGATTCGCCTTGTCTATTGATCTGACCTGTACCGCTGACGATAAAATCACGGTCGGCCATATTTATTTGTTTTTTTGACAGCGCGTATGAATACATAAAAATAGCGATTAACCCCCTTCATTTGCATAGATATGATTAATTATTCAGTAGTGTAATATCGTTTTTATGTAATGGGCTTTATTACACTCCCACACCGTGATTTATGTGATAAAAAGAATTTAACAGACATACAATTCTGGGAACATGATGTAATAATCACAGTAGATGTATTGTATTACATCTTTCAATGTGTATGCACCCAATAAATATTGAATCAGAGATATTAATAGAAAATCATAATTGGAACTTTTTGTCCTTGCCAATATCTCTCTTTAATATTCCTATCAATCGGGAAATTTTTTAACAATTTAATGCATGAAAGTATGTACAAAATGCAACGGTTAGGAATCTTTGACATTGTGCATTTCAAAATGTAATTGCTTATTCCTATTGTTAATGTCCAGTTTCCTTTCTTATTCTTTATCGTTGCACTTCTGTTAAATCATTCGCTAGATGCATTTAACTTCATTTTCTCTTGTCCGGACCCATTAAGGGAATTTGATACGTTCAGATATCTGAATTATTACGTTTACTTTAAAACTGGGAAACGTTCATCAAACATCATATGAAAATGTGACAACATTAGCCAAGAGCCCTTTACTGGTACAAAATGTATTCGTTTAACATACCATATAATGACACTTACCGCTAATATCCACAATATGTCTTAAGTGACAGTATCTCTTGTATAAAACGAATGATTACATTCACTAGAAATAACAAGATGACAATACCTCTGGGATCAAAAATCCTGTTGAGAGCTGTGGGAGCTAATGTATAAACTAACCGTTTATTGTCCTTATGTGAATTTTACAAATAGGTTTGTATTCCTGTTAAAGCAACGATGTGGTATTTCTGATGTAACCATTATTTTTCTTGTCGTGTCATGATTCTCGAAAAATAGCCCGTTCATGTGAAACAGCATCATACCAAGTTTAAGAGAACACCTAGTGGATTAATCGTTATGGTTCTTCAAGCGCCTGACTGAAATCTGGGTATTATAACAATCCTTCGAACGTATATCGTAAGTCGCAATGTCCGTACTATGCTAACTCGAATGAACATAAATATTGTAAGCACAAAAAACCACCAAATATTATACTCATATGTAGGGCGTTCCATTTTTTTCTATAATTTGTGTGGTGATATTTCATATCCCTGTCAAAAGTATTTTATTGCAGAATGATTAGCCGTAACTATTGCCATGGGATATTCATATGAACACGTTTGATAAGTTAACAGTCTCTAGTGATTTGTATAGTTGACAGAATTTACAAGCAAATCTGTATTGAATTCAGCATTTTGATAGTGTAAAACGGCGGATGTTTTTGTTAAATATGATTCACTCGTCCTTAGTATAGGACACACAGTCAATTACTTTGAATTTATGTAGTGTTCGTTTTCTATTGTTGGAACGATTGTCGAGTGTATTGTGCTATCGACTAGCAATATAGATGTGTCGAGTTCGAAACTTCGCTCGAAAACTGGAAATATCATAAGCGCTTTTCAGTGTTTCCTGTCCAAAAGGAGATAAACAGGTGTGGAATTTGTGTAATGGTCATATATACTGAGTACATTAAAAAAAGTTCAATGCTTGATTAGAAATGCGTTAAGTTGGTTATTTCTCCAATGACTCTCGTAGAGACGCAAACAGTATTGCGATAATGTGACACATAAAGCCCACATTGCATCTCGTTGATGTATTATTGCAAGAACTACAGTCGTGATGATATTATTACTAATATTGTTAATCTTATTTACAATGGCATTGTCTGGAGGTTACAAAACACGCTAACAAAACAAATGCCGTCTGAAATATTTGAATAGGGAGACTAATATATTTAAAAATAATTTGAATATCCGTGTGTAGAATTTCAGAATAGGACATCTTAATTCAATCGCCGATACATTGAATTAAGAATAACTGCATTAGTAAAATCATTTTTTTCTTTGACAATCCAGAGACGATCCAACATTGGCCTCACATTTGTTGAATGATTGATACTGAACGGTAAATGTAAGCATACCAACAATGAGAGCTGACCCTTGATTTGCTAAATAATTAATTTTCGGACCAATTAGCGACAATTGATTATTCATGCGTATGTACTTTAAAATGAACCATGCATTCAAATACAAGTTCACGTCTTGATCAGAATTCCGCTAAGTTGGTTATTTCTCGAATGGCTCAGTATTGCGATAGTGTATGTTAATATTTCTATGTTTAATCTAATTTACAACAACATTATCTGGACGTAACAAAATACACCAACATAACAAATACCGTCTGAAATAATTGAATAGGAGACACAATTTGAATATCTAACAAAACAAATACCGTCTGAAATTTTTGAATAGGGAGAAATTGCAGACTTAGACATTTTAATTCAATCTCTGATACATTGATTAAAGAATAATAGTATTAGTAAAGTAATCTAAGGCAAACCAGAGACGTCCCAACACATGTCTCACATTTGTTTATTATTACAACTGAATGATAAAAGTAAACATAGATCTACCAGCAAGATGCCACTGTGATCGCCATCGGTTATTACAGTTGGCACGACTTGTGTATTACTATGGACATCATATACGTTTTTTGACCGTTTAAACCAAAAAGGTAAATAAATATAACATGTATCGTGTCGGTAATTGCAAGCTATCGTGGTGTCGCAACTATTCATACTATGAGCATCACGTACAAATAACGTTAATGCCAATGTGCTAATTATTATAAAACCTGCATAGTTGCATAAGATTGACTTTTTCTGACAACCCTTATGTCTGCTGTGTATGACTTCCTGCGTCTGTCTGATTAGCTTGTTTTATTCTTGCTGTTTAAATTCAATTGACTTCATATGTATTGCCTTCGCTGTCCGAGTTGCCCAATTGTTTGCATAGGTTGTCAACCGTAAGTCAAATTAATCAGAATCGTTGTACCTATTCGAACCAATGAAGGAATTATGTTGTTTAATGTAGTTGGATGTATAATTAATGTACAGGTATGTACAATTGTGTACTAAACGTTTACGTTTTACTTTATTTGCCTCATAAAAGTTCACATTAACACTATAGCAATTTTGACGATGACGCATTGATGAGCAAGCTCTACATTTTGAAAAAATGCAAATGTTTTGGCTTTTATTGAAAGTACCGCAGTCGTTTTCCCTATTTGAAAATCAGTTTTAATTGCATGAACACGACGGAATAATGGCAAATTGATATCAAGTTTTTATGTAGTTGTGAGATATTGATCGGCACCTGTCCAGAATAGTGGAATTAAAGTTTGAGCTTCAATATGAGGAAGAATTTAAAAAGACTAGAAGCATTTGTACGACACGGGTGTCCTAATATTGGCTTTAGTGACGGAAAAGGAATTTAACTCAGTCACGTATGAGCGATGATCCAAAATAACGTGGACATTTGCCACAATTTTCGTATGTTTCAATCAATCATTTACAAACTCATATCAACATTCATCGGAATATTTCCGGCATAATCCTGAAAAACAATCAATGCTCGTCACTGTAGCAGTTTAGTACTTGCTCATTTTTATCTAAAATGTAGAACAATGATGTAAATGATTGCAGCAATATTTAAGATAACGTTCGACCTTAAAGTGTGCAAAATGTTTTTCGTACACGGCTTCGTAGCGACCAGCTAATTTCCTATTAGGCAATAAACGGCCAGCGCAAACGTATCACGGATTACGTCACTGTTGGCGTGCCGTATTTTCTATTTCCTCCGTGATGATTGCGCTCTCCGATCTTTCTCCATCCACATATTCACGATGACAACTACAAATAAGAGCTCAGCTCATCGGACATAGTCTATTAGTCTGCTCAATGGTTTTAATTAAGCTCCATTGTCTGCATTTTTCCAAAAACAGGGTAGATCTTTACTATTAAAGGTAGTTCATGCCGGTTTGACGACGTCATTTTAACGTCAGTTATACAGGTCGCGCAAAGAAAAATGTGTATGTTCAAAACGCACTGTTCAAATGACATCAACTTTTGACAAGTTGTTATCTGCACATCCCAACGTAAGGTGGATACGTTTAGGACATGTCTCACATGCAATTCATTTAATATAAATGTATATGTAACTTGAGAAAAGTCGCATAAATTTTGTGCGACGCATATATGCGTAACTATGGTTACAAAAACACACGATGTGCTTGATTTATTGTGTCAATGTGAAATTTGTTCAAATTATCGTATGCAATAAATGTTCAGATAATAAATCATGTAAGTATTTGGAAGAAATAACGATGCTGTTGGAAGCAATAGCAAAAGTCCACGTTATTTTGGATCATCCCTCGTACACTGGTTGCAATATTATGTAATAATCACAGTAGATATATTGTAATTATACATTTCCCAATGTATATGTACCCAATGAATAAGGGATTATGATCTAAAATCATTTTTTTCACACACATGATTGGACCATTATGCCGTTGCCGGTATTTCTCTTTAATATGCTTATCATACTGTAATTGTTATCTCTCGAATCATTAATGCATAAAAGTGTATACACGCTTCCACGGTTGTTTGTGAATTCCGATTAAACATAAGAGCGATGAACATTATATTCGAGGACTTTTCATATAGCAATTCCACATTGGCAGCAATAAAGCTAATTAACATCATTTGACTAAAGATATATCAGATCGAATGAACTAATAAAATTGTTTTATTCATACGTTGGGTGCATGATGTTGGAAGTCACGCAACGTCATTCCAAGCGCAACTGTTTGAGCAACAAAAAGCTACATTCTGGACTGATACCCGGTCCTATGTATCAGATTGTTTCTCTTTTAATACTGACTTAAGTCATCAATAGTCAATCTTGGAAAGTGCAATTGATACTTCAATTGGTTAATATTTCTATTGTTAATGTGCTGTACACTCCAGTTTTATTCCATTTTCTTTAGCATTGCACTTTTGTTTAATCTTTCCGCTAGATATATTTAACTTCATTGTCTTTTGTCCGGACCCATTAAAGAAATTTGACACGTGCCGCTATCTGGGAAAACATTAACCAAATATCGTATGAAGATTTGATAACATAACCCAAGCGCCTTTACTGGTATTATTCAACATACTATACAGTTCTTCTTACTGCTAATATCCACAATATGTCTTAAGTGACAGTATCTCTTGTAAAGAACGATTACATTTACTGGAAACAACACTGTGACACTTCCTCTGGGACCCTAGATGCTGTGAGCTGTAAGATCTGACGTATAAACTTACCGTTACTTATCCTTATGTGAATACTTCTAATATATTTCTACTCTTGTTACAGCAACGATGCGTTATTTCTGATGTAACAATTAGTTTTCTAGTCTTGGTCGAACAGCCCGTTCATGTAATAGAGCATCATACCAAGTTAAAAGATAAATCATAATGGTTCTACAGGCGCCTGACTGAAATCTGAGTATTATACCGATCCTTCCTAACGTATTTCTTTGGAGTTGCAATGTCCGACCGATGCTAACTCGAATGAACATAACTTTTCTAAGCACAAAACAGCACCAAGTATTATATTCATATGAAGGGCATTCTATTGTCTTTTTTTTAAAGTTTGTGTGGTGATACTTAATATCCCTGTCAAATGTATTTTATGCAGAATGATTAGCCGTAAATATTACCTTGGGATATACACATGAACACGTATGGTAAGTTAACGGTCTCTAGTGAGTTGTATAGTTGACAGAAGTTACAAGCATATCTGTATTGATATTAATGCATGTAAGCCACTTTGAGTGTTGTTAAACACAATTCAATCATCTTTAATATAGGACGCTCAGTCAAAATACTTTGGAATTATGTAGTGTTGTTCGTTTTCTAAAGTTGGAACGATGGTTGAGTGGATTGTGCTGTCGACTAGCAATATTGATGTGTCGAGTTCGAATATTGGCTCGGATACTGGAAATATCATAAACCCTTTTCAGTGTTTCCTGCCCAAAAAGAGAAACACAAATGTGAAAACCAGAGATGATTTGTGTATCGGTGATACATACTGAGTACATTAAATAATAAGTTCACGGCTGGATCAGCAACCCGTTAGTTTCGTAGAAACACAAAAAGTATTGCGATAATGTGATACACAAAGCCCTCATTGCGTCTCGTTGATGTATTCTTGCACGAGCTACAGTCGTGATGATATTAATACTAATATTGTTTATCTAATTTACAATGGCATTGCCTAGAGGTTACAAAACACGCTAACAAAACAAATACCGTCTGAAATATTTGAATAGGGAGACTAATACATTTAAAACAAAATTTGAATTTCCTAGTTTAGAATTTCAGAATAGGACATCTTGATTCAAGCGCCGGGACATTGCATTAAGAATAACTACATTAGTAAAATCAAGTTGCCTTTGACAATCCAGAGACGATCCAACATAGGTCTCACATTTGTTGAATGATAGATACTGAATGGTAAATTTAAGCATACCAACACGATGTCTCTATGAGAGCTGACCCTTGATTTGCTAAATAACTAATTTTCGGACCAATTAGCGACAATTGATTCGTGCAAATTTACATTGAATGAGGAAATATTAACCAAACATCGTATGAATATTACTGCTACGATCACATTTCCCAAGCGCCTTTACTTGAATTAATCAAACAAACCATATAACGACTCTTGTACGGCTAATATGCACAATACGTATTACGTGACAGTATCTCCTGTATAAAATGATTACATTGACTAGAAATAACAATATGACAATACCTCTGGGATACACGATCCATTGAGCTGTAAGATCTGACGTATAAACTAACCGCATAGTTTCCCTAGGTGAATATATCCTTTACACTCTGGTATGAATTATAATGCGACAACCCTGTACAACTTATGCACGAGGCGTAGTTCACAGTTACGGAAATGTCCAAGTAATTACAATTGTACAATAACGTTGAACAATGAGCTATGTACCACATATAACTTCACGGCTGGATCAGAAATCCGTTAAGTTGGATAATTTTCGAATGCCTTTCGTAAAACCACAACATAATTATATTGCAATAACATAACAAATTATATACATTTATGTAAAAAAGGCCATGTATTATTGTACAATCTACCATCGTGAAGATATTGATACTGATATTGTTCATCTAATTTACAATGACATTGTCTGGAGGTTACAAAATACAATAACAAACCAACAACCCGTCTGAAATTATTGAATCTGGAGAATAATATATTTAAATTTGAACATCTGAGTAAGAATCTCAGAATTAGACATTTTAATTCAGTCGACGAGACATTGCATTAAGAATAAGTTCTGCATTGCATTAGTAAAATCAATTTGTCTAAGACAAACCAGACTAACATACATAGAACACACCTTTGTTTAATATTTAACTGAATGATAAAAGTCAGCAAACCAACGAGATGTCTCTATGAGACCAACCCTCGATTATCAGATTTTGCGCGACATGTGTATCACTATGGACGGCATATATATTTATTTGAACGTTTATGTCAAAAGTAAATTAAATATAAAACGCATCGTGAGCAATTTTAAAGTCCATGATGTGATAATTATTAAAGAAACATCCAATGTCAATTTACACATCATACAGGCATTCGAACCATTATAGGAATAATACTGTTTAATGTAGTTTTGTTGCATAATTAATGTACATGTTTGATCGATGGTGTACTAACTTTCAAGTCTGATTTTATTTGCATCCAAATTGTTCACATTTTGACTTAACGCATGTACAAGCTCTACATTTAGAAAAAATGGAAATGTTTTGCATTTATTGACAGTACCACCGACGTTTTCCCTATTTGAAAATCAATTTCAATTGCATGAACACGACGGATTAATGGCATATTTATTGCAAGTTTAACACAGTTGTAAGAAATTAAATCGGTACGTGACCAGAATAGTGGCATTAACGTTTTAGCGCCGGTCGTTAGTTTCAATATGAGGAAGAATTTAAAAAGACTAGAAAAAATTGTACGACAATGATGTCCACCTGATGGCTTTAATGACGAATAAAGAATTTAACAGACGTACAATTCTGGAAATAATATGTCATAATCACAGTAGTGTATTACATCTTTAATTGAATATGCACACAATGAATATTGAATCAGATATATAAATAGAAAATCTTGATTTGAACTTTTTGTTATTGTCAATATCTATCTTTGATATTCTTATCTCTCTGAAAACTTTAAAACTATTTAATGCATGAACGTATGTACAAAATTCAACAGTTTGGAATCTTTGACCAAGTTGATTTCATAATGTAATTGCTTATTTCTATTGTTAATGTCCAGTGCCTTTCCTTATTCTTTATCGTTGCACTTTTGTTAAATCGTTCCACTAGATGTATTTAACTTCATTTTCTTTTGTCCGGATCCATTAAGGGAATTTGATATATGAATTATTTCGTTTACTTTAAAACTGGGAAAACATTAAACAAACATCGTTTGAAAATGTGATCACATTACCCATGTGCCTTTACTGGTATTCGTTTAACATCACTGCGGTATAACGTACACCGGATATCGTATATCAGATATTCACAGAAAGGTTAAAATGAACCAGCATTACGCCGTTACTCACTCGCAAATATTGACAGCAGAACTTAACAAGCTTCTGGAACGGCTGTAATACCAAATTGTAGATTTTTTGAACTGACCATTTTGTTTATATTGAACTCCAAAATGCTGTGACCAAATTTCTTAAATATTGTTCGAAAAACAACTAAGATACACCCCAAAACAGATACGCGTGCGTGTACGGAGTATTGCTGTTTAGTGTACGGAGTATTGCACATAAGCTCAACGTTATACGGAGAGTATGGCATAATAAAATGAGTAAATAAAGTATGTAAATGGACAGTTTTATCGTATTATTACGTCTGCTCACAAATATGGTCATGTTTTATGGGTTATACGATAAATCAGAATATTCTTAAATGATTATGTTAAAATATTTCAACCGTCAGGCAGATGAATGCGATTAACAATATAGAATGCTGAATTTTATGCATAAAGTGTTCTTGTGAGTAGTACAAATGTGATATGTAGCTTGGATATATGCAATTCTTTGAGAGTCATACTTGGCAAATAAGGGCATTCACACCCATATATACAAAATGTACACACCAAGGTTTATTTTGTAATCTCTCAACTATTTCAGATACTGTAATGAGGTTCCTTTGCTATGATTTACGTTCAATGTTCAACGTTGCTAATTCAAAGTATTGGACATTGTAGTAGTTTTGTGTTTGTCAAATGCAATTGCTCAGCTATGACTATGTACTGTATGTGAATACACGGTTACAGTAATACTAATAGAAGTTATCCATAAAATTCAGGGAGGAATTGGAGCTAGGATTAGCGTGTTACATTAATTGCTACTCGCAGTCCATACAATCCAATCTAATAGGTACATTTCTATATAATATAAGTTATATTTTATAAAATAACGCTGCTTATACCTTGTATTTATTCGATTTGAGTGACAAATAGTCACTGCAAGTAAAAGCAATACTCTGTACACGATACAGCAATACTCCGTACACCGGAGAGCAACTATATAGCAATACTCTGTACACTAACACCTGCATTTATTCTCGCAATGCACCATAATTTTCGATTAGTTTCGGATACTACATTTGCAGTATAATCTTTGTAACAAAAATGACAATTCGCTCGATTCAAGTTGAGTATTTTAACGAAAAATATAAACAAAAACATCTTATTTCGACAGATCAAGCTTACTTTCTGCGTGAGTAACGATACGAGTTTGGTCTTTTAATCACCCTTTTAAGAAATTCCTGGCAATTTACCGGTTGCACAGGCTAGGAAAATTTATGGAGAAGATAGCTTTGTACAAAATGTACTTTAAAACACTCAGAAAAACTAACAATCATCTCTGAACTTACCCTTGTCAACACTAGAATGTCGCGAAAATTGATAATATAACTCATTTTGCTAGCAATATCCGGTGTACGTTATACCACAGTGAACATACCATACGATGATTCTTACCGCTAATATCCACAATTTGTCTTAAGTGACAGTATCTCTTGTATAAAACGATTACATTTACTAGAAAAAAAAAAAGACAAATCCTCTGAGATTCAACATGCTGTGAGCTGTAAGATCTGACATATACTAACCGTTTATTTTCCTTATGTGAATTCTTCTAATGGAGTTCTATTCTTGTTACTGCAACGATGTGTTTTTTCTGATGTAACTATATTTTTGTTACAGTCGTGTCGACGACTTATGCCAAATAGCTCGTTCATGTAATACAACATCATATGACGTTAAAGAGAATACAGAGCGGATACATCGTTATGGTTCTACAACCGATAGACTGGAATCTCTGGGTGTAATAACAATTTTTCTTTACCTATATCTTCGTAAATATTTTAAGCACAAACCACCAAATATTACACTCATATGTAGGGCATTCCTTATTTCATATCCCTGTCAAAAGTATTTTATTGCAGTGTGATTAGCCGTAACTATTGTCGTGGGATATTCACATGAACACGTTTGATAAGTTAACGGTCTGTAGTGATTTGTATAGTTGACAGAAGTCACAAGCAGATATGTATTGTATTCAGCATTTTGATAGTGTAAAAACGTCGGATGTTTTTGTTAAATATGATTCAATCGTCCTTAATATAGGACGCATAGTCAAAATACTTTGGAATTATGCAGTGTTCGTTTTCTATGGATGGAACGATTTTTGAGTGGATTGTGGTGTCGACTAGCAATATGGATGTGTGGCAGAGTTCGAATCGTGGCTCGGAAACTGGAAATATCATGAACGCTTTTCAGTGATACCTGCCCAAAAGGAGATAAACATGTGTGAAAACCACAGGTAATTTGTGTAATGGTCGTATATACTAAAATAAGTTAACGGCTTGATGAGAAATGCGTTGAGTTGGTTATTTCTCGAATGACGCTCGTAGAAATGCGGACAGTATTGCAATAATGTAACACATCAAGCGCACATTGCGTCTCGTTGGTGTATACATGCACAAACTACGGTCGTAATGATACTGTTACTAATATTGTTAATGTAATTTACTATGACATTGTCTGGAGGTTACAAAATACACTAACAAAACAAATACCGTCTGAAATATTTGAATAGGGAGACTAATACATTTAAAACAAAATTTAAATATACTATTGTAGGATTTAAGAGTTAGACATTTTAGTTCAATCGCCGAGACGCTGAATTAAGAATAACTGCATTAGTAAAATCATTTTGTCTAAGACAAACCAAACAACATAGGTCTCACATTTGTTTATCATTTTAACTGAATGGTAATAGTCAGCAAACCAACAAGATCTCGTTATGAGACATGACAAAAATAAAATAAATATAAATCGCATCTGTGATATAATCATAATTAAAGAAACATTATATTCTCTCATGCTTCCGCTGAGACCAGAACTGATGACCATGCTTGAAGTATGCAATGCGAATTGGTCACTTGTTTTGAGAATAAGACCATTTCTGCCGACGCTTGTGTATGTTTGTCTGTGTCTCTCTGTGTTGCTTGTGTTTTTTCTTTTCTTGCTGTTTAATTTCATTTACCTACATGCGTAGCCTTCGCTACCCGATTTGCCAAATAGTTTACATCGGTTGAAAACCATATGTCAATTGAATCACGAATGATGTGAGCTTTTTGTAAATTCATGACTTGGAAACCGCACGTGTATTTGCGTCTATGGTTGTAATTTCTATCTGTAATATTCGGTTGTCATATCACACTGTATAATGTACATGTATGTGTGATTGTGTACTAACTTTCAAGCCTGATTTTATTTGCCTCCTAATAGTTCACATTTTGATGCTAACGCATTGGTGTGCATGCTCTACACATAGAAAAGAAATGAAAATGTTTTGGCTTTTATTGACAGTACCACCGCCGTATTCCCTATTTGAAAATCAATTTCAGTTGCATGAACACGACGGATTAATAGAAAATTCATTGCAAGTTTTAACACAGTTGTGAGCAATTGGTCGGCACGTGTCCTGAATAGTGGAGGTAACGTTTTAGCGTCGGTCGTTAGTTTCAATATGAGGAAGAATTTAAAAAGACTAGAAAAACTTGTACAGCAATGATGTCCTACTATTGGCTTCCATGACGGAAGAAAAATTGAACTCAATGCTTGGAATATGATGTAATAATCATGATACTAGTCGTATAGTTGTATAGATAAACTTAATAATCGTTACTGGCTCCTACAAATTACATTTCTTAACTTGCGGGTTTTTGTTTCTTAGTTACGCGAAAGTTTTATGTAAAGGTATTGTCATATTAGAAGTGTTTTATCATACAAAACACCAGAGTTTACTTTTCATTGACATAAGGTTAATGAGTTTCAGGTTTGCTATAATTGCGCCGGAACACAACCTTTCAATTGCGTTTGTTGTTTTACTCAGGGTTGTAAGAACCAAAAAATGGTCGTTTTGTTCACAAGGTGTATAAAGCACCAAACTTTCACAAAATAACAATAAATAAATTGGCTTCCAGAAAAGTGAAAGAGACAACCTGTTCGGCCCCTTATTTCGTACTGTATATACATGTATGAGGCCCAAAATAGGATCCATCATGTTAAATTGAATTGCACACGGAAAATATGAAAACGCTCAATTTTTTAAAACTTTATAGAAATTCACCAAAATTTGAATTGGAATGTACAAATCAAGTACATATCTGATATATTGTATTATAAATTCAACTATTGTACATTTTTTATTGCAAATATGAGGCCCGAAAGGGGTAATTGTGAAAATTTTCATGAAATAAAAACTTATTTTTATACTTAATTTCAGTATTATGAATTGCTGAACAAGACAACAATAAAATGCAGCCCAGTTGACCCAGTGATGCTCATAATACATTTTAATTGATTTAAAATACAATTTATTTATTGATTGAGGCCCTTAAAAGGACATTTTTTATCATGAAAAAAGTGGATGAATTTAAGACGTTCACGTTTCAATCTGTAAGACATACAAATGTCTCTAAAATGTGTAACAAATGATTAGTAAAAGTGATTTATATTTTGTTGTTTGTGACAATTTACAATATTTATACTTTAATAATAGTTCCGATGTTAAAATGAGGCCCCATTATGGGTACAACATAAATATAAGACTTGGTATTAGACACAATAGAAAATAAATCAGTACATTAATTTAATACTCAAATACAGGCATTTTTAATACAGTTATATAAATATACAGTAAATAAAATTGATATTTGATTACATTTATTGAATTGAGGTCATATTAAGGGTCATATCTATATTGAAAAATGGATTGAATTCAATATGTATAGAAACGATATTAATTTTTTATTATATTCACTTACAGATTTAATCAAAGTATCTGTAACAGAAATATATACGGTGTTGAGTGTGTGCATATAAGCTAAACCACATTTTAAATAGTAATTGTGGATATGAGGCCCCATGTGTGGTTTGAAATTCACTTGAAGCCCATTATGGGGTAAATAGAACATAATTCAGCAAAGTCAATATTTTTTTGCATCATTGTTTACAATATACATAATATTCGAATTTTCAACATGTCGCATGTATGTTAATACCGAATATTTATTGCAAAAATCGATGAGATAAAACATAATAGTGTGTTGTACAACGAATGTGAATGTTTATCAATATTAGTACAATACTTGCCATTATGTAGTTATGTTTTGTAACAGATAGTTTATCGCGCATACTTTCAAACAGCATTGAGTACTAGCATTGCTCTTCCTAATGATTATAGTTGTGCTTGAAAGTGTATGTAGATGAAAGTATTTACTGGAGGTTGGTACACCAAAAGGAATGGTTGTAGCTTTAAGACCCAGAACGAACCTACTTTACAGATACCCCATGGAGCCATGGATTCGCAGTACATGATATGGTATTTAGAAGGTTTAATGTGCCTCATGACCATGCATTACTGAAGTAGTGTCATGTACCCGGGTACCACAAAATATAAATTACCTTTTACATTAGCAGTGCACCCATTAATGTATTATTTGGCCGTGTTTGCCATGCCATAGACCCAGAATATCTGTACACGAGGCCCTAACAGTAACTCACAGAGCTAGGACTGGCAGGTTTATTGACCCTACTGTGCCTGATGTAGATGTGCCAAATTGAATGGAAAGTATGTGGCTAACAAACCTTGAAGACTGTGCCAAAGAGTGACAGGTCCCCCATTGTACCAACAGTTAGGCCATATCATATCGTTTCTTCGTTTAGCTTCCGTCACAAGTTCGAAAACCTATCTAGCTATCTTGAGACAAAAAATAAACACTCGAAAAAAAGGTCATAACAACTTCTTTGCTCATTATTATATGGCTAACAAATATAGTTTTAAAGCAATGTCAATCATGATAACTTAAAGAAATACAAAATGTAACTGAAAACTTGTTTCTATGAAACCTACTGCTGTGCAGGGATTGGCGACATGTAGGTGAACAAGTATGATAAGTGTGAAAGTCATATCTAAATGGATTTTGAAGATACAACAGAATACAATTTTCGTTACTTATTTATTTCCCAAAATGTTCAAACATATCCGTCCTCGGATGCTTAACAAGGAAACAAACAGTTTAACCTCCCCTGATTATTAGTCAATGGAAACATGCGTTCGAGTTCCAATGTTGCGACTTATTCTCTACTGGTTCGTGTGTATCCACCATTGAGGCCCTCTGCCCTCACAGGTATCAATTCACACACCGGTATCCATTAGAATAAGGTGGTGTGAGTATATACTGCTATTGCTCGGTGTGTGTTATGGAAAGTCTGGACCTCCCTAGTCCTATCATTCGAAATACTAGGAATCATACAGGTAGGGTTTCGATAATCGGCATTAAACTAATCGATGACGGAGGCATAAAGTTCATTTAAATATCAAGATATTGGCAAAATCTAAATAAAATTCTTTTGAATTGTTCGTAGTCTTAGAAATGGCCACATGCATGCATTGGTTTCATTGCTTCTCAAATAATTGCGCGACAGCATTGTCAACGGTTTACATGGTTTAGTTAAAACAGGAATATTTGTTTATATTGTTCCTGGTTAAAATGAATTGGAATTGAGACAGACTGAAATCCAAATCCACAAAATAGCGAGAATGAATATTAAAATTTTTCTCAAGACAGCTTGAACGCATGCCTCCTAGTTGTCTTCTTCGGTTGCCTTGTAACAAGGTTACAAACCACTAAATGCCTCCGCGAACCAAAATAGGATACACTCAAATAGTCCCTAAATAAACTTGTGATTGTGTTTAAATGGTAGTATGCTTTGACAAGGTGGAACTGGAATAATCTAATTGGGTTTACTGGCATTGTATACATGTATGTGATGTATTGAAACTGTTTTATTTTACATTTTTGAGATTTTGGCCAAAATACCAAAGCGAAAGTAGGGTAGGGTAAAACCCGGATTTGGTCGGTCCGCGCGCCTGTAAAAATATGTTCACCGCGTTGGACGGACACAATTTTTCTTATATGATACGTGACCCCCTGTTTTTTTTGTATTTTCTTAAAGCTGGTAGCCCCTTCTTTTCATTGATATATGTCTGCCACCTGGCCATAGACTTTAACATGTATCAACCTGGGACTGACTATTGTAACTTTACATTGAGCTAAAGAACAAATTTATTTAGTGGTTTGTGACCTTAAGAAATGACCCAAAAAAATAAAATGTATATTTTCAATATTTTGACTTTAAATGTTTAGAAATACATTTTTCTGTGGGTTTTATTCCATTTTTCAGTGAAATTTGTCTCAAAATGTGAAAAATTGTGTTTTGGGGTGAAAATTTAAGAAAAAAATGAAGATTTTTCCTCCACAAAATGACATTTTCATACCAATTTTGACCTTATTTAGGTTTCAGACCTGGGTTATTGTGTATATATATGAGGAATAGTCACATAATTAAGCACCCAACATAAAATAATTGCCCAATGTAAGGTTTATACAAAACTGCAACTGTTTAATTTGCCAGTTTTCATACAATATGGCCAGCAGAATCCAAGAAATTGCGTTAAAGGCGCTTACTCTCTTTTGTCAAAATTTTGAGAAATCATGTCATTTCAGTCTGGAAAGTCATCATTTGGAGTTGTATATACATAGTAGTTGTCAAATAAGTGTTTAAATCAATCAAAATGGGGGAAAAGGGTTGTCTTAAGGTTACAAACCACTAAATGCCTCCGCGAACCAAAATAGGATACACTCAAATAGTCCCTAAATAAACTTGTGATTGTGTTTAAATGGTAGTATGCTTTGACAAGGTGGAACTGGAATAATCTAATTGGGTTTACAGGCATTGTATACATGTATGTGATGTATTGAAACTGTTTTATTTTACATTTTTGAGATTTTGGCCAAAATACCAAAGCGAAAGTAGGGTAGGGTAAAACCCGGAATTGGTCGGTCCGCGCGCCTGTAAAAATATGTTCACCGCGTTGGACGGACACAATTTTTCTTATATGATACGTGACCCCCTGTTTTTTTTGTATTTTCTTAAAGCTGGTAGCCCCTTCTTTTCATTGATATATGTCTGCCACCTGGCCATAGACTTTAACATGTATCAACCTGGGACTGACTATTGTAACTTTACATTGAGCTAAAGAACAAATTTATTTAGTGGTTTGTGACCACAACAATCAAATGATCATAACCAAGATAGGTTTTGGAGACTGTGAGATATTAAATTATTTTCAGCGGGTGTGGCAGCCAACATGGATCTGCGGTGCCCAGGAATGAACACTACCTTCACAGGTACCAATTTACACCTTGGTTGAGCAGAGCATGTGGTTATTTCTTGCTCATTGACATTAACCAGTGGTCCAGATGAGGGTTGAACCCGGGACCTGTCGATCCTGAAGCACACGCCCTACCTCTAAGCCACAATTTCCCATCAACCACAGTTTGATGATTGTGTGTTTTTGTAGCCTCTCGTTGACTTATCATGGCCATGGTGAGGGCTGAATCGAGCTATTACAGGCTAGGTACATGTACATGCATAACAAGAAATGAATACCTTATTACGGGCCTCAATAAATTCTTAAAAAACAGCCGTTTTTCACACTCTATGTATCTAAATTTCAGATTCTGAAGGTATTGATGCGGAATTATTTATAAGAAAATAAATGCATGTATAAATGAATCATTATAATGTATTAGATCATGAAACCATTTGTACTCAGTGACAAAACATTCAAAATGTAGTAATTGGCACTATTTTCACATTTAAATTTAACTTATAACGACCCAAGCTCTGTTTATCAATTCAAATACACATTCTTTAAACCACAGCAGTGCCTCAAATTAACATTTTACAACTATTGGTCATAGCACAACTGATATGCCTACATTCAAATGCACTATGCATATGGGATTGCAACGAGGGAGAGCTAATACTACTACTTAACTGTTCCATTTTTGAAAGATAATTACTTCATTCTGGGGGTTTCTAATATACATTTACCTTATTATGGCCTCGTTTCAATCAAATGAAATGATTAAGTATGTATTGCAGATTGTTTATACAAATGTACACTGTATTTACCAATGTAAAACAAACTTTATCGTTTATAATCAACAATTGTTGCACTTCTATACATTTGACTGTGTAGTGTGATAGTGAATCTTAAAGATCATTAACACCACAAACGGGGCCTCACTGTCATATTTTATTATTAATTAAGATTGTAAATTATGATAATAACTAAGTAAGCATTATGTACAACACAGTTATATATTATTTGCGTAACAATTGAGGAAATAATAATGTGTACATTATATACAGATTAATTTGTGAAATCAGGCACCCGTTTGGGGCCTCATTTGTGCAAAACACGGGGCCTCACGTACATTTTTAATTAGAATTTATATAGAAGGTCGAATAGGAGTGCAACTATGCTATATTTGTTCATTTATATACATCAAGTGAACATTCATGCTCTTGTTTTTATTTTTTCCGAATTCCGGCCTCATTTTTTGTGAAAACCATCAAAGGGGCCTCTATTCCAGGTTTTATTATAACAAAAAGCAGCAGATTTCAAACACCCACATTCAACACAGTATATGCAATTGCTAAGTGTTTTTTGCTTGACAATCCGGCAAATAATTATGCATTTATACTATTATAATGTGCACACGAGAAGGCTATATCGATGACTTAGAATGCGAAGGTCGTAACTACTACTAACGACCTTATAAGACTCATAAATACTTGGCATTTGCTTCACAATGCGCCTTATTTACAATATTATATTGTGTCAGTTTTCTCTTGTTTTCTAAAGATATCGATTTTGTTGTTAGGACCTTCTCATTCTAAGCCAGCGATATCTTGTAAGTCTATAATGGGATTCAAACCTACACTACGAGTATGTGTCGTCATTGCCTTGCACTGTGAAATACGAACACACTATACCACTAAATAGGTTACCACATGTACAAATAATAGGCATCAATTTAATAACATCACAACAATTTGTGTTAAGGTTCACTGAGGCAATTGTTAAAGCTAATATTAAGCTTAAATGTACACTAGAATTTTGTTTCCTATTGTGAGTGAAATTGAGATATTCACAATAATATTTCGATTCTTAATTTGAACAACTTTTCTTAGACAGGCATTTTAAAATTGGCAGATAATTAATAAACACATCTTTATGCGTTCTACTTCAAAATAATTAAATCCTATCAAAATATGATACTTGATTAAGATTTGTAAATTTGCAATCGATTTCCCAGAGGTGTTTATATCATTATTTTATTTAAATTTCCATTTCAAGTTATTAATGAAGTAAATAATTGGAGGATTGAAATAGTGGCATGGAATGAATGATATTTATTCTATGCATACTGTATGAAATATATTTGAGCATTTATTTTCATATTCGATGATGCAGAATTTAGCGGAATGGAGCATGACACAATACAATGTTTGATACGTATTTTTCCAATATTTTTAATGATAATTATGCTAAAGTTACAAATCTCGTACGATTTTGGTACGGATTTACTAACTCGTACGAGTCTGAAATATTTAATCCTTACGGTATTTGTACGTTCTAAGCATCTGGGCACTGTTTTATCAACGTACTTACGGAAATCGTAAACTTATGGTCAAATTTAATTTCTTCATAATACCTTTACATCTATGAAATGTGGTAAATAGAGCTGATATACTAATAACGGGTTATTTAATGAATTCCCACAAACAATATATGTCCCCAATTTGTAGTTGTTAAATGGTTATACTGAATCTAAATCTGAACGTAAGTTTACAATTTCCGTAAGTACGTTGATAAAACGGCATCCAGGTCACAGCTCGTACAGATCCCGTACGAGTTGTACAGAATGTATAGTTTTTCACCAGATCACCGAGTTCTCTACAAGTTTTGAAAATCCGTACGATGCTCGTACGAGTCTCGATATCCGTACGGCCTCCGTTTAGCCTTTGTATTGTCAGTTTTTCTTTAGAAACTCTCCAACAACAAATCATAAATTCGTTGCATTTATTTCCTTAAAAGCATTACCTCGCCGCGCAAATGATAGAATGGCAATATCGGATTTTTGTAACTGTATCTTTTGAAACCGGGTAGATGATGACCACACCTGTGAGTGTTTCTCACTTTCTGACTTCAGTAGAAATTTAGAGAGTCAACGAGCATTTGGTAAGATACATCGCTTAATATTCCGATCAAATAATGTGTTGATATTTCCTTTTCTATACCGTTAAAGTAGCATGTTATTCCACATCGCGGTTGCAGTTTAGCATAAGCACAGTAGTGTCGAGGTATGTACAATGGCTTGATCATCGATTCCAATGACTATCGTGGAAATGGTGAATATAAACGATAGTAAAAATATTACACATGTATCCTGAATCGCGTCTCGTTTATATTTGGTGATAATACATGCCTAAATAAAACAGTTATGACAATAGTCTATGTAATTCTGGTACACCCCTAGTACTCATGCGCAATAACCATATGTCATCGTATTTGTAACGTTGCAAATATTGATAATATAATTACATTGTCTGTAGGTTCCAAGCCCTGAAACAAACCCAAATAAATGACACTTTCTTCGGAGGGAAATAATTTCGTTAAAATCAAAATTTGAATATGCGACTAAGAAATAAGGACTTCGACATTCTAGACGTAGAATTAAGAATAACTGCATTAGCCAAATCGTATTTTACTTTGTTTAAAAACAAACAGAGACGAGACAATCTATATCTCTAACCTGTTTATCATTTTAACGGAATGATAAAGTATCTACATACATGCAGCAAACATAGCATTAAATAGTTTTAGCGAGAGCCGATCCTCTATTGTTAAATTGAGCACCGCATGTATATGACTAATATACATTGCATACGTACATGTATTTGAACTATATTCAAACTGTCAAATAATTATACTGAATGACAAAAGGTCCGTTAACGCCACACTGTGTGTTTACTTACTTAGAATAGTTGACTAGTTTATGTTGATTTAACTGCATATTTGTAGTGGGATACGTATTCGATATAAATCCACCATAATTATCGATTTTGAGAAATATATTGATCCAAAATGATGCTACCTCTCACGCAACCCGACGATTCAAATATAAACATGACGATATGGTAGTTCTAAGCGGTGGAGGGTAGGTAACACATATTTTGAAGTCGTTATAGAGTACTTCAGCAAGTCACATTAACGTTAATGGTTATTTGACAAAAATTAAGTTACAAAAATACCTTCGAATTTGATGCGGCATTGACCCTTGACCTGTTGTCACGTGGTACGTCAAATACACGGTCCGTCGGTTGGAGATGATACCCAGTTCTCAATGAAATTGGGAGGATTCAATTTTATCCGACAGAATTTATTTTAATGGAACTACAGCTTTTAGTATGTGTTATTTACGATTATGTTCACCATATTTCATTTTTGCGAAAAAGTTAAGCGAACGTTTCTTATTTAGATGAATATTTTATTTTGTATTGTATTTTATATCACAGTCATATTGCAAATCTATTTTAAATGAAAGTGTAGTCGAGATAGAATTAATGGACCGTGTTAGTAAAAATTAATTTGCAGAACTTTTGACGCCCAGTATATGATATAGATTGTTTCGGATATATTGCAGGATTTATATACCTTTAAGATATCTAATCGAATATTTGTAGTATGTGATGTTTTGTTTTCTATGCTCATATGGTTAATTTGAGTGCTGCCGTGCATGTCCGATTTTTCATATTTCTAAGTTTGCGGTGGTGTTTATATTCCATATAGCCGCTTAAGCAAGTGAAACAGTATCGCATTTATTTGCATGCTGTAATCTGGACAGGCATGTGCAAGCTCTATATTAGAAAGAATTTAACCTGTTTTTGTGTTATTGACTCTCCTGTAGAAGCTTTCACTATTTGATATTCAATTTCAATTGCATGAACACGGCGGATTAATGCCGTATTTATTGTTTGTTTTAACAAAGGGTGAGCTAATGCCAGGAACGTGTCAAGAAAAGTCGATTTAACATTTTGGCGCCGGTCGTTAGCTTTCAAATGAATCATGATTTAAAAGACTAGAATCATCTCTACGATGCTGATGTCCTACAATTGACTTGAATGTCTGAAAAACGACTCACGTACTAGCCTTATGTCATATTAACAATTAAGGCATTGCGATACATTTTCCCATGTGTATGAGCTACTGATCAAGAAACATACTAGTTTTTCTCACCACGACCTACTTTAATTCTGTGATTTGAAAAACATTTTACTGATGATTAACAAATAACATAATGGATAAAGCATTTTTCACAGTGAATGTATTGGCGCTTTTGATTGGTCAAATATAGAACTCCAACATGCTTGATGTAGACTACCGAAATCAGCATTAAAATTTACACTTGCTCAAAGTTGTAGCGTATAAAGTGTTTTATAAATTGAACCAGCATTTTATGTTTCAAGTTGTAGGTTACGAAACTGAAATTTGTCTCGAAAATATAATCAACTTATTGCCAATGTCATGGTCATGGTATATGTTTTTAAATTAGCCGAACATAAAATTAAGTTGATATGATCAATAGTTTTTTGTATAATTGAATCATTAAACGATCAAATAGGGTGAAGACAAAAAATTAAAACATTTCCCCAACCTAATCTAGATTATACTATATTCGGTCTGTTATATCCTATGTTTTAGAATTTGCGTATTTCTTTCTTCTTTTTATCTGGCCAAATAAGGGAAGTTTGATTT
Source organism: Spisula subtruncata (assembly GCA_963678985.1). Lineage (NCBI taxonomy): Eukaryota > Metazoa > Mollusca > Bivalvia > Venerida > Mactridae > Spisula > Spisula subtruncata. The sequence goes on from OY787666.1 coordinate 44,472,323, forward strand.
GTGCAGATAGCTGAATTATTTGGTTTACTTGGAAATTAGGAAAATATTAAGCAAACTTTATATCAAGATGACTGCTGCGATCACATTACACAAACGCCCTTACTGTTATTCATTTAACAGACCATACAATGATCCTTCCCGCTAATATCCACAATATGTCTTAAGTGACAGCATCTCTTGTATAAAACGATTACAGTCACTTGAAACAACAATATGACAATACCTCTGGGATCCAAGATGCTGTGAGCTGTCAGATATGACGTATAAACTAACCGTTTATTGTCCTTATGTGAATTCTTCAAATCGAATTCTACTCGTGTTACTGCAACGATGTGTTGTTTCTGATGTAACTATATATTTGTTACAGTCGTGTCGACGATTCATACCAAATAGCTCGTTCATGTAATACAACTTCATATTAAATTAAAGAGAACACTGATCGGATTAATCGTTATGGTTCTACAACCAACTGACTGGCCTCTCTGGGTATTATACAGATCTTTCCTAACGTATAACTTCGTAAATATTTAAATCACAAACCACCAAATATTACACTCATATGTAGGGCATTCCATATTTTATATCCCTGTCAAAAGTATTTTATTGCAGAATTATTAGCCGTAGCTACTGCCATGGGATATTCACATAAACACGTTTGATAAGTTAACGGTCTGTAGTGATTTGTTTAGTTGACAGAAGTCACAAGCAGATATGTATTGTATTAAGCATGTTCATTGTGTAAAAAAATTATATTCTGTTGTTAAATATGATTTAATCGTCCTTAATATAGGAAGTATGTATTGTTCGTTTTATATGGTTAGAACGATGGTTGAGTGGATTGTGATTTCGACTAGCAATATGGATGAGTCGAGTTCGAATCATGGCTCGGAAACTGGAAATATCATAAACGCTTTTCATTGTTTCCTGCCCAAAAAGAGATACACAAATGTGAAAACCAGTGATGATTTGTGTATCGGTGATACATACTGAGTACATTAAATAATAATTTCACGGCTGGATCAGCAACCCGTTAGTTTCGTAGAAACACAAAAAGTATTGCGATAATGTGATACATAAAGCCCTCATTGCGTCTCGTTGATGTATTCTTGCATGAACTACAGTCATGATGATATTATCACTAATATTGTTAATCTAATTTACAATGGCATTGTCTAGAGATTACAAAACACGCTAACAAACCAAATACCGTCTGAAATATTTGAATACGGAGACTAATACAATTAAAACAAAATTTGAATTTCCTAGTTTAGAATTTCAGAATAGGACATCTTGATTCAAGCGCCGGGACATTGGATTAAGAATAACTAAATTAGTTAAATCATTTTTTCTTTGACAATCCAGAGACGATCCAACATAGGTCTCACATTTGTTGAAGGATTGATACTGAATGGTAAATTTAAGCATGCCAATACGATGTCTCTATGAGAGCTGACCCTTGATTTGCTAAAAAATTAATTTTCGGACCAATTAGCGACAATTGATTCGTGCAAATGTACATTGAAATGAGGAAATATTAACCAAACATTACTGCTACGATCACATTACCCAAGCGCCTTTACTTGAATTAATCAAACAAACCATATAATGACTCTTGTACCGCTAATATGCACAATACGTATTACGTGACAGTATCTCCTGTACCAAATAATTACATTGACTAGAAATAACAAGATTACCATACTTCTGGAATCCACGATCCATTGAGCTGTAAGATCTGACGTATAAACTAACCTATAGTTTCCCTAGGTGAAGGTATCCTTTACAATATGGTATGAATTATAATGCGACAACCCTGTATACGTTCAACATTGTGTTCTTTTCCATTGGACTTCATCGAAAGTGCCTCGGACATTATCAGGAAGCCGCTATTATCACGGACTACTTTACTATATGGCGCATAAGAATAAAACGATGGAAACGAAGAGAAATATAAGGTTACTTACTCCTGGGAAGGTGTAACTTCCTAAAAAGATACCGGCAATTGAAGGACCTCTTGATAGCATTGAAAAAAACCCTGATGAATGGCCGTTACCGGAAAGCGCATAACCAAAATTTGTAACCCTACACTTATGCACGAGGCGTAGTTTTCGGTTACGGAATTGTCCGAGTAGTTACGATTGTACACTTGCGTTGAACAATGAGCCATGTACCACATATAACTTCACGGCTGGATCAGAAATCCGTTAAGTTGGATAATTTTCGAATGCCTTTGGTAAAAACACAACATAATTATATTGCAATAACGTAACAAATTAGATACGTTTATGTAAAATAAGTCATGTATTATTGTACAATCTACCATCGTGAAAATATTGTTACTGATATTGTTAATCTAATTTACAATGACATTGTCTGGAGGTTACAAAATACAATAACAAACCAACAACCTGTCTGAAATTATTGAATCTGGAAAATAATATATTTAAATTTGAACATCTGAGTAAGAATCTCAGAATTAGACATTTTAATTCAGTCGCCGAGACATTGCATTAAGAATAAGTTCTGCATTGCATTAGTAAAATCAATTTGTCTTAGACAAACCAGACTATCATACATAGGTCACACCTTTGTTTAATATTTAACTGAATGATAAAAGTCAGCAAACCAACGAGATGTCTCTATGAGACCAAGCCCTCGATTATCCGATTTTGCACAACATGTGTATCACTATGGACGGCATATATATTTATTTGAACGTTTATATCAAAAGTAAGTTAAAGATAAAACGCATCGTGAGTAACTTTAAAGTCCAGGATTTGATAATCATTAAAGAAACATTAGATTTACTCATGACGATCCTTTATGAGTGCAATGCGAATTTGTCACTTGTTTTTCAAGAAAATTTAGTCCCTTTCTGCCGACCCTTGCGTCTGTTGTGTATGGCTTCCTCTTTCTCTCTGTGTAGAATGTTTTTATTGCAGTTTATATTCATTTGCCTTCATATGTATTACCTTCGCTGCCCAAATTGTTCAATCTTTTGCATCGGTTGAACACCGTATGTCAATTTAATCAGGATCGTTGATAGCATTGTGAAAATTGATGACACATTACTTGAACTTGCGTCTACGTCTACGGTTGTTATTAATACCTGTTAAGTTTGGTTTTGATATCACATGGTACTGAACGACAATGTAGATAATGTTTAAACTGTGTTAACAAACAATCGAACCCTTTAAGGAATATCATTGTTAAATGTATAGCTAGTTTGCGATAGAAAAAATTCGTGTTCTTGGAACATTTCTGAAAATCTATTCATCAGATTTTCGTAAAAAAATACACAGAACTACAATAACTTCCTACCAACTCCAATTCCGAATTTTATAATTTTTAGTCACCTATTAAAGTACTTTATTTCTTTATTATATATTGAAATTACATGCGTATGAACAGTTTAACGCAGGGAGGTAATCTGGTATTCCATTGATGATTTATTATCGATTATTAAACCGTTACACTCCGTGCTCGTCTGGATTGACATTACCGTTATGAAGACGAGACTTAGAAGGCCCGTATGATTCAGGTTATTTATGTGTGTCGCTATTAAATAATGTACAATAATAACATGTACTTGGTCAGATTCACAGACGGGCCTCACGTGTGTTATATTAAGTAGGTTACAACTACGTAAATATACCGTTAGGCGTATCACATGACCGTAACATTGGCGGTTGCAAGTATCAAGTCTTCTAACTTGATATTTTATACAAAACTACAAATATGTTACATCGAACTTATGAACAAAAGTTTTTAAACTGAATGCTGATGTTGCTGAAATTTTACTGTGTATTAGGTAAATATATTGCATTTATTCGTGCAAATTGTTATACATGTAGGTTTAGTAATAACAGAGAAAGGTTTAAAGAAAACGTTTTTTTCTATCGCAAACTAGCCATACATGGATGTTTAATTAATTTATGATCGAGTGTGTACTAACTTTTAAGTTGGATTTTATTTGCCTCCTAGACGTTCATATTGCTACTATAGCAATGTTTATGGTAACGCATTGTGAGCATGCTCTACATTTAGAAAAAATGAAAATATTTTGGCTTTTATTGACAGCACCGCCGATGGTTTCCCTATTTGAAAATCAATTTCAATTGCATGAACACGACGGATTAATGGCATATTTATTGCAAGTTTTAACACAGTTGTGGGAAACTGATCGGCACGGGTCCAGTATAGTGGAATTAACGTTTTAGCGCCGGACGTTAGTTTTAATAATGAGGAAGAATTTAAAAAGACTAGAAACATTTGTACGACACGGATGTCCTATTATTAGCTTCAATGACGGAAGAAAAATTGAACTCAGTCACGTACAATGCTTGGACTATGATGTTATAATCTCAGTTGAGGCATTGTAATACATTTTCCAATATATGCACCGAATGAAGATTGAATCAGGGATACTGATTGAAAATCATATTTGTTCTCACATACATAATTTGACCAGTTAACGTTGTCAGTATTTCTCTTTATTATGCTTATTACACTGTTATCGTTAAAGTCATTAATACATACAAGTTAGGGGTACATAACGGTACGTCCACCTCACGATATGATTGTGTACAGTCCAGTTAGGATAAAAATCCAGTGACGCGTTGGAACAATCCACCAATACGGTGTAAAACAAGTATAAAGGATTATACTAACAGTTCAATACTAAACTAAACTCTACCTATTTAAGCAATGGTTTTAATCTTTTGGGTACACATAAATGATGACGTCACTGTCACCATATCCTAACTGGACTATACGGTCAATTTTTCTAACGGTTCGGTATATCGATGGCTTAGAATTAGAAGGTCGTAAGTGCCACTTACAACCTTTTATGATTCATACATATTAAGAATAAGCATCACAAGGCGCTTCTGATGAGCCCATTTTCATAAAAATCTGAACTTGTCATGTTGACCAAAATAAAGTTGTAAAAGTTTGTTTTGCCATAAGTAAAGAATAAATGTCAGACAGTTTTTCCGCGTTTTCTCAAAATATCGATTTGGTAGTTATGACCTTCTAATACTAAGCCATGATACAATATTCTCTAACAGTAGCTTAAATATTTCATGTTTTAAGTGACAATGAATTTGTTGATTATATAGCAGCAATTTTGATGTGCCTATCAACTATTTTAAAAGAATTGCAATATGAAGCATATCTTAATACAACTAAAATGAGTATTACATGGTAATTGTACATTATCATTAGGCTGTCAGGTTTTTTTAAGGTCTGAATATTATTTTACTTATATGAGTTCATACCGAACCGTACCGAAATTAAGACTTCTTGTGTTGTAAACCATGTGGGACTACAGTCCGCGGAGTTTCGAGAGTACAGCGGTATACCATTTCAGCCCTAATAAAAGTTTGTGAATTCCGAATAAGTACATGAGGGATGATCAAAATATTCCATAATATAATTGTTTTATCTAAACAAGGGGCGCGTAACGCAACGTCATTCAAACCCTGCAACAACATTAACAATGAAATCATGTGAAAATGTCCAATTTTGAGCACAAAGATACCATGCACAATAAAGACATGTCATATTGGAGATATCGTGAGGACTTTACAAGTTTCGCGTTATTTTCAAAGCATGCCGTTGCACTGAGATAACGTTACGCCCGAGATGCTCGATGGTGTGTGTTTCACCATGGTTACAAAAGTGACGTAAATAGTGAAGTTACCATGAGGTAAATTATTAGAATCGCGAGATAATTGATTGATCTGCATCAGCTTGTAATTTCATAACTATTGTTCCAATATTTCAAAAATTAGAAGGAAAGTCTTCGAATATATTGATCACCCCTCTTACATGGTTACGTGCTTTGCAATCTTTGACCATGTGCATTTGATAATGTAATTGATTATGTCTATTGTAAATGTACTGAACACTCCAGTGCCATTCCATTTTCTATATCATTGCACTAGCGTTAAATATTTCCGCAAAATATATTTAACTTCATTTTTTTCCCGGACCCATTAAGGAAATTTGATACGTTCAGATATCTGAATACTTGTAAAAACATCAACCACACATCTACAAAGATGTGATCACATTAGCCAAGAGCCTTTACTGGTACAAAATGTATTCGTTTAACATACCACAAAATGATTCTTATCGCTAATATCCACAATATGTCTTCAGTGACAGTTTATCTTCTATAAAACGATTACATTTACTAGAAACAACAAGATGACAATACCTCTGGGATCCAAGATGCTATGAGCTGTGAGAGCTAACGTATAAACTAACCGTTTATTGTCCTTATGTGAATACTTCTAATCAAGTTCTACTCATGTTACTGCAAAGATGTGTTGTTTCTGATGTAACTATATTTTTGTTCTAGTCGTGTCGATACTTCATGACAAACAGCTCGTTCATGCAATACAACATAAAAAGAATACTGACTGAATTTATCACTGTTACTTCAACTGACCGACTGAAATACACTTATTCCTTACGTAATGCTTCGTAGTATGCATATCATGTCTCTATTTATAACTATTTATAACAAAATATTGGAATGTGAACTGTTTTCCAGTTGAATAAATTATTAAGAGAGAGAGACCGGTGGTCAGAAATGAGAAATACGTTGTCATGTTCATCTTGTTGTTCTGGCAAGACGCCCTCGCATAATTACTTTTTTGTTCGTCTTCTTAAATTTATTAGATGACGTATGTGTGCTACGTAAGTGTAATTGTGATGAATGTACCTTTTCCATTCATGTTTTGTAATTCACGAATCTACTGAACAGTCAGTACATTGTATTAGAAATCTAATTTCAAAAATAAATTATAAATCATCTTAATTATCATGTAGCATTTTGCAGTCATTAAATTCTGATGATAAATAATTTCATGTGGATAGTATACTTGGCAAAACAGCAGGTTATATTTGAACGTGTAATTGGAATTTATTAATACAATGTCATGTATGTTCGTCAAGTCATAAGTAGATGACTACGTCAGGATTATTTGCCAGATAGGTTTGTTATGACATTTGTTTAATGCTGACTTAACACATCAGAAGGCATCCTTCGATTTAAAGTATATTCAACACGAACAAACTCTAGAAAGTCTGGTTTGCTTTGAAAGATTATATTTCAGATACTTTGATTCTTCTGTTCCCCTGGGCATTGATTAGTATTGATAAATAAACAAATAACCTTATGTGAATGAAAGTATATTTGATTAAATATGTTGATTGCTAACATATTAATAATATACCAACGGATTTAAAAGAGAATTAATTTCCCATTCTATTCCTACCATGTCCATTATTTTAACAATGTCAAGCCGTAGTTGTGCCTCTTTAGGTCGCATAACGTTGGGTCACTGTCCTTGTGTTTTAAAATAGGGCACGCCCCGGACTTGTGCCTCATTTGGTAGCCGTTTTGGAATGGATTTTTGTGAGTATTGCTCAGGACAGTTGTGTCGTGGTGTTTCTGATTTCTGTGCCCGGCTGGTTTGGTTGAGTGCTACCTTCCCTCTCGGATTTTCTCATACCTTTTTTCCAACCATTTTCTTATCTTTGTCCAAAGGATCATAGTGCCGTCTATTGTTACCTTGGCTTTCATATCGTCATTTCTTTAAGGCTTTGTCAAATTATTTGTCTTGGTTGATATGTTAAGTGAATTAAATGTTCAAGGCCTGGAGCAAAAGCAACAACAAGATGATAATAAATTGAACAGTGAAAGTAAAACAATGTTTCTCTAAAAAACATAATAAGCGAAAAGGAACCGGGAAAAATGTCCAATCTTCGAAAGTTTATGACATCAGGAAGTAAAACATAACCGGATAAAACAATCAAACAAGAACAAGTTATAGGGACAACCAAACACCAACCACATGAACAACCCTTATAATAATCGACACGCATACACATATGAAGCATATTTCGTTGTCACTTTCTGTATTTTTTTGGAGTTATTTCATATCACTGTCAGACGTGTTTTTTGTGCAGAAGGATGTGCCGTCAAATTTGCCATGGGATATACGCATGAACACACTTGATTAGCTTACACCCCCTGGTGGTTTGTATCATTGACAGCAGTCACCAGCTGGTTCGTTTTCTCTTCCTTGTTTTCAACGATGTAAGAAACTTTTGAATAGTGTTGTTAAATAAGTTTACATCTTCTTCCACATTCGTCCTTGATCCAGGAGAGACAAACGGAATATATTTAGAGTACGTGGGGTGTTCCATAATTAATAGGACATTTTTCATAGCAGCGTGACAAATCAGAAATTAACAAAACTAATTTGCTAGAAATGAATATTGATCTTTCACTGACAAATATGCGAAATATCAAAGTAATTGGTTGAAAAATAAGACATATATTGAACGTTAAATATACCATTTACCAAGGGGGCGGGTCGCACCGTGACGTTATTATGACGTCGCAAATTCGAACACGATATTTTAACAGAAAGAAACACTCAATATCTTTATATTTAGTCACCCTGACGTTCAAAACAGCTTTATCATCACTGTTCCAATTGTTTAAATGTGATTCGGTACCACTGTTTACAAAAATGTGTTACAGTAATGTTAGAAATGGTTCAACCAGTTTATCAGTGTACAAACAGTCTTTATCAACGTCAAACTACATTTTCTTTGTCATGACCTGTGTTTAGTTGTTAGCTCATACCTCGGCAAACTGTAAATAATTTAAGCCGATAGACCACCAGGTGATGCTTAATACCACTACACTCTACGTATTTCATCATTTTAATTGTTAGCACCGTTGGCTTTCCCGATGTATGTCATTATTTAACAGTCTCGCGGGTTCTGGTGTTTGGCGTTGACGTCGTATCATCCAACGACGCGTTTGGATACCTACATTTGATTATTGACTTATGATCACAAACACTGGGCTATTTCGTCAAACTTTTGTATGCGCATGTCAGTGTCGTCAACGTAATGTCACACAATTAGGTGATATTATTTATCGAATAGTTACTGAGATATTCGCATTTTCAAGAAAGCTGGTATCGACAAAGAACAGTGTGACCCGCCTTAGAGTTACATGGTTACTATGACAACGCTTTGTATGAGCATCACCGACAATAACGGACAGCTGTTGCTACCAGTATATAAATCATAAGTTGCTATGCATATGGGATAAATTTCATTTAAATGTAAGTTTTGAGTAAAAAGTTATGAGAAAAGTCCTATTAATTCTGGAACAACCCTCGTATGCAATATATGTTTCCTGTTATTGAGAATAGTTTCTCTTGTTTTTTCCTTTTTAGACTGGTCATCAACAACAGTACATTGTATCAAGTATGATATTTATTCTAACAGTGATTCAGCTGCCCTTATATCTGCAGTTTCTTAACAATCAATTAAAAATTTGTACCAGGAACATTGTGCACGTCAGATTTGAAATTCAATGATCATGTAAGTTTGTTTAGCACAATGTAATGCCTTAAGGTTCCTTTGAAGAGAAAAAAGTGTGTATTTTTCTTCAATGAATAAATTACCTTTTTTACAGAATAACCCCGAAGTATCATACACCATTTTGTTGCTTAAAGTTCACACTAATCATATATCTAAATATTTTTCATTGTCACTGTCATTTTTTGATAAATTTTAGAAAAAATACACAAATCAGTTGTCAGAGGTTTGATCAAGGTCGTGACAGGCCTTTTAAAAAAATAGTTCAAATGCATTTATTTTGAACAAATAAATACATCAACATGAATTACAATCCATTATTTTTGTATGTGTGTATGACTACTTTTAACAAATCTTAAATAGTTTAGGGTATTGAGGGCCGGATGAACCATGCAGTTATTGGTTTGTAATAAATACGCCACATATCTGATTAAATCAGGTTATATTGACTTAAAACTCAATTAATTAAAAACATTTAAGTTCATAATTGAAGAGTATAACTTACAAACGGATTTGGGGAACATTATTTCAAACATTTGTTTTTCTGCCTTTAATAAACATATTTTAATAAGACCCACATTTTTCATACAAAAGGAAAGGCGTCTTCATCTTTCTTCGTACTGGTCCATAATATATTTTTGTGTGTGAGTTAGTTTTTTGCTTTTAAGAATGGGAATTTACTATAGTTGTTCTTTGTATGAGTTTAGAAGTTTATAAATCACGCAAAACACTACTAGCAGACGATAACCAAATATGGCAGTAACCTTACACCATACGTAAACTTACTTGTGTGTTGAAACTTTAGCACGTGAATTCCGTGGGGATTTGACAGAAGTGTAATGTGTAATGAATCGATTTTTACTATTTCAACACGATCACACAACGATATATACAATCGGATTACAAAACAAAGAATGAAATTATTATACGTACACAATAAACACTTAGAATTGCTTCAAAAGGCATATTTCGTTCGAAAATTAGATAAAATAAAGTTTGACAGGAACCGCATTACACAGTTCCGGTTATCCATTCGCTAACATGTGAAACATGTGCTCGTTGTGCTGATATACGATAATGCGGATATTGTATTTCATATCGGACTTAAATGAACTGGTAAGAATTTATTATATTTATCTATATCATCAATCATGAAGATCAACGCGTTATGAACAATGCTTCTTGACGTTTTCGCAGAAAAAGTATCGCACTATTTTAAACCACCTTTGGCGCATGAATACATATTTTCTATTCAGCGCGAAATTTGTAAACAAACTAGATTACAGCTGCGGAAAATGTAAAGATATCTCTATTACTATCATTAGGATCGGTTGTAAAGTTGACATATTACGAACCTAATAAAGTTCATCATTACATTTCGATGGCTTAGAATTAGAAGGTCGTAAGTGTCACTTACGATCTTTTAAGATTCATACATATTTAGAATAAGCATCACACGGTGCTTCTTATGAGCCCATTTTCAAAAAATTCAGGACTTGTCATGTTGACCAAATTGAAGTTGTAAAAGTTTGTTTTACCATGAGTAAAGACTAAATGTCAATGACATACAGTTTTTCTCAAAATATGGATTTGGTAGTTACGACCTTGTTCTAAGCCATCGATTTGGTAATAGATTTTGTTGATTAATATATTTGAAATGCTTGTATCAGTACGTTTTCTTCGGTGACTAGGGGGTTTAAATATGGCGACCTCCTCGTCCAAAAAATCAGTGGACATGACGCTGCTTTTCTCGTAAACGAAACGCCATCACCTAATTTCAAGCCTGGCATGACCTTGCGACGATCGATTTTAAAGCATATCTACCGTTTCATTAAATAGAATGCAATAATAATAACGTTCTAAATTTTGAAAAAAATATTGATTTTTTTTCACAAAATATCGCCTTTATTTTAGTGCTAGCATGTGAATTCGGCGACCATATGTCACTTAGTACACTACATGCAAGTGCTACAATGTTTTTCTATTATATATGATATAATCGGTTGGCATATTCTGTTTGAAATTGCTTTTTTTCAAATTTAAGTTTTTCAAGCATTTTCATCAGGCAACCTCTACCTTAAGATGTGAACATATGATTGCCATTAAAACAGAGAACAAATGGTTGTCTGGTGTGTTTTTTAATTTTTGTAGGCTTATACGAGGGTATATCCAAAAGTAATGTCACTCATCCCGTGGTTTAATTGTTTATAGGCCGATATGCATCAATATGATATCAAAATGTTCAGCAATTCAATTCTGATTAATATAAAACGTGCTGCATTATTCGATTTTCATAACTTGATTATATGAACATTTAAAATATACCTATGACGTCATATCGCCGCACACGAAAATTACGATTGTTTTTCATTGTCATAACAATTTTCTTTTATGTGTTTTTATAAAAATAATTCTCGAAAGCAGACAAAACTTTCGTGACGTGATGAAACAAATGTTTTGTGACGGCTGCTAAAAATTCAATAACGTCACTTAACTTTGAAACTCGTAATATATCTTCAACGCATTGATTATTTAGCGAAAACACGGCAGATTTGTTTCAAAAAGACGCTGCACGTAGAAGTGCACTTTTCCTAAAAGTTTTGAAAGTCACCTACTGAAACTTAGGTTACACAAGGCGACAACATAGGTTCATGTGTATTTATACTTAACCGATTTAAAAACGCGACACTGGGGTATGTTGTTTGGTAGCAGACAAATCAGGTTTATGCTGATATTTGAATGGTACAGATTAAAGGTAAATTTGTTGCCGTCATTTTGGTACCAAGATAATAAAAATCAGATGAGTATTATAAAATATATTGTACAATTAGTACGTCGATCCAGAAAACGAAAGTCGCATTTTGGCCAATTGGCAGTACGTGTAAGGGCCTATTGATGAATTGGAATTGCGCTGGACTCCTGCACAAACTTCTATTCATTTCATGCATCCAAATTGGTTACAGTTATTAGACAAATGACCGACTATGTACGTTGCTTTAAACCCAATTGAAAATTATAGGACTTTCTGCAGCGACAAATGCGGCTACGCCGACTGAACACCGTACTGTATCTTCAAGTTGTTCTGCAAGCGGGCATTTTAGAACATTAGTACAGGTCTATGCGACAACGATGTGTTGCTGTTAGGAATGCTCGAAGACACTGTAACACTGTGATGGACTGTATACATTCTAATTATGTTGAGTCATGTTTTTGTTGGACGTGTGTGTATTGATAAGTGATCCTTTCAATGAAATAAAATGTGTGCAGTTTTCATGGAATAAAGTCAATGAAATCATACCATTAGTTAAATCATCCGTAATAGCCAAGTGTCATATAGAATGATTTCTATTTCTGGGAACATTATACCGTATGGTTCCCGCAACCATATCAACACATTTTGAATAATGGGATATCATATCATATTCCATTTAATATAGAATGTGTATATAGCAGGTATGCTACCCATACGTATGTATTCGACCTTGTTATACAGGCTAGTGATAATCAATGCTAAAATCAATCAGCTGATAAATTTGTTACTTTCGTTTTCTGGACAAGTGTCTTATTTGTGCAATAAGTTGTTCAATACACTTTGGATTTTGTTGCGTTTGGTATCAAAACAACGGCATTGAATTACCCTTTACGAATATATAAATATATGTTTCATAGAAATTTTGTTTCCTAAAATATATCAACATTACCAAGTGTCGCGTTTTTAAATCCGTTAACCATAATATAATCTTTTAAGGGGGCATATATCACCAACTCATTATCGATAGAGAGTCATATGAACGGTTTTCAATTGATCCGAAAAGAACACCATGAGTATTTTAACGCCGTCAATTCAATTCGACGTTTAAAATTGCAATCATTATGTGGTGAGTTAAATATTTTGCTGTGGGACTATCTAGAGGACACGTAAAAAATAACTTGATTTCGCAGAGAGTAAGTGTCGGGTGGGTTACACAATTTTAAAGGTCTTGGAAATGACTGCATGGTTTGTAAGTCGTTAAAAATCACCAGGGACGAACTTCTGCAGGATGAGTAGGTATCAGCAAGTTACGTCATTGTGACGTCGTTGACGTCGGACTTGCGGCGATGTTCGTAAGTATGTCTCATGAAAATGTTCATATCTCCAGAACTATTATGTGCATTGTTGTGAAATTTGGTCATCATATCCAAATAAGACTGAAGTTACGGTGTAAAAAGTTTCGTGTTTTTACTGACATTATATACGATTTTATAGCATCACTGACATTACTTTTGGATATACCCACGTACATTTGTCACATTGAAAACACAATAAACCAATAATTCGTAAACCAATAACTAACTCTTTAGCTAGAACAGTTTACTGATCGTAACGGCTTTTTGCAGTCTCTGGGTAATGCTAAAATAGCATTGTATCGTATCTTTGATTGAACCCGCACTTACTATCTGTACACCAGATTACGTTCTATTATTAGTGACTAATGCATATGGGATACACTCGTCCATTTGCTCTAATATTTAACTTTTTTAATGATTTCTAAAAAAACTCGTTCTAACTACTAACAAATCCCCTATCCTCGTCCATTTGCTCTAATATTTTACTATTTTTAATGATTTCTTAAATAAACTCTGCTCTTACTTCTTAACATTCCCTACACCAATAAAACGTTTTTCCTATGAACGATCAATTGGTTTAAAGTCTGTTCTCTTTTTTAAATATGAAATTATGTCGTATGATATAAGAATAATGGGCCGGAGGACGACAGTGTTCTCCAATTATACAGATATATCTGTTCTCAGGGAAGAATGTAGCAAACAATAATCTGTACACGACACTTCTCTCTTATATTCGTGTATTGATCTGCCTAACAATGTTCTTGTCATTTGAGCCTTGCATTGAGGCAGTTGGAAGCTACATCTACCTTTTTGACACATTTGTTTGACACTACATTCTTATTTAAATTAGCTGTGCGACAATAGTTACCATATGGGACCAGGATATTCAAAACATAATAGGTGTTATTAAAGTTGAATTCGCAGTTATTATTCGGCAACAAGTGGCAAAATGGAGTAAATAACCGTGGTGAGACATGTGGCGCCTTTGGATACATAACTGCAACGGTTTTCGGAATGTTCATTGCTAAGTAAATAATTCGTACGGAGACATCCGCCAGAAAATTCTTAAGCATTTCAGTAATCAAATTATTGCTATCCGGAGAAAAATGTAAATTAACAATTTTTCATTGCTTTGTGTGAAAGTTCTTGTTTTTTCTTTCTTGTAGCTGTCTGTTTGCCTGATTTACATCTGTTATTATGCGATTTGTATGCAAGTTAAAACACTTGTGTTCAGACTTGTTTTATAAACAGATTGTGTGCATTACAAAGGTCTGTCTATGACTTGTGAACATCCCTTGCCTGAATACGGGATGTATGAAATTATTGACTTAGGATGAATCATAAGCTCACCAATCTTAGAATAAGCCAAAGAAATCCCGTCTTCAAAATTGATGCTTAACTGATAAATAGTTTTTATTAGATCTACATCTTATCCAGATAAGTCAGTTTGTCAGAAGGAAAGTGTCTAGATTCCATGTGACTTGATACTTTTACCAAATAACGAATACTGTCAACTGAAAGCAATATTATCAGAGCTGTTTACAGAGACACGAAGAAACTCGGCAAATCCAATATACTTCAAACCAATTAATCCGAACCATACTTACTGTAGGTACTTTGCTGAGAAGTGATGCGGAATACATTGCTAGACATAAGTTTTAGCAGGGGACACAGTCGGAAGCCTGTGATATTAAAAACCTTTTAACGGATCGATTCTTTATTGGAGTCGTTCAACACAGCACATTTATTTCTTAATGACTGTCCCACATTGAAGCTTCTTCGCGATATCTATTATTTCGCTCGTTAAGCAACGTTGCTGATTTCCGGTTGAACGAACATTTATCAATCACCGACATAAATGCTAAAACGGCATGCTGAAAACCTAGTATGAACGTTTGATAAAATAATTGAAAAGCCCGGATTTGATGGACTTATATTGGAAAAACCCGTTAGTTTATTTGCTTTGAAAAGCTCTCTATAGGATAAGAACCACGATCGTCTTATTTTAGGATTGTCTGAGGAGCAATCTTTTCTAACAGTATTTGTATACATAGGACACGAAGTTGTCAAGTGTTTGGAGGCGTTTGTGACGATAACACATTTTCGTATTTGGAAGTTTTAAAAGAGGTTGATCAATTCGAAGGACTTACTAGTTGATATATGATTATTATGATAACACTACACACCTGCTGGTGATTAAGAGCAAGTGCTTTACAAGGTAATTAATTTTTATTAATGGTTTGGTTATAATGTGGAAAATTAATTTGTGCAGGAAGTACCTTAGTACACGAGATGTAAATTTTTATATCCATCAATTTTAAAAGGTGCGGTCAAGGTATATTTTTGTGTTAAAAGTGATAAGGAATATAAGAAATGAATGGTTAAGGCGTTAACGTATATCAAAAAATACAATTAAATTAACTCCAAACAATTGCATTTAGACATATTAGTTATGATAATATTGTCTTCGTAAATTGCTTTGATTCGACTGTTTTTAAAATATTTGCATGAACAGTGTTTCGAAATTATTGGAATAATAAAGAATATTTGAACCGAGTTTTATAGTTTAAATACAATGTATACCTTTAAATCAAACATGACGTTATACTAAATGATTCAATGAATATGTAAGTACTAATTCAAATAAATTATGTTAGAGTTGCTACTAACTCAATGTAAGAATTACATTCGATTTGGTTAGGGAATTATTTTAAAATAAAATATGTCCTACATACTGTTAGAATATTATTTTTCGCATTCAGTGAAAATATACAATTCAATTGAGTAGTGTCCTGACTTTTATAGGAATGTTTGTTACTGGTGTTCCGTTGCATCTCTGTTAGGGTATGATGTTTTAGTGTAATGCTCACTTTATTGTCAGTATGTTGGTATTCTGAACAAGTAATTTACTTCTGTGTGTCAGTTTGTGGGTGTATTTGAAAGACGGCTAAAGATATGTTGCGTAATGCATTAATAGAAAGTTCTTTATTTATTCACTTGGCGATGAACAAGTTGGTTTATACCTTTAAATAATTTGACATAATTTGGACTATAACAAATAATAAATTATTTTGACAGGTTAATACTTTGTAAAATGCACCTACTTACAATTCCCTATTTCCGTATAACCTAACAGAAAAGTTTAAGTTTACATTGTATCGCGTCAGAACGAGCTTGCGTATAACTGACAACAGCAAATTTGTTTCCCAAAACTACAAAACTAATGAATTGGTTATAACGTATCCTACATTTAAGCATTATCATCTTTACTGTTATATATCGAGCTGATATCGATTAAGAATTATATTTGTCTTGGAATCCTACACATAATCACACATGGAACAATCGTAGCAAATCAATCAAACGTGGACCAAGTTATACTGGACGTTTTACCAGAGTTAAAATAACCATTGCATGACAAAGAGCAATTATCCAAACATCTCGTACGTACATAAGTATCTGGATACACTATAGAGCTGTTTTATGGTTCGTTATGGTACATATCTAATTCTCAAAAGAGGCTTAGTCTGTAGTTACAGCCGTTACTTAATATTAAGTTTTGTCTAAACTATTACGTTGGGTTTGGTAAATGGACGAATATATTGTAAAAGACAAATAACAATATCGTGTTAAATTCAGTAGAACGATGGGTAAAATAGAACACAATAAAAAAGGAGAATAAAGGAGTTAAATAAGTGTTAGGCCATGACCAACTGCCGGATGTGTTATTACTGGTTAGTCGAAAGTGTAATCTTTATCATTTAAAATATCAAAACGATTGGTGTACGTTACATTGTACGGATCGCATGATGGCCATGACAAATTGCGCAAAGTTATTTTAAAAGCCGACACAAAAATGACAAATTATCGTTAAACTCCAAATGTGTCATTTGAGGATCAGATGAGATTCTTATGCATATATTATATCTGACAGCGATTAAGAATTTATGCAAGGCATTATTCAAATGCCACACTATTCAAATTACTACGGACTTAAACGGATGAATACACGTATTCATTTCGTTTGTTTTATCATACGATAATGTAAATCAAATCAGATAAATCATTATTCATTAATGAAATTTAACAATTCATTGATTTATTGGCAACATAAATATTATTTTCTTGATGTCGGATCTGTAGTAAGATGGTGGTTAGACAGACAGAAAGACCGCGGGTCAAACTAATAATCCCGATGGTGACCGGTTAGTTACGACTTAAATATGGGATTGCGGAGCCGAATGTGTTTATCTGCATTCCAATACCTACTGCCTAAAATAACGTCATGAATTTGGTAAAGTTCATATCGTCACATATCATAGTTACACTGCTTAACATTTTGGGATTATATACCATTATATTTCTAGTTAAAACGTTACGTTAATAATATATGAGCCAGACTCCAGGAAACCCTGCTTTTTACTAAACTATAAATTTGTGTTTAATCTGACGCTGAAAAGGCCATGGGGATGATCCAAAGGTTTATTAAGCGTTACTGTAGCCAGGTTTCCATAATTAGATCATTCGATTAATTAAATGAAATAAACTGTTCACACTACCAACATGCTTTTAATTGTTTGTATTGTGAGACGATTTATCAAGACGGAATTTTTTGCATTGAGAGATAGGCTATTCCAAGTTTTCTCAATCGGAGTAGTTTTCCAAAATTGGTCACAATAGCAACGAAAAATGAAATTGTTTTAAACTGCAAGTCAAGGCAATTCAACATATGTTTGCATCGAGCGTTTTCTTTAGGGGTGATGACTTCCTAGAATATGGAGTTGTATAATATCAAGTGTTTGCAATACACGACAAAGTGGTGAAATAGCTGATGTTGTTGTCACGTGCGCATTTTCGAATATCCCATTTAAAATGGTGCAAGTATTTCCGATGTAAAAAGCTTAGCATGAATAGATGGAACACACGATTTGTTTTTCACAAGCTCATGAGCATGAATATCACCAGGAATGAGATGTCAGGAGTGATTTATTCATGTATACGTACTTGCTTTTCAAAAGAAGTAAAATAAGTCAATAAACCCAAACTTAGTATATTTGTGACATTTCTGAAACATACTTGTATTCCATTAGGGGAATCATGTTCTTGTTCAATAAATGTCGCATGACGACCCTTGCAGTCAATGTGATATGTCTAGAGAACCTTGCTGGATAATGTCATCGACCAAATGTGCCTACTGTCGGAACATTGTCTTACTGTTTCCCGCATGTGTCTTTTCAATTTTCGTAAAATCAACTAAAGTGTGTACATTAAATTCGTTTGACATTTTGTCATCTCTTGTCGGTTGAAGTCCACATTGTTCAGTAGGATCAAATTCCATTCCGTTTTATTTTGAACATTACATTAATCGACACAACAAACTATAGTGACTTGTGTTACCTTGCAACCGGCTATTTCTATATATCTAGAGATCTTATAATGGTACGTTATTCAGAAAACTGTTCTTGCATTTTCGATAGCTGACAATCAGTCTGTAGTGTACATAGTACTTTAATTTCAAACTTTTGAGAAAAGCGAAGAACGAATTTGGTTTGAAAATGACACCAAAGGTTGCTGTATAGTCACTGTATAGTTATGTAGTAGGAACGCTTTCTAGCAAACCACATTGAACGGTATTGTCAGATACACTAAATGAATGCTCGCCGCATTTTCAACGTGAATTAAAGGGGTAACAAATATTAAGATGACTAAGGTTGAAAGGTTGAACAGATGTGGTATATGGCATGACAACTGAACTCGATACGATCCCAGTAAGATATGGGCCTGGGTAAAAGTAGAAATAACTATTTTACGAGAAAACGGAATTATTATTTAAAGCTTCGAATATTTCAATATGTACTTGATTCCCCCTGCATTCAGCATTTATATTCATGCGAATAATAACAATGTATCGAACTGTCAGGAGTGATAACAATCCATATGCACTTATAACACCACATGTCCCGAATTTAAGTTAGAAATTAATGAGAATTTAATTATATAGAAATAAGACACGCGAGAATTTCAATAATAACTTATACTAATTGGAGATAACAGCAGGTGTATTATATCAAATGAAACATGGTATTTAGCAGATTGTTGCAAAATATCATTAATAAAAGTATATGTAATATGGATACTAAGGGGATTTAATGTGTCGCCTTGAATTATTTGTTTCCATTGTCGTTGCAGGACTTACAACTAACCTCTGTTATCAAATTTTTTAAATAAATGTATATTTATAAACCTTGTACTGCACTTCTACTGAAAGACGTGTGTTTTATTGGGATTAAAAACAAAATATGATTTTATTGTACTTTCAAATCATGTCCTATCAAACAAAATAATATCATTTGACAATCATGCCTTCAATGATTTGGACGAAATATATTTAGCAGGCATATTCCTTTCTCGAACAAAATATGTCACCAAACCGTGTTATTTTTTATATTGTTTGTTTCTACACAGAAGTCATGACAATCATGGTGTCCAATTTCTCGGATAGTTATCCTGAAGACACTGAGCACGATATAATAGAATCATTACCATAGTATTTCTTAAAGAAACAAGTAAATGGATCGATGTTTGTATGTTAACAACAGCACGTTTTGTCTACGGGATAATATCACAAATAATTTTTAATAACGGGATATGGTTGCGTTACGTGTGTATGTGAAGAAAGAATTGTTCTAGAATAACAACATATACTTGTTTAACTGATGAATTAAGATAAATATAATAAATAATCGCATATACAAATCTGACAAAATTTCCCTGGCTTATAAGAATGATCAAGGCATGCAATGTATTTAAAAATCAGCACAATTAGACGTTTCCTATGAGCCTAATTCATGAAAATTGGAACTTGTCATGTTGAAACAAATAAAGTTAAAGCATCTTGTTTTAGAATAAGTTAATTGTAATTTTCTTATTTACTCAAAATATCGAGTTTGTACTTATGCGTAACGACCTTCTCATTCTAAGCTAGCAATCGCCGAATTGTCAAGGACGTTTAACTCCAACGCGACATATTGGACTTTTCTCGTTCGGCTATACATATATTGGCATTGTGTCATGTATTTTTGTTAAGTGATGTTTTCATATTTTCGTTGGTTAGTAAAGTTGAGTGCTGTCATCCCTGTCGAAAAGCGCATACTCGTACATAAACACAAATATAGAAAAACTGAAATCAAGAAGGCAATTTTGTCCTTACTATTGTACATTCCCTGAATACTATCTGCTCATTTGGACATGCACATGTGACAACTGGAGTAGAAACATTAGTTTGGAAATACTTTCAAATCGACAAATGACTGAAGTATCAATGAGTAAATTTCATTGAGACACGTCTGAGAAATATGTCCAGAGTAGAATATTGGCGAGGTCGCTACAGTAATGAATAACGCGCCATTTTTTCAAACATCGAAATTTAATAGTAAACACAGTTTAATTGCACAGCACATTTCTCTATTTATGTTCAAACGTCGAGCAAAGTTTCAAACCGAGAGTTAACAATACCGATATTACTAAGTCATGTAACACCAACGTGTTTAAATCTCAATACCAAATTCACAGTTATGGAGAGTGTTGGTCGAGTTCTCTTTTGGTGCGTTCACAACAGCAAATATTCAATACAATTGCAATCCGCTTCTCGAGTATGTTCCTTTATTCACCAACAAAGGGTTGGACAACCTTGTGGACAGAGTTGGTCATGGAACTCATCCGTGGACTTTTGAAAGAACATGTCATGTTTTCGTTGGGTCAAACTCTGGTTTTCTTGAAGAAAAGTGAATGGTATGCGTTGTTTATGCGCATCGTTATATCCATGCTGGCTAAGGTCAATACACCTGTCATCCAGAAACAGTAATACAAGAAAAAAGTGATTGTATGTTGAAGCATGTGTTCAGTGTTTGATCAAAAACCTGTAATTTAGGTATTTCGTTAGATGAAACACCAGGTACCAGGGTACTAAATGAAAATGTTACATTTCATAAATAAACGTGTCTTATCTATTGACACCACGAATTCGTTTGACAGACACGCTTGCTGACCGGAAGTCGTTTTAGGCCTCTAACCCCCATCGAAAGATCAGTGGTGGTATCAGTTGGCATTAAACGCTAATGCTAAGACGAATATATACAGTTTCATGACAATGTAATTGCGCAAACACAGCGTGGTGGCTACTTTTGGTATGTAACAGGTCTTTGCCTCAAGACACATCCGTTTCGGATTTACGTGAAAGTTAAACTTTTGTACTGAAAATGAGTTTAATTGGTTTGCATATGAATCGTTTACACATCGGCATTGACACAATTCGGACAGTTTTATTCAAACGAGATCCACGTGCTAAAATTTTGACACGTTGTCATTGCTAGTGATTCGGTTGATTAAATAGATAAAAATGCATTTTACTGACAATGTTCTGACCCAGGAACAGTATTATATTTGTACAAAACAATGCTTAGTAGTTCATACAAAAATACGGACCCCTGAATAGTGGTGAGTTTTCAAAGTCCGTGTTTTAAACAAGGCTAGTACAATCTATACGTAACAATGACTTTGTTGTCTAAGAAACAGCACTTGTCTTAACAATTGAGCCTCACATTTCCTTTCATCCATAAGCTGGACTATGTCACACAAGTTATAGCCATTAACATCTTGTACAAACATTTCTCTCCTGAATTCAGGGCTTTCCATCATTGGAGGTATTAAAATACCAAAATGACGTGATTCTTATTCATTGTACGCTGATGTTATAACAAATAGCAATTTAGTAATGTAGATTTGTATCCCATTGCGATGCAATGTGTGATGAGACATTTTCTCTCTCTGTCTGTATAACGTTTTCAAGCAGTATTTTGTGACCTAGCTGTAGGTTTAACAGACCTAAATGACACTCGAGACTAAACTCATGCAGTTTAGGATTAATTATTTAGTTTTCCTACTTTGTTCAACTATTCCCAGTTCTCTAATAAAGCCATTACTTAACGACGGCCTATTCAGACCAATATAACATCCAAGGTAATAGCATCCGCTTGTCTGTATAATTACTGAGCGCCAGAGTTAAGAGATGTGTGGGCATATTGTCGTTAGTTCAGGCCATTCATAACAGAATTATGCATTTTATTTTCTGAAAAAGAACTAACGTTTAGTATTCAAACATTTGCAAGGAGATGTGTACATTTTTGCTACATTAACATGGAGACTGAAAGAAAATTTGAAAGGCTTCACCTAGTGTCAAGGTTGTCCAATATGAACTATCTGAAACCAAACTAAAGGATGACATTATTTTTTTATTTGTCAAAAGTATCAATAAAAAATCACGTTTACAGTCTGTGTATTGATATTGTGCTATTATGTTGCTCAAAATACTTCATGTTGTTGATAACAACTTAATAAAAACCTACAATTAAATTATCAGTAAAAATAATTTATGGAGTTTATTTTTAAAATTTCTTTACTGATTATGAAAAATAAACAATATCTTGGTTAGTGTAGTATTGAAATTGTCGGTGTTTTTAACTTTTGGCATTCCTATTACATTGTATTAGAATGAGGTGGGTGACATAATCTCTTAGATGAAACACTATTTTTAATTCGTATAATTTGATACAGTCACGACACATCACGAATGGCCTAACTGCATGTTGCATGCAAATTTAACAATACAACAACTGCTTATTTTCGTTACTCCAATGTTTGTCGTGTAATTCTGCGCACCTCACCGTGCAGATTTGAACACCGTTTCTTGTGTCATTTTCCTTTGATCCTCGAGCGTGTTTAGCATGTTTATTACATATGCAAGGTTTTACATCCACAAAAACGTCATTGGTTAAGTATTTCTACGCATATTTGGCAAAAAATGAGTATCAACAGCAGTTTGCGTTATAAAGACGTACCACGTGACACATAAATTAAGTAAATGGACTTTTTAATGGATGAAGAATTGGCTTTACTATGTCAATATTGTGTAAATGACATTGTCTTTCTATATTATGCAAACTATCCCGACAATCGCATCTCTGAAACATAATAAATATCACAAATCCGACACAAATATCATGTAAATCATCAGCCATCTTATTTAATGAAAACATTTGACCTCGTCGAAGACTTCTGAATTGTTTACTATAATAATTTTGCAAATTAAGGTTGTTTCTATTCAATGACCACCATAATCAATTCTACAAATACAATATTTTCAAATTTGTAATACAGCCAATAATTAACCGACACCATTGTATATATTGTGTTATATTGCAATATTTACGTCTATAGCATATTTCCGCACGACATTCCGATATTTCTATGAATTTATTTGCTACAAAATATTAGGTATAAGTTGTGCTATATGAAACTGCTGGTTGTCCTGGGATGAATAACACTTCACAAATACTAAATTACATCAATTCATTTTAGTTGTTACGAATTACCGGCCGAAAACAGACATTAACGCAATGCGAAAAACTAAATAATATTTTCCTATCTTCTGCAAATGTAAACAGACAATGGTGTCTGTTAGCTTATTGAAGACTCCACGTATATCAACCACTATCGCGGTGTCTTGAATAACGTTTTGTATCCGCATTCAAATATAACCGGAAGGAAATACGAAGTGATTCTTGACGGCTTACATTGTGTTCGTCAACGCTTGTGATTGCTTTATCGACCTTTATCATTTAAATTAAGATTCGGGCACATCTATCCCTCAAAGAACTTAATGAATCGCACAACAAACACTCTGTCAAAACGTTACAAGTACACTTGGAGACTTTTCTAACGCAACACCTCTTCAAGTCGAAAATGCTCCATTATTGCAATTTGGACTAAGAATAATTAAACACATATCTAAAACTTCCTGTAAATTTGATAGAAATTGATTAACAAAATATTATGAAACGTACCAAATTAAAAACATTCGCAAAATTGTACAAAGTATAATATTAACAATGTGAAAAGTCACTGAGTATCAAAAATTCGAGTGGCTAGTTACATTTGTACCTCACTGAAACGTTGAGTGATGTTTCGCCACTCTTGCACAATGGCTTGTTCCATTTCACGCAGCGTAAGGGAGGCTATGGGTGATACATGTCTGCCAAATATACGTGCTACTTAAAACCAACATACGATGATCAACTTTCTAAATTAAACATACCTACGTTCTTAATTAGTTACATGTATATCTAGTACAGTTATGATGCATATAATGACATGGAATTTAACTTTATATTGTATAAAGTATTAATAAATTGCATAAACTTACACGCCTTAATGACTGACCGGCCTGCAAAATGCCAATTGCGCGGATGCGCTCGTGAATATTCATACTAATTTTTAAACTTGAGTGATCAACATCTTTCACACTTCCTTTATGATGTGTTGTAGTCTTGGTTAGTCGGCTGCACCGGTTTTAACAAATTGTTTTCGTATCAGTAGAAGTAAGCCTCAAAATAAGTATTGACGAGAATTATGCTTCGGAGTTATATTGTTGGGGGAACAAACGTAATACCAGCTAAACAAATATTCTTCAGTATGGATCTTTCCTTTATTGATGTGTCATGTTTTCCGACGCATTAGGTTTTTAGTTTTTCTCTGTTTGGCACAGTGAAGACATCTTATAATTAAATGCTACGAGAAAGGACGTTTGTTCAATTAATATTCATGAGTGAATTAATGAAAAACTGTCTGACATTACCGGACATTGAGTCCGTGATTTGAATTTAAAGCTACAACATCTTATTTTGAATTCGATACTGGAAAAAAGACAAATATTTTTTTAATCAATCACAAATGAACTAAGACGCACACAGCATTGTTTTTACTACTGATGAACAAAAAAATGCACGTGCGGCCTAATTAATGTTTTCGGAAAGATGCTAACTTGGTTATTTCCTTTAATGTATTTTATCGGTCAGAAACTTTCAGAGTTTTGCCGTTAATCAATTTAAGAACAAAACAACAACATGTCAGCAAAAATCAGTCTGATCAGATTTGCCACCTTGATAAATTATTTGCGTAAAAAAACAGATGAAATGTCTCCAGAACAACATGGATATTAATCCGGAGAAACGCGTTTTGATTGAAACATCGTTGACAGCAACTATGTTTGGTATTCGAATGGTAAAGAAAATGAATGTGGGTTTCTCAACGACATTGATTTTTCTCTTGGACCGAGGACAACGTCCATTGCCATTGGCGTATGTTCGCACAATACATAAATCCAATCAGTTTTTATTGGTACGTACGGGGAATATTGTTCATGTCGTTTTTTACATATCTTGCCTTGCAGCTCATGTGCTCAATTGCCTCATGATGTCAACTTCAATAGGGTGCGAACTTGACAAGCTTCCCAGCATCCAACAAAACGAGAACATTAAATTGCCTTCAGGCAAAATGATAATGTTATAAATTACCTCAATTATGAATGATCAAAGTGAAGCTAATTCCACAGAGGTAACCCAAATACTAGTAACTAGTAATTCCGTGGACGTAACAAGTTCTTGTTACAGAAAAATTTGAAACGCATAATGTTTTCGGAAACGATAAAATGGTTTCTAAAAATACTCTGACCTAGACTAACCCAAAGATACAAAAGTAACAGAAACATAGATAGAAACCCAATTCAACTTAATTGCCAACAACACACAGTAGGCCCCACCATACCTAGTGGGTAACAAAACATATTAAAAAAACACAAATATCTTTATAATGTTTCACTATATAAAGTATAGTTTTAAGGACGACATACGTTGCTTTTATGTTCAGTGCTAGTGTACTGTCAATGAACACACTTTAATATCACAAATAATAAGGATGCATGCTTTGAAAAAGGTTACCTTTATTGAACCTGTAGTTCTGCCTAAAAGGCATATTTGACAAAGATAACTATTATGGCGATTTCGACGTAGTACAGCAATGGCCGTCTGTTTTCAGAACATGTCTGTTTTGGATACATTTGTTCAATATTGTTAAAGGGTGTTACCTGGAAGACTCATCTAAGCATATGTCCATGAAATCTTATCAGCCAGTTGTTTAATACCTAGATTACCCATTGTGTAAACAAATTGCCGATGAGTTAGGTTATGAACAATCGGAATAACACAACATGTTATTCCACTCTTAGCCTTTTGGATGATTAAAGAGTCGATATAATGCTTGGACCTTTTGTCGACATCACTATTTTGCTCCGTAAGATCATGATCACGTTATCATTCATATTCGATTATTGTATTTGCTGGTATGTAATCACCATGAATATCAACCTATAAAACAATCTTAAAACTCTTGGGGTAAAAAATAACAATAACAATCGGAAATTGTTTTGGATTTCTTTCTATCAATGGTTTTCGTCTTTGTTTTAAGTATTTGATTTACTGACAGAATGTTGGGATCCCGGTCATCGAACAAATCGTGTCACAGGAGTATACGAGAGGTGTTCAACTTATTTATAAACAGAACATGAACACCGATTGTGCAATATTGAATGAAAATAATTGAAATATCTTTTTTAAATGATGCGAGAAAATGTTTTAAGATGAACATTTGATCATCATACATTGTATAATTCATTTGGTTAAAGCTTAAAACAACAATTTAGAAGATGATGTTGTTTTTCCTGTTTTTAAGGCAAAATGTCCCTTTTAAAAGCATCAAGAAAGTCTTGGTAAAGTTTTATTTTGCATTTTTAATGAGACCATAAGTAATATTTGTCCTAAGACACGTTATTAAAGTTCTTTTTCCAGTAAATGTGAAATGGCACCAAAAATTGAAAATTGCCCAACATTGCCAAAACCTACACTATAAAGTTAAAAAAAATTTATGATATCTATGATGCATCCATTAGCAAAACGTCGAATAGTACCACAGATGGGAGTGTCCATAGAAACTATCAGTGACATTATTTCGAAACAGTTAGGTGCATAGTTCGGGGAAAATGCGAAGTTCCTACGCTGAAAATCAAGAAAAACATGCCTCGCAGCCAAAAGTCTTGGAATCTAGAAAAGCGAAATAAACAACATTATGTGGAAAAATTGTTTCATTATGGGGAAGCAATGCTAAATCTTAAAGAATGTTATGATAGATTATGGTATGCTATTTCAGAAAAGGTCGCAGGGATAGGGAGAAGTTCATGTTTGTCCAGCATTGTGTGTTCGCAGCCGTTTTCATGAAAATGCATTGGGTTTGTTGTTATGGAAATACGCACATCAAAATCAATATCAAATTGACGAAATTGAAGGCTGTGGTCTATGTACGAACCGTTTCAAATCAGGTTTTGAACAAAAAAGTGTTATGTATCGTTCCTAGTGACTGTTCCAAGAACATAGTGTTTCTTCCAGATTCAGCTTCAAGTCACCATATACAATGCCAAATAAAAAACCTTAAGAATATAACTTTGATATATATTATAACCAAACAGTGGATGTCGAAGTCTTCTCATGCTTTTAGAATAAAATTTTCCATCTGGTTCATACTAAAACAACGATTAAAGAAGGAAAATGTAAACGTAATTATTTAGAGTTTCGGACCTTCAAAACGCAAATAACAACACCCTCTACCCTAATGTTGATTTTGATTTAACCGTAACGTATTGGCAATTTACAATTATTATATATACTTCTTGATACACTACTTAATTCAATATAAATGGTTTTATTCAATTCCATTTTTAGAGTAACACAATATTAATGTTCATTTTCTGTTCATAAATAAGTTGAACACCTCTCGTATAAACTTAACTCTTGAGTATTGGGAGAATTGTATTTTAGAAAACATCATCCGATTACAGAAGAGCTAGCAGGCTTGTATTTATGTATATCATATATCTAGGGGAAGGGTTATAGGGTGCAACTAAATGAATTGATATACATTTGTATACATATTGTATATATATTTCTGACTGTACTTCTTGCGCCTTTTTATGAGAAATAAAATATATTGATCCAACTTATTAATATTAATAACTATATAGATTAACGCACTTCGTACCCACACTGTCGGTATTTAATGTTGTTCTGTATAACATAAACATAAAATGTTTGTGTTTTGTACATAGCAATATAGAAATACATTTCTTGCAGGCAACCAATGAATTACAAAACAATTTGGCGAACAGTTTGAAAAATGAAACCGTCATATTTTACTTACATTTTTGCTCAAACAATTTAGATATAAAAGCCGTTTTAACCGGTCAGTACCATTGTGGTAGTTGTTTCATAGGTCTTGTCACTGATTACTTATAACAGCATCGTGTAGTTTGTAATGGTATTCGATAATCGATAATTTGATCCCTCTGATATCGTTGCCGTGAGTAAAAATCGAGACAACGTTTACAACTGTAGCCGTCATGGTGTTCATTAGCACCTTTACCTAACATAATGAATTGGGATTTGTTCATCGGTGTGAACCTAACGAGGCCACGCGAGACAAATTGTGATATATCTAATATGTCGATGTAATTTACGGTAGTACTGACCCACGTTTCTGAGACTATCTTACCAATTAGTTCAGCTAGTCTTACATTGTAAAATAATAACGAAAGTGAGGAAGACATCGTTATCTAAGACTGGTGTTTGTTCATTTAAGCGAAACGAGTTCAGACATCCATTTATATTTCAACTGGGCGTTAATTTAAAATTTCGGTTTTCTGTATTATGTATCATTTATTGATATCAAAAGACTTTATAAAATGCAAAAACATGCTAGAAATATAACTCCCAAATACATAAACTCTCTTATAGTTTCAAAAGTTTCGTTAGAAAAATATTTCTGTAGCGCGTTTCTCATATTTTAATTTGCTTTGGTATTGTCAATTTGGTATTCTACCGACCGACAACAGTTTTCCCTTTGAAACAATAATTCCCGATGTTTGAAGTATTTAACTGACATTTTAAGTTTATTTAAGAACTTCTGGGAATATTCCGACAGTGTATATATGATATGTGTCTTGTCAATGTATCAAATTAATAAGGTATGGTATTCTACTTTTAAAATAATTGAGAGTTATGTCAAACTTGACATCTACAATGCCCCGGTATATGTCTATTGGTATTGGTGTATCTACTTGTAGACCTCGTACGTATTTATACACTCAGCAACATTTCTAATTGGTCACTTTCTAAACTCACATATTTTTGTTCATAGCAGTTGCGAAATATTTTTAGTGTACTTACGTCATTTGGCCTTAAGTTCTTAATCAAATTGAGCTCGTGTTTTTCATAGCATCGTAATCCGTTCAGAGTAATGGCCCATTGTGTATGAAACAGTTTTATATGTTTAATGCAAAACCTGTCCGTGGAAATGTGATACTAGTAAACTGTAAAAATATCAACCAATTCGTGATCGCCCAAACAGAAAAACTACCGACATTGCTAAGATAATTGGTCGTTAAAAATATAAAGCTTTGTAGTTTATTTTTTTTAATTTTTTTTTTAGGGTTATGATTGTTTATTTTCCTCGTCAATAGGTGTGCCTGGGTCGAGGGCATCCCAGTTCACACCTTACAAGTTATAGGTTAGTAGTAATATTAATTAGTTTACCCCATGATATTCATATTTCTAAAATTAAAAGAGCTATATATAATACTTGTTGAAGGATGTTACAATTAATACTAAATAAAAACAACCACCCACCTCAGTTTTATG
Organism: Spisula subtruncata; assembly: GCA_963678985.1. NCBI lineage: Eukaryota > Metazoa > Mollusca > Bivalvia > Venerida > Mactridae > Spisula > Spisula subtruncata. The sequence goes on from OY787666.1 coordinate 44,502,484, forward strand.
AAAACATACACAAACGAAACAAAAAGCAAAAAGGACAATGTAGCTTCTCTAAACAGAAAGTTCTGGTTCTGGTATGGTATGAGGTTTGTTATCTACTAATTATTACTAATTATTAAAGCTTTGTAGTTGAACGTTCTGGAAATTTCCTCCTTTTAAATGAAAAAAGAACAACAGTAAATCTTCAAAAAAATGAAACACACGAGTGATAGATAAGTCAAATTCTGTATATTCTTTCTTTAATTAATTATCGTCTTTGTGCTTTAATTATTGCAAGATATCGGTAAGTTTCAACTTAAGAGACGACATTGTTTTCATGCGAATTACATTGTAACTGTCTGAAATCAGATAAATCTTAAATGTTGATGTTTTTCATATCATTCCACCGCCCCAACCATACAACCTACTGGAGTTTAACATTGTCATATGAAATGGTTGCTGCCTCCTCGTACATATGAGATGAAGACGTATTATGTTTTATGTTTATAAATAGGGTTATTTATAAATGCATTAATCTATTTTTATGTGATTCCTAGTTCTGAGGGTTGTTGATTAGTATCTCAATTAATTGAGTGTGAGAATAGCGGAAACTGCTTCAAATATTCATGTTGGTGTTGTTTACACATTTCTTTTACATTAAACATTCGACAGAATACATTTTGAATAATCATTGACAAAAACTTTGGCAATATGTTAGTAGACCAATTAAATTTTGTTCAGTGTATCGATGTAAGGATAGGAATTGTGACGCAGAAGACGCAATGCATGATTAATGTGTTTTATTTTCGATCGGCTGCAAGTTGAAACACCTATGTTGTATCGTGTTTTATAGTTACGGAATGCTGCATTGATGTGAACTGAATAGATAACACTCAACGCAATGCGTACGACTGGATGCTATTTCATGTAGTTGTGATGCCAACAAACTCCCCTATTAAATTTTTACGACATGTTTTTCGATTAACCGTGATCGGTTCATGACTATGACAGTAGAACAATCAATTCACATCTTCTTTAATTAAATAGTCTGGGCATTCATATAAAAAATGACAGGACTAGTTGTTGCACATAATTATTTGAATTTGTGTATGTAAAACACGATGAAGTGGTTAAATAGCTGATGTATTTGTCAACTGCGCATTTGCCAATATTCCATTTAAAATGGTGCCAATATGTCCGATGTAAAAAGCTTAGCATGAACAGAAGAAACATACGATTAGTTTTTCTCAAGCTCGTGAGCATGAATACCACCAGGAATGAGGTATCGGGAGTGATTTATTCATGTTTACATACTTGCTTTTCAATAGAACTAAAATAAGGTAATAAAACCAAAAAACCAAAATTTGTATATTTGTAAAATTTCTGAAACATACTTGTATTCCATTAGGGAAATCATGTTCATGTTCAATAAATGTCGCATGACGACCCTTGCAGTCAATGTGATATGTCTAGAGAACCTTGCTGGATAATGTCATCTACCAAATGTGCCTTTTGTCAGAAGATTGTCTTACTGTTTCCCGTATGTGTCTTTTCAATTTTCGTAAAATAAACTAAAATGTGTACATTAAATTCGTTTGACATTTTGTCATCTCTTGTCGGTTGAAGTCCGCATTGTTCAGTAGGATCGAATTCCGTTCCATTTTATTGTGAACATAGTTTGTTTTGTCACCTTGCAACCGGTTATATCTATATACGAGATCTGATAATGACACGTTTTTTGGAAAACGTCCTTGCATATTCATGGTCCATGTAAAATAAATTTTTTTTTTGAGAAAAGCTTAAAACGAATTTGGTTTGAAAATGACATCAAAGGTTGCTCCAAAGTTATGTAGAAGGAACGCTTTCTAGAAAAAACCCAACAAATTAAATGGTATTGTGCGATATACTTAATTAATGCACATCGCATTATAAACGTGAATTAAAGGGGTACCATCTATTAAGAGGACAACGGTTGACATATTGGACGGATGTTGTATATAACATTACAACTGAGCTCGATCCAACCGAGCTCAGTAAGATCTAGGCCTGGGAAGAAATAGAAATAACTATTTTACGAGAAAACGGAATTATTATTTAAAGCTGGGATTATTTAAATATGTTATTGATTCCCCTGCCTTGATTTGCAGCATTTACATTCATGCGAATAATAACAATGTATTAAACTGTCAGAAGTGACAACACTCAAATGTTCCGTATTTAAATTAAAATTCAACGAATCACTAAATTATCAATTTAATGATAATAATGGAATAATACAGTCAATGTAACAATATGTCGCCTCGAATTATGTGTTGCCAGCCATTGTCGCTGCAGGACTTACAACTAACCTTTGTATTCAAATACATGTATGTTTATAAACCTAGTACTGTACTACTACTAAAAGACGTGTGCTTTATTTGGAATAAAAACAACATATAGTATTATTGAAAAGTATCCTTCTTTTTTGCACTTTCAAATCATGCACAGTCAAACAAAATAATACCATCTGATAGCCATGCCAAGGACTAAATATAAGAAACTGGCATATTCCTTTCTCGAAGAAAATATGTCACCAAACTATTATTTTCTATATTGTTTGTTTCTACACCAGGGTCATGACAATCATGGTGTCCAATTTATCAGACAGTTTTTCTGAAGAAACTGAGCACGATATAATAAAACATTACCATAGTATTCCTTAAAGTAACAAGTGAATGGATCGATGTTTGTATGTGTACAACAACACATTCTGTCTATTGGATATTATCACAAATTATTTGTGATAACGCGATATGGTTGTGTTACTTTTGTATGTACAGTTCTAGAATAAACAACACACATTTGTTTAACTAAAGTGACAATAATTTACAAGTCATAATATAAAAATACAAAGAAATAATTGCATATACGAATATCACAATTATTCGCTGGATTAGAATGAGAAGGTCGTAAGGACGACCTTATAAGACTGATCAATATATACGATGTATTTAAAAATCAACGCAACAAGACGTTGCCTATGAGCCTATTTCATGAAAATCGGAACTTGGCATGTTGAAAAATATCGTTAAAACAACTTGTTTAACCATATTTATAAGTAAAGTGTTATTGTCGGACAGTATGTTCTTATTTACTCGTTGTATCGATTTTGTACTTAATTTGTAATGACCTCATCGTTCTAACGCAGCGATCGCCGAATTGTCATGGACGTCGACGCAAAGTATGGGCATTGGGCCGTGTATTACTCTTCTTTAGTAATATTTTCATAATTGCTTTGGTTGGTTGTGTGCTACCCCCGTGTTAGAAAACTCAGTCATATATTTTTACACACATATAGAAATATGGAAATCAAGATGGTCATTGTGGTCCTTCATCACATACATGAACGTTATCTGCACATTTGAACATGGACAGGAGACTATTCGAGTAGAAACATTCGTTTGGAAATACTTTCAAACCGGCAAATGAGTTCTAGTATTAATGAGTGAATTACATTAAGACACTTTCTTAGAAATCGGTCCAGAATAGAATATTGTCGAGGTCACTATAGAGAACATTACCCTCGTACACTGTTTTATATGCATTTCAAATCAGCATTTAGATTAGGAATTGGAATAAGATCGAATCAATAATACAGTAACATTTTGTCAAGGAATTTAGAAGCGAAGTTTCTTTTGTTATCATCCCGACATTACGACAAAACCAAAGTCGACAATTTCGTGGAGTTGTGCTTTTAACTAGGGTCGTTCTTTCGTTCTAGAATAAATTAGAGCATAACATTTTTAGTTTCGTTATAAGAACAAGAGCGCAAAAAAAAAAAAAAAAAAAATTGCTGAATTTCTGTCGTTATAGTCGAATATGCCACAACAACAAAATTTAAATAGCATAAAACGTTCACCGTACGTAACCGAATTGCAAACACCGATTGTTTATCTAAAAATTCAAGATATCATCATGAGTTAAAGTTATTTCTCTAAGATAGTACCAATTTATGTTTTGAGCAAGACCAATACTATCTATACGAAGCAACGACGTTGTTGTCTAAGTCTAAGAAACAGCACATGCCTTTATAATAGAGCCTCATATATCCATACTATCCTTAAGCTTGGCTATGTCATACAAGTTATATCCATTAGCATCTTGCAAAAACATTCCTCTCCTCATTTCAAAAAATTCTGTCAAACTTCACAATTATATCATCCTATAATTCTTGTTTATGCATAGTTGTAAATGGCAATAACATTGCATATAGGTTACACAATGTACGCCAGGATACGTTATTTGTTATCGCAATACTAAGGCTACTTGCTTTGTATTGCATCTTTTGCACATAAATTATTAGGAGTTTTTTGAAAGCAATACAACCACGCATAATTTATCTAACCATTTACATATAGATACCTTGCATATTAGTATCATGTAACCACTTGATTAAAAGAATATTAAAGTTATGACCTTTGATATTTAATTGAATAAATTCATTTACTCAAATGTATTAATGCAGAATCTCTCACGCTCTTTGACCCCATTTAACTAATTCCTTAAAAAAGGCACTCATGCTATATCAAGTCAATAATACAGTGATTATGAACTGACAAAGTTCATGGTGACCGCACGCATAATGTTGTAAGTTCAAGCAGTGGATAAAACAAAATCAAAACAAGTCCAGGCAAATGATTCAATGCTACAAAAGTAAATAAAAAGCTTGCGAGTTCTTTATATTTCCTAATTTTACAATTCGTGATGATTACGTAAGTCGTTTTAGCAAACACTGACTACATGTAATACATTGAATGTCCCAATTCAGATGTTAAAATAAGTATCAAAGCGACAGAGATTCATGGAAGTTTTTGAACGATATCTTCTCTTTCTCATCGAAGTAAATATATTTCTCAAAATAAGTCAAAATGTGATTGTGTTTCGCACAAATATTGTGAAGCGAACACACGTTATACCAGTTAAACAAATCTTCAGTATGGATTTTATCTTTAGATTTGTCATGTTTTCCGACGCATTATGTGTTTAGTTTTTCTCTGTTTGACGTATTGAAGAAATCTGTTAAATAAATGCTACGAGATAGGACGTTTGTTCAATTAATATTCATGAGTGAATTAATGAAGAATTGTCTAAAGTGATCGGACATCGAGTCCGTAATTTGAATTTAAAGCTACATCGACTTATAACGTAACGGATTATGAAAATAGAACAAACTATTATTTCATTATTAACAAATGAAGTCGATCACAGTATATTGTTACCACTGATGAATTGAATAAAAAAGGCACGCTCGTCGTAATTAATGTTTTCGGGAATTAAGATGCGTAAGACACTTTCACGGTTTTGCCGTTAATCAATTTGAGAACAAGACAGCAACATGTCAGCAAACATCAGTTTAATCAGATTTGCCAACTTGATTAATTATTTGCGCCAAATACAACATATTAAATGTCTTCAGAACAAAATGGATATTAATCTTGAGAAACACCTCTTGATTGAAATATGATTGTCAGCAAATTATGTTTGGTATTCGAGTGGTCAACAAAACTAATTTATGTTTCTCATACACACTGATTTTTCTCCTCGACCGAGGACACAGTCCATTACCATTGGCGTATGATCTCACAATACATAATTCCAATCAGTTTTCATTGGTACGTACGGGGATATATTGTTCATGTCGTATTTCCATATCATGTATCGCAGCTGTAATATTTGTTTGGATATAAGCCTAGTTTCATATGCTCAAGTACTGTACCTGATGATGCCACATACAAAAGGGCGGGAACTTGACAAGCTAAACAGCATCCAACAAAACGAACGTCTGCTGCAATTGACAAATGCGAGAAAGAGGAATACACGAGAATATTATATTTCCTTCAGGCAACATGATAATTATATCAATTACCTCAATTATGAATGATCAAAGGGAAGATGATTCCACGGAGGCAACACAAATAACTAGCAATTCCGTAGACGTAACAAGTTCTTGTCACAGAAAGGCGTAGTTAAGGACGATATGCGTTAAAATCAGTGTTGCAATATATAAAACATTCTGAATAACATTAACTTTCTAACTATGGTTTCATTGTGTGTTTTATGTATTTGTTATGCTGACGAGAGTACTTCCCTAATGTCATCTTACAAATCACAGGATTATGCCAACTTAAATATTGAGTATTAGGAGAATTATTTTTAAGTAAAATCAAGTGTGTTTAAATAGAGCTAGCACGCTCGACATTTGTCTTCATGTATCTCGTATATCTAGGGGTAAGATCAAAGGGTGCAACTAAATCTAAAAGTAGTTTGAAGCGCAAGTAATTTTATTTGAACCCTTATTTATCATCTTTCGCTAAACATATCGTATTTTACTTCAATATTTGCTCAAACATTGTAGATTTAAAGGCACTTTCCCTGGATAGTGCCATTTCGATGGACGTTTGATAGATTTTGGCACTTATTACTTATAACAGCAATATGTAATTTGTTTACTACTAAGCATTTATAGGTCTTCGATATTTTGACTTATCTGATATGATTGTCGCCAAAGAAATCGAGACAAAGTTCACAAATCTCTCCATCACGTCTTTCGTTAACGCGTTCAGTTTACCATACATAATGAATAAATTAGTTCATCGATGTGAACCTAACGAGGCTACGCGAGGCAAATTGTGACTTCTCACTTCAATTAGAGGTCGTATGTCGATGTAATTTACGGTAGTATTGACCTACGTTTCGGACACAATCTTACCAATTAGAGTAGCTAGTCTTACACTCTGAAATATTAACGAAAGTCATGAAAACATCGTTGTCTTAGACTGGTGTTTGTTGGTTAAAACGATACGAGCTCAACATTCCATTAACTTTCAACATTTCGGACGTTGTTTCAAACGATGTGTTTCTATAAGTACGGATATAAAATATATGCATAATGAATTTCCTTTTATCCGGGTTAGTATAACCAGTACGCATAACTCTATACGTAACGAGTGTAGTATAACGTTTAAATGACGTCATTTTATCTCCCAAATGACGTCATTTCGTGCTGAAAATGACGTTGCATTAAGCGTCGTTTATATAGCTCTGTCGGTTTTTGAGCTGAAAGATATGCTTTCCCGTGTTATTAGAGTCCTGTGATATAAAGAATCTACTACTCAATGTCAATTGATATACGTGGGGTTATCCAAAAGTTCGTGGACTTTTGCTCTTATTCAAAAACCATTTAACTTAAAGCTACGAATCGATGGTCCCTGTAAAATTGATTTATATTGAACACGTATACCCAATGTCATACGGATACAATTAAAAATAACATAAATATAGCATTTGTAAGCATGCGTAGTAGGCATACCCGGCACACGCTCAGAAATGACGTACGACGTCGCCCTTTCGACTTAATCATTTTATGAAGCTCTTAAACGCTGTAAATAAGTTGTTCTTTGTTTCCCGTTATCATCTTTATACTTATGAAATGCAACCACACTCGTTCTGTCGATGTGTACTGAATAGTGTCGTTTCTATCTCTACAAATGGATATTTTTTCTCTAATATCTAGGATGGTTGATTCTAACCAACCTAACGCTCATTCGTTGAACGTCAGTTTTGTACCTATTAACATGCATCGTCTGTCACACCACCCTGTCTGTCTGTTAACTATTTATGCAATTTAAAAACAATTGAATACAATGCAGAAGGGTTCAAACTTAATTTGCCAAACAATTCTTGTCTTCCTTGCGGGTTTTCCTAGCTGTATATATAATTGAATTATTTTGCGACCGTAAATGATATGATGTGACGTCATATTTTACGTTGAATTTCTATGAGCCAACATTAACCCTCTTGCTCATAAAATGACTAATATATACGAAACAACATTTAAATTATACCAAAATATCGGTATGACACTACTCAACAATTGACAATAACGTAACGCATGTCACCGGAAAAAATCAGCCGTGCGCCGCTAGCGCATTTTTGTGTTACTATGACAACGTGTTACTCTTCATAGAAATGGTACTTTGTAACAATGTTTTGAGGCAATTGTTTGTAATAGATTAATGTCACTGTATGGTAATTTTCATACTGATCTGACTTAAAATAAAAGTTTTAGAGCAAAAGTCCACGAACTTTTGGATAACCCCACGTATATAAACTTATATTGAACTCGTTAAGGAAACAGGCTCGCTTAATAAATTTTCCCAAACTCGTTTAATATAAGTCTATATCATATATCAATTGGCAACTCGTGATAGATCCTCTATATCTCACACATATATAAGAATCGTATTTGAAAACGTTACGCAAGAAAAAATGGCTCTGTTGCGCGTTAATCGTATTTAATGTGTTTTGGAATAGTCAAGTTGGTATTCTTCCGACAATTGTCCCTTCGAAACAATAATTTGTCCCTTTGAAGTTGTTAACTGACATTTTTTGTTTATTTAAGAACGTCTGAGAAATATCGGACATTATATCTATGGTATTTGTCTTGTTATGTATCGAATAAATAATGTATGGCATTTTACTTTTAGAATAATTGGAATATATGTCAAACTTGACATCTAAAATGTCCCGGTATATGACTAGTGATTTTCTTATATTGGAATTTAGACATGGTACGAATATATATTGATATGAGAAATTATGTGGTGACGCACATGATGGAGATTATGTTTAATGTGTTTTATATGGATGAATTTAATGTTATAACATCTATCATTACATTTCCGTACAGGACATTTGTATGAACTGAATAGATCCCACTAAATACCATGCATATGATTAGATGCCACTTCATGTTTTGTAATAAACATTGATCTTTCTTATATTAATTAATATTTTTCTTGTATAAACTGTTTTTATTTCTATTTTTTTAAAATGACGGAACCAATGGGTACAAATATTTGATTATTTTTATTTTGTGAACGACTTGTTGTGTGCACTGCTATATCTACTTGCATTTTTATGTCATTCCAACTTGCATAACTACCCAACATTTAACCACATGTATGAGCGAACTCTTATATATTTCATGAATCTTTAGTCACTCGCTGTTATCTGTGTCATTGCATTGGAAGTACAAGTTCACGAAAACTAAAAATATATTATTCAATGTAATTGTGATGGAGAAGCCCAATATAACATAGGATCATTATTATGCAGAATAGTTTAGTCTCCGTGACATTCCAAATATAGGTGTTCTGTAACTACACAAAGATATGTTAACATGACTATAGAAAGTGTTTCACCATTCAGATCTATTCTGCCTTTTAAGACAATTAACACTATTTAGAAAGTATTCGTAGTGCTTCTTCATCCCGAAGATGTTTATGAAGAAATTAGCAGAAAATCCTAAACTAGTACAAGGAACCAATTTGCCACAACGTTAGGTACACGATGCTCTTATGCCGCCTCGAGATAGGTGCATTGGCGTACAAAATTTGTATAGAAAGGCTAAATTGCAATAATCAATTTAATTATATTGGCCGAGGCAATATTAACAGTCCCAATAATTTGACCGATTCTGTTGGTTTCTTCGGGTGATGCGAAATTGAAACCTAGATACATTACAATCAAATACAGAAAATCTAAATGATCTTATCTTTTCAAAATATTCGACCAGGGCAAAATTAAATTTGCATCTGCAGTGGAAATAACGTTTAGGATAGAGAATCAATATGTTACTATCTACGTATGTAAATGAAGTTATCGTTCGACAAACAGTAGGCAGACACATTGTCATTTCGTCAGTTCTTTGCGACAATTACATTTCTTTATCAGGAATAGTTTAATAAGCTTCTAATTCAAGCCAAGCAAGCAACTTCCTGAGTTTTTTTATTAACTGGCATTTTCATATCAGTTATTCCCACACTGTTCGTGTCATTGGACATACGATAAACACGTCGGATGCTGTATGTATATGTCATAGAGACTGGTTGCTATTTCACAACAAATCTCCATTTTTCTTTATGAATGATACCCTTGTGAAACAATGCTCCTACCACTAGCACTTCCTTTTCGACCATAATCGAGTGGTTGTTGCGCCGGATGGACTTGTTGCCCGCCAATCGGATGCGGATCCAGATTTTGGTCCACATGTGAAGTAGAGTACGGCATTCGGGCAGAAAATTAGTTGTTAGTACATTTATAATATTTAGACTGAAGTCAGGATAATATCATGAATAACTGAACAGAAATGGTTTTAAACTAAACAAACCCTTATGTGACCACCTAGCAAAAGTCATTGTACACTGATAAGACAATGATTCGTTTATGCCGAAGATCGGTTATTAATGTGACAGTGTGCAATGACTTTTGCTAAGTGGTAACATAAGGGTTGGTTTAGTTCGGGTTTAACACGATTTCTGTCTATTTATTGATGATATTATCCTGACTTTAGTCTTCGTCATAAACGAATCATTGGCTCAGTCACCATTTTTTACAATGTAGAAATGTTGACTTTAAAGTTAATTTGCATATAAAATCACACGCCTTATTCAACAAAATGTCACCTGGCCTAGCCATATACGGTGAGTGGTGTGTTTGGTCCATAATTATGTGCAGTACCCTGAGAATCAGTGACTAACATCACTTGGAAATACCATTTAACATGTCGACTTAACATGTAATTATTACGTTACATAATGAAAAGAACCAACCCTTAGTGTCGGATATAGTATGTACTATGCTCGGAAAGCAATACATCACTTGCGTAAGGCAACCCAAGAATCCTCTCTTTACAACTTCATTTCAAGGTCGATTGTCGACTACTTGATATAATTGATGTGACTTGTATGATGAGCGCGTATGTATGTCCTAAATAACTTGGAGAGTTCGATTCATTCTTTGTTTCCACACTCGTTGAACTTTATATGAAAGTTCTCTGTGAAGGTTAATTTGGCCAATATCATTATAGGTGATTGACCTAATTTTGATCGACATTTGGCGGTTTCAACGGTAACTTGATAACAGTTCGTAATTGGTCATTGTAGATTAATTGTGTTTCTTTTTTGTTAGAAAGACCGTGCTAGCTTAGTAAATTTGATATCTACGATTTGGATCAATTACGTGCAGGATTTCACTGACGACCAGTCCTAATTCCGACCAAAGATTTAACTAAATCATTAAGCATTTTTAAAAAATCATTGGTTCTCAGCATCTTCCAAAACAGGAATAATAAAATCTAGTGAAGCCCACTTTACACACATGCCTTGGGAACAATTCATTTGCGTGTGCTCAGTAATAAAACTTTAAAATTGATGCAGTTTCATCGGTAGACGAGTTCGTGAGATGCAGTGTTGTCATGTAGAGTTTGCATCCTCTTTTATACTAAAATTCGATTTCCCTCGCCTTCTATATATCTTGGAATGTTTACAATGCAGCTAATTACATCTGTAAAATACATTTAAATCACGATTTGTTTTTTTATCACAAGCAAGCATGAAGTAAATATTGAAATATTCCATTGTCTAATATTAGAAACATGGAAAGGTACATTTCAGTATTATTTTGTCATCAAACTTAAATTGAAGACGATTATATCACCTGGACCACTTGGATACGACTGTGTTCTACCTAAATTTCCAATCCCCACAGACGCTCTGTCGCGATTTATGACCGATATCGTCGCTTAGAAACATTTGAAATTTCACAACTCTCGTATAGCACATGTACTCATGATGCAAATGAGGGTTTCAATTATTTATTACTTACATAATACCATTGTTCAAACGCCTAGACATGTGTCTGGACTCATAAAATTCAGTTCAAATTCAATTACTAACATATTTAAGGCACCCTTATGATCTTTCTCAGTGAAGGTATCAATATGATGGCACATTCAAATGAAAGCACTCAAATGTGGGCTACATTGCTTGAAAATTTAACTGAACTGCCGAGTTTTAATTTTAGTAGCTGTGTTGTGAGAAATGTTCATTTCGATTAAGCCGTTGATATATGTGATTATCATGTACAATGTATATTCGATGTGCTGTATTAATTAATGATATTATCATAGAGTTGGTGTAATGTGGTCAAAGCTGAAATTAAATTCACCATGATGTATATGTAATACTAAAAGGCTCCAGTACTGTCTTATAGTAAGCACTGTACATGTCTTTTTATACTGTTCATACTTTGATCAGGTCAGCTAATTAATAAACGCAGTCTGTATTCACATGGGGAGCTGTGGCCTAGACGTAGGACGCGCGCTTCAGGAGCGAGAGGTCCTGGGTCCAACCTCCCGCTGGGCCACTGGTTAATTTCACTGAGCAAGACCCATATGATCCACACCACCATGGTGTAAAATGTTACCTCTGAGGGCAGTGTCTATTCCTGGGAGCCGCAGATCGATGTAGGCTGCCACCCCATTCAGGAGAGAAATAGTCTCCCAATGGAGACACCAGTGTAGGTTTCCATAGGTAGCCCAATGACCAGGGGAAGTTAAAATGTCAAAGGGTGCTTGAGCTACCTAACAGCTGAAAAGAGCCCTAGAAAATTGGTTACTTAACTTAACAGAGACTGGAATGTACCACGAGCATTTATGGAGGTAGGCTCATCAGCGTACACTACTAGAGCAATTCTTTTTCGTTTAGAAAGGTGCAGATGAAAAAAGGCTTTAATAGGTAAATCCGCCCAACATTCAATTAAGCAAAATGTTCACAAGGAAATGTGTCGACCCTTATTGATGCCATTAGACATGTGAGTATTATTTTTTCGAATTGAAAGGCATATTCTCGACTTCTGAAAAACCGTTAATTTTAAATTAATGAGAATTGAATGGGATTTGGATTGATCTGTTTGTCGTATGACAGATCTACAGTAAAGATAAAGTGTCTTGTCTGCTGTTGAAACCTATAAGTAGGTTGCTGTAAAATACGGTTGTTGATGTTTACAAAATGTACAAAGTTCAATGTTTGCTTGACTTTGAGAGTGTAACATCAAACGTTTTAATAATGGGATAGCAGATCTAATTAGTGCGGATGAGAATCGTGGCAGTGAGTTAATGTGTACAAATTAGGATAAATGAGCGATTATGGAATAAAATTCGGATTGTAGATTGTACCATACGTAAATCCACTATATAGAAACGTTTATACATCGCACTCTGAGCCTAGGCGAGTGCGAGTTACATATTTTATAATTCCTTAATCAAGTGTTGTAGTATTGGTTAGTCGGCCTATACCCAATTGTTTTCCTCATTGATGTAAAGTCAAATTAGCCTCAGAATCAGACTCAACAAGATTTTTGTTTCGCAGAAATATATTGTAAAAACGTAATACCGGCTAAACAAATATACTTCAGTATGGATTTTCCTATTCAGATTTGTCGTAATTTCCGACGCATTAAGTTGAATGTTGTTCTGTTTGACGCAGTGAAGAAATCTGTTAATAAAATGAGAATGGACGTTTGTTCAATTAATATTTCTGAGTGATTTAATGAAGAACTGTCTATTTTTGCCGGACATCGAGTCCGTGATTTCATTTAAAAGAAACAACATCTTTGTTGAATTAGATTCTAGAAAAAAGAACAAATAACGTTTTAATAAAAAAAAACAATTGAACTTAAACGCGCACAGCATTGTTCTGTACTACTGATTAATCGGTTAAAAAGTGCATGCGCGGCGTAATTAATGTTTTTGGAAATTAAGATGCTAACTTGGTTATTTCCATTAAATTAAATGTATTATACCGGTCACTTTCAATGTTTGCCGATAATCAATTTGAGAACAAAACAGCAACATGTCTGAAAACATCAGTCTAATCAGATTTACCAACTTGATGAAATATTTGCGTCAAATAAAACAGATGAACCGTCTTCAGAAAAATATGGATATTAATCTGGATAAACACCTCTTGATTGAAACATGGTTGTCAGCAATTATGTTTGGTATTCGAATAGTAAAGAAAATGAATTGATGTTTCTCAAAGACACTGATTTATATCTTGGACGGAGGAAATTGTTAATTGCCATTGGCGTATGTTCGAACATTACATACATCCAATCATTTTTTATTGGTACGTACGGGGACTTATTGTTCATGTCGTATTTCCATATCATGTCTTACAGCTGTAATATTTGTTAGGTTATAAGCCTAATTACATCAGCTCTAGTGCCTGATGTCAACAACAAAAGGGCGAGAACTTGACCAGCTAAACAGCATCCAACAAATCAATCGACTGCTGCAATTGATAGACGCAAGAAAGAGAAATACGCGAGAACATTTGATGTCCTTCAAGCAACATGGCAATGATTTCAATTACCTCAATTATGGATATTAAAGTGAAGATAATTCCACAGAGGCAACCCAAAAAACTAGCAATTCCTTTGACTTAACAAGTCCTTGTCACAGAATGACGTTATTAGGTACCACATACGTAGCTGCTATTTTGCATGGCTAATGATTCCTGTCCCTGAAAACACTTTAATGTCACAAATAAAAAGGATGCACGATTTTAAAAAAGTTACCTTGACTTGAGCTACATATATGACTTTTTATGACTCGTCCTCTGAAGTCAAGACTAAATATCAGTGTTGTAATATATGAACCATTCTAAAACACATGACGTCAATATCAACAATAACACTCGACACTTGTTTTGGATTTCTTTGTTTTACTTTCTATCTATGGTTTCATTGTTTGTTTTATGTATATGTTATGCTGTCGAGAGTCGTTGTACATGCACAGCTCTAAAGCAGGATTCTTTGTCATCTTACAAATCGTATCACGGGATTATGTCAACTTAACTCTTGAGCATTGTATTTAAGCACAAATCAATCAGATTTAAATAGAGCCTGCAACCTTGAATATTTGGCTGAATGTATCTTGTTTATCTAGGGATAATGGCATATTGGACTTTGGAATTTCATTTTTCTCGTTTGGCTATATATGGACATTGTGTCGTGTATGTTTGTTAAATGATGTCTTCATATTGTGTTTGGTTGGCTCAGTTGGGTGCTGCCTTCCGTGGTCGAATAATGATATACTTTTAAACAAGTATAGAAATACTCAAATCAAGATTGTCAGTGTGACTCTATATCAATTTCCTGCATACTACCTGCTCATTTTAACATGCACATGAGACTATTAGAGTAGAAAGATTCGATTGGCAATACTTTCAAACCGGCCAATGAAATAAAGTATTAATGAGTGAATTACATTAAGACATTTCTGAGAAAAGTGTCCTGAATAGAATATTGCCGAGGTCACTATAGAGAACATTCGCCTCGTACACTGTTTGATATGCATTTCGAATCAACATATAGATTAGGAATTTGAATAAGGTCGAATCAAGATTGTAGCAATAATTTGTTAAAGGTCATGCAATTTAGAAGCAGAGTTTATTTGTTTAAATCCCGACATACCGACGTAACCAAAGCCAACGATTTGTGGGAGGTGCCCCTTAACCAGTGTCGTTCTTTCGTTCTAGAACAAGAGCATCGCAATGTTAAACATAACATTGCTGAATTTCTGTCTTTATTCACCAACAACAAAATTAAAATAGTATTTAACGTTCACCGTACGCAATCGAATTTCACCAATTGTTTATCTAACAATTATTTCAAGATATCATCATGAGTTAAAGTTATTTGTCTACAATAATAGCAAAAGGTATGAGTATATCAGACACGGAAGGTAGCACTCACCCCAACCAGCCGAGAACAGAAATCAGAAACACCATAACACAACTACACGGAGCAATGCCCACATATAAACCAAAAGAATCAATTAGAAGTCCCAGTCACAAACGTATGTTTTAAACAAGACCAATACTATCTATACGACACAACGACATTGTTGTTTAAGCAACAGCAGATGCCTTTACAATAGAATCAAATATATCCTTTCTATCCATAAGCTGGACTATGTCATACAATTTTAGCTATTAGCATCTTGCACAAACATTTCTCTCCTGAATTCAGGGCTTTCCATCACTGGAGGTATTAAAATACCGAAACGACGTGATTCTTATTCATTGTATGCTGATGTTATAACAAATAGCAATTAAGTAATGTAGATTTGTATCCCATTGCGATGCAATGTGTGATGAGATATTTTCACTCTGTCTATATAACGTTTTCAAGCAGTATTTTGTGACCTAGCTGTAGGTTTAACATACCTAAATGACACTCGTGACTAAACTAATGCGGTTTAGGATTAATTTTTTAGTTTTCCTACTTTGTCCAACTATTCCCAGTTCTCTAATAGATCCATTACTTAACGACGGCCTGTTCAGACCAATATAACGTCCAAGGTAATAGCATCCGCTTGTCTTCACAATTACTGAGCGCCAGAGTTAAGAGATGTGTGGGCATATTGTCAGGCCATTCATTACAGAACTATGCATTTTATTTTCTGAAAAAGACGATGTGTAAATTTTTGCTACATTTACACTGAGACTGGAAGAAATTTTGAAAGGCTGCACCTAGTGTCAAGGTTGTCCAATATGAACTATCTGAAACCAAACTAAAGTATGACATTATTTTTTTATTTGTCAAAAGTATGAATAAAATAATCACGTTGCACAGTCTGTGTATCGATATTGTACAATTATGTTGCACAATATTCTTCATGTTGTTGATAACAACTTAATAAAAACCTACAATTAAGTTATCAGTAAAAATAGTTTATGGAGTAATACATTGAATGTCCAAATTCAGATGTTAAATGTCGCGTGTTCACATCCCACTTTCAGCCTTTAGCGAGTATGAGCAACATTTTTTTACAAGTCCTTTATCATGTGTTGTAGTCTTGGTTAGTCGGCTACATCCGGTTTAACGAACTGTTTACTTATCAATGACAATATGCCTCAAAATATGTCTTGACGAGAATTGTGCTTCACAGATATATTGTTGGGTGAACAAATGTAATACATGTACTAGCTAAACAAATATTCTTCAGTATGGATTTTTCTATTATTGATTTGTCATGTTTTTCGATGCATTAGGTTTTAAGTTTTTCTCTGTTTGGCACAGTGAAGACATCTTATAATTAAATGCTACGAGAAAGGTCCTTTGTTCAATTAATATTCATGAGTGAATTAATGAAGAAATGTCTGACATTACCGGACATTGAGTCCGTGATTTGAATTTTAAGCTACACCATCTTATTAAGAATCAAATACTTGAAAAAAGGAACAAATAGTTTTTTAATCAATCCCAAATGAACTAAGACGCACACAGCATTGTTTTTGCTACTGATGAATGAAAACAAAAAAATGCACGCGCGACGTTATTTATGTTTCCGGGAATTAAGATGCTAACTTGGTTATTTCCTTTAATGTATTTTATCGGTCAGAAACTTTCAGGGTTTTGCCGTTAATCAATTTGAGAACAAAACAGCAACATGACAGCAAATATCAGTCTGATCAGATTTGCCACCTTGATAAATTACTTGCGTAAAAAACAGATGAAATGTCTCCAGAACAACATGGATATCAATCCGGAGAAACGCGTCTTGATTGAAACATCGTTGACAGCAATTATGTTTGGTATTCGAATGGTAAAGAAATTGAATGGGGGTTTCTAAAAGACATTGATTTTTCTCTTGGACCGAGGACAACGTCCATTGCCATTGGCGTATGTTCGCACAATACTTAAATCCAATCAGTTTTTATTGGTACGTACGGGAATATTGTTCTTGTCGTATTTTACATATCTTGTCTCGCAGCTCATGTGCTCAATTGCTCATGATGTCAACTTCAATAGGGTGCGATCTTGCCAAGCTAACCAGCATTCAACAAAACGATTGTCTGCTGCAATTGACAGATGCGAGGAAGAGAAATACACGAGGACATTGAATTGCCTTCAGGCAACGTGATAATGTTATAAATTACCTCAATTATAAATGATCAAAGTGAAGCTAATTCCACAGAGGCAACCCAAATAACTAGTAATTCCGTGGACGTAACAAGTTCTTGTCACAGAAAAAATTGAAAGGCAGAATGTTTTCGGAAACGATAAAATGGCTGCTAAAAATAGTCTGACCTAAACTAACCCAAATATTCAAAAGTAACAGAAACATAGATAGAAACGCAATACAACTTAATTACCAATAACACACAGTAGGCCCCACCATACCTAGTGGGTAACAAAACATATACAAAAAGCACAAATATCTTTATAATGTTTCACTATATAAAGTATAGTTTTAAGGACGACGTACGTTGCTTTATTTTGAGGGCTAGTGTACTGTCAATGAACACATTTTAATGTCACAAATAATAAGGATGCATGCTTTGAAAAAGGTTACCTTTATTGAACTTGTAATTCTGTCTAAAATGCATATTTCACAACGATAACTATTATGGCGATTTCGGCGTTGTATTAGTGTATACAACGTAGTACAGCAATGGCCGTCTTTTTTCAGAACATGTCTGTTTTGCATACATTTGTTCAATATTGTTAAAGGGGTGTTACCTGGAAGACTCACCTAAGCATATGTCCACGAAATCTTATCAGCCAGTTGTTTAATACCTAGATAACCCATTGTGTAAACAAATTGCCGATGAATTAGGTTCTGAACAATCGGAATAACACAACATTAATTCCACTCTTAGCCTTTTGGATGATTCGATAGAGTCGATATAATGCTTGGACCTTTTGTCGACTACATTATTTTGCTCCGTAAGATCATGATCACGTTATCTTTCATATTCGATTATTGTATTTGCTGGTATGTAATCACCATGCATATCAACCTATAAAACAATTTTAAAACTCTTGGCGTCAACAAAACAATAACAATCGGACATTGTTTTGGATTTCTTTCAATCAATGGTTTTCTTCTTTGTTTTAAGTATTTGATTTACTGACAGAATGTTGGCATCCCCGTCATCGCAGAAATCGTATTACAGGAGTATATAAACTTAACTCTTGTGTATTGGGAGAATTGTATTTCAGCAAACATAATCCGATTACAGAAGAGCTAGCAGGCTTGTCTTTATGTATATCGTATATCTAGGGGAAGAGTTATAGGGTGCAACTAAACGAATTGATATATACATATCGTACATATGTTTTTGACTGTACTTCTTGCGCCTGTTTATGAGAAATAAAATGTGTTGATCCAACTTATTAATATTAATAACTATATAGATTAACGCACTTCGTACCCACACTGTCAACATTTAATCTGGTTCTGTATAACATAAACATAAAATGTTTGTGTTTTGTATATAACAATATAGAAATACATTTCTTGTAGGCAACCGATGAATTTCAAAACAATTTGGCGAACAGTATGAAAAATGAAACCGTCATATTTTACTTACATTTTGCTCAAACAATTTAGATACAAAGGCCACTTTAACCGGTCAGTATTATTGTGGTAGTTATTTCATAGTTCTTGTCACTGATTACTAATAACAGCATCGTGTAGTTTGTAATGTTATTCGATAATCGATAATTTGATCCCTCTGATATCGTTGCCGTGAGTAAAAATCGAGACGACGTTCATAACTGTAGCCGTCGTGTTGTTCATTAACACGTTCTCTTTACCTAACATAATGAATGGAGATTTGTTCATCGGTGTGAACCTAACGAGGCTACGCGAGACAAATTGTGACTTCTCCCTCCAATTAGAGGTCGTATGTCGATGTAATTTACGGTAGTACTGATCTACGTTTCTGACGCTATCTTACCAATTAGTTCAGCTAGTCTTACATTTTGAAATAAGAACGAAAGTGAGGAAGCCATCGTTATCTAAGATTGGTGTTTGCTGGTGTTTGTTTATTAAAGTATATAGAGCTATATCGGAAGATATCTTTTTAAAAGTTTCAAAAACTGAAAAACAATTATGCTTTCATATCCATTAGATCATTTTTCGCTTCAGTTTTAACAGAAACTCTCTCTGTGATTTATTCGACATGGGAAAAGTCAATTTTCATACGAAAGTGTTCTAGAACACCCTATGAAACCATAAGAATTGTCTATTTTTCGACGATTGAATCAAAGTACACGAACCCATCCAAAGTTTTAATTTGCAATTGAGGTAGTCTAGTATCATACTAATTACGATGCAAGTTGTTATTTTGACATTGAATGAATGTTAGAATATAGCTCTATACACTTTAAAACGAAACGAGTTCAAACATCCATTTACATTTCAACTGGGCGTTAATCCACAATTTTGGTTTTCTATATTATGTATCATGTATTGATATAAAAAAACTTTATAAAATGCAAAAACATGCTTGAAATATAACTAGCTAATACATAAACTCTCTTATATTTTCAAAAGTTTCGTTAGAAAAATATTTCTGTAGCGCGTTTGTCATATTGTAATTTGCTTTGGTATTGTCAATTTGGTATTCTACCGACCGACAACAGTTTTCCCTTTGAAACAATAATTCCCGATGTTTGAAGTATTTAACTGATATTTTTTGGTTTATTTAAGAATGTCTGGGAATATTCCGACAGTTTATATATGTTATGTGTCTTGTCAATGTATCAAATTAATAAGGTATGGTATTCTGCTTTTAACATAATTGAGAGTTATGTCAAACTTGACATCTAAAATGCCCCGGTATATGTCTATTGGTATTGGTGTATCGACTTGTAGACCGAGTACGTATTTATATCGATGTAAGGATAGGAATTGTGACGCAGAAGACGAAAGGCATGATTAATGTGTTTTGTTTTGGATAGGCTGCAAGTTGAAACACCTATGTTGTATCGTGCATCATAGTTACGGAATTCTGCATTGGTGTGAACTGACTGAATAGATAACAGTAAATGCAATGCGTACGACTGGATGCTATTTCATGTAGTTGTGATGCCAACAAACTCCACTATTAAATTGTTACGACATGTTTTTCGATTACCCTTGATCGGTTCATGATTATGACAGCAGAACAATCAATTCATATCTTCTTCAATTAAATAGTTTGGCATTCATTTAAAAAATGACAGGACTAGTTGTTTCACATATATGAATATGTGTATGTAAAACACGATGAAGTGGTTAAATAGCTGATGTATTTTTCAACTGTGCATTTTCGAACAATCCATTTAAAATGGTGTCAGTATGTCCGATGTAAGAAGCTTCGCATGAACAGAAGAAACATACGATTTGTTTTTCACAAGCTCGTGAGCATGGATACCACCAGGAATGAGGTGTCGGGAGTGGTTTATTTATGTTTAAGTACTTTCTTTTCAAACGAACGAAAATAAGATAATAAAACCACAATAACTATATTTGTGAAATTTCTGAAACATACTTTTCCATTAGGGGAATCATGTTCTTGTTCAATAAATGTCGCATGACGACCCTTGCAGTCAATGTGATATGTCTAGAGTATATTGCTTGAAAATGTCATCTACAAAATGTGCATACTGTCGGAACATTGTCTTACTGCTTCCCGCATGTGTCTTTTCAGTTTTCGTAAAATCAACTAAAGTGTGTACATTAAATTCGTTTGACATTTTGTCATCCCTTGTCGGTTGAAGTCCGCATTGTTTAGTAGGATCGAATTCCATTCCGTTTGATTGTGAACATGATAAGAATCGACATAACGAACTGTAGTGACATGTGCCACCTTACAAAGACTGAGAAATGGCACCAGGTAGCAGGGTACTAAATGAAAATGTCACATTTCCTAAATAAACGTGTTTTATAGTTTTATGCGATGATTTAGCATATCTCTTGACACTAATTATTCGTTTGACAGACACGGTGGCTGACCGGAAGTCGTTTTAGGTCTTTAATCTCCATCGGAAGATCAGTGGTGGTATCAGTTGGCATAAAACGCTAATGTTAAGACGAGTATTTATTGTTTCATAGCAATGTTATTGCGCAAAAACTGCGTGGTGGCTACTTTTGGTATGTAACATGTCTTTGCCTCTAGACACATCCGTTTTGGATTTACGTGAAACGTAAACTTTTGTTCTAGGAATCCTGAAAATGTGTTTTATTGGTATGCTTATGAATCGTTTACACATCGGCATCGACACAATTCGGACAGTTTCATTCAAACGAGATGCACGTGCTAAAATGAGATATGGACACGTTGTCATTGCTAGTGATACGGTTGATGAAATAGATAAAAATGCATTTTACTGACAATCTATATGTAACAATGACTTTGTTGTCTAAAAAACAGCACATGCCTTTACAATAGAGCCTCATATTTCCTTTCTATCCATACGCTGGACTATGTCATACAAGTTATAGCCATTGGCATCTTGCACAAACATATTCCCCCTGAATTCTGGGCTTTCCATCAATGGGGGTATTAAAATACCGAAATGACGTGATTCTTATTCATTGTACGCTGACAAATAGCAATTTAGTAATGTAGATTTGTATCCCAGTGTGATGCAATGTGTGATAAGATATTTTCTCTCTGCCTATACAACGTTTTCAAGCAGTATTTTGTGACCTAGCTGTAAGTTTAACAGACCTAAATGACACACGAGACTAAACTAGATTAATTATTTAGTTTCCTACTTTGTCCAACTATTCCCAGTTCTCTAATAGAGCCATTTCTAATGCACGACTTTTATTCAGACCAATATAACGTCCAAGGTAATAGCATCTGCTTGTCTGTACAATTACTGCGCTTCAGGGTTATGAGATGTGTGTGCATATTGTCGTTGGTTCAGGCCACTGAAATGACAGAAATTTTAAAAGACAACTAACGTTTAGTATTCAAGCATCTGCAAAAAATTTGTTTTCATTTTTGCTAGCACGAATGGAGAGTTGAAGGCATGTTGAATGGGTGCACCTAATGTTAATGTTGTCCAATATTTACTAGCTCATCTCAAACTAAATTATGACATTATTTTTTATATCTGTAAAAAGTATTAACACAAGAATCACATTGAACAGTCTGTGTATCATAATTAAGAAATTATGGTGCTTAAAATACTTTATGATGTTGATAACAACTTAATAAAAAACTAAAATTAAGTTTTCAGTAAAAATAATGGTTGAAGTTTTTTTGTAAATATTTTTCCTGATTAGGAGAAATAATAAACACTTTAATAATGAAAATGTTGGCGTTTTTAACTTTTGGCACATCCTATTATTAGAAAGAGGT
Organism: Spisula subtruncata; assembly: GCA_963678985.1. Classification (NCBI taxonomy): domain Eukaryota; kingdom Metazoa; phylum Mollusca; class Bivalvia; order Venerida; family Mactridae; genus Spisula; species Spisula subtruncata. Next base: position 44,525,493 of record OY787666.1, read on the forward strand.
GGGTTGCATAGTCTCTTAGATGCAACACAATTTTTAATTCGTATAACTCGATACAGTCACGACATATCACGAATGGCCTAAACGCATGTTGCATGCAAATTTAAGATACAAGCATGCTGTTTAACAATACAACAACTGCTTATTTTCGTTACTCCAATGTTTGAACCTTATAATATTGTAATCATTGCATGTTTGGCAACTCACGTTTACGATACAAATATCATTAATTTTACGTTGAATGATAATGGTTCTTGCTCAAACTTTAAATCATGTTTTGTTAGCATTTATTTGAAAAGCGATCAAATTTTAGTGCTTGAAGATAGTTGTAAAAATGTCATTTTAACTCTTGGTGAAGAATCCCACGTGGGTAATATACCGGCAGAGATGTGTGCACTTCTGTTTCTTCTTGGTGCTGATCGCCTTACCTTTCCCAACATTTCGTTGCTTACCCTATATTACTAGATATTCGTGTTTGATTTGATTTTATGTTCCGAAATTCATACAGACGAATACAGAAATACCACAGACCATACAACACAATGCCAAAAAGATATATGTAGGGAAGGTTTTACATCCACATCAAGGAATTTATAACTATCACAAGTCCGACAAAAATATCATGTAAATCATTAGCCATCATATTTTAATGACAACATTTGACCTTGTCGAAGACTGTTTTAATTGTTTACTACTGTATAATAATTTTGCAAATTAAGGTTGTTTCTATTCAATGACCATCACAATCAATTCTACAAATACGATAATCTCAAATTTGTAATACAGCCCATAATTAACCAATAGCATTGTATACGTGTACATTGCATATGGTGTTATATTTACGTACATAACATATATCCGCGCGACACACCGATGTTTTCATGAATTTATTTGGTACAAAAAGTTGGTTATAAGTTGTGCTTTATGACACTGCTGGTTGTCCTAGGATATTACACTTCACAAATACGAAATTACATTAATTCACTTTAGTTGTTACGAATTACCGGCCGAAATCAGACATGAATGTAATGCAAAACTGAATAATATTTTCCTATTTTCTGTAAATGTAAACAAACAATGGTGTCTGTAAGCTTATTGAAGACGGCGTCTACTGACTCCACGTATATCCACAACTATCGCGGTGTCTTGAATGACGTTTTGTATCTGCATTCAAATATAACCGGATGGAAATACGAAGTGATTCTTGGCGGTTTCCATTGGGTACGACAACGTTTGTGATTGCTTTATCGACCTTTATCATTCCAGTTGTAGTTACGGACTCATTTATCTCTCATAGAACTGAATAAATCACACTACTAAAGTTCTGTCAAAACGTCACAACTATATCATCCTGTTATGCTAGTACATGCATATTGGTAAATGGCGTTTTTAATGCACTGTTTTATATGTCGACATCAAGTATTTTGCCTTGTTATGCTCAAAAGGGCTATGAATGATACAATGAAAACTTTCTTGTCGACTTTGCTTTTCAGATTTTGGCAATTTCTAACCGTTGAGCCACCTTCAGGACAAAACTGTTGTTTTTTGTGCAAAATCATTCAACTACATACATAGTATTAATTCTGGGCTTGAGCGTGAGGCTAGTTTCATTGATCAACGAATAAAATTCTTACGGTAGTTTTTCTCGTTTTGTTGACAATTTTCTTCTTGTCGTCTTTGCAAACAATTACGTCATAGACCACGTGGTATGTTCACCCATGTTGTAGTCTTGGTTAGTCGGCCTCTACCTTCATTCATGTAAGTTTGAACGAACTGTTTTCTTATCGATTGAAATAAAATATATGCCTCCAATATAAGTATTGACGAGAATTGTGCTTCGCAGTTATATTATGGGGCGAAACAAATATTTTTCAGTATTGATTATTCTTTTCAGGTTTGTCATGTTTTCCGACGCATAAGTGTTTTCTGTTTGACGCAGTTAAGAAATCAGTTAACTAACGAGAAAGGACTTTTGTTCAATTAACATTCAGGAGTGAATTAATGAAGAATGGTCTGACTATACCGGATATTAAGTCCGTGATTTGAATTTTAAGCTACAACTTCTTGTTTGGAATTAGATGCTGGAAAAAAGAACAAACAAGTTTTTAATCAATCACAAATGAACTAAGACGCGCACAGCATTGTGTTTTGCTACTGATGAATCGAATAAAAATGCACGCGCGGCGTAATTAATGTTTTCGAAAATCAAGATTCTAACTTGGTTATTTTCTTTAATTTATTTTACCGGTCAGACACTTTCATGGTTTTGCCGTTAATCAATTCGAGGACAAAACAGCAACATGTTAGCAAACATCAGTCTGGTCAGATTTGCCACCTTGATGCACTATTTGCGTGAAATAAAACAGATGAACTGTCTCCAAAACAAAATTGATATTAATCCGGAGAAACGCGTATTGATTGAAAAATGGTTGACAGCGATTATGCTTGGTATTCGAATGGCAAAGAAAATGAATGGATGTTTCTCAAAGACACTAATTTCTCTCCTCGAACAATGATAAAGTCCATTGCCATTGGTGAATGTTTTCACAATACACAAATCCAATCGGTTTTGTTGGTACGTACGGGGAAATATTGTCCATGTCGTATTTCCATATCTTGTCTCGCTGCTGTAATAATTGTTAGGTTATAATCCTTATTCCATCAACTCAAGTGCCTCCTGATGTCAACTACAACAGCCTCCAACTAAACGCTAGTCTTATGCAGTTGACAGATGCAAGGAAGATAAATACACGAGAACATTTGATTTGGTTCAGGCAACATGATAATAACATCAATTACCTCAATTATGAACGATCAAAGTGAAGATAATTCCACAGAGGCAACCCAAATAACTAGCAATTCCGTGGACGTAACAAATTCTTGTCACAGAAAGGCGTATTTAAGGACGTCATATACTGGGCGTCAAAAGTTTCAACCTTTTTCAAATTGTAAAATCGAAACAATTTAAGAGCGGAAAATCAGGGTTTTTTTTATTTTCGACATCAATGGACAGTGTTAGTAAAAAGTTCTTTCGAGTTAACAATTTAAAGATTTTGAATTTTAAATTCGTTTGCGAAACTTTTGACGCTCAGCATTTATAAAGCAAAGCCCTTCGTGCCCACAATGCATGCATTTGATGTTGTTCTGTATAATAGCCAACAAAAAATATTTGTGTTTTGGGTAGACAACTATACAGAAATAATGTTTTGTAGACAATCGATGATTGATAGAATTACAAAAGAATTTGACGAACCTGAAACCATCGTGTTTTACTTACATATTTGCTCAAACAATATAGATACAAAAAATGTATATAGGCCGCTTTAAAGTCAGTGCAATTGTGGTAGTTGTTTTATTATTCTGTCACTGATTACACATAACAGTATCGTGTAGTTTGTTTAACACTGTGCTTTTATTGTTATTCGATACTAGATATTCGTATCCCTCTGATATCGTTGCCATGAGTAAAAGTCGAGACAACTGTCATGTTGTTCATTAACACGTTCACTTTACCTTACATAATGACTAGAGATTAGTTCATCGATGTGAACCTAACGATGCTACGCGAGGCAAATTTTGACTTCTCACTCCAATTAGACGTCGTATGTCGATGTAATTTACGGTAGTACTGACCTACCGTTAGCTAGTCTTACAATATGAAACGTAGAATAAATAAGACTCCTAAGGCAGTCCAAGTTACCACAACCTGTGTAGCGGTTGAAGAACCCGCAAACCAGGTAACGCCATGCCCAACTATTGAAGAGCAAACCCCTGTGAGCTGTTCGGCGGTTGAAGAACCCGCTGTACAGCAAACAGAAACCCAGGCTCCTGAGGCAAGTAACCCCTCAGACCCAGCTCCTGTCCAACAGGCATCCCATCAGGTCCCTGAAAGCTACTCGGCTATTTCAGAACCCGCTGTACAGCCCACGGTCACCCCCCTCACTGAGGAAACTACCCCCTTGGCTCAAACCCCTGCCAAAGAGGCATCCCAACAAGTACCTGAGTACTGTTTGGCGGTTCAGGAACCCGCTGTCCAGTCAACGGACACCCCTTTAACTGAGGATCATACCCCATCAGTTCAAGCCCCTACGAAAGAGGCATCCCAAAAAGACCAAGAGTGTTGTTTGGCGGTTCAAGAATCCGCTGAACAGCCAACAAACACCCCACTAACTGAGGATCCCACCCCCCTGGCTCAACCTCCTGCCAATGAGGAATCCCAGCAAGTACCCGAGTGCAGTTCCGAGGTTCATGAACCCACTGTACAAAAAACATATTCCCCAAATTCCAGGGACACATCCACCTCAGCTAAATTGGATGACCCAAAAGGGAAACAACTTAGAAACGGGAAACTAATTGGGGAACCCACACCAGCAAAAATAGGAAATAGGCTTAGGAGTCAAAAAAAGCTACTAAGGTTAAAAGACTTACCAATAGTTTAAAACAATAAAGTAACCTAAATAAGGAATAATCTTAACTAAAACCCCCTAGTAAAAGACCACCCCCGTTAAATAATGGTTAACACAAATAATCCTATAACACATAGGAGCCTCAGTGTCTTGTCATGGAATACGGGTGGTTTAAGAGGGCACGTGAGTAAAAGGGCAGAGTTCCAACAATTCATTAATAACTCCACTTCAGAAATAGATATCATATGTTTACAGGAAACGCACTACAAGGCAAACAGTGCTCCGCTTAAATTGACAGGATACCAAGCTCCGCTTAACTGTCCCAGGAAATATGATGTTTCAGGATGGGGTGGTTTATGTATTTATGTCCGAAATGGAATCCCTTACTCATATACTGAAGTTAAGAATCAGAATGTTTTTGAAACTCAAATGGTCACTGTTCACGGGTTAATGTCCAATATTAACATTTACAATTGTTATATTAAAGAGGGCAAACTTCATAATAAAGATAACCTGCAAAAGGGGTTAAATAAGATAACGCCAAATACAGTAATCATGGGGGATTTCAACCTTAAGCACCCACTATGGAACCCAGACAATGATTTCCGTACAGACACTGAGGCCGATATGTTAATTAAATTCTGTGAGGATAATAACCTTCAAATAATTAACGACAATCAAATTACGAGAATAAGCTCAACTGCTGTAGGCTCAAACTCAGCATTGGACTTAGCTATGGTATCAGACAATCTAAGAACGAGGGCAGACTTCTTAGTATTCAACAACTCCTGTGGTAGTGATCACTTGCCAATCTTAACAACGCTAGACTTCAATTACAGAAACAATGCCAAAATTACAGTTGATAAATGGAAATTACATAAAGCCTCCAAAGAAAATTGGAAGGATTTTCAGAAATAATGTAATGAACAACTTCACACTTTAACTGATTCTGAGTCTATAGATGAGGTGTTCACTGATTATTTAGACAAACTTAATAACATTTTAGAACAAACTATTCCAAAAGCTAAGGCAAAAGTGATCAAACCAAAGAAGTTAGTAATATGGTGGAATGCTGAGTGTGATACCGCAATAAAAGCCAGGGAGATTGCCTACCATAAGTTCAATAAACATAAGACCCAAAGTAATGCCCAAAATTGGAAATTATTAAGGAGTCAGGCAGACACCACAATCAAAAAAGCTAAGCAAGAGAGCTGGAAAAGTTTTTGCAGCTCTATCAATACTGAAACCAAATCCAAACAGCTGTGGGATTTTATTCGGAAAATCAAAGGCCAACCCCCAGCGAGCGAGCCCGCAATGTTATTTAATGGACAAATTGTCACAGATAATGAAGAAAAGGCTAACTCCCTGGCAAAACATTACCAGGCCACGAGTAGTAATGAAGGATACTCAGATGAGTTTATTCAGCGTAAAACAAAACATGATGATCATGTAATACCTGTAATTCTAAACCTCCCATATCCCCATAAGAATCTAAAGTATAATAGGGATTTCAATATGTTAGAACTAGAGCAGGCTATAATTAGGTGTAAAAATGGCGCGCCAGGTGACGATGGTATTCACTATGAAATACTAAGACATCTCCCAATGGAAGCCAAAAAGTCACTATTAAACTTATATAATCAATCATGGCAGTCTGGTTCTATACCTGAGGATTGGAGTAAGGCAATAGTTATCCCACTACTAAAGCCTTACAAAGATAAACAAAGCCCAGCTTCCTATCGCCCAATATCATTAACATCTACATTTACCAAATTAATGCAGAAAATGATCAAAAATAGACTGTGCAACCATTTAGAACAGAACAACCTTATTTCAAACGTCCAATCAGGTTGTCGTTCATTCCATTCATGCGAAGACAATTTAGTCCGTTTAGAGGCAGATTGTAAAAGGGCACAATTAAGTAATGAGTACCTAGTGGCTATCTTTTTAGATCTCAGCAATGCTTTTGACAAAATGTGGAATGGTGGCGCCCTAAAATATTTGGCAGACATAGGTATTAAAGGCAGAATGTTAAAATGGCTGGCATCTTTCTTTAGTTCTAGAAAAATTCAAGTCCGATGGAATGGCCACAAATCAGAAATAGTAGAACTAGTTAATGGCTGCCCGCAAGGGAGTGTATTATCACCAATCATTTTTAGTGTCTTCATGAATACACTCCATGATGAAATTAAAAAACTTAATGGACCAATCAACGGTATAGACCGACTGCCTTGCGAAAAAGCTGAACTATCACAATTTGTTGATGACTCTGCAACTTGGGTAACTTCAAAAAGCCCTCAATTAGCGGTAAAAAGAGCCCAAAAAACCTTAGACTGCATCCAAAACTGGAGTAATAAATTTGGTTTTAAAATCAACCCAGCAAAAACGCAAGTTCTGATAGTTCACAAGCATATGAGAAAAGCCCCTGAGGATGTTATTGATTTTCCTAAATTAACTATAAATAATCAGGAACTACAATATAATAAGACTGCCAAATTCTTAGGTATGATCTTTGATAAGCACCTAACTTGGAAGGAGCATATAGACTCATTAATTAAAAGGTGCAATAAGGACTGTCAATTGCTAAGGGTAGTTAAAGGGAACTCATGGGGATCAAACAAAAGTTGTCTGCACAGAGTATATAAGGCCCTCATACTTGGGAAAATAAACTATGGCTCCATAGTTTATAATTCTGCCAGTAAGGCGGACCTCAATAGGTTACAAACACTGCAATTAAAGGCCCTCAGGATAGTTACTGGCACATACAGGTACACCCCCAGGCTACCCCTATTAATTGAATGTGGCGAACTCCCACTAGGATTCCAACGGGAACAGAGCATGCTCAAATACTGGGTTAGGTCAGGCCGGTTAGGATCGAACTTGCCCATCAATGAAATGGTCACTAAAGACCCAATATATGAGCACAAGGTGTACACTGTAAAGCCCAAATATGTTACATTTAAAGTCCCATACTCACAAAAAGTTAGGGAATGCATCGAGGCATATAATGTTCAGAACCTAGTAGCTGCACCACCGGTGTACTATGATCCCCCTGATATAAGTAATAATATTCCCGACTTAGACCTACTGCAGGTTACGTCCAAAAGCTATACCAATGGTTACAACCTGCAAATATGCAGGCAGCATATTGAAGATAATTACTCTAATTATTTCCAAACTTACACCGATGGTAGTAAGGATGAAACCCTGGATAACACCGGGACGGGCATGTATGTCAGGTCACCAGATAATGAAACAATGGTAAATAAGGGTATCAAACTCCCCAAAGAGGCCTCTATCTATACCTGTGAATTAATAGGGATCCAAATGGCATTGCTCTGGACCCTAGGGAAAAAGTATCAATTCTCAGCAATATTTAGTGACAGTCTAAGTAGTCTCATGTCCATTAAAACAGGGATTTCAAGTACCCGGCCAGAAATAATGTCCGAAGTTCTGAATCTTCTGCACCAGATTCAAAACAATAACCAATCGGTCAAGTTAGTCTGGGTCCCCAGCCATGTAGGACTAGAAGGGAATGAAAAGGCTGACCAAACAGCCAAACTTGCATGTACAGAAGGCACCACTGTACCCTTACAGTTAAGCTTATCAGAGTCATACAGTGCCATTAAATCTAAAATAAAACAGGAATTTAAGAAATACTGGAACTCAAGTGAATATGATAAGAGTATGTTTGATTCTGAGCATCTACCAACCAAATTAAAAACATATAGTAACAATCCTTTACACGATAAGATATTTACTAGACTCAAATTAGGGGCAAGCTATCTGGGTGCTGAAAGAAAACCCAATGGCGACAATTGCCCAAACTGCAATCAGCCAGTAACGTTTGAACATTTTGTCTTTGAGTGTCCGTTGCATACCAACCATAGGAAAATACTAGAAGCCGAGCTTTTGGATGCTGGCTTACAAATTGTCAACAAACGTTCTATTTTTAATCCACCAAGTAAATTAGCGCAAAGGGTCAGGCTAGCGCTCTTTAAATACATCCGAAACACCGGATATGAAGATAAATTATAACTCAGAATCAGGCATAATGTTTATCTTACTCAAGTAGGCAACCTGTCGAGGGTAAATAAGATAGGGGTAAAAATATCTTCCTTAAGAAGACGGAGCCTCAATGTGAGGACGATACCCCTCTTACCAACCCTTGACGGGAAGCCAGCTATAAACAAACTAAGAGTTAAATCAACAAACCAAGAAATAAATACATAAATAAAGCAAACTAAATTAATAAATAAATCAATATATAAGTTAAAGGCATAAATAAACAATCAAATTATACCAATAAAATAAACTTAATTAGGCAGTCTATTAGGGAAAGATGACAGACGGTACAAATATCTTCCTTAAGAAGACAGAGCCTCAATGCGAGGACGGTACCAAAGTTGTCAATCCATAATAGGCGACATAAAATTAATATAACATCGGAGCTACAGACAAGGTTTTGGTCCACGGGGTATTTTGCCCCCCAATTTCAATATTGAATGAACTTTGACAAATTCGTTTGGATAATTAATCAAACTCATTATGTTAAAAATCTTTTATAAACTGTTTTTCACTAATTCACCCCTTCCTATTTTTGGATCCTTCATATTATAACTGCTTAATCTTATATCTTCCACTTGGGACATAATTGGCCTTCAAAGAAAATTTATAATTCAAATACCATGGTAAACAGCCTATCTGTAGCTCTGAAAAATACTTAAAAATCTTAAATATCTAAGTATAAGATCAATATGCCAACATGTTGTGGGTAAAATGACACAAAATGGTAAAAATATCTTCCTTAAGAAGACGGAGCCTCAATGCGAGGACGATACTAGTGTTATTTGCCTGGGGCGGGTTGGCGTATCGGTTGTTATGCCTTAAAAATAAAATAGGAACAGGTGGCCGCTATGCAGAGGTCCCGTAATAAATACCTAAAAATAACTAAGACTGCATACACTCATAGGTGTTATGGATAAATCAATTTAAAAATAAAAATTAATATGTACTAACAAGTTCAAAGATAAAATAGGAACAGGTGGCCGCTATGCAGAGGTCCAACAATAATCACCTAAAATGACTAAAACTGCATATAATCATAGGTGTTAGGAATAAAGTAAATTGTAATAAAGCAAAATATGTAATAACAAAATGTAATCATGACGATGGAATGTGGTTGCTTAACACAGGTTGGCATGGCTAGACCACTAAGTACAGTATCCCAAGTCCAAGCCCATCAACAAAAATAAGTCTCATAACAATAAACTATGACATACCATAATCATACCGTGCCAGCATCCCCTTAATGCATTTAGACCCATTGAGCGGTTCGATTAGTTGATATTTACTAAGCAAGCAGTGACATACTTATATGTTGATTGGAAAAATTCACAACCAACAATATAACACATCGATACACGCCCGTTCTTAACTCATAATAGTTACGAAAACCCGAATCATGTTGGTCCCCATCTTCTACGCCCTCCAATCCATCTATATACGGGTATAATCCACCAATCCTCCACCCAGTAGTTATTTCATCAGTCACTGCTTCTGTATCCGAAATAAGGCATCCGAACCGCATCCACTTCCCAACGTTTCCAAACTAGTTAACTCCAGTGCTTCCAACTCAGGCCCCGTCCGGTAAAAAGGGTGCGACAGCCCGTCCATCCAAGCCGTAGCGGCACATACATATCCATTAAAGCGATATACCGTAGAATTCCGTCCTGTAAGCCATAGAATACATATATATCCGAAAGGTGTATCCGAATCTCAGCAACTCTCCGGCCATTTCGCCCAGGTCAACTTCCGCAATTTTAGAATCCAGCTTATTTCGATAAATATGGTGTGACAACACGTCAACCAGACCCAAATCAGTACCTCCACATCCAATAAAGCGATTTAATGCAAATTACTTACCCATGACCCATAAACCAACGAAATATAAGCTGGAAAACGCAACAATTCTATCCGTAAAACACATGCCGTGAAATTTCCGGTACATCCATGATTACAATGCATGATGGGTAGTAACCAAGGTTACGACCCAAATCTAGTTACCTCCCTTGACTAAATTGGAAGCACAAGCCATACGCAATTACCCCCCTTATTAAAAATCTTAAAGTTCATGTTCCATCGGTATGTAAATAACTGAACATCTAAACAAATAAGAAGTAATTAGGCAAACTAAATTATTAATAATCTAATAAATAAGGGATTAAGAGTTAATTCATCAATAGGGTCAATTACATCATGATAAACAAATAAATTACCAATAATGAATAGTGGACCTTATAAATGTAGGTAAAAATACAAAGTATAAATGCTTAAAGTGATTTACCGGGTCCCTAACTAGGATCCCCCACAAGACCGCGCATCCCCACAATCACTTGACAATTCAGAGTAACTATTTCTCCCATGTATATGTGGGGCCCTAAAAAGGGCCGTTTGGGTGGTATTATTTAGAAGCCCGTAAAGGCTCTAAAAATGACCATATGCAGCAATTAGTGTCTGCCGCAGCCTCAGCAATAAGCAGCGCATCCCCTCAATATTCAAATGCACCTGATCCGGGGCAACATGCTTAAAAAACCTAAGATTAGGAATCCTAACCAAGTCCCGGCCAAACCATTTGGCCATCCTCCTATTAAGGTTGATGCGCTGCCTATCAAAACAGTCCTGTGTCAGGCCAGGACACTTGCGGAAATCTCCCCGGGGGGTGACCTCAACTATGTAGACTTGGCTCACGCCGCCTCTACGAATATCCCCCACCAGGTGACAAATCTGGTGGAAAATATCCTTATGGCTAGACATCGGAGTAATGTCATTACCACCCAGCATGACTATGACCACATCAGGCTTACACCTGAGCAGGTCCTCCAACAGGCGGCGATCATAGCATTCTGCCCTCATACCACCCTTTCCATAGAATGAAGTGGTATAGGGCGGGTACAGCGTGGTGCCGGTCTGCTCCAAATATTCACCAAGTCGCCGCACAAAGCTATCGCCTAATACTGCAATCCTAGGCATGGTAGTGGAAATAATGAGGGCTACAAGTCAGTATACAACTTATATACCCAAATGATATATAGCAAAACATTACCCGTCAATAAACAGTAACATGCCAATTAAAACTGCCAATAAGGGTAATGTCACCTAATGCAATCAATTAAGACTGAGCAGTCTGGTATATCCATGACGGATAAACTAGGCGCCGTCACTCCAACACCTGTAATAACAACCCCTCATGAGATCACCCCAGTAGGTAACTAGGAAAACCCGGTAAATCTATAAAATCATGTAAAAATAAAATAGATGATAAAAAAAACATAAAAAAAAAAAAAAAAAAAAAAAAAAAAAAAAAAATGTAATCATAAAAATCAAAACTAAAGTATGGAAAGCCAAGTGTTTTTTTGTGCCAAGCAGCACCCTTATTATTATGAATATTTTTGATAGGAATTGAAATTGTCCCACTACTAGTGTTAGGAGTACTACTAAGTATATAAGGAATATAAGTATTATTGTCAGGAACAGAACAAAAATCACACACATTATTTTTATTTTTTTATTTCTCAAATGTATAGTTAAATATGTATAAGGTGACGGCACGCCCGGCCCAGTCCGAGTACGAGAACAAGTTTCACTTAATTACTCACGTATTGCATTAAGTTAAAAGACGCCTGTCTTAGCCCGAACAAGAGAGAAGTCTAATTTAATGTGTAAGTTAAAAGACGCATGTCTTAGCCCGAGTAGGAATTAAGTTAGGACAAATAAGTAAGAGACGCACGTCTCAGTCCGTGAAAGAGAAACTGAAGCAAAGAAACTCGAGTATCGCCGGTGTGGGAGGATGAACGATCTCAGCTGTCTGGTTTCTCCAAAAGCACCCGTCCGAACAAGTTTCAATGCCCCTGTGAAACAAGTTTCAACGCCCCTGTGAAACTCAGCCGTGAGCACCCGTCCGTGTCCGGACAAAACAGACAAGTAGGAGTAAATACAAATGCTCTAGATCTCATTGGTCGATTTTTGTATTTACATTAAATAACACAAAAACTAAACGTCCGGCTAACGCTTGCAGATAAATTATCTGCAAGACAAATTTACCCTATTTCGAACTTTTTAACTTTCTCGGCATGAAGGGGTACATGCCGGGGTCCTATAAAAAATCCAGATTACCGAAAGGTATGGGACGATACGAGGACCTTATAAACTCATATCAAATCAAATAAAAAAATTACAATATGAAATATTAACAAATGTCAGGAAACCATAGAAATCTCAGGCAGGTGTTAAAACGAAACGAGTTCAAAATCCATTTACATTTCAAACTTCAGTCATTAATCCAAAATTTCGGTTTTCTATATTATGTATCATTTACAGATATGACAAGATTTTGTAAAATGCTCAAACATACTTGAAATATATCTCGTCAATTCATAAGCTATCTAACAATACATAAAAGTCGTAATTTTAAGAGTTACGTTAGAAAAAATATTTTTGTAGCGCGTTTGTCATATTCTAATGTGTTTTGGGATTGTCAATTTGGTATTCTTCCGACCGACAACAGTTTTCCCTTTGAAAAAATCAATCCCGATGTTTGAACTTGCATACTTGCACAACATTACACTCAAATACATGCACGAGCGCATGCATTTAAAATCAATGCATCTTAAGTTATGTACAATCTGTGTTATACAAAATACAAGTGTACAGTACTGTTGTATTTTCTGTGAAGTTAGGATATTTTGAAAGTGGCAGTTTATGTGTATATAAAAGTTAAGAACCATCGCCTGAACAGGTAGATCGAACGTACAGTATGTTAGTTTTGCATTGAATTGATAGTTGTTTGTACAGTATATGTCTTTATCAACTGTTTTGCCCCATTAAAGTGGAATCGAACGCTGCGTCACTTAATTGTTACACTAACTTTATGCCGTATACTAGTATATAGATTATTCAATAAAATTGTGATGGAAATACCGGATACAACATCTAGAGGATTATTACTATTCCAAATGATTTCATATCCTCGGCATACTGTTTCTATGCCAACATGTTTTTACCTAACTATACCTTGTTACACAATGCACATGTTTAGAAAACATACATAGTGTTTCTCAATCTCAAAGGGATATTAATAAAACTATGTTTTATATTCAAGTATAATTTGGCAGCCAATACTAAACTATAATACATTATGTTAGAAATCAATTCGTCACAATGCTAGGTATTCGATGGTCTTAAGAGGCCTCGAGATAGATGCATACAAAGTGGTATAAACAAACAAAATCGCAATAAGCATGTTAATGATATTCACGTCCTAGTTTGAGGCAACACAAGCTGTCAACACTAATTTTACCGATTCTGTTGGTTTATTTGGGTGATGCGAAATTGTCGTCTAGATACACAAGAAATTATATTACAATCTAATACAGATAATTTAAATGATCGTATCTTTTCAAAAATATTCGGCCAGGGGGAAATTAAATTTGCATTTGTAGTAAATAATGTTCATAATAGAGAATCAATGTGTTCCTATTTACGTATGCAAATGAAGTTATCGTTCTGTAAACAGTTGGTTGAAACATTTTTATTTCGACAATTCCATTTCATTATCAGCATTACTTTATTAAGGCTTCTTATATAAGCCTAGCAAGCAACTTCCTGAATTTTCTTTGATTAACTGACCTATTCATATCTGATATTCTAACAATATTCATGTCATTGGACATTAGATTTACTCATCGAATGCCGCCTGTATATGTTTTAAGTGTGGCTATTTCACAACAAACGTCAGTGGTAAAACGACTTTTCGATCATTCATGAAATGAATTATTGTATTCAAGCTTTTTTCTTTATAAATGATATACCATGTGTACAATACTCACACCACTAGCGCTTCTTTGTCGACTGTGGTCGAGTGGTTATTGCGCCGGACTTGTAACCCGGCAATCAGATACGAATCCAGATTTCCCCTCACATGTGAAGTAGAGCATTTTGTCAGAAACCCTTATGTTTTCACTAAACAAAAGTCATTAGATAATGTAACATCAATAACGGATCTTCGACATAAACTAAAGTATTGGCTCAGATGCCATTTTTTACAATGTAGATATGTTGGCTTTGAGGTTAATAGGCATATAACATGACACATCTTATTCATCAAAATGTCACCTGGCCTAGCTTTATACGGTGGGTGATATGTTTGGTCCATACTTACGTGCAGTACTCTGAGAATCAGTTACTTACATCACTTGAAAATACCATTTAACATGTCGACTTAACATGCAATTATTTCGTTACATAAGGAAAAGAACCAACTTTTAGTGTCTGATATAGTATGTCTTATGATCGGAACGCAATAAATCACTTGCGTAAGGCAAACCAATAGCCCCGTTTTACAACTTCATTTCAAGGTCGGTTGTGGACTACATGATATAATTGATTTGACTTGTACGGCGAGCGCGTATGTATGTCCTGAATAACTTGGAGTGTTCGGTTCATTATTTGTTTCCACAATCGTTGAACTTTATATGTAAGTTCTCTGTGTTGGTTAATGTGGCGGATAATATTATAACTGATTAAGCAAATTTTGATCGACATTTGGAAGTTTCAACGGTAAATTGATAATAGCCCAGTTCGTAATCCGTCATTGTAGATTTATTGTGTTTCTTTTTTTGTTAGAAATACCGTCCTAGCTTAGTAAATTTGATATCTACGATTTGTATCAATTATGTGCAGGATTTCACTGACGACCAGTCTTAATTCCGACCAAAGATTTAACTAAATCATTAAACATTATAGAAAATATCCTCTTGTATTATTGGTTCTCAGCAGCTACCAAAACAGGAATTATACAATCTAGTTGAGACCACTTTTACACACATGCCTGGGGAACAACTCAATTGTTTAGTAATAAAACTTTGAAGTTGATGTTGTTTTATTGGTGGACGAGTTCGTGAGTTGCAGTGTTGTCATGTATAGTTTGCATCCTCTTTTATAACTAAAATTCGATTTCCCGCGCCCTCTATATATCTAGGAATGTTTACAATTCAAGTAATTGCAGCGGTAAATTACATTTGAACCGCGGTTTGATTTTTATCAGGCACAAGTGTAAAGTTGATATTGAATTATTCCGTGGTTTAATTTGTGAGACACGGAAGCGAGTATTCCAGTACTTTTGTGCCATTAGACTTAAATTAAAGAAGATTGAGATTAAATCACCTGATCCACTTGTATACGACTGTGTTCCGTCTAAGTTTCCAATCTCCAAAGACGCATTGCGCGATTTATGACCGATGTCGTCGCTAAGAACATTTGAAATTTCACAACTCTCGTATAGCAAAATTTTAAATTACTCATGATGCAAATGAGGGTTTCAATGATTTAATACTTACACAATAGCGTTGTTCAAACGCCTAGACATGTGTCTGGACTCTTAAAATTCAGTTCAAATTCAATCACTTACTTATTGAAGGCACCCTTATGATCTTTCTCGGTGAAAGAATAAATATGATGGCACATCCGAATGAAAGCACTATAATGTGGGATACGTTGCTTTGAAATTTAACTGAACTGCCGAGTTTTAATTTTAGTAGCTGAGTTGTGAGTAATGTTCATTTCGATTATGCCGTTGATCTATGTGATTATGATATGCATTGTATATTCGATGTGTTGAATTAATTAGTGATATTATTATAGATTTAGTGTAATGTGGAAATTAAATTCATCATGATGTATATTATGTAATACTATAAGGTTTCAGTACTGTATTATGGTATGCACTGTACATGTCTGTTTATACTGTTCATACTTTGATAAGGTCAAACATCGATATTAATGTCCGTCATATATTAAATAAACAAATCTATTAAGAAAACGTTGTGCAAATATTGAAATAATATCTAAACTGCTGTTAAATGCGGAATGATTCATTTGGAGAGGTTGCATTAAAGATGCGTTGTCGTAATTACGTATATTGCCAGGAAGGGTAATTGATAAACGCATTCTGTATTCACGTGGCTGCGTTGGCATAGAGGTAGAGTGTACGCTTCGGGAGCGAGAGATCCTGGGTTCAACCTCCCTCTGGACAAATTTCTCTGAGCAAGACCCACATGATCCACTCCACCATGGTCTAAAATGGAACCAGTGAGGGCAGTGTCTATTTCTGGGCGCTGCAGATCGATGTAGGCTGTCACACCCACTGGAGAGAAATAGTCTCCCAAGGTAGACACCAGTGTGGGTTTCCGTAGGTAGCCCAATGACCAGGAGAAGTTAAAATGTCAATGGGTGCTTCAGCGGCCTAACAGCTCAAAAGAGCCCTAGGAAATTGGTTACTTAACGTAAAAGAAACTGGAAAGTACCACGAGCATTTATGGAGATAGACTCATCAGCGTACAATGTTAAAGCAATACTTGTTCGTTTAAAAAGGAAAGGATGAAAATGGCTTCTAAAAGGTAAATCCGCTAACCTCATTCAATTAAGCAAAATGTTCACAAGGAAATGTGTCGACCCTTATCAGTAGCATTAAATCTAGTAGACTAAGTCTTAATGTGTTCGGGTTGAAAGGCAAATTCTCGACTTCTGATAAACCGTTTATTTCTAATTAATGAGCATCGAATGGGATTTGGATTGAGCATGAGCAACCTCTTTATTGTTTAACACTTTATCATGTGCTATAAAGTATTCGTTAGTCAGTCTACACTGAGATCCATGTAAGTTTGAACGATTTGATTCTTTTCACATCGATATAAAACATTTCTCAAAATAAGTCTAAACGAGATAAGTGTTTCGCAGAAAAATATTGTGAAACTAACCAACGTGTAATCAGCTAAAAAAATATTCTTCAGTATGGATTTCTATTTGATATATTGTATTGTCCGACGCCCTAAGCTTTTAGTTTTTCTGTTTGACGTAGTGAAGAAATCTGTTAATCAAATGCTACGAGTAAGGATGTTTGTACAATTTATAGTCATGGGTGAATTAATGAAGAATCGTCTTGCAGAAAGGTTGATTACCTGATTCGAATTTAAATCTACAACATCTTGTTAAGAATCAGATACTGAAAACAAACAAAACATCTACCTTTGAATCAATCACAAATGAACTACTACGGACCCAGCATTGTTTTTACTATAGTGAAATTGAATAAAAGATACACGGAAATTAATATGCTAACTTGGTTATTTCCTTTAATCTATTTTACCGGTCAGAAGCTTTCAGGGTTTTGCCGTTGATCAATTTGAGTACAAAACAGCAACATGTCAGCAAACATCAGTCTGATCAGATTTGCTCCCTTGATGGATGATGAGCGTTAAATAAAACAGATGACATGTGTCCAGAACAACATGGATATTTATTCGGAGAAACGCACATCGATTGAAACATGGTTGACAGCAATTATGGTTGGTATTTGAATGGACAACACAACTAATTGATGTTTCTCATAGATACCGATTTCTCTCCTCGACTTAGTAGACAGTCCACTACCATTGGCGTATGTTCGCAAAATACATAAATCCAATCAGTTTATATTGGTACGTACGGGAAATATTGTTCATGTCGTATTTCAATATCTTGTCTCTTAGCTGTAAGACTTGTTATAAACTGGAGCGAGAACTAGACAAGCTAAACAGAATCCTAGATCGTATGCTGCAAGTCATAGATACGAGAACGAGAAATACACGAGAACAGTTTATTGACTTTAGGCAACATGATAATAATATTAATTACCTCAATTATGAACGATCTTAGTGAAGATAATTACACAAGGACAACCTAATTAACAAGCATTTCCGAGGAGGTAACATGTCCTCGTCACAGAAAGGCGTATTTAAGGACGACACGCCTGGCTTTTATATTCACGGCAAGTGCATTGTCTTTGAAAACAGTTTTATGTCGCAAATAACAAGGGTGCACAAATTTGAAACTTGTTACCTGGTTTTAACTTTTAAGTTTGTTTAAAATATCGCCATATCGTTACTCTATAGAAGTGATCGCAATTTAAATCGCCTTAGGCGAGTGCGAGCAACATCTTTTATAATTCCTTAATCAAGTATAAGTGTTAAGTCAGCCTATACCCAATTGTTGTTTTCATCTATGTAACATCAAATTAGACTCAAAATCCGACAAATATTCAGTGGTCAGCAAACATCAGTCCGATTAGATTTGCCACCTTGATGATTTTTTTGCGTCCAATAAAACAGATGAAATGTCTTCACAGCAACATGGATATTAAACCGGGAAATTCGTCTTGATTGAAACATGGGTGACAGCAACTATGTTTGGTATTCGAATGGACAACAAAACGCATTGATGTTTCTCATAGATACTGATTTCTCTACTTGACTAAGTACACAGTCCATTACCATTGGCATTTGTGTGCACAATACATAAATTCAATAAGGTTGTATTGGTACGTGCGGTAAAATATTGTTCATGTCGTATTTCCATATCCTGTCTCACAGCTGTAATATGTGTAAGGTTATATTCCTAATTTCATCAGCTCAAGTGCCTTATGACGTCAACTACAGAAAGGCGAGAACATGACAAAATGAACAGCATCCCACGAATCCAACGACTACAGTAACTGCAATTGACAGATTCGAGAAAGACAAATACACGAGAACATTGAATTGCCTCGAAGCAACTTTATAATGATATGAATCACCTTAATTATGAATGATCAAAGTGAGATAATTCCACAGATGCAACCCAAGTAACTAGCAATGGTTTTAATGTTTGTTTTATGTATTTGTTATGCTGACAAGAATTGTCGTACATGTACAGCCCTAACGCTTTGTGATCTAACAAATCGTATCATAGGATTATGTCAACTTAACTCTAGAGTAATAGGAGAGTTGTATTTAAGCAAACATCAATCCGATTAGAAAAGATCTTCCAAGCTTGAATACTTGTTTTTGTGTATCTCGTATATCTAGGGTTAGGGTCGTAGGATGCAAGTACATCTAAAACTTAGTTTGAGAGCGCTTGTTCATTTATCTGAAATTTGATTTGCACCAGTATTTGTCAAACATATCTTAGTTGTGCCTTATTTTGTCGCTGTTTTTGCACGGATTCGTACGGTTGGACCGTGAAATGGGGCCTTGTGCAACTTGGTCGAGTGTTGGCTCCGTTTCTTTCGATCTTTTGCAATAACCGCTATTATATAATTTCTTTGTCAAACAGGGTAACCCTGCATTTTTTCAGCGGGGACATGGATTTTTAATTGTTTCTTCGGCTTATGTGTGGCCATTGCTCAGTGTAGTTGCTAGGAATATGTAATATCATTTCCAGACCCATTCCTACCTTGCCCATTATTTTAAACAAGATCAAGTCGTAGTTGTGCCTCTTTAGGTTGCATTATGTTAGGTCACTGTCCTTAGTGTTTTAAACTTGGTCACGCCCCGGGGTTGTTGTGCATCATTTGGTTGCCGTTTTGGCATGGGATTATGTGGGCATTGCTCAGGGTAGTTGTGTTGTGGTGTTTCAGATTTCTGTGCTCTGCTGGTTACGTGGAGTGCTACCTTCCCTGTCGGATTTTCTCTTACCTTTTTTGTTTTACTGACATATTTGATCACACCAGATAGTGCCGTTGTACTCGTCAAACATCACGTATAACAGCAATATGTATTGTGTTTAAAATGCTTTTTTATTTTTATTCAATATACTGTATCATATTGTTGTCGTGAGACAACGTTCACAACTGTAGCCGTCATGTGGATCATTTACGCGTTGCTTTATATAATGACCAGAGATTAGTCCATCATGGTGAACCTAACGAGGCTACGCGAGGCAAATTGAGACTTCTCACTCCAATTAGAGGTCGAGTGTCCATGTAATTCACTGTAGTATTGACCTACGTTTCTGACACAATCTGACAAATTAGATCAGTTAGTCTTACCATCTGAAATATTAACGAACGCTTAAAAGCATCGTTGTCTTAAAACGAAACGAGTTCAAAAATCCATTTACATTTCACTTTTCTGTCATTAATCCAAACTTTGGGTTTTCTATATTATCATCATTTACTGATATAAAAAGACTTTGTGAAATGCAAAAGCATGCTTATAATATATCTCGCAAATTCATAAGCTATCTCACACTACATCACAGTCGTAATTTCAAAAGAGTCGTTAGAAAAATATTTCTGCTCATTTCTCATATGTTAATGTGTTTTTGGATTGTCAATTTGGTATTCTTCTGAACGACAACATTTTTCCCTTTGAAACAATAATTCTCGATGTTTGAAGGATTTAATAGACAATTTATAGTTTATTTAAGAACGTCTGGGAATGTTCTGACAGTATATATGTTATATGTATTGACAATGTATCAAATTAATACTTTATGGCATTTTACTTTTAACATAATTGAGAGATATGTCAAATTCGACATCTAATTTTTCCCGCTATATGTCTCGTGATTTTGTCGTATCGACTTGTAGACCAGATAAGTATATAGAACGATTTAAGGAACGCAATTGTGACGCAGAAATCGAAGGACATATTCAATGTGTTTTATTTGGGATAGGCTGCAGGTTGAAACGCTTATGTTGTATCGTGTATCATAGTTACGGATATTTGCGTTGGTGTTAACTGATTAGATAACCCTAAACGCAATGCGTACGATTGGATGTTACTTCAGGTATTTGTAATGCCAACAGACTGCACCATCAAATATTTACTATCAATTAACCTTGATCGGTGCATTATTATGACAGTAGAACGATCAATTCACATGTTTCGTTGAATAGTCTGGGTTTTCGTTTTAAAATGACAGGACCAGTGGTTTCTCATATTTAAATTCTGACTTGTCTGACTTTTTTGGTTCAGTAGTAGATCTACAAATATTTTCATTGCATTCCAACTTGAATACTTACACAGCATTAAACAACTTGTACAGTCCAGTTAGGATAAAAATACACTCACGCAGTGGAACAATCCACTAGTACGGTGTAAAAACAAGTATAAAGGCTATGCAACCGTTCAATACCACACCAAACTCCAGCTATTTTAGCAATGGTTTTAAACTTTTGGTTACACATAGACGATTACGTCACTCAGTATATCCTATCTGGACTATATGGACGAACGCTTATATATTTAATGAATATATAGTCACTTGCTGCTATATGTTTTTTGAAGTACAAGTTTTCGAAAACAGAATATATATTATTCAAATGTATTTGTGATGGAGAATCCTCATATAACATAGGATCATTATTATGTAGAATATTTTAGTCTCCGTCCAAATAGAGGTGTTCTTTAACGACGCAAAGATGTCTTAACATGACTGTAGAAAGTGTCTCACCATTCAGAGCTGTTCTTCTTTACATACTGAACACTATTTTGAAAACATTAATAGGGTTTTTTTGTATCCCGAAGGGATATGAATAAAACGGCTTTGTATTAGTGCTCAAGTAAAATTTGGCTACAAATCCTAAACTATTACAAGAAACCACATCGTCACTACGTTAGGTATTCGATGCTCTTAAGCCGCCTCGAGATAGGTACATTGTCGTACAAATTTGTATAAACTGACTAAATCGCAATAATCATGTTAATTATTTTCACGTCTTGGTTCGAGGCGACAAAAGCTGTCAACACTAAGTTTACCCATTCTGTTGGTTTATTGGTGTGATCCAAAATTGACGTCTAGAGACATACGAATTAACATTACAATCAAATACAGACAATCTAAATGATCTTATATTTTCAAAAATATTCGACCAGGACAAAATTAAATTTGCATTTGTAGTGAAAATAACGTTGATAATAGATAAGCATTATGTTCCTATTTACGTATGCAAATGAAGTTATCGTTCGGCAAACAGTAGATAGACACATCGTCATTTCGTCAGTTCTTAGCGACAATTCCATTTCTTTATCAGGATTACTTTATTATGACTTCTTGTCTAAGCCAAGCAAGGAACTTCCTGATGTTTTTTCTTATTATCGGACAGTTTCATATCTCTTATTCCCACATTGCTCGTGTCATTGTCATTGAAGGAACATACGATTCGTTTTTTACAAGATCGTGAACATGAATACCACCAGGAATGAGGTGTCAAGAGTGATTTATTCATGTTTACGTACTTGCTTTTCAATAGCACTATAATAAGGTTATACAACCAAAAATAGTATATTTGTGAAATTTCTGAAACATACTTGTATTTCATTAGGGAAATCATGTTCATGCTCAATAAATGTCGCATGACCCTTGCAGTCAATGTGATATGTCTAGAGAAACTTGCTTGATAATGTCATCTACTAAATGTGCCTTTTGTCAGAACATTGGCTTACAATTTCCCGCATGTGTCTTTTCAATTTTCGTAAAATAAACTAAAATGTGTACATTAAATTCGTTTGACATTTTGTCATCTCTTGTCGGTTGAAGTCCGCATTGTTCAGTAGGATCGAATTCCATTTCGTTTCATTGTGAATATTACAAGAATCGACAAAACAAACTTTAGTGACTTGTGTCACCTTGGAAGCGGCTAGGCAACAATGGTACGTTATTCCGAAAACTTTTTTGCATTTTCGATAGCTGACACTCAGTCTGTAGTGAACATGGTACTTTAATTTAAAACTTTTGGGAAAATATTGAGAACACTACCCTCGTAAATTGTTTAATATGCATTTCGAATCTACATATAGATTAGGAATTTGAATAAGATCGAACCAATAATATAGTAACATTTTGCTACAGGCCAAGCAATTTAGAAACGTAGTTTGTTTTGTTGACATCCCGACATAACGACACAACCAATATCCACAATTTGTGGGAGATTCGCATTTTACAAGTGCCGTTCTTTTTTCTTGAAGATATTAGCGTATACCATTCTTGGTTTTATTGTTAAGACATGAGCGCCAAAAAGTTAAACATCATATTGCTGAACTTCTGTCGTTATGGTCGAATATGCCCCAACGACAAAATTTAAATAGCATATTACCCGTTCATCGTACGTAACCAAATTGCAAACACCAATTGTTTATCAAACATGTAAATATATCATCTTCAGTTGAAGTTATTTATCTGAAATAGTACCAGCATACTCGTATGTTTTAAACAAGACCAATACTATTTATACAAAACAACGACGTTGTTGTCTAAGAAATAGCACATGCCTTTACAATAGAATCTCACATATCCTTTCTATCCATAAGCTGGACTGTGTCATACAAGTTATAGCCATTAACATCTTGCACAAACATTTCTCTCCAGTATTCAGGGATTTCCATCAATGGAGGTATTAAAATACCGAAACGACGTGATTCTTTATCATTGTACGGTGATGTTATAACAAATAGCAATTAAGTAATGTAGATTTGTATCCCATTGCGATGCAATGTGTGATGAGACATTTTCTCTCTGTCTATATAGCGTTTTCAAGCAGTATTTTGTGACCTAGCTGTAGGTTTAACAGAACCAAATGACACTCGAGACTAAACTAATGCAGTTAAGGATAAATTATTTAGTTTTCCTACTTTGTCCATCTTTTCCTAGTTCTCTAATAGAGCCATTACTTAACGACGAACTATTCAGACCAATATAACGTCAAAGGTAATAGCATCCGCTTGTCTGTACAATTACTGAGCACCAGAGTTAAGAGATGTGTGGGCATATTGTCGTTGGTTCAGGCCACTCATTACAGAAATATGCATTTTATTATCTGAAACAAACAACTAACGTTAAGTATTCCAGCATCTGCAAAAAGATGTTAACATTTTTTGCTAGCACGAAGGGAGAGTTGAACGGGTGCACCTACATGTAATGTCACTGTTGTCCAATATTAACTAGCTCAACCCAAACTAAAGTGTTACATTATTTTTTTATTTGTCAAAATTAGTTATAAAAGAATCATGCTGCACTGTCTGTGTGTCATTGTTGTGAAATTGTCCCGCTTATAATATTTTGTTGTTGATAGCACCTTAATATAAAAACTACAATTAAGTTTTCAGTAAAAATAATGTATGAAGTTTGTTTTTAAAATTTCTTTCCTGATAAAGAAAAATGATAAAAACTTGCGTGGATTAAGCGTAGTATTGAAAATGTCGGCCATTTTAACTTTTGACACATTCAATATTAAATTGAGGTGAATGACATAGTCTCTTAGAAGAAACACTATTTTTTGCGAATTATTTGGTATTATCACGACAAACCACGAACGGCCTAAATGCATGTTACATGCAAATTTAAGATACAAGCATAAAATTTCCAATTCAACGGTTCTGGCTCAAATTTTAAATCATGTTATGTTAGCATTTATTTGAAAAGCGATCAAATTCAAGTGCTTGCAGATAGTTGTTAAAATGTCATTTTAACTCTTGGCAAAGAATCCCACTTGGGTAATGTACCGACAGAGATGTGTGCACTTCTGTTTCTTCTTGGTGCTGATCGCCTTACTTTGCCCAACATTTTGTTGCTAACCCTATATTACTAGATATTGGTGTTTGGTTCCGAAATTTATACAGACGAACACAGAAATACCACAGACCATACAATACAATGTCAAAAAGATGTATGTAGGGAAAATCTAAACCGACAAGTGCGGAACTATCTTATTTCATTGTATGACCACGTCTGTCTTTTGTTCGTTTATTAATCTTTTTATGATTGTTGAGTTCATCCCCTTTGTCTTCCCAAAACAATTTACTTGCACATCCCCCATAGAACACAATTCTGCGCGTCGTGTAATTCTGCGCACCTCACTGTGCAGATTTGTACACAGTTTCTTGTGTCGTTTTCCTTTGATCCTGGTGCATTGTTTGCATGTTTGTTACATATGCGAGGTTTTATATCCACATAAAGAAATTGGCCAAGTACGAGGGTATATCCAAAAGTAATGTCACTCCTCCCATGGTTTAATTGTTTATAGGCCGTTATGCATAAATATGATATCAAAATGTTTAGCAATTCAATTCTGATTAATATACAACGTGCTGCATTATTCGATTTTCATAACTTGATTATATGAACATTTAAAATATACCAATGACTTCATATCGCCGCACACGAAAATAACGATTGTTTTTCATTGTCATAACAATTTTCTTTTATGCGTTTTTATAAAAAAATAATTTTTGAAAGCAGACAATACTTTTGTGACGTGATGAAACAAATGTTTTGTGTCTGTTGCTAAAAATTCATTAACGTCACTCAACTTTGAAACTTGTAATATATCTTCAACGCATTGATTGCTTAGCGAAAACACGGCAAATCTGTGACAAAAAGACGCTGCGCGTAGAAATGCACTTCTTAATGTTTTGAAAGTCACCTACTTAAACTTGAGTTACAAAAGGCGGCATCATAGGCTCATGTGTATGTAGTATAATATTTTAAGGGGGCATATATCACCAAATCATTATCGATAAAGAGTCATATGAACGGTTTTTAGTAGATCCGAAAAGAACACACATAGTATTTTTAACGCCGTCAATTGAATTCGACGTTCAAAACTGCAATCATTATGTGGTGAGTTAAATATTTTGCTGTGGGACTATCTAGAGGACACTTAAAATAATTTGATTTCGCAGAGAGTAAGTGTCGGGTGGGTTACACATTTTTAAAGGTCTTGGAAATGACTGCATGGCTTATGAATCGTTAGAAATCAAAAGGGATGAACTTCTGCTGGACGAGTAGGTGTCAGCAAGTAACGTCATTGTAACGTCGTTGACGTCGGACTTGCGGCGATGTTCGTAAGTATGTCTCCTGAAAATGTTCATATTTCCAGAACTAGTTTGTGCATTATTGTGAAATTTGGTCATCATATTCAAATTAGACTGAAGTCTACAGTGTGAATAATTTCGTGGTTTTACTGACATTATATACGATTTTATAGCATCCGTGACATTAATTTTGGATATACCCACGTATTTCTACGCATACTTGACAAAAAATGTGTATCAACAGCAGTTTGCGTTATAAAGACGTATCACGTGACACATACATTAAATGAATGGACTTTTTAATCGATGACGAATTGGCTATACTTTTGTCAATGTTGTGTAAATGACTTATTCTTTCTATAATATGTAAACAATCCCGCCAATCGCATCTCTGAAACAGATTATAAATATCACAAATCCGACAAAAATATCATGTAAATAATTATCCATCTTATTTAATGACAACATTTGACCTTGTCGAAGACTTTTTGAATTGTTTACTATTCTAATTCTGCCAATTAGGGTTGTTTCTATTCAATGACCACCATAATCAATTCTAAAATACAATGATCTCACGTTTCTAATACAGCCCATAATTATCCAACAGCATTGTACATGTGTATATGGTGTTATATTGCAATATTTACTTCCATGACATATTTCCGTACGACACTCCGATATTTCCATGAATTTATTTGCTACAAAAAGTTGGTTATAAGTTGTGCTTTATGAAATTGCTGGGATATTAGACTTAACAAATACGAAATTACATTAATTCACTTGAGTTGTTACGAATTACCGGCCGAAATCAGACATGAATGTAATGCAAAAACTGAATAATATTTTCCTATCTTCTCTAAATGTAAACAGACAATGGTGTCTGTTAGCTTATTGAAGATGGCGTCTACTGACTCAACGTATATCCACGACTATTGCGGTGTCTTGAATAACGTTTTGTATCGGCATTCAAATATAACTGGATGGAAATACGAAGTGATTCTTGACGGTTTCCATTGTGTACGATAACGATTGTGGTTGCTATATCGACCTTTATCATTCCAGTTGTAGTTTCGGACACATTTATCTCTCATAGAACTGAATAAAGCACACTACTAAAGTCACAATTGTAACATTCTGTAATGCTAGTATATGCATATTTGTAAATGGCGTTTTTAATGCACATGTCGACAGTAAGTATTTTGCATTATTATGCTCAAAAGAACTATGAATGATACAATGAAAACTTTCTGGTCGACTTTACTTTTCAGATTTTGGCAATATCTAACAGTTGAGCCACTTTCAGGACAAAAACGGTTGGTTTTTGTGCAAAATAATTTATTTACATGCATAGTTATATTTCTGGGCTTGAGCGTGGGGCAAGTCTCGTGAACATTGACCAACGAACAAAATTCTAACGGTAGTTTTTTTCTCGTTTTGTTGACAATTTTCTTCTTGTCGTCTTTGCAAAGAATTACGTCATACACCACGTGTAGTCTTGGTTAGTCGGCCTCTACCTACATTCATGTAAGTTTGAACGAATTGTTTTCTTATCGATTGAATTAAAATATATACCTCAATATAAGTATTGACGAGAATCGTGCTTCGCAGTTATATTGTGGGGCGAAACCATATGGATTATTCTTTTTGGATTTGTCATGTTTTCCGACGCATTAGTTTTTTCTGTTTGACGCATTTAAGAAATCAGTTAACTAACGAGAAAGGACGTTTGTTCAATTAAGATTCAGGAGTGAATTAATGCAGAATCGTCTGACTATACTAGATATCGAGTTCGTGATTTGAATTTTAAGCTACCAAATCTTGTTTAGAATCAGATGCTGGAGAAAAGAACAAACACGTTTTTAATCAATCACAAATGAACTAAGACGCGCACAGCATTGTGTTTTGCTACTGATGAATCGAGTAAAAATGCACACGCGGTGTAATTACTGTTATGGGAAATTAAGATGCTAACGTTGTTATTTTCTTTAATGTATTTTATCGGTCAGACACTTTCAAGGTTTTGCCGTTAACCAATTCGAGGACAAAACTGCAACATGTTAGCAAACATCAGTCGGATCAGATTCGCCACCTTGATGGAATATTTGTGTTAAATAAAACAGATGAACTGTCTCCAAACACCATGGATATTAATCCAGAGAAACGCGTATTGATTGAAACATGGTTGACAGCAATTATGTTTGGTATTCGAATGGCTAAGAAAATGAATGGATGTTTCTCAAAGACACTAATTTCTCTCCTTGACCAATGATATAGTCCATATGTTTTCACTATACATAAATCCAATCAGTTTTTGTTGGTACGTACGGGGAAATATTGTCCATGTCGTATTTCCATATCTTGTATCGCAGCTGTAATATTTGTAAGGTTATAATCCTAATTCATTCAACTCAAGTGCCTCCTGATGTCAACTACAACATCATCCAACTAAACGCTCGTCTCATGCAGATGCAAGAAAGATAAATACACGAGAGCATTTGATTTTGTTCAGGCAACATGATAATAATATCAATTACCTCAATTATAAACGATCAAAGAGAAAATAATTCCACAGAGGCAACCCAAATTTGCGCGCTTAATTAGACGTCTTACAAGTTTTGATAGTGTGATCATTCAAGCGTGACAGACGTCAACGGAAATTGGTTCAACATGAACACTACGGGCACACCAATGGACAGTGTTAGTAAAAGTTCTTTCGAGTTAACAATTTAAAGATTTTGAATTTTAAATTCGTTTGCGAAACTGTTGACGCTCAGCATATATAAATCAAAGCCATTCGTGCCCACAATGTATGCATTTGATGTTGTTCTGTATAATGGCCAACATAAAATGTTTATGTTTTGGGTAGACAACTATACAGAAATATTGTTTTGTAGGCAATCGACGATTGATAGAATTACAAAAGAATTTGACGAACATTTTGAAAACTGAAACCATCGTGTTATACTTACATATTTGCTCAAACAATTTAAATACAAATAATGCATATAGGCCGTTTAAAGGTCAGTGCAATTGTGGTAGTTGTTTTATTATTCTGTCACAGATTACACATAGCAGTATCGTGTAGTTTGTTTAACACTGTGTTTTTATTGTTATTCGATATTAGATATTTGTATCCCTTTGTAAAAATTTGTAAAAATCGAGACAACGGCCAACACACTGTCGCCGTCATGTTGTTCATTAAGACGTTCACTTTACCTTACATAATGACTAGAGATTAGTATCGATGTGAACCTAATGATGCTACGGGAGGCAAATTGGGACTTCTCACTCCAATTAGACGTCGTATGTCGATGTAATTTTTGGTAGTACTGACCTACCGTTAGCTAGTCTTACAATCTGACATATTAACAAATGTCAGGAAACCATCGATATATCTGGTGTTTATCATAAAAACGAGTTCAAAATCTATTTACATTTCAAATTTCAGTCATTAATAAAAAATTTCGGTTTTCTATATTATGTATCATTTACTGAAATGACAAGGTTTTGTAAAATGCCCAAACATACTTGAAATATATCTCGTAAATACATCAGCTAGTATCTTACAATACATAAAAGTCGTAATTTTAAGAGTTACGTTAGAAAAAATATTTCTGTAGCGCGTTTGTCTTAATGTGTATTGGGATTGTCAATTTGGTATTCTTCCGTCGACAACAGTTTTCCCTTTGAAACAATCAATCCAGATGTTTGAAATATTTAACTGACACTTGTTTAGTTTATTTAAGAACTTTTGGGAATGTTCCGACAGTATATATATGTTATATATCTTGTCAATGTATCAAATTAATAATGTATGGCATTTACTTTTAACATAATTAAGAGATATGTCAAACTTGACATCTATAATGTTCCGGTGTATGTCTAGTAATTTTGTTATATTTACTTGTAGACCTAATACGTATTTAAATCATATAAGGAAAGGAATTATGACGCAGATAACGAATAACATGTTTAATGTGTTTTATTGAGACTGGCAGGAGGTTGACACATGATTCTTCAATGGCTGTTTCCCTATGGCGTATGCAGTCATTGTTTCGAAACTTGACTTTTCTAGCACAATATGTAATGCTTATAAAACACCCGTTCATTACTAGATATTCATACGTGTTTTATATCTTTTCAATTTGCATAATTGCACAACATTAAACTCAAATACATGCATGAGCGCATGCTTTTAGAATCAATGCCTCTGAAGTTCTGTACTATCCGAGTTATTCGAAATGCAAGTGTACAATACTGTTGTATTTACTGTGAGGTCAGGATATTGTGACAGTGACGGTGCAGTTTATGTGTATATAAAAGATAAGAACCATCGCCTGAACAGGTAGATCGAATACAGTTTAGCATTGAATTTATAGTTGTTTGTACAGTATATGTGTTTATCAACTGATTTGCCCCGTTAAAGTGGAATCGAACGCTGCGTCAATAAATTTTTACCCTAACTTTATGCCTTAATATAGAGCATTCAATAAAATTGTGATGGAAATTCCGGATATAACATCTAGTGGATTATTACTATTCCATATGTTTTCGTCTCCTCGGAATTCTGTTTCTACGCCAACATGGTTTAATCTCTCTATAACTGCTTACACAATGCCCATTTTTAGGAAACATTCATAGTGTTTCCCAATCTCTAAAAGATATAAATTAAATCTATGTATTATATTGAAGTATAACTTGGCAGCCAATACTAAACTATTATACATTATGTTAGAAATCAATTCGTAACAACGTTAGGTGTTCGGTGGTCTTAAGAGGCCTCGAGATAGATGCATTATCGTACAAAGTTGTATAAATATACTAAATTGCAATATGTTAATTATATTCGCGTCTTGGTTTGAGGCAACAAAAGCTGTTAACACTCATCTCACAAATTCTGTTGGATTCTTCGGGTGATGCGAAATCAACATCTATAGACATAAGAATTTACATTACAATCAAATACAGATAACCTAAATTATCTTATCTTTTTAAAAATATTCGACAAGGGCAAAGTTTGCATTTGTAGTAAAAATAACGATGATAATAGAGAATCAATATTTTTCCTATATACGTATGCAAATGAAGTTATCGTTCGGCAAACACATCGTCATTTCGTCAGTTCTTTGCGACATTTCCATTTCTTTGTCAGGATTACTTTATTAAGGCTTCTTATCTAAGCCAAGCCAGCCACTGCTATTCCAACACTGTTCATGTCATTGGACATTAGATCAACACATCGGATGTCATATGTATATGTTTTCGGGTCTGGTAGCTATTTCCCAACAAAAGTCAGTGGTAAAACGATATTTCGATCATTGATGAAATGAATTATTGCATTTAAGCTTTTTTCTTTATAAATGATATCCAATGTGTACTATACTCACACCACTAGCGCTTCTTTGTCGATCGTGGTCGAGTGGTTATTGCGCCGGACTTGTAACTCGGCAATCAGATACGAATCCAGATTTCAGCCTAACATGCGAAGTAGATCACTCCATTTTGACAGAAACCCGTATGTTACATCTAAACAAAAGTTATTACACAATGTACATGTAACATCAATAACGGATCTTTGGCATAAACGAATTATTGGTTTAGATTCCATTTTTTACAATGTAAGTATGTCGGCTTTGAGCTTTATTGGCATATACCATGACACATCTTATTCATCAAAATGTCACCTGGCCTAGCTAGATACGATGTGTGATGAGTTAGGTCCATACTTATGTGCAGTACCCTGAGAATCAGTGACTGACATCACTTGGAAATACCATTTAACGTGTCAACTTAACATGCAATTATTTCGTTACATATGGAAAAAAACCAACTCTTAGTGTCTGATATAGTATGTCCTATGATCGGAACGCAATAAATCACTTGCGTAGGGCAAACCAATAGCCCCTTTTTATAACTTCATTTCAAGGTCGGTTGTGGACTACATGATATAATTGATTTGACTTGTACGGCGAGCGCGTATGTATGTCCTGAATAACTTTGAGTGTTCGATTCATAATTTGTTTCCACACTCGTTGAACTTTATATCTAAGTTCTCTGTGAAGGTTATTGTTGCGGATAATATTATTACTGATTAACCTAATTTTGATCGACATTTGGAGGTTTCAACGGTAAATTGCCCAGTTCGTAATCCGTCATTGGTGGTTTATTATGATTCATTATTTATTAGAAAGACCGTTCTAGCTCAGTAAATTTGATATATACGATTTGTATTAATTATGTTCAGGATTTCACTGACGACGAAGTCACTGAAGTCCTAATTCCAACCAAAGATTAAACTAAATCATTAAAACATTATCAAAACTATCATCTGGTATCATTGGTTTTGAGCAGCTACCAGAACAGGAATTAATAAATCTAGTTAAGCACACTTTTACACGCATGCCTGGGGAACAACTCCTTTGTGTAAGCTTAGTAATAAAACTTTGAAGTTGATGTAGTTTTATTGGTGGACGAGTTCGTGAGTTTCAGTGTTGTTATGTAGAGTTTGCATCCTATCTTAAACTAAAATTGGATTTCCCTCGCCCTATGTATATCTAGGAATGATCACAATGCAACTAATTGCATCTGTAAAATACATTTGAACAACGATAAGTTTTTTATCACAAGCAAGCATAAAGTAAATATTGAAATATTCCATTGTCTAAGTTTAGAAACATGGAAAGGTACATTCCTGTATTATTTTGCCATTAGACTTAAATTGAAGAAGATTGAGATTAAATCACCTGAACCACTTGTAAACGACTGTGTTCAGCCTAAGTTTCCAATCTCCACAGACGCTCTGTCGCGATTTATGACCGTTATCGTTGCGTAGAAAATCTAAAATTCACAACTCTCACCGAGCGTTCGGATATTAAATGTACTCGTGTTCATATAAATGAGGGTTTCAAGTATTTAATACTTTCACAATGTCACTGTTCAAACGCCTGAAAATGTGTCTGGACTCATAAAATCCAGTTCAAATTCAATTTACGTACATGTTTAAGGCACCCTTAGGTGTTTTTTCAGTGAAATTATAAAAAAGATGGCACCATCCAATTGAAACCACTACAATCAATATTAAGGTTCGTTTTCTGTTACAATATACAAAACTGATTTAGAAAACGTTGTGCAAATATTTTAATATCATATAAACTGCTGCTAAATTAAAAATATTCATTAGAGTCAATTGCATTCAAGAAACATCGGCATATTATCGTATATTTCCAGGCCAGGTAATTGATAAACCATGCTTGTAGAAAACCGAACTTGCAAGAATCACATGTATGTTTACATTTTTATTGTCATACTGTCTAAGACCAAATAAGGATGTACCACGAGCATTTATTAAAATAATGCATTCGTCAGCGTAAACTGTTGAAAACAATTCTTGTTCGTTTTGAAAGGTACGGATGAAAATGGCTTCTCAAAGGTTAATCCGCCCACCACATTCAATGAAGCAAAATGCTCACAAGGAAATGTGTCGACCTTTATCAATAGCATTAGACCTAGTAGTCTTAATGTGTTCTAATTGAAAGGCAAATTCTCGACTTCTGATAAACCGTTATTTTGAAATTAATGAGCATTGAATTGGATTTGGATTGAATGGTTTGTCGTATGGCAGAGCTACAGGATAGATTGTTGAAACTGATTTTTGGTTGCTGTAAGAAATGGCAATAGATGCTTACAAAATGTAAACAGTATAGTGTTTGCTTCACTTTGAGAGGTTAACATCAAACGTTCTAATAATGAGACAGAAGATTTAATTAGTGCAGACGAAATCATAGCATTGATTTAATGTTTACAAATCATTCTTCTTTTGTGTATATTTATTCATTTATTCAGACTCAGTGCTACGAACACGCTCGCTTTTATAAGGCTGGTAAACATATCACTGACAATTGTAATCAGCTTTAAAATAAAGTCGTTATTATTGTCTTCGGACGTGAGACAAATCTTATACGTGTAGCCTGAGGTAGATATTGTGTCGTGTGACTACTAAGACGTCTGATATTGTTAGGCGACCTTAAACTTGAGTACACTTACTACAAATATCAACGAGCTTACCGTCCTTTTAAATGTGATCAGGTATACCAGATTATAACAACTTTTCCTTACCATGATGCATTAGCAGAATGATATATGATCGACAAAGCGTATGCTGTTCAAATAGGGAACTGCCATTTTAAAATACATAAATTACCATTACCATGATATTGTACTAGGGAATAGTCTCTCGGGCATCCAGACTGCTTTGTGCGGTAAAACCCAATTGCAGCATAGGATACTAGGTACATACTTCGAATAAATGCATGTGCAAAATGTCGATGATTGTAGCTTATTACGGACAGCTAAATTGCTGTACAATGTAAGTTTACGAATATTTGCTTCCATCTAAATACAAGTGACCCAACGAAATGGCGTCTTCCTAAAACTACCAAGGCCAATTTGTACCACAGACATATGTGTAAAATGAGTTTTTATAATTACACTTCATGGTTATACTAGGTCGGATACTTCAAAGTCGATCACATTGACATACATAACATAGGTACAGCGTGTAATAGGTGTGGTTATATGGTTATCGTTGATTGAAAATAAAAATGAAAATGCTGTGTAATTTCATAATTGGGTTCTGAAATCATCTTTTTGTTAATTATCCATCAACATATGTATGCATTGCTTCGTTAACACAACGCAATCAAATGGACGTAACTTTGATAACTTATCTTTTGATGATCTATAAAATTACGGAATTTGTAATACAATTAAAAAATTTACTGTTCTCGTATTTTAAATACTTTTTCCAGCTTTGAAAAAGTTTAATTTTACTTCCAACATTGAAAATAAAAACGCATTGATTGTCCAACATTCAGATTACTGTGTTTTATGTGATTGGTTCGTTTTTCAAGCAAGTCAATGTGTCGACTAAATTGCCTGTAATATTTTTGTTGCTGTGTTTTAAAGCACCGGAATCATTGGACTTAATTCTTGAAATAGAAACCACTGGTAAAGTTTTGTTGTTAAAATGATTCTTTAACTCTTATTCATATGCTATAATGTAGTCGTTAGTTGGTCTACACTGAGATCCATGTAAGTTTGGACGATTTGATTTTCTCGTCGATGTAAAAATATATCTCCAAATAAGTCTAAACGAGATAAGTGTTTCGCAGAAAAATATTGTGAAGCTAACAAACGTGTTATCAGCTAAATAAGTATTCTTCAATATAGATTTTTCTATTAAAATATATCGTATCGTCCGATGAATTAAGTTTTTAGTTTTTCTGTTTGACTGACGAGCTGAAGAAAACTGTTAATTAAATGCTACGAGAAAGGACGTTTGTTCAATTAATATTCATGAGTGTATTAATGAAGAATTGTCTGGCAGAATTGTTGAGTACCTTGTTCGAATTTAAAGGTACACCATATTGTTATGAATTTGATACTGAAAACAAACAAAATAACTACTTTTGGTTATAACTTGGTTATTTCCTTTAATGTATGTTCCGTTCAGACACTTTCAGGGGGGTTGCCGCCAATCAATTTGAGAAAAAAACAGCAACATGTTAGCAAACATCAGTCTCGTCAGATTTGCCCCCTTGATGGTTTATTTGAGTTAAATAAAACAGATGAAATGTCTCCAGGTTATAAACTGGAGCGAGAACTGGACAAGCTAAACAGCATCCAACCAAACGATCGTATGCTTCAATTCACAGATACGAGAACGAGAAATACACGAGAACAGTTGATTGACTTTAGGCAACAAGATAATAATATCAATTACCTCAATTATGAACGATCTTTGTGAAGATGATTACACAAGGACAACCTACATAACTAGCATTTCCGAGGAGGTAACATGTCCTCGTTACAGACAGGCGTATTTAAGGACGACACGCCTGGCTTTTATATTCACGGCTACTGGTCGGCGATCAGTTCCCGATGGCTACCAGTATCCGACATTTGATATTTTATCGTATTTAGCGTAGCTCTAAAATTAAGATATTTGGTATAAATAAAGAACTTGACCAAAGCAACAGTTGTGTGTCAGAAGATTTACAATTCACGGAAATAAAATGAAAATATCAAGAAATACATGCAATGAAATGATAGTCGTCACCTCTTTCCCTTGGGGGATCATCTGTTTACGAAAAATGTGCAAGTGCGATGAAACAAACGAGTTCATCTATAAATAGCCACGGGTTTGCCAGAGTCTTTGACAAAGCAAGGTTTAGCTCAACAACTGGTATGAGTAGTATCAGCGATCCATACAAAACTCGATGTTAGAAAAATATTGACAAAAACGTCATCATTGACGTCATTATGTATGACGTCAGCGATTTTTACTAATTGGAAAAAGCACTGACCATTAGGCCTCAATTCCATTACCGGTGTGTAAACAAACAAAGAGAGACAACTCTAAAAAGCTATGTTCAGTCAACGAGAGATAATTTC
Organism: Spisula subtruncata; assembly: GCA_963678985.1. Taxonomy (NCBI): domain Eukaryota; kingdom Metazoa; phylum Mollusca; class Bivalvia; order Venerida; family Mactridae; genus Spisula; species Spisula subtruncata. The sequence continues at coordinate 44,562,016 of OY787666.1, forward strand.
CTTTTAGTTGAGAGGGTCAAAACGGGGAAAAGGGGAAATTAAACCTAATTAAATGTGAAATGTCGGATACTGATACTCTACATCTAATTAACGGCCTGAAATAGTGACCCCTTCTTCGCCCCGAATTCTACGCACTGTATGACGTCACAAATGTCAAATTACGATTATAATATCGGTTTTGAGCTCAGGATTACAAAAATGTAAGTTATTTTGTTTTAACCCGTTTAGTTTTCGAGATAATGCCGAAAAACATGCAAAAAATGTCGGAAACTGGTCGCCTACCAGTAATACATTGTCTTTGAAAACAGTTTTATGTCGCAAATAACAAAAGTGCACGAATTTGAAACTTGTTACCTGGTTTTAACTTTTAAGTTTGTTTAAAATATCGCCATATCGTTACTCTAAAGAAGTGGTCGCAATTTAAATCATGATACATTTCAGTAGTGCGGATGAGAATCGTGGCAGTGAGCGAATATTATACAAATCAGGTTGAATGAGCGATTATTGAATAAAGGTCGGATTGTAGATTGAACAGTACGACTTTATATAAAAACGTTTATGCATCGCACTCTGAGTCTTAGGCTAGTGCGAGCAACATCTTTTATAATTCCTTAATCAAGTATAAGTGTGAAGTCAGCCTACACCCAATTATTTTTCTCATCGATGTAAAATCATATTAGACTCAAACTCCGATTCAACGAGAGTTTTGTTCGCAGAAAGATTTCGAAGCGAACAAACATTACACTAGCTAAATAAATATTCAGTGGTCAGCAAACATAAGTCCGATCAGATTTGCCACCGTGATGGATAATTTGCGTCAAATATAACAGTTGAAATGTCTCCACAACAACATAAAAATTAAACCGGGAAATTCGTCTTGATTGAAACATGGGTGACAGCAATTATGTTTGGTATTCGAATAGACAACAAAACGCATTTATGTTTCTCATTGATACAGATTTCTCTACTTTACTAAGTACACTGTCCATTACCATTGGCATTTGTGTGCACAATACATAAATTCAATAAGGTTGTATTGGTACGTACGGTGAAATATTGTTCAGGTCGTATTTCCATATCCTGTCTCACAGCTGTAATATTTGTAAGGTTATATTCCTAATGTTATCAAGTGCCTTATGATGTGAACTACAAAAAGGCGAGAACATGACAAGCTGAACAGCATCCCACGAATCCAACGACTACAGTAACTGCAATTGACAGATGCGAGAAAGACAAATAAACGAGAACATTGAATTACCTCGAAGCAACTTTATAATGATATGAATTACCTCAATTATAAATGATCAAAGTAAAGATAATTCCACAGAGGCAACTTAAATAATTAGCAATGATTTCATTGTTTGTTTTATGTATTTGTTATGCTGTACAACCCTAACGCAAGATTCTTTGTCATCTTACAAATCGTATCATAGGATTATGTCAACTTAACTTTAGAGAAATGGGAGAGTTGTATTTAAGCAAACATCAATCTGATTAGAAAAGATCTTGCAAGCTTGAATACTTGTCCTTATGTATCTCGTATATCTAGGGTTAGGATCGTAGGGTGCAAGTAAATCTAAAACTAAGTTTGAGAGCGCTTGTTCATTTATCTGCAATTTGATTTGCACCAGTATTTGTCAAACATATCTTAGTTGTGCCTTATTTTGTCGCTGTTTTTGCACGGATTCGTACGGTTGGGCCGTGCAATGGGGCCTTGGGCAACTTGGTCGAGTGTTGGCTCCGTTTCTTTCGGTCTCTTGCAATAACCGCTATTATATAATTTCTTTGTGAAACAGGGTAACCCTGCATTTTTTCAGCGGGACATGGATTTTTAATTGTTTCTTCGGCTTATGTGTGGCCATTACTCAATGTAGTTGCTAGGAATATGTACATGTAATATCATTTCCAGTCCCATTCCTACCTTGCCCATTATTTTAAACTAGATCAAGTCGTAGTTGTGCCTCTTTAGGTCGCATTATGTTAGGTCACTGTCCTTAGTGTTTTAAACTTGGTCCCGCCCCGGGGTTGTTGTGCCTCATTTGGTTGCCGTTTTGACATGGGATTATGTGGGCATTGCTCAGGGTAGTTGTGTTGTGGTGTTTCAGATTTCTGTGCTCGGCTGGTTACGTGCTACCTTCCCTGTCGGATTTTCTCATACCGTTTTTGTTTTACGGACATATTTGCTCAGACCAGATAGTGCCGTTGTGCTCGTCAAACATCACGTATAACAGCAATATGTAGTGTGTTTAAAATGCTTTTTTTTATTGTTATTCAATATACTGTATCATATTGTTGTCGTGAGACAACGTTCACAACTGTAGCCGTCATGTGGATCATTTACGCGTTGCCTTATGTAATGACTAGAGATTAGTCCATCGATGTGAACCTGACGAGGCTACGCGAGGCAAATTGAGACTTCTCACTCCAATTAGAGGTCGAGTGTCCATGTAATTCACTGTAGTATTGACCTACGTTTCTGACACAATCTGACAAATTAGATCAGTTAGTCTTACAATCTGAAATATTAACGAACGCTAAAAAAGCATCGTTGTCTTAAAACGACACTAGTTCAAAAATCCATTTACATTTCACGTTTCTGTCATTAATCCAAACTTTGGGTTTTCTATATTATCATCATTAAATGATATGAAAATACTTTGAAATGCAAAAACATCCTTGTAATATATCTCGCAAATACATAAGCTATCTCACACTACATAAAAGTCGTAATTTCAAAATTGTCGTTAGAAAAATATTTCTGCGCATTTCTCATATTTTAATGTGTTTTGGGATTGTCAATTTGGTATTCTTCTGAACGACAATATTTTTCCCTTTGAAACAATAATTCTCGATGTTTGAAGGCTTTAATAGACAATTTGTAGTTTATTTAAGAACGTCGGGGAATGTTTCGACAGTATATATATGTTATATGTCTTGACAATGTTACAATTAATAATTTATGGCATTTTACTTTTAACATAATTAAGAGATATGTCAAATTCGACATCTCATTTTTCCCGCTATATGTCTCGTGATTTTGTTGTATCGACTTGTAGACCAGATAAGTATTAAGAACGATTAAAGGAACGCAATTGTGACGCAGAAATCGAAGGACATATTCAATGTGTTTTATTTGGGATGGGCTGCAGGTTGAAACGCATATGTTGCATCGTGTATCAAAGTTACGGATATTTGCGTTGGTGGTAACTGATTAGATAACCCTAAACGCAATGCGTACGATTGGATGTTACTTCAGGTTTTTGTAATACCAACAGACTCCACTATCAAATAGTTACTATCGATTAACCTTGATCGGTGCATTATTATGACAGTAGAACAATCAATTCACATGTTTCGTTGAATAGTCTGGGTTTTCGTTTTAAAATGACACGACAAGTTGTTTCTCATATTTAAATTCTGACTTGTCTGACTCTTTGGGTTCAGTAGTAAATCTACAAACATTTTCATTGCATTCCAACTTGAATACTTACACAGCATTAAACAACTTGTACAGTCCAGTTAGGATAAAAATACAGTCACGCTGTGGAACAATCCACTAGAACGGTGTAAAAACGAGTATAAAGGCTATGCAACCGTTCAATACCACACCAAACTCTAGCTTTTTTAGCAATGGTTTTAATCTTTTAGATACACATAAACGATTACGTCACTCAGTATATCCTATCTGGACTATATGAACGAACGCTTATATATTTAATGGATCTAAAGTCACTTGCTGTTATATGTTTTTTGAAGTACAAGTTTTCGAAAACAGAATATATATTATTCAAATGTAATTGTATATAACATATGATCATTATTATTTAGAATATTTTAGTCTCCGTCCAAATATAGGTGTTCTTTAACGACGCAAAGATGTCTTAACATGACTATAGAAAGTGTCTCACCATTCAGAGCTGTTCTTCTTTACCCACTGAACACTATTTTGGAAACATTCAGAAGCGATATAAATAAAACGGCTTTGTATTAGTGCTCAAGTAAAATTTGGCTACAAATCCTAAACAATTACAAGAAACCACTTCGTCACTACGTTAGGTATTCGATGCTCTTAAGCCGCCTTGAGATAGGTACATTGTCGTACAAATTGGTATAAACTGACTAAATCGCAATAATCATGTCAATTATTTTCACGTCTTGGTTCGAGGCGACAAAAGCTGTCAACACTAATTTTACCCATTCTGTTGGTTTATTGGGGTGATCCAAAATTGACGTCTAGAGACATACGAATTAACATTACAATCAAATACAGATAATCTAAATGATATTATCTTTTCAAAAATATTCGACCAGGACAAAATTAAATTTGCATTTGTAGTGAAAATAACGTTGATAATAGATAATCATTATGTTCATATATACGTATGCAAATGAAGTTATCGTTCGGGAAACAGTAGGTTGACACATCGTCATTTCGTCAGTTCTTAGCGACAATTCCATATTATTGGGATTACTTTATTATGACTTCTAATCTAAGCGAAGCAAGGCACTTCCTGATTTTTTTTCTTATTATCGGACAGTTTCATATCTCTTATTCCCACACTGCTCATGTCATTGGACATTAGCTATACACATCGGATGCCGTCGGTAATTTCTGAGGGAATTGTGAAAGAACTTGGGCTAGTTCAGAACAAGCATCCGTGGTATAATAACTTTTCGATCAGTGATAATATGATTGGACTTAAGCTTTGTTCAATATACGTATTTTTGAAATACACATCACAAGCGCTCATATGTTGACCGTGCTCGCGTGGTTATTGCACCGGGCTTGTAACCCGGCAATATGTTGCGAATCCATATTTTGCTCCACATGTGAAGGAGAGAACGACATTCTCGCAGAAGTGTTAGTTGTTAGTACATTTATACTGTTTAGACTTAGGTAAAGATAGTACTATGAATAAATGAACAAAAATGGTGTTAAACCCCTATGTTACCACGAAACAAAAGTCATAAGAAAATGTAACATTAATAACCGATCATCGGCATAAACGAATCATTGACTTAGATGCCTGTTTAACAATGTAAAAATGTTGACTTTGAGGTTAATTAGCGTATAAAATCACACGTCTTGTTCATCAAAATGTCACCTGGACTAGCTTTACACGGTGTGTGATGAGTTAGGTCCATAATTATGTGCAGTACCCTGCGAATCAATTAATCACATCACTTGGGAATACCATTTAACATGTCGACCTAACATGCAATTATTTCGTTACATAAGGAAAAGAACCAACTCTTAGTGTCTGATATAGTATGATCTACGCTCGGAACGCAATAAATCACTTGCATAACGCAACACAATTACCCCCTTTTTACTACTTCATTTCAAGGTCGATTGGAGACTACATGATATAATTGACTTGTACGGCGAGCGCGTATGGAATTTAGGATTTTATACGTACGTGGGTGAATCAAAAAGTTCGTAGAAAAATATCATAACTCACAAACCACAACTTCAAATATTTTCAAATTTTAGTATAACGTGATCATAAGTATAACAAAACAATTTGTTAAATTTCATTGAATTAGTCAAAACTACATTATTTTTACACCGAATCGTGCACATACTGTATCAGCATCCCGGAGCACGTCGGCGTCATTTGATGAACGACGTCAAACTGACACCAAGATAATTAATACTTACGTTAATATTATGACTCATTTTCGCTTTATTAAGTGGCTAATATGTAGGTATTTTTGGATTACCATCGTGAACATAGTTACTGCATTTTCAAGTGTTGGTTTAATATAGTGTGCGCTGTCCCATAAAATTAATCTAAGTGTTTTGCTATATCCGCTATTATATAGCGCTGGTCCTCTTCGACGACGCTGCGAACCAACGCCACCAAAATCGGGTGTGTTTTTATTCGGTTGTTAACCTCTAGTATCCTACACGTTAGCGCTAATTCCACTTATAAATCGATGTCTATTTATTTCAGGATATATACCTTCAAGTTTTAAACCATATATTGTTACCTGATACCGTACGTATATTCCAGTTTCAGGCAGATTTTGATAGCAGCCCGTGATTCCGTAAATTCCAGTAGACCCGTTTTACGCCGATTTTTCTGTATAGTGCGATTATGTAAATGTCAATTAAAACATTATTTATCGGAGATGACGTCTGAAATTTTAACAGATTTTATACATGATATCATGCAATCAAAAAGACCATTTTGACTGTTTTTGGAGGTCCTTCAGTCGAGATATTTTAGAAAATTTAATAAAATGTGTTTCAAATTATCCGTGTGCTACGGTATACGTTATCACCTTTGTTAAAGGTATAATATTTTTTAAAACGGTTACCATTAGGCCGCTATAAATATGTGTATGTAAAGACAATACCAATGCATGCGTACAGAATAAATATGACGAAAATATTTTTGAAAATAAAAAAGTAATGGCAAAACTCTACGAACTTTTTTATTCACCCACGTATGTCCTGAATAACTTGGAGTGTTCGATTCATTATTTGTTTCTACACTCGTTGAACTTTATATGTAAGTTCTCTGTGTTGGTTAATGTGGCGGTTAAACTGATTAACCTAATTTTGATCGACATTTGGAAATTTCAACGGTAAATTGCCCAGTTCGTAATCCGTCATTGGTGATTTATTATGATTCATTATTTATTTGAAAGACCGTTTTAGCTTAGTAAATTTGATATCTACGATTTGTATGAATTATGTGCAGGATTTCACTGACGACAAGTCCTCATTCCAACCAACGATTAAACTGAATCATTAAAACATTATCAAAAATTTCATCTCGTATCATTGGTTCTCGGGAGCTACCAAAACAGGAATTATACAATCTAGTTGAGCCCACTTTTACACACATGCCTGGGAGACAACTCAATTGCATATGCTTGGTATTAAAACTTTGAAGTTGATGTTGTTTTATTGGTGGACGAGTTCGTGAGTTGCATTATTGCTATGTAGAGTTTGCGTCATCTTTTATAACTAAAATTCGATTTCCTCACTCTGTATATCTCTAGGAATGTCTAAAATTCAAGTAATTGCACCAGTAAAATACACTTGAGCCTGGATTTGCTTTTTATAAGGCGCAAGCGTAAAGTTGATATTGAATCATTCCAGGGTTTAAACTTAAATTGAAGAAGATTGAGATTTAATCACCTGATTCACGTGTATACGACTGTGTTCTGCCTAAGTTTCCAATCTAAAAAGACCCTCTGTCGCGATTTATGACCGATATCGTCGCTAAGAACATCTAAATTTCACAACTCTCGTATAGCAAATGTACTCGTGATGCATATGAGGCTTTCAATGATTAAATACTCACGCAATTGCGATGTTAAAAAGCCTAGACATGTGTCTGGACTCTTATAATTCAGTTCAAATTCAATTACTTACATATTTAAGGCACCCTTATGATCTTTCTCAATGAAAATATCAAGATGATGGCACATCCGAATGAACACTAAAATGTCGGCTACATTGCTTTTAACTTTAACTGGACTGCCGAGTTTTCATTTTAGTAGCTGAGTTGTGGGTAAATGTTTATTTCGATTATGCCGTTGATCTATATGGTTATGTTGAACATTGTATATTCGATTTGTTGTATTAATTAATGATATTATTATAGAGTTGGTTTAATGTGGTCAAAGCTGAAAGTAAATTCATCGTGATGTACGTTGGGTGATCAAAAAGTAATGAGACAAACGCTCAAAATTGATAATTCTTCGTGATATTAATAAAGTAAGCTTTTATTTCAAATAAAAAATGTATCCTCTCTCCGTCTGCAGAGTTTCATAATTTTTTATCCATTACGTACAGAGATATCAATTATTTTGTAACCTTGGGTACAGTGACTCGCCGCACATTATCGACGTCATTGACGTCACGCACGTAAATTTTTAATTATTCGCACGTCTCATTGCTCCGAAAAAACGCTTATGTCTCTAAAACTATTGGATATATTTTCTTATAATTCAGTGTTTATTAAGAACAATTGTTCTTTTGACTAAAAGTAATTCAGTTGTTATGAAATATCCGTATCATATTGAATTAACAAAAACATTAAAAAAAACGTTGTGCAAATATTGAAATATTAGCTTAACTGCTGCTGCTGCTGAATGAGGAAATATCTTTTCGGTTTGGTTGCATTCAATATGAATTGGCACAATATCGTATATTTCCTGGTCAGGTAATTGATAAACAATGCTTACAGAAATCAAAGTTGCAAGAATCACATTAGATGTTTAAAGTGATATTATCATAGTGTGTATGACCAAATAAGCGATAAGCATACTGCATTCTGTATTCACAGAAGCTGGGACGCTGGGATGTACCACGAGTATTTATTAAAATAATGCATTCGTCAGCGTAAACTGTTGAAACAATTCTTGTTCGTTTTGAAAGGTACGAATGCAAAATGCTTCTAAAAGGTTAATCCGCCCACCACATTCAATTTAGCAAAATGTGCCGACCCTTATCGATGACATAAGTCTTGGGAGTCTTATTTGTTTGAATTGAAAGGCAAATTCTCGAATTCTGATAAACCGTTCATTTCAAACTAATGAGAATTGAATGGTATTTGGATTGAACGGTTTGTCGTATGGCAGAGCTGATAGAAACATAAAATGTCTGTTTAATGATTATTATGTTGCTCTAAGATATGGCAGTGTATGCTTACAAAATTTACACAGATTAGTGTTTTCGTGTCTATGAGAGTGTAAAATCAAATGTTATGAGATTAGAGCGAATGAGAATCATTGCAGTAAGTTGATGTTTTACAAATTAGTCTTCTTTTGTGTATATTTATTCTGACTCAGTGCTACGAACATGCTCGCTTTTATATTGCCGGTAAAATGATCACAACCAATTGTAATCAGCCTTAAAATGAAATCATAGTTATTGTCTACAGACATGACAAGAATCTCATACGTATAGCCTAAGGTATAAGTGGGGTCACGTGACTACTAAATCTTCTGGTAATGTCAGACGACCTTAGACTTGTGTAAAATTGCTTAAAATGTCAACGAGCTTACCGAACTCTTAAGTGTTATGAAGTTATCCGCTAATAACCTACTTTTCCTGTCATTAAATGCTTTGGTACAATGATATACAATTGACAACGCGTACGATGTCAAAGCTAAAGACGTGAATTTATTCTAGCGCACATCGCAATAAGCATGACATTAAAATGGTGAATAGTCACTCGGGTATCCAAACTAGCTACCGGTATGTGGCATTAAACCCAATTCCAGCACATGATACAATGAACAGACTTCGGACAAGTGTGCATAAAAGCGTGTGCAACATGACGAAGGTTGAAGGTTATTACGAATAGATCAACGGCTTAATCGTCAACGTTGGTTTAGCAATGGTAATTGTTTTATGCATACAATTACAAGTGGTCCTACGAACAGATGTTTTCCTAAAACTACCAAGGTTAATTTGAACGACTGACGTAAGTTAATGACATGGGTTATTGTGAATAAACCTATGGTTATACGATATTGGGTTATTTGAACAGTCTCCATGACAATCAATCAAACTGCCCTAGTTACAAAACAGCGGATAATAAGGTTTTATTGGTACCGTTTATTGCAAATAAAATGATAGTTATTTTAGCGATGTCATTAATTAGGATCTGAAGTCATTGTTTGTTAATTATACTTCAGCAAATGCATTGTTTTCCAAACATAATGAGACCGAATGAAAGTATAGTTCATAAAATTTGAAATTGTTTTGATGGTTTAGTAAATCAATAATAATACATTGATAGTCAAACATTCAGAGAACTGTATTTTATGTGGTTTGGTTGGTTTCAGCCTATACTATTGTACTATTGTTTGAGGGTTAAAACTTTACTGGTCGCGAAATCACATTATACCCTGAGCTGTAGGTGAACATGAGCAACATATTTCACGTTTTCTTACACATGTGCTAGAGTATTGGTTTGTCGTCATAAAAGAGATCCATGTAAGTTTTTTAACAAGTTTTCTATTTCTCGTCGATAGAACAAATGTTGCTCAAAATAAGTCTTAGCGAAATTGTGTTTCGTAGAAACATATTGTGAAGCGAGCAAACGTTACACAAGCTAAAAAAATATTCTTAAGTATGGATTTTTCTATTCTGATTTGTCGTATTTTCCGACGGATTAGGTCTTGAGTATTTTCTGTTTGACGAAGTGAAGAAATCTGTTAATCAAATGCTACGAGAAAGAACGTTTGTTCAATTAATATTCATGAGTGAATTAATGAAAAATTGTCTGACATTGCCGGACATCGGGTCCGTGATTTGAATTTTAAGCTACAACATCTTGTTTAGAATCAGATCCTGGAAAAAAAAGAACAACGAATTTTTTAAATATTCACAAATGAACTAAGACGCGCACAGCATGTTTTATGCTAATTATGAATCGAATAGAAATGCACGGGCGGCGTAATTAATGATTTCGGAAATTAAGATGCTAACTTGGTTATTTGCTTTAATGTGTTTTACCGCTCAGACACTTTCAAGGTTTTGCTGTTAATCAATTTGAGAACAAAACAGCAACAAGTCAACAAACATCAGTCTGATCAGATTTGCCAACTTGATGAATTATTTGCGTCAAATAAAACAGATGAAATGTCTCCAGAACAATACTGATATTAATCCGGAGAAACGCGTTTTTTTTAACCATGGTTGACATCAATTATGTTTGGTATTCGAATAGTAAAGAAAATGAATTGATGTTTCACAAAGACATTTATTTTTCTCTTGGACCGAGGACACTATACATTGCCGTAGCCGTATGTTCGCACAATACATAAATCCAATCAGTTTTTATTGATAAGTACGGGAATATATTGTTCATGTCGTATTTCCATTTCTAGTCTCGGAGCTGTAATATTTGTTAGGTTATAAACCTAATTTAATCAGCTCAAGTACCTCATGATGTCAACTACAACAGGGCGAGAATTTGACAAGTTACAAAAAATGTACTTTTAACAGCAACGTGTAGTTTGTTTACAACTGAGAATGTATTGATTTCGATATTTTGACTACTCTGATATCTCCGCCGTCCAACAAATCGAGACAAATTTCACAAATCTCTCCATCAGGTCTTTCATTAACACGTTCAGTTTGCCTTACATAATGAATAGAGATGTGTTCATCGATGTGAACCTAACGAGGCTTCGCGAGGCAAATTGTGACTTCTCACTCCAATTAGAGGTCGTATGTCAATGTAATTTACGGTAGTATTGACCTACGTTTCTGATACAATCTTATCCATTAGATCAGCTAGTCTTACACTCTGAAGTAATTAAGAAAGCTATGAAACTTATCTTCGCCTGGTGTTTGTTAATTAAGATAGAATAGCTGAAACATTCCATATACGTTTCCATATATTTCTGTCATTATTTCAAGTTTTTCTTCCTGTATATTAGTAATTAACATGCCAACTTATTGTAAAATGCAAAATAAACATACTAGTAACATGTGTCGCAAATACATAAAATATCTTCCAAACACACTAAGTGTCAAAAGTGAATTGATTAAATATTTCAAAATTGTTTGTTGTCAAAGAACGGTAATTGTTTCATTCCTCCCTTCCAGAGTGTATTCTTTAATTGGGGTTGTTTTGTTTCATCAATTTGATTTGAGCAAACATATTTATCTTCTTTTGCTCAACATGTCATGTACAAAATTTAAGCCTACATAACTGCCCAACCAAGTTGGGTATAAAGCCCGCTCTCGACGGCTAGTGCCATATCAATATTGCTGTAGCGCGTGTTTCATATCATGATATGTTTTGGGATTGTCATGTTTTCCGACCGACAACAGTTTAACCATTGAAACAATTATTCCTCACGTTTGAAGTAGTTAACAGACATTTTTTTAGATTATTTAAAAACGTCTGGCAATATTCCGACAATATATATATGTTATATGTCTTGTCAATGTATCAAATTAATAATTTATGGCATTTTACTTTGAAAATAATTGAGAGATATGTCAAACTTGACATCTATAATATCCCTGAATATGTCTAGTGGTTTTGTTATATTGACTTTAGACTTGGTACGTAACTTTATAGATTTAAGGAACGCAATTGTGACGCATAATACGAAATAAAATATTTATCATGTTTTATTGAGATGTACTAGTGGTTGACACACCGTTGCGCAATGGTTGTCTCACTGTGTCGTATATTGTATCATAGTTACGGAGTTTTACAAAGAAGTAAACTTGATGGTATGCTACTTCATGTATTTGGAACGCCAACAAAATAGTTTCTACTTGTATTTTGATTAACCTTGATTGGTTCATTTTTATGGGAGTATACTATTTATATTTGAACTTTTTTGATTGAATGCCTATGTGAATTGTGTAGAGACACTCCTCCATTACTAGATCTTAGTGCAGTTGATAATTACATAACATTTAAATCCAACAAATCGCTGGCGTAGAATGGGAAGGTTGTCTAATAATTCGAAGCCAGTAACATATACGAGCGCAAGCTTTGTATATATTTCATGAATTTAAGTAAGCAAAATATTGTATTTCTATTGGTGTTTAGATTATTCAATGGTTCGATGATGAAGAAAACACATATAACTATTACTATACAAAATATTGACGTCCACTTGACATTCCAAATATAGGTGTTCCGTAACTTAGTCAAAGGTTTTAACATGACTTTGGGAATTGGGCCATCATTCATGGCTTTTCGTCATTCAGACAGAGTGAACGCTATTTAAGAAACATTCATATTTTTCTTATCCCCGTTGGGATATGAATACATGTGTACTTTATTATAAGTATCATTTGGCAGCCAATGATAAACTATTATAAGAAACCAATTTGTCACAATGTGAGGTAACGATGCTCTTAAGTTACCTCGAGATAGAAACTTTGTCGTACAAGATTTGTATAAAAAAGCTAAATCGCAATAATCATGTTAATCATATTTGCTTTTTGGTCCGAGGCAATAAAAAAGGTCACCATTAATTTGACCAAGTCTGTTGGTTTCTTCGGGTAATGCAAAATTGAATTTACATTACAATCAAATACAGATAATCAAAATGATCTTATCTTTTCAAAAATATTCGACCAGGGCAAAATTAAATTTGCATTTGTACTGAAAATAACGTTCTTATTTACGTATGCAAATGAACGTATCGTTCGGCAAACAATAAGAAGACACATCGTCATTTCGTCAGTTCTTAGCGACAATTCCATTTCTGTATCAGGATTAGTTTATTATTGCTTCTTATCTAAGTCCTCCAAGCCTTTCCTGGATTTCTCTCATTAACGGACCCTTTCATATACTCGTATGTTATTTCCACACTGATCATGTCAATGGATATAAGATAAACACATCGAATGTCGTCGGTAAAAGTCTCAATGATTCGCGGAAGACAACTGGCTATTTCACAAGAAGCATCCTTGGTATGATGACTATTTGGCCAGTAAAATAAATATATTATTAGACTTAGGCTTAGTGTTGTTTATACGATACTCCCATGTTTACAGAACCCACACCACTAGCGATAATATTTCAACCATGGTCTAGTGGTTATTGTATCGGACGTGTATCGAGCAAAGTTCGAATCCAAAATTTAAAATTGTGGTCCATTCCTTTATGTAGTAGGAAAAGTTGTTAGTACCGTAACATATGAACTGGTTGGAATTTTGTCAGAGTATTTCTATATTATATAACGGAACAGAATGAGCGTTAAATTGAAACAAAAGCAAATCCTTATATTTAAATAAACCGAATTCATTTTACAACATAATATCAATAATTGGTTTATGGTTAATGCTAATTATTGGCTTACATGTAGATGCCAATCCTTACAATAAAGACATTAAGACATTGGTGTTAACGATGTCCGGGTGTAAAAACTTTTTTTTTTAATTTTGAGGAATGCATTTTAAATATTTTTATTCTATTGTATACCCATTAAGACAACTGCATGTGAATTTTAAAACACATATATTGTCATTTAAGAGAGTAATTGCTATTTTAATTTTCCTACAAACAGCCTAAGAACGTACTGCACAAACAAATGGAGGCAACCGCATGCTAAATAAAATAAATCTCCAACAGATAACACAATAAAAACAAAAGTGTAATTAAATCTAATGATAGTGATTATTTCTTCAATCAAAAGTGTAAAAATGATGTTTGGTCAAATAATAAAGTAGATAAAAATAAAAATGTAACCCCACCCTCCTCGAAATTAAGGCATTTTTTTGCATATTGCCAATAAGTACCCTAAAGATAAATGGAAATAAAATATGATCTAAACAATTGGCACCATTGAATTTTTTTCAAAAATAACTTCAATGTGTGTGTAATGTTTTAACACAATTTTAAAAGGTTTTACCGAGCGGTTTTGAAAATATACATTTCAGAAATCCTTAGTAACCCGATTTTCATCTGTTTACCACATATTAATTCCTAAAAAATTAAAGAAAAAAATAGAAAAAAAATATTTTTCTCCAAATTACACTATAAAGTGATGTTACGAAACCAAAACATTGTCTTATTACTAAAAATTAAATAAAAAAGGAAAAAAAATAGTTTGGCTCTAGTGAGGGTTGAACCCACGACCTTCAGGAAATCAGTCAATTTGTCACTGAATTTGAGAACTCTTCAATAGGAAATTCTTTATTAGACCCGGATATCCTTAATTGGTATGTACAATTACAAATATCACTTGTCCTTTAAAATATCATATAGTCTAGCTTTATATGGTGCTTGATGTGTTTGGTCAGTACTTGAGTGCAGCTTTCCGATATCAAGTGACTAACGTCAATTGGCAATGTCATTTAACCTGTCGACTAAACATGTCATCATACCGTCACATAAGGAAACGAACAACATATTTGTGTCTGATATCGTACGTCTATGCTCAGAATATCATAAAGCACTCATTTGGGATGGTATGAGAGGAGGATCGTCAGTTCTATAGTCTTTAGTAATTGCCATAACATTCTTATATCTGCGATTTTGTTACAATGTTAGATTGAAACTTGTAGAAAACCACTGATTTTTTATTGTCAACGATTTGAGATAGATTACAATGAATAAAACATAACAGCACATATGTTAATTTAATATGTTGATAAAGTACATTATCTAGAAACAACTCCATCGCCTATTCTATGTAAAACAACTTTGAAATTAATGAAGTTTTATTGATAGGCGGATTCGTGAGCTGCCGTGAATTTATGTAGAGTTTCCATCCTGTCTTATAACGTAAATTCGTTTTTCCATGCATCATTCCTCTAAGAATGTTTAGAATTCAAGTAATAACATCTGTTCAGTAAAATTAATTTTACGGTCATATTTTTATTATACGTCAGTAACAGAAGATATTGAATTATTCCTTGCTTAAATTTAGAAACATGAAAGGATGTTAATCAGTGTTATTGTGGCTGTATATCTTCATTATACTTCAATGGAATAAAATTGAGATTAAATCACCAGATCCACGACCATGATCAGTCTAGGTTTCCCATCACTGCAGACGCTCTTTTGAGATTAAAGACCGCAAAAATCGCCTAGAACGTCTGACATATCACAATTCTCACTGTACATTCGTATATCAAATGTACTCGTGATGTTTGTGATGGTATCAAGGATTTAATATTTACACAAAGCCAATGTTCAAACGCCAAGTGATGTGTATGTACTCATAAAATTAAGTTAAATTCAATTTACTTGCGTTCCTAAGGCATACTTAGGCTCTTTATATTGAAATTATATAATTGATGGCACCATTTGCATAACATCAGTTAAAAGTTGTTGACATCGACACTTCTGCTTGACAATGGAACGGAACTGTCCAGTTTTCATATTTGTAGCAGGAAAATGTGTTGACCCCTTTTCCAACGTTGACTGGAATACATCGATAACTTTAGACTTAAAAGTCTTATTTGTTCGAATTGAAAGGCCAAATCTAGACATCTGATAAACCGGTAATTTAAGACTAATGAGAATAAAATCGGGAACTGGATTGAACGGGTTTTGGTATGGCAAAAATATAGGCAAGATAAAGTTTCCTTCCTGGAAGCTGATTATAAGGGTGACACATATTGGCGTGGATGCTTAACAAATGTACATAGTCAGTGTTTGTTTTTGAAAGTGTAACATCAAACGTTTTGTTGATGAGATAGCAAATCTAATTAGTATGAACGAGAATCCTGGCAGTGAGTTAATGTGTGCAAATTAGGTCAAAAGGGCGCATATTGAATTAAGATCTGACTGTGTAATGTACTGTACGCTACACGACTATACATGTATATAGAATCATTTATACGCATTTGTCATGTGTATAATGGATGCCCTGTTTGAATACCGTAGCAATGCAGTGGAAATGCAATCATTTTAAATGTACGTATCCAAGTATGTTGAAAACCAAACCATCGTTATCGATACAGACAATCCAACTGTTTGACCAATAAAACAACCGGAATAAATAATGAAACTAATCAAACGTTACTCCATCGTTTTAGGCTTTATTTGTGTATTTGTCATTTATGTATTTCTGATCTAGTGCTATGGACACGCTGGGTAAACTGATCAGCGACGATTGTAATCAGTCTTGAACAGAAGTCTTAAATATTGTAAATACGTGACACTAATATCATAATCTTCATACGTGACGCCTGAGGTGACAACTTAGTCGTCTGGTATTGTCAGGTGACCTTAAACTTTAGTAAACGTACTGCAAATGCCAACGAGCTTACTAACCTCCTACATGTGATCAACCATACCAAATTATAACAAATTTTCCTTGTCATTTTGTTCTTTCGTAAAATGGTATATAGTCGACAATGCGTATGGTGTTTAGGTAAAAACATGTTATTAAAAAAATGCATTCAATTTGATAGTCTCACTTTTATATAACTATGTTTTATGTGAATGGTTCATTTTCAAACAATTCGATGTAATGACTTAATATACGATTTGTATTGTGTTAATTGTATTAATAGGCATACCCTTAAATTATAAAGGTGGCTCATAAGCGAAATTTATACTTAAAACATTTCAAATGGCTTAACGCGTTGCCAAACCGCAAGAGACGGACACCTAACGAAAAAACGTACCTTCCGTATTTACAGAAAATAATATTTCTATATTTCAAATTACCACTGACAATGAATAACATACCGCATGATTTCAGAAATTAACGTTAAACTATAAACATTAACGTAGGAAGATACGTTTTGTTACTAAACAAACACATTCTTACATTCTCAAAGTTCAGAACAACTGTGTCTATATCGATGTGTCTTCGTGTCATGCAAGCGGATCGTGACAAGCGTTAATCAAAAACGAACGAAGCATTTTATTCCTCGAGAACTTTGATTATTATAAGATGGATTCATGGAACGTTACTGAAAATAAGATTGTATGTGACTGGGACAACTAAACGCAATTTAGTGATTTGTAGAATAAAGTTTTTTACCACACAATTTAGTTTAATTATTTGTTTGCAAGAGTAGGATATTTTGTTCTATTACCATCTTATTCATAGGTGTATGTGTTCTCCCAGCATAATGGTAAAGCTCGGCATCTGTCAATTCGTATCCAATGACGATAAGATGGTATCATGTTTAAATTTGAGCAGTACACACAAAGGAAATAAAAAACTAACTTTATCATGCCCTCATGTTGGTATTATGTAAACTAACCATTAAACTTCATTTGTACAAACTTTTCATGTTGCATCAATGTCCTGTTTTAAAAGGGCATACTGTCCTTATATGTGTTGACCGAGTGTTGTAATGGTATACAGTTAAATCGCATGAAGGAGAGTGTAGATTATATCTATATAGAATAGCTGCCAGAGCTATTGTGGCAATACAAAAGTGATAGGTCAGTTGTATGTCATTTGAATTGCGTAAACTCACAAGACAACTCGATAAAATATGGAACATCAAGCAAATAAATTATTGCATGCCAGTTGTCTACAAACTTAGTCAAAATAAATGAAAGTATAAATTTAAAATTGCAATAATAGTATTATATAACATCTGTTTAATGTGAATAACGCGTGAGGTTGGTTGTCGTAAACGATGACGTGTCCCCTATATGCACTAAATATCTAGCGTTCCATATAACAAATATCAAGATTTAAAATATTTCTACTGTCATTGAACTTTCCTGCTATAAACTAAATATAATAAAAATATATTCCTTCCTGCATATTATGTACATTTCATTATTAAAACTCATATACTTTTTAATCTCGCATATATGCATGTATTGTTTAAGACATACGATACTGAAGAACTATCAAATGGAAATTTGTCCAAATGAAATGTATCGCATCCATGAGATATGTGACACTGATTTGTTATTTTTTATTTTGATTTGAATAAATACGAAGTAAAAGTAGCTATCGAAAGTATGAGGAAGGGTCGTTATCTGGTTGTGTTTAGCATTTTTGGTCCACACTATTTCAGGGTATTCATTTAACTTGCAATCCATCACAAACATGTATGCACGCAGAAATAATGACCTGCCAATGACATGTCCGAAAGGTTTCCTTTGGAATAAACATAGGGCGTGGTTTTGGCTGTGATGTAAATAAGAACCCCACTGAATTTAAACTTGCGATCTACTAGTATAACACTTTTGGTACTAACTGTAACGAGTTTATGAGCGATGTAGGGAAATGTCTCAATACAATACAAGGAGCAATAAATGACGTCGACATCTTGAGATAAAATATATTGGCCATAAGAGTTGATAATGAAACACATAATTAACGCATGAATGAAAAACTGACCGGGACATTAATACACATTTATTCTGTAATTGGTAAAACGATGGGAAGCTCCAGATCGTAAGTAAAGTAGTTCAATAATTACCGCGTAAGAAGTAACAGTGGCGGGTTAAGAATGGTGTTAATCGTAACAACTCGACATGCAGAAACAAAATACACATAAACACCACCATACATACAACTGTAGAATTGATTTTGTAAAGGTATTGGACATGGTCGTTATCTGTTAGTGTTAAAATAGTACATTGCAAGTTTAATTGTTTCTTTGGCTAATGTTAGGGCATTGCTCAGTGTAGTTGTGTGTTGGTATTTCTGGTTTCTGCGCTCGGCTGGTTAGGTTGAGTGCTACCTTCCCTGTCTAATTTCCTCATACCTTTTTCATAAAAACAACAGCAAAAACAAACAAAACTAACAGGAACATAAACATACATTAACATCTAGACACTGATTAGGAACAACAAAGCATAGAAAGAGCAACTAAAAGAAACAAAAGCACAAGTAGGCAAGGATCCATATGAATACAAAATATGCAACAAGATAATTTTACAGAACTGGATGACCTGAAAGCTAAGTTATTTGGAAATTGGAAATATTAGAGTGACCTTGATTTTTGACGCACTGATCTCACGATAACCTCTGGTCATCAACTGCTGCTGGGCAGCATATGTGTAAGGGTTAATTATATTGGGGTAAACTGTTTCTAGAGATATAAAACGGATAGCATTTAGTGTACCGACCAACTGACCAACAGACAGACCAACATGTGCAAATGAATATACCTCCTCATTACAGATGATTGCATAAAAGAAAAAAAACTCAAATGAACAACAGTAGACACCATTAACCAATAATATTTTATTGCGCAGTCAGTAAAACCACTTTGATAAGCAAAACACATAGCGCTATTTCAAAGCATCACATTATTGTGTTTATAAGGTGCTCATCGTGTTAATATCGTATTCAAACGTAATCACAACACTGAAGAGATGGGTCTAGTTTATTGGGAAATATTCCATGCTTTATTCAGTCATCACAATTCGCGTTAAATATCCAAATTCATGCAAACTACCTTTCAATATGCGCGCGATTTTGCATATCATATTGTGAATGCATGATCGATGAACCGAAAATACTCGCTATATACCACTTGCAGATTTTCCGATATTCAAATGAGACTTCTTGTATAAATATATGGTACGTAAATGGGAAAATAGATGTTTAAGAGCATAGGCATTATTGACGCGAATCACCCACGCTTATCGTGCTGTATATCTTTTATACAAACCTCAACTCTTTCATCATAGAAGAACAGCATGTTTAGATGATTAACGCATTCATCAAATACATGTCTATATAAAATAATTGGGAAAACTTTTAATATGTAAATGATACTCTGATGAGTCAAAATAAGCAACACAAATGTATATACTTAAACACAAACGCAAGGAATTATTGCTGGGAAAATCTTGCTAAACATGCAATTGAGTTGATTTCGGGCATTAACTGTGACCTGTTTCACTATGATTTACAGGTAGAGCTTATCCTCTGCTTGAGTGTTGAACAAACCTCGAGAAAATGGATCAAAGAATAAAATTCTTATATTTGTTTTATTTTTGTTTACCTGTTTTACTTAGCTACATTGTAAGCAAAATATCACGTGGTATGTCAGTCCTGATTTATAACGAAACGAGAAAATATAATGCTTTTAAAAGTCCCAGGAGTCTAAAAGATGTAAGTTGATTCACCCCCATCGACCATGCCACTCCATGTAACTTTAGTCATATCCAAGCTAAAGTGAATCCAAGTAGTATTACAATGTTTCACCGAAAGTTTCAATGATTGTGAATTATTGCGACATGGAATATGAATTATAGCAATTTCTGAATACATAATAGACACGTGCCGTTACTTAACTTCCGTGTCCAAGTCGAGTAGTACTTTCTAAGCAATACTTAAGTAAACAAATTATGGAAATTAAGTACCTGTTCGGCGGTAGTTTCTGCCAGTAAGCCATTATAACTGTGTATTATGTAAATATTTAACAAAACTTTAGAATTATTCAATATAATAAACATTCAATGGATGATAAGGCGTAATTACTGTTAATGTGCTGCAAAACATTTGTTTTTTCTAAGAGTTTCCCATCTGTTACACAATTTAGCATATGTCCAAATCCACTTCATCTTTTCTTTTACTGATTATATGCTCTCATTTTACCATGACCTAAATGCACATTATGCTTGTTGGGCTTGCCTCTGCAATGTGCAAAGTGTTACCGCAATAGTTATCTATTCTCCGTTCTGTTCGGTGTTTCTGATCAATGTTTGGCGTGCCTTCCAATTGCTTGACGTACCTCCATTATACTTGGAATGACCACACAATGTTCCACGAATCTCAGCAATACTCTTTTGTTTGAAAACTTTGACTTTCTCGGCATGTTGACTGCGATCAATAGAGAAAAAACGTCCTGTCTGCTTAAAATGATTAACCATGTTTAGTGCTTAATCCAGTTTAGATTATTACATGTCTAATAAAGCGACACAATCTCGTAATTTCCCGCGAGACTTGAGCGAGAATATCAGAAAGATTTATAACAGTGGTAATATGTACGACTGATTTATCAGGGTAAGAAAATTGACCGCTGGAATTTGTCTAATTGGTTAAAGTTTATAAAAAATAGCAACGCCATATTGTTACACATATACATTTCATATTTAAGAAGAAATTTAATCTTGGACTGGCTGGAATATTGTATTCATGTTATGTTGCACAAATTGAGCAAATGTATATCCCTCTAACCGAAATGTGAGCAAAATACCTGAATCAATGCAGATAAGATTTTACGACAAATTCATTTGACTGTATGGTACGAATGAGTGCCGGTCAGTCCCTGATAGTGTTTTGCAAATGTTCCGTTTCATCTAACTGACTATATTTTTCGTTGTGCTTTCTGTCCGAAACGTCATCATTTTAGACACAAGGAAGGTCATTAATATATACAAATGTACATGTACATCGTGTGCCAATCCTAACCATATAAGTACTTCCAAAGCATCGATGCATCTACACCCCTTTAGCACGCACATGGTCAATATTAAAATGAAACACCTTACATGTCAATAAATCAAATTCTACTATCGTTCTAGGATGTACAGTCTAGTTAGACTATGGGGTCATCCGGTGTCAGAAAAAATATCCCTTGCTAAAAATATAGAAATACCTTGTTTGGTCACTTGAAAGCACAATTTTGGCTTATATTGATGAAACATACGGTTATTTAACTTTTTGACAACTGGCACTTGGGTATTTTCTTTTCTTGTTACATAATGGGTATTGTACATGTACCGCGTTGCTTTCCCATTCCTATTTTCTCATAACCTTTAGTTCAATGAAATTTGTGATGGAACTTGATTGGGATATTGGTGTGCGACATTTGGTGTTTGTACAAAGAAATCAACTAAGTGATAGGTACATATGCAAAAGTACGTACATTGAACCTAGAAGTACAAGCTTTCTCTATGCATAAATATATTTTATGTATGTAATGTGTTGGTGTATTTGATCAGCACTAGTATTTTCGTGTAGGTGTTGGAAAATCTATAAAGCATGTTTACCATGTCAATTAAACGAAGTGTGTTTTGGCTGGAATTTACATCAGAACAGTCATATAAAACATCCTTCAATCCATTGACGTAATTAACAAATGTTATCGATTGGTTGAGAGAAGCTTAAACATGACAACCAAAATTACCACCTTTGGTGAGTTCATCAAAACTAACCTTGTGTACAAATGTGTAGTTAGAAAATCATTGGATTCAAAAAACGGTAAGTTCTTAACATTCTTCAAGGACATATTGTTTTTTTTATTATTACAGTATAAAATTTTCATTTCAGCTACAGTTGGAATATACAGCAAAAAGTGAATAGTTTACTTATCAAATTTGTAAGTACATTTTCTGATTTATTTATCAATCTTGACAGCATAAAGATGTTTGTACACTAGGCTATGTTAATTTTATGCACACTATTAAAAGTACCCAGCAATGATATGAACCTTAGTCGGAAAACGTACAATAATACCAAACAATTTATCAACAAAAGTGGTGTGTGTCTTGGTAGATTGTATACACATTTTATAGAAATCAAGTAAATCTTGCCAGATACCTTTCTAATTATGTCGTTGGATAGAACTAATGTTCGATAAACAACGCAGGGTCATGTAAAACTGGCCAGATGGCATGTAACACCATGTATTATTACGTGTTATGTGATAAACGACGTACTTAAGATCCAATATATATGATAATTATCACATTCTCTGAATGCCTGAACCTAGAGTGTTGGGTCGGTTTAGGACAAAATGGGACATTTTGTGCCTGGCTAAAATCGGTCATAGAATGAAATAATTACGGTTGACTTTTCCTTTGTGTTGACAAATGTTTACTAGCGTTCATAAACATTAATTGCGTCACATACTAAGTGACGTGTCCAAACATTTTCCAGTCGATAACAGCAAAATGGTCCGTATAAAGCTAACAAGTATGTAGGTCAGGCATAGGTTACTGCAGTCACTACGATGTGACATTTCTCTATCTGGTCATTCCACATCGCCAAACATATGTCGTATACATTGCAAATTCGTAAATGCTACGCTATAATTTCCGTGAAAGTGCACCCAAGCGAACCGGTAATGTAATAGCGTCATCAATTCTTTGATGCCATCCACTTGGTATGTAAACATCGCGTATATCGTGATGAGAGGGCGATTGGATACGAGGAATCGTTTACGACATTACCCATCTGTATAGAATTGTAGTTATCAGACGAACATCCACTATAATGTAAATCTGTATGATTGTAGACAATTACTTATCGGAATGATATGAGATAAGGCAGACAACGAATGAGACAATAACCATTCAAACTAAGACCTCTTCTCTTATTGAAGATGAAATGTAGCCACGTGTTAAGCATTTGCCATGTGTCTTCTGACATAAATTATCTGTGATTGGTCCTAAGTGGGTACTGTATCATTCGTTAACGTGTTCCACCAAACTAATGTTCCTATTTCTAGTGATGCATAACGTTACATATTTTAATCCAATAAATATACTAACTGTTGAGTAGGGAATTGAAGACTTTACTATTATATATATTTTGCTATAAAACAAATGAGATGATTTTGAAATTGGAATGATAATCGAACTAGAACATTAAATAGCGTGATTTGTTAACGTACGCCGTAAAGCAGTTGCAAACTAATTGTTGTAATGTCGTTGGGTAAAATCTGCAGCTTATCATTACAAAATACTGAAAATGCCAGTGTATTATATTACACTTTCTTTACAAATGTAATCACAGAGTTGGAAAATTGGTTTAAACAAGCAATATTGACTGCGTTGAACCTAACTGATTGAACATAAGCTAGTTGCAACAATGGTATATGTGAATATATGCTATTGTCCCTTGTTATATTGTTAGAAATACTTTGCTAAATGCACCAACGATAGGAATGTGCACACAATTCTCAATTATCTGGCCATGTATTCACAATTTAAGTTACTAGACAACTTGAATATCCGGATTTAAGCAGCAAATTTCTTCTATTAAATGAAATTTCTAAGTTTTGTTCTAAAATTATATGTGAATACCAGCCCAGCAGTGACAATCCCATGATTTTATAGACGTTCATGAATATCTCACGGTTACCAATTCCTGGAAAAACAAATTTAGAATTTGTTACTTGGGACACACTCAGTATAGCATGTCGCTACACGTTCATTGCTTCAAGCAAAATGAAATCTAACTAACAGTCTCTTAAATATATTTTATTCTCAACAATTTGTATAGACACGTGAAGAATGTTTTGTTATTGAATCTAACACGCACGTGTAAAAAACGTACCGTACTTGAAATTTTGAAACTTGATTTAACAGTGGCATGAATAAGATGATTTCACGAAGCCATCAATTGTTTGAAATCTGACATTTGTACGACAGCTAATAATACATACTAAAATAATATTTAATTGCACGTAATGTTGTTGACAGTGTAATAAAAGACACTCTGCAAATGCGGGATGTCACAGAATGTCATATAAATGTTGTCGGTTACAATATATGACACGGTATAATATTGAAGCTAATTAAAATAGTCCGACAATTAGTTGGGATATTTGTATCAAACAGTTTCCATCGCAAAAGATATCTGAGGTAGAAAGTTATAATGAATCATTAATCTGAAAGAAATATACTGATAAAAAGGTATGAGTAAATCAGACAGATAAGGTAGCACTCTATCTTACCAGCCAAGCGCAGAATTCAGAAACAGCACAACACAACTACACTGAACAATGCCCACACATAAGCAAAAGAAACACTTAACATACTCTCCTGAAAGTACTTTTACGGAATGGCGACAAAAATAGATCTAGGGTTTGAACTGAAGTTGTGGTTTTTGAGATTGAGATCTGTACAATCCTAAATTTATTATAAAAGGCTGTATATACTTTTACATGATATAATTTGTATAAGTTAGGCGGGTGTACTTCTGTGTTGGTCTATTTACTCTCTTGTGTGGTGTCAAGGCGTTACCATCGTGATTTGCTTCTTACTGTCTGTGTACATAAGTATCATACTATTTATCTTGTGTTTGAAAAACCCCAATTGTATCTGCTAAACGTACCATAAATATAACGTTCGACGGAAAGAAGAATTTGTGCCAAAACCATAAAAATAAGCGTATTCGCTTCAATAATTTTTTTTGTTTATTTCATGCTGATTAATTACGTAAAGAAAGTCTCGAAAATCTGATATGCTGCTGAAAAGAGCGAAGGTTGACGTATCGGCAAATTCCCTGGAGATGAATTAATAAATAGCAATTTCTGTTCTCTGTTCCATCAATTTGACTTGGTAGGATAAACAGCCTATTGACATTAGACATTGTGAAAACACTGGTTGGAAAATTTAACATGTGAAATCAGTATTAAGACAAATGTTCTGAATTATTCGAAAGACCACCCAGTACGGCGCACAACAAATATTTTATCAAAATAGAGTAGATTAAGTTTTCTTGAAATATGTAAGAAAGTTCAGACAAGATGATTAATCCTACAATGCCGTACAGCTGTTAATTTAGTTCCATTGTAAATTTGATTACGTGCTTCAAATATTCTGAAATTAAATGTAACTGATTGGGTGAAAGAATTGTCATGTGACAGTTTTTGTACAACGTTGAAAACAGCATTCAGTAAACAAGCAACGAATAAACTAACCACTCATGTAGAGAACATGGCTGTCATTTACAAAGCATATTAGTACAAAACTAAGAAATTTCATGACATTCAAGCGTTGTGCATAAGTTGAACACATAATGTAAAGAGCTACATTAATCACCCAGAAACCTTGGGTTAATCTTTATTTGGAAGAAAATATTGCCACACCAAGTTTTAACTTATGTTTGCAATGGTAACGATATGAGTTTTCTACAGTTCGTTGGATCTTCAGCGATAGTGCTGAAATGGATTTAATTAATCTGCACGTTACGGCAAACTTCGTTATAAAGATACAGGATGGTGTCATGGGAAATAAAAGTATTAACTAACATGTAACATGAAAACTCGCATAACATAACAGCAGTGCGAACAATTGCAGAACAACAAACCCATTGCAGCCGATATCAGAAATCTAATTGATGAATTGATGTATAGGAATTGATGAATTTATACGAAACATATTCCAGTATAAAGACTTGTGTCTGAAACGTTATCTTACGTTGGATTGTATTATTATTCGATGTTTATAGTTCCATAAAATGTTTAATATCAGACGAGGTATTTAACCAGAGAGAATTTACCCGTTCATCTTTATGTCTTAGAGTAACATTTATCTAAGGTTCCTTACACCAGACAACAATAGATTAAGCTACATTGCACTTAACATGTCAAACCTAACGCATTGTTTTATCGATTTGAATAGATTTCTTTTGTTTCTTTGACATCTTGTGTGAACCATCTATTTCACTAAGCATCTCCTGACTGGTATTTATCATCGTGTGTTGTCTAACTACACTCACCTAAATCGTGAAGACCCGCAAATATAAGATATTCTTGTAATCAACCACGAACGCTGTATACAAAATACATATGTTCGCCGACGTTTTCGTTTGCATGTTGATTACTAGACCTGTAATAAAAAACAGGAAAACAGGACGATGTTGACAGAAAACTGTTTGAAAGCAGAAGTTAACCCTAAACATGTCATGATTTTGATAACTCCCATTTAAGAGTTAGTATTATCAATAAAATCGTACTTACTTAATTGATTTGCATTCCTAGTTATGTCAGTAGAGGGCCTACATTGTATCCATCGATATTTTAATAACGCTATCAAACATAGAAACATAGAATTAGACCATGCTACAATGTACAACACGTGAAATATTGACAATCTCAACAATGAGATGACAGCATTGTCCAATGGTACGTATAAAGGATAATTAATTTTCGTGCGGATTTCGAATTCTTAAGCAACGTTACCTCATTAGCAATGCTTATGATTTACACGCTTTTAATAAGGATATGAAAAAAAACATACTTTGTCGCCCTACTCGTAATTGTGAATGCTTAAACTAGCAACGTTAATCGTGCTTGAAATTGTTGAATTTTTAACAAGAGTTTATATAGAAATCTAACATCTGTACATCTCACCTAAAATCAGACTTTACATATTATAAGTTTTCTTAATATGAAAATAAACATATAATGCACTTATAGTTAACATAATACTGTAATTGACTGAACCTTAAAGCAGTGTTTGTGTAAATTCGAGACGCTCCCATTTAGAAAATGAATAGACAGCAAAAGTGATATTTTAGCATCCTGTCCAAAGACATTATTATATAATGGGTTATTAATGCTGTGTATTAGTTCTGAGCTGTCTCCATATATATAAAGTGTATACTTTTTTAACTGGTAGCATATTTAGTTATCGTTGACCTCTTTAATGTTTTTTGTCTCCCTGCTGCAGCTTATTGACCTGAATAAAAACGACAGGCTGCAATAATTCCAACATCTAAGTCTTTTCATTGTAAAACTTATAGACACTTAAATTATAATGACTGTATTTTATCCTGAAACAAATCCGGGAGAACAGTATAATGATAACTATTGTAAAATGTATTGGTTCATCCCGACAAGCACATGACCTAGGGCAAGAGGATGTATTTGTTTAAGAGGATATGTAAATGGCACAGAACAAGAACGTTGCGCATTACAACTGATTTAACAACGATGTCATTATGTAGAAAACTTGGCCAATTCGAATACAAGCGAATAAGTTTAACGATGTGTCTGGTGCAAATGAAGCGAAAGAAAGGCGTTAATGTGCTGGAAAAATTAACGTACCAATGTCTACGCACTGGAATATTTTAAGGTGTAGTAATATCTTAGTATAGTCCAGGCTTCGATCCCCAAAGCCATTTCCATCTGAGCTGCATCTTATCTCAAATTTTGTCATGTGTTATTAGGATTATTTCCTTGGGAGGTTAGACTCAAAATTAATTTTATAAACCGAAATCACCATTATTCTTAGTATATTAAAGTATAAAGTAGAGAGCTTTGATTTCAAATCTCCTAAAATTAAGACTCAGACTGGAGCAAAATATTTCATGTGAGATTTCTACTTGGGGTCATTTGTTCGAATTAAAGGAGACAAAATTATAGTGAAATGATAGACAAGTACATACAGACTATGTTGCATTTTCAATTATCCTCGTGACACTGATTTCCCATCGGCACTATAGTTACATACATGCATGTATGCAAATCATACCAGTCGGATATACTAATAACACCTGCTCATTTTCATTGTTGAAATAAAGAACACTAGAGAAAAGAAACTCGATTATTCAAGTTCAGTGTCTGTACAGTAAATTATGTCCTTAAAGCAGTCGTTAACCCAATTGCTTAAGCTTAGGGAAAAATGCTTACACTTCAAAAGCGTATTTCATGTTTCTTGCGAACTCAACATAACAAGTATGAATTACCATACCCTTGGCAATGTTAGCTGAATTATTTAGACATAAAACGCTAGTATATATTGAAATAGCAATTTGTGATTTTATTAGTATGGATTTGATACTGTAACATAGGTGTGACTTCCTTGAGATTTAAATAGTACCAACAACGCAGTTCATTCTATTATAAAAAATCAGTATGTTATTAAAAAATCGCACGTCATAGTTTAGTTGTTAACGTTACAGAGTAGATGATCATAATGATTTTTCAACATAAGAGTAAGTTAAGATACCAATTTTCTAGGGCTCTTTGCAGCTGTTAGGCCGCTCAAGCACCCTTTGATATTTCAACTTCCCCTGGTCATTGGGCTACATATGGAAACCTACACTCGTGTCTCCCTGGGAGACTATTTCTCTCATGTGATGTGGCAGCAAACATCGATCTGCGGCGCCCAGGAATAGACACTGACCTCACAGGTACCATTTTACACTATGGTGGAGTGGAGCTGTGGGTCTTGCTCAGAACAATTAACCAGTGGTACAGAGGGGGATCGAACCCGGTACCTCTCGATCCCGAAACGCGCACCCTACCTCTAGGCCACCGCTCCCGACACGTGTTTCAATATGTACATATCCAACCTATCACGTATATAGAATACTTTATTCCTTCATATCTTGGCTGCACTATACACTATAGGAAACAAAACATTTGACATTTACTACACAACATATGTTTACTCTTTACGTTTGATGTACCATGTTCCATACACATTCACTCGTACACAATGTACCAATTTGTTCATTAGGACAGGTTTTGAGTATTGTCCACCAGAAACCTTTCTCCTTTCCCTCACATGATACTCGTAGTTTGTTTGTGTTAATTGTATTACTTGTCCGTTAAATGACTACTCATTTAGGGTTCAATATACTATTTATAATGTTTGTTTTTCATACATTATTTGATAGTGTCAATGTCAATCCTAATTGTAAGGAAACATCTAAAGAAATGTCATTCCATTAATCTTCGTCAATTCATTGGGAATAATTTATACAGTACGTAAATGGTTGAATTTAAACCCTAACATGAGGCAAACTACGTAATATAGACAATTAACTGGCTCAATAAACTCGCATAAATATGTGTTGAACTCATTTCACTGTCATATTTTAACGAATATTTTCAAATCATAATGGTGACACATCAAAACACCATCTAGAAATAAAAACGTATGATCTAGTCATGTTCCAAAACTTGAACCACTAACAAACATAAACAAGAAAAAAAACTCTGGACCAACGGTACGTTCAAAGGATAATTAATTAAGTTGCCAATTCAGAATTATTTAACACATTCGTATTCATTATTAGGTCTTACGTATTTCAGCCATATCTATTAAGTCACAAGTGTATTCAAGACTTGACGTATTTTAGATTTTCTTATGAAGGTAATATACTATACTATACCCCTAAGTCTATTACTATTATTTATGTTGAATAAGATGTGTGATTACGTTCAATGTATAATCATTATACTTACTAAGCCTGAAGCAGTCACCTTAGGCTCTTTCCATTAATTATTATTCGACAACAAAAGCGAGATTTTCACATAATTTCAAACGGCATTATTCTCTAATAGGTTCTTAAGTATGCGTATAAGGTGTGGGGTCTCTCTATAGAGTGCATAAACGTTTTCCCTGGAAGCACCGTTAGTTCCTGTTGCCCTCATGCTAAGTTTTTGTCACCATCTCAGTAGCTTGGATCATACAATAATTTGCAAGATTCCTATCATAGAAACATTTCTCAACAATCGCACGTGCGGAGACTTCTATTTTAACCACAGAAATTTACCCGAAAACAAATCGAGTAAACAGTATAATAAAACATAAAACTATACTGGTTTAACCCGACAAGCTTATAATATAAGGTGTGTCTATAGTTTATATACCAGCAATGTGTGTCCAAGAATATCTAACACACTATGTTAAATGTTGTCACATACACTTTACAAGCACTCATGGGGACATGGTGTCAACGTTATATAATTTATGTTGAATCAAGGAAATCAAATCAGCTGCTTTTTGGGTAACAAGTACATACTCTGACAATGCAGTCATTTCAATTCACCTAATGACATTTATTTCCCGTCTGTCCTATTGTTAAAATAATCAAATCAGTCTGATATACTAATAGCACTTATTAACTGTTGCAAAGAGTAATTCGATTATTCAAATTCAGTGTCTGTACTGCGAAATAGGTAGTACAATAATCTGTAGCGGTCTTTGGGTCTTTTCAAAAGATTGCTTAGGCTGAAGAAACATTGCACAATCTTCAACCGCGTCTGTAATATTTCTTGCGAACCCACAATAAGTTTATATTGACATACAATAACAACTGTATAGGACACATTTACTGCTATTTGATTTCTCCAAATTACACTATAGTGTCATGTTATGAAGCCAAACCATTGTCTTATAACTAAAAATTAAAGAAAAAATAATAAACAATATTTTGGAACTAGTAACCTGCAATCTGGTACCCACGATCTATAGGAAATGAGTCAATTTGCCATAAAATTACTGAGCTTGAGTACTCTTCAAGAGGAGATTCCTTATCATACCCGGACATCCTTAAATTGTGCTGCTATTGATTATAAATCTTCTTGTTGTTTGTTTCTGTTTCTGCATCTGCTATTTATTACCATAACTGTTCTTCAACCGACCAATTACATCAAAGCCATATCGCCGAATGGTACTTGCAGACAAATCATGCATGGTGCTTTATCGTAATGTAATGTCGATTATTTTGCCTTTTGTTTTGGTTTTGCATGCACAATAATCGTGCCTGATCGGATACAGGTGATCTCTGAGTATCCTTATGTGTCAAAACAAATGCATATATTGAGCCATTGTATTTTATTAAGGATTGGCTTCCTGTGTGATCCAGGAAACGGCACACAGTGGTGCAAGTGGTTACACAAAGTCGATGCTAAGTGATTAATTAGATAATAATATATAGAAACTATTGTACCATGAACTTAAATGATATTCTGCATACCGACGTTGAGTTGCTTATATCTACGTTAAAATAAAACATTTCATATTAAGACTTCAGATGCAAAACAACTTAACACACATTGCATATAACAATCAGAGAATACGCAGGATTGCGTTCGTCATTTGGATTATAGAAATACTTCAGACCGTTGAACATTCCTGAAACCTTTCCAATAATATCAGTAGAAGCCTATACTGCAGTCGCGTTATTTATCATGTTTTGTATTTACGTGGGACCCATGTTGACATGTGAAAGACTTGCGCAACGGAATGAAAAGAACGCAAAATATTGGGCTTTTTCAATTAACAGTTTGAAACTTGATTTACTAGATTGATATGGAGTACATGTAGGTTGACGTAAAATTAATTGAGGTGGAACGTACACTGTTCACAGTACGACATCACAGCGGGTACATCATTTATTTCCCCCGAAGTGTATGAGAATATTTTAATTACATATTATTCTTTTGTGATTGAACAGTTTAGATATTGTGATACAACTGTAGAAGTAAAAATACACTATCAATTTAAAAAGTAAGTCAGTTCTGGCGTATATGTACGAGGGCAATTCAAAATAATCGTAGATAATCGCTTTCGTTTAGCAGTATCAATTTCCTTTTACGTCGCATGAATCTAACGATAATGTTTATGTCTTTTACAATTTTGTCACTAAACCCGGTTTTCCTGGAGAACGGCCAATACAGTATCAAAGTCTAACATTAGTTTCAATCTATCAGGTTAGCATCAATTCAAAAGTTCTCTCCCATACGCTAGTATCTTCATACACGATCAAAACTAAAGTGTCTAGAATGACTTATATGCGTATTAAGAATTTGCATCAAAATCTTCATGTTATACGTTAGGATAGAGTTACAAAACAGGTGGCAAAACAGTTTTATTTTTATGTAGAATTAGAGTCAAATCACATTCAGTCTGACAGTAGATGATTATTCTGAAGTAAGCTTGACATAAGAAACATCGAACAGGAAAATGATGTTTTCTGCTTTACGACACATAATTTAAATGTAAAAAGTATTTGCGCAGAAAGTTTCTGTTTTAAATATGCCCATTAGCAACGACTAAATAAATACAAGAACCAAACATCGTTCAGATAAGGATAATAAATCTTCACGTAGAAAAAACAGCCGGAAACTTGTCATGTGTTAGTTTCATGACGAGATATTATTTCCAGCTAGATTCGTGTGTAATTAAACTATAATGGAGTATTGGCTGATAATCAACTGAGGTGTATGACACGCAATGGTCGTATCTGAACTTTACAATCACTCGATAATCTTCACATGTTCTCTTTTTCCTGTGACATTTATGTTAGTTCCATCCAGTCCAAGCACAGCTGATTTCAAATTGACTTATTTGAGCAATTCATATTTGTTTCATTGACAAGGAGCAAATGCATTTGTTCGATGTTTCTTACGAGCACATATCTTAGTTGTTATACGAAAAAGTGAATGTTATATTTAAATCTAGACATTCGTTTTCATGATAAGTTAAAAAGTGTATGATCCCAACAAAGCACTGCTACATTAGATTGCATGAACACTAACCCGTCATTAATTGTGTGTATCCAAAGAACACTGCAATGTCATATTACAAGTGTTCATGACTATAACAGTGTATATGCAGTGAATGACTAGTCTGAGTATATATGTATGATGCATCTAGTTAGAATAAAATATGTGTTTCAAGAACAGGGAAATGAAAGTTCATTTTACGTAAAACGATAACTGTTAGAATTTGGCCCATGTACTAAATGGAACATACCCGAATGTATAATATTTACCACAATATAGCGTTTTGGTACAATATAGCGCAACAAAACACACAACACTTACCATTCAATACATATTTACTCTTTACGTTTAGATGTTTGATATTTGTTCCATCGTACCGTTTTCTTGTTATAACATGAATATCACTATTGGCCACTGGAAATATTTCTCGTTTTTACACATGATAGATGGTTTGTGTTGACGGCATTACTTGTCGGTTAAATGACTTTCAATGAGTATTATGTATTTCACTGCCACATGTTTTTCATTAGTGTCAATTTTAATCGTAATGGGAAGGAAACGGCTTCAAATGTCCTGCGATTAGTTTTTGTAAAGTCATTGAAAATAATTTACATGTATATACATTTGTATTACGGATATGAAATCAATTAAACTCCAACCAGAGACAAACTACGTAGCACAGATATTTTGTTGGCGTCATGGGGACTACGAAGATTAACTAACATGGAAACTTACATAAAATAACAGCAGTACGAACAATCGCAGAACAGCGATCCTGTCGTAGCTGCTATCAGAAATAATCATGTTTGGTTTACAGGAATTTATAAATGCGAAACATACTTGTGTCTGAAACGTTGTTTTACATGGAATTGTACCAATATTTTATTTTCTGTACTTCCATAAATAAATCTTATGTTATATCAGACGAAGTATTTCACCCGGGAGCCTTTATTACTCGTTCATCCGTTTGACTTAAAATAACATTTATCTAAGGTCCTAATCTCCAGACAACAATATATTAAGCTACATAGCAATTAACATGTCAAACCTAACGCATTGGTTTATCGATTCGAATAGATTTCTTTTGTTTCGTTGACACCTTGTGTGAACCATCTATTACACAAGGCATCTCCTGACTGGTATTTATCATCATGTGTTGTCTAACTACACTCACCTTAGACGTGATGACCCGCAAATAAAATGTATAAGATGTCCTTCTAATCAACTACGAACGAAGTGTTACGCTGTACACGAAATGTCTATGCTTGCCGACGTTGTCACTTGCATGCTGATTAGTAGGTAATAAAAATCAGGAAAATGGGTGTTGACAGGCAAATGTATGAAAGCGTATGTAAACACCTAAAAAATACCATTTTTCTATCGCCGGTGGCCTTATATTTACTTTTAAGATCTTTCAGGAAAATGCATGTTATTATTTTGATATCGTCAGCTGTAGAATTAGTATGTTTGATAGCATGATACACACTTCATGAATATTCATATCAATATCCATATCATATATTATATCCATCGATATTCCTATAACACCATCGAACATAAAAAATCTCGAATTATATCATGATACAACACCAGGAATATCAACAAACACAGAAATTAGGAGACAACATTGCGCCAATGGTACATTTAAAGGATAATTAATTTTCTTGCGGATTCCAATATTTCTTCACATTGTAATAAAGACGGTCACCATTAATTAGACCAAGTCTGTTGGTTTCTTTGGATGATGCGAAATTGACGTCTAGAGTCATAAGAATTTACATTACAATCAAATACAGTTAAACTAAATGATCTTATCTTTTCAAAAATATTCGACCAGAGCAACATTGAATTTGCATTTGTAGTGAAAGTAACGTTCAGAATAGAGAATCAATATGTTCCTATTTACGTATGCAAATGAAGTTATTGCTCGGCAAGCAGTAGTTAGACACATCATCATTTCGTCAGTTCGAAGAGACAAGTATATTTCTTTATCAGGCTTACTTAATTATGGCTTCTTATCTAAGCCATTCAAGCATCTTCCTGTATTTCTCTCATTACTGGACCTTTTCATATACTCGTATGTTATTCCCACAATGATCGTGTCAATGGTTATTAGTTAAACACATCTGATGTCGTCGGTAAAAATCTAAATCAGTCGCGGAAGAGCATTGGTTATTTCACAAGAAGCGTTCTTGGTATGATGACTATTTGGCCAGTGGTACAATGTATGCTTATACTTTGTTCTTTACTTACGATACTCACATGTTTACAAAACCCACATTACTAGCTATTCTATGTCAACCATGGTCGAGTCGTTATTTTACCGGACGTGTAACACTGCAATCAAGGTTCTAATCCGAAATTTAAAACCGTGGTCCACTGCTTTTTTGTAGAAGGAAAAGTTGTAAGTACTGTAACATATGACCTGGTTGGAATTTTGTCAGTGTAAAATTGATTTTCCATGCATCATGTCTCTAAGAATGTTTACAATTAAGTATGAATAAGAAAATTAACCACCAAACACGTATAAATTAAGATGTATCGTTAATTTATTTACTTGACGAAGCTTCTATTTGTTTTCCTTTTTACGATTTGTTTTCAATTAAGTATGCAATACAAATAAAGAAATCAGTAAATTACATTTTAACCTCGTTATTTTTATTATACGTCAGTAAAAGTAGATATTGAATGAATCCTTGAATAAATTGAGGAAAAACATGGAAAGGTGTTATTCAGTATCATTGTGGCTGTATATCTTCATTAGACTTAAATTGAATAAAATTGAGATTAAATCACCTGATCCACTCTGCATACGACCGTGGTCTGCCTAAGTTTCACATCACAGCAGACGCTCTGCCGCGATTTATAACCGCTAACATCGCTTAGAACATCTGGAAGTTCACAATTCTCGCCAAGCAATCGTATATTAAATATACTCGTGATGCAATTCAATTGTTCAAACGCCTAGTAATGTGTCTGGGCTCTTAAAATTCAGTTCAAATTCAATTTACGTACATTCTTTAGGCACCCAAAGGCTCTTTCGCATTGAAATTATTAACATTATGTCACCATCCAAATTGCATCACTAGTAGGTTGTTGATATCGACAACTCTGCTTGAATATGGAACTGAATTGTCGAGTTTCCATGTTAGTTGTTTGAATGTGAGTATTGCTTATTTCGACTGCTTTTTTGACATTGTATTATTTCGACTTCGATTATTTTGCACATTGTATATTCGACATATTTAATGAAGCTTAGACAGAAAAAGTTTTGCAAATATTGACATATCAATTGAACTGCTGCTAAATGTCCAAAGATGTAATTGATACAATTGGGGTCCATTGCCATAATATCGTGCCTTTCAAGGGACACATGTTACTGATGAACCCTATTTACAGAACCAATGGGGCAAGAAATGCGTACATTTTTTTCTAGTTATATTTTTAGTATCATATTGTGTAAGAGTATTAAAGCTAAAACATATCACATTCTTTTTATCATAGAGGCTTGGGTGCACCACTAGCATTTTGTTGATCATGATTTTATACGCAGTCAAAGTCATTGTTTTAACAATTGTTGCTCGTTTTAGAAAGTTACAGATGGAATGATATGATTCTGAAAGGAAGACCAGTCCATCCCATCCAATTTAATTTCGGAAAACGTTCACAATGGAAATGTGTCGACCCTGATCAAACATTGAGTAGCATATATCGATAACACAAGGCTTAGAACTCTTATTTGTTAGATTTGAACGGCATACTCTCGACTTTTGATCAATCAAAATTAATGAAAATTGAATGGGAACTAGATTGAACAGTTTGTCGAACGGCAATGATATAGGCAAGATAAAGTGTCTTTCCTGGAAATTGTAATCAGCTATAAAATGAAGTCCCAATTATTGTCTACAGACGCGAAATGAATGTCTGAAATATAAGTGGTGTTGTGTGTGAAAACTAAGTCGTCTGGTAATGTGTAAACTTGCTACAAATGTAACGAACTTACCGACGCCTTAAGTTTGATGAAGTATATGCTTATAACATACTTTTCTTGTCATTACATGCTTTGGTAAATTGATAAACAATCGGCAAAAGCGTAAAATGTCAAAGCCAACGACGTAAACTTATCCTAGCGTAAATCGCAATATGCATGACATTATAATGGTGAATAGTCACTCGAGGATCCAAACTATTTATGTGACATTTTACTCAATTGAAGCACATGATACTATGAACAGACTTCGAACAGGTGTACATAAAAGCGTGTGCAACATGACGAAGGTTGGAGGTTATTTCGAAGAGACAAACGGCTTTATCGTCAACGTTTGTTTAGCAATAGTTGTATGCATACAATTACAATTGGTCCTAGGAGCAGACGTTTTCCTAAAACTACCAATGTTACTTCGAACCACTGTCGTTAGTGTATTATGACACGGGTTATTATGAATAAACCTATAGTTATACGATCCTGGATAATTCAAACAGTATACATGACAATCAACCACCCTGTCCTACTAGGTATACAGCGGGGAATAAGGTTTTATTGGTACCCTTTATTGCAAATAAAATGATACTTCTCTTAGCGATTTCATTAATTGGGATCTGAAATGATCTTTTTTGCTAATTATCCATCAACACATGCATTGTTTTCCAAACACAATGAGATCCAATGAAAGTATAGTTGATAAATATTGTTTTGATGGTTTATAAAACTAATAATACGAATGCATTGATATTCAAACATTCAGATAACTGAGCTTTATGTGGGTGGTTTGGTTTCAAGAGATTCGATGTGTCGACTGACTAGACTACGTATACTATTGTTGAGGGAATAAGAGCGTTCAGATTTTACAAGTCGCGAGTTCACATGGCGCACTAAGTCTGAAGCGAACATGAGCAATGTCGTTTCAATGCCTTAACCATGCGCTAGAGTATTGGTTTGTCGTGATAATAGAGATACATTTAAGTTTTTGAACAAGTTTTCTCCTTCTCATCGGTAGAACAAATGTTGCTCTACATAAGTCTAAACGAGATTGTGTTTCGTAAAAACATATTGTGAAGCGAACACGCGAAATACCAGCTAAACAAATACTCTTCAGTATGGATTTTTCTATTCAGATTGTCGTGTTTTCCGACATATTAGGGTTTTTTCTGTTGAAGGTCGTATGGCGATGTAATTCACGGTAGTACTGGCCTACATTTTTGATAACATCTTACTTGTTAAATTAGCTAGTCTTAATCTCTGACATATTTTAAACTTATCCTCGCCTGGTGTTCATTAATTATGATAGAATAGTCATGTTCGTTCATTTTAAAGTTTTTTCTTCCTGTTTATTAATAAATAACATGCCAATTCTTTGTAAAATGCCAGTATGTAATATTCTAGTAATATGTCTGACAAATACATACTAATAAACTTCCAAATACACAATGTGTCAAAGGTTTGCGAATGGATGAAATATTTCAAAATTGTTGGTGTCCAACGAGCGGTAAGTGTTTCATTCGTCTCTGCCGCTGTTAATAAGCCATATGTCGCCAAGTGAATTCTTTAATCCGGGTTGTGTTTTTTCAGCAATTTGATTTGAACGAGCATATTTATCTACTTTTGCTAAAAATGCCATGCAAAAA
Organism: Spisula subtruncata; assembly: GCA_963678985.1. Lineage (NCBI taxonomy): Eukaryota > Metazoa > Mollusca > Bivalvia > Venerida > Mactridae > Spisula > Spisula subtruncata. The sequence continues at coordinate 44,601,014 of OY787666.1, forward strand.
ATGTAAGCCTACATAATTGTCCAAACAAGTTGGATACAAATGCTTCTCTCGCCGTCTTCTGCTATTTTGATGATTATTTTACGGATTGGGATTAAGTAACATGTAGTGTTAATATAAATGTAGTATATTTGTTAAATTCGATGATTGGTATAGATTTATAATCATGATTAAATATCACTGAAAAGATATGCAGTTAAAACGACACGGTACAATGTAGCGTTTGCAGCACATTTAATGTTCATGATAAATAAGAATCGTAATTCCATAAGTTGCGTCCAACATATTTCTGTAGCGCGTTTATCATATGATAATGTGTTTTGGGATTGTCAATTCTTCCAACCGACAACAGTTTTCCCTTTGAGACAATTATTCTTGATGTTTGAAGTAGTTAACTGACATTTGTTTGGTTTATTTAAAAACGTCTGGGAATTTTCCAACAGTATATATATGTAATGTGTCTTGTCAATGTATCAAATTAATAATTTATGGCATTTAACTTTTAAAATAATTGAGCGATATTTCAAACTTGACATCTATAATATCCCTGAATATGTCTAGTGGTTTTGTTATATTGACTTGGTACGTAACTTTATAGATTTAAGGAACGAAATCGTGGTGCATAATACGACAGAACATGTTTAATGAGTATTTGGGTGTACCGGTGGTTGACACACTGTTGGTCAATGGCTGTCTCCCTGTGTCGAATCATTGTTACAGAACTTTACATAGGTGTAAACCTGAATTTTCAAATTCAGTTTGATCAACATAACAGGTTCCGATGCTCATTAAAATAGGCTCATAGGACTTCTTATGATGCAGACCTACAATATGCATTAGTGTAATAATTCGAAGTAATTGTCATATACGAGCGCAAGCTTTATATATTTAATGAATCTACTATTGTAAGCAAACTGTTTATATTGCCGTTTAGATTATGCAATGGAATAATGATGAAGAAACCGCATATAACTATTACTATAAAGACTATTTGTGTCCACTTGGCATTCCCAAAAATAGGTGTTCCGTAAGTTTGCCAAAAATGTTAACATGATTATAGGAATTGCGCCTTCATTCAGGGCTTTTCGTCATTCCGACACAATGAACACTATTTAAGAAACATTCATATTTGTTCTTATCCCCATTGGGATAGGAATTTATGTGTACTTTATTCAAGTATAATTTGGCAGCCAATGATAAACTGTTATAAGAAACTAATATGTCGCAACGTGAGGTAACGTTGCTCTTAAGCCACCTCGAGATAGATACTTTGTCGTACACAATTTGTATAAAAAAGCTAAATCGCAATAATCATGTTAATTATATTGTCTTCTTGGTCAGAGGCAATACAAAAGGTCACCATTAATTTGACCAAGTCTGTTGGTCTCTTTGGGTGATACGAAATTGACGTCTAGAGACATACGAATTTACATTACCATCAAATACATATAATGGAAGTGATCATATCTTTTCAAAAATATTCGACCAGGGCAAAATTGAATGTGCATTTGTAGTGAAAATAACGTTCCGAATAGAGAATCAATACGTTCCTATTTACGTATGCAAATGAACGTATCGTTCGGCCAACAGAAAGAAGACACATCGTCATTTCGTCAGTTTTTAACGACAATTCCATTTCATTATCAGGATTACTTTGTTATGGCTTCTTATCTAAGCCCTCCAAGCATCTTCCTGTATTTCTCTCATTACCGGACCTTTTCATATACTCGTATGTTATTTCTACATTGATCGTGTCAATGGTTATTAGATAAACATATCTGATGTCGTCGGTAAAAGTCTCAGTGGGTCGCAAAAGAGCATTGCCTCTTTCACAATAAGCGTCCATGGTTTGATGACTATTGGGCCAGTGATAACGTGAATGATAACATATCAGCATTGTTCTATATATACGATACTCACATGTTTACAGAGCCAACACCACTAGCGATATGATGTCAACCATTGTCGAGTCGTTATTGTACCGGTCTGTAACACTGCAATCAAGGTTCGAATACGACATATGAAACTGTGGTACACTGCTCCTTGTAGAAGGAAAACTTGTTAGTACCGTAACATACGAACTGGTTTGAATTTTGTCAGAAAATTTCTATATTATATAACGGAATTGAAATGGCATTAAATTGAAGCAAAAACAAATCGTAATATTGTAACTAAACCGAACTCTTTTTACATGATGATAACAATAACGGTTTTCCGTTAAATGCTATGTATTGGATTAGATGTCATTCTTTACAATGCTGACATTTTACTTTAATTTTATTGGCATAAAAATTACAAACAACACTTGCCTATTAAAATGTTACGTAGTTTAGCTTGATAGATGTTTGTTGCGTTTGGTCCGTACTTGAGTGCAGCTTTCCGATACTAGTAATCTGTGAATTACATCACTTGTCAATGCGATTTAGCCTGTCGACTAAACTTGCTATTATGGTGTAACATAAGGAGAGAAACAACATATTTGTGTCTGATACAGTAAGTATATGCTAGGAATACCATAAATCACTCAATTTGGAATGGCATTAGAGGCGGGTCGTCAGTTCAATACTTTTCTACAATTTTATGATTTAGATATCACTGATTGGTGATTGCCAACGATTCGATATAGGTCATAATATATAAAACAGAACAGCACATATATTTTTCAATATGTTGATAAAGTACATTATATAGCAACAACTCCATCGTGTATGCTCTGTAATAAAGCTTTGAAATTATTGCACAAATGTAGTTTTATTGATGGACGAATTCGTGAGTCGCAGTGTTGTACTGTAGAGTTTCCATCCTCTTTTTTAACGTAAATTCGATTTCCCATGCATCATGTCTCTAAGAATGTTTAAAATGCAAGTAATTACATCCGTTAAAAACATTTTAACCGCGACATTGTTATTATACGTCAGTAAAAGTAGATATTGAATTATTCCTTGAATAAATTCTAGAAACATAGAAAGGTGTAATTCAGTATCATTGCGGCTGTATATATTTATTAGACTTAAATTGAATAAAATTGAGATTAAATCACCTGATCCACTCTGCACTCGACCGTGATCTGCCTAAGTTTCACATCACAGCAGACACTCTGCCGCGATTTATAACCGCTAGCATCGCTTAGAACATCTGGAAGTTCACTATTCTTGCCTAGCAATCCTATATCAAATGTACAGGGTGTCAAAAAAGAAAGTATACAGTTTCGGGATATTGTTATCAACTCTTAATGTTCTGCTATCGCAAAGAAATTTTGCACTTGGTTAGACAAAAGATGTAAGTTTTTTCTATTACCAGTTTGAAAATTGTAACGCGAATATTTTTTTAAAAAATGTCAATTTTCAAAAATACCTTATTTTGACCGTGGCGTCATTTTGACGTACTTTACGACGTTTTCACAATTTCTGTCTGTCTCATGTTTCCCGTTTTGCACCCATTCTCTAAAAGTGTTGATTACATTTACACAGAATTCCACTTACTGGTCTTCTTAAATTGCATTTTGATGTTGATCAGAAGAAAAGTTGTGAATATTAGCATTTGATTGTACAAAAGCGATCTCGGATAGCCCAAAAGAAAAATTCCACATGAATTAAGACCCGGGCTGTGGGCGGGCCATCCCACTCTGCAGTGGAATTTGCTAGAAATTATTTTTTGTCAACAAATGTTTCTTGTAATTCACCTTACACCATGCATTGCCATGTGTGACTCTGGCTCCACTTGCATGAAACATACAACATTCAAAAATAAGGATTCGCTGCGGAGTTCAGAAAGAACTTGCTTAACAAAGGCAAGTAACACAATGGGTTTACTTCTTTCTATTTTGTTGTCGAAATCGCAAGTGAATAGCCTATTACAAGCCAACAAACATGCCCATGCTCGTAAGACACATCATATATAACATCAGTTAAGACATTTGTGAAATGCAATGCAAATTTTCCAAGAATGCGTGCAATACGGGAAACACCAGAAATACAGAACTTGTGAAAACGTCGTAAATAACGTCAAAATGACGCCACGAACAGAATACGGTAATTTTCGAAAATTTACATTTTTAAAAAAGATATCCAAGTTACAAGTTTTAAAATGATATCAGATAAAAATTTCATCTTTTTACTAACCATGTGCTAAATTTCTTTGCGATAGTAAAACGTTAAGATTGTATTAAAATGCACTGAAACTGTATACTTTCTTTTTGGACACCCTGTACTCGTCATGCAATGCCATTGCTCAACACCTAGTAATGTGTCTGGACGCTTAACATTTAGTTGACACTTATTGCTGTGAATGCTTAGAAAATGTACACAGTTCAGTGTTTGCTTGTCTTTTAGAGTGTAACATCAATCGTTTTGATATTGAGATAGCAGATCTAATTAGTGGCAGAAAGTTAATGCATACAAATCAGGTTAAAAGAGCAATTATTGAATAATGAATATCTGTTTGTGTAAAGTGCTATATCACATTACTTTCTTTGTATCCAGGTTAATTTAGCCAGTACGTATAAAGTTATACGAACCACGTGCAGTATAAACTATTGGATTCTTCCAATAAGTCAATGCGTATTTTGCGTTTTTAGCGTCATATGATATAAATAATCTATCACTAGTTGTCAATTGATAAATTTATATTAAACGTGTTCAGGAAATATTATTAAGCTCGCGAAAGGCTCGCTTATTTTTTTTTAAAAACTCGTTTAATATAAATCAATTGACAACTCGTGATAGATCCTCTATATACTCTAGAATACTATATAAGATACTTTTATACACATTTGTCCAGTGTATAAAGAATGCCTTGTTTGAATAGCAATATCGTGGAAATGCAATCATTTTAAATGTTGAACATAACAAGTTAATCCATTAATTCCGCAAAAATACGTTTCATTATAGTACTAGTTTGTTAGAAATCAAACTATCGTTTTCGATACAGACAATGCAAATGTTCGACCACGAAAACTATAGAAATAAATGATAAAACTAAAAAACGTTTCTCCGTCAATTTAGTCTTCATGTGTGAATATTTGCCATTTATATATCTGATCTAGTGCTATGGACATGCTCGGTAATATGATCAGCGACGATTGTAATCAGTCTTAAACAGAAGTCTTAAATATTGTTTGCAGACGTGACACGAATCTCATACGTGTAGCCTGACGCATGAGTGGTGTCGTGTGAGAACTAAGTCGTCTGGTATTGTCAGGCGACCTTAAACTTGAGTAAACTTATTACAAATGTCAACGAGCTAACCAACATCTTAGGTTTGTTAACGTCAATTGGATTAAAACGTACTTTCCTTGTCATTTTGTGCTTTGGTAAAATGATATATAATGGACAAAGCGTATGATGGTTAGGTAAAAAACCTAGATAAGATATAGAAAGGAATTGGTGTGGTTTCTTGGGTACCACTTATTGCTAAAAATGATAGTTCTCTTCAATTTCATTAATTGGGTTCTGAAATCATCTTTTTGTTAATTATCCATCAGAACATGCATTGTGTTCTTAACACAACGCGGTCGAATGAAACTATATTTCATAAATATTGTTTTGATGTTCTACAGTGTGGCCATACCACGTGACCATGACATCACAAACGGCTATAAACCCAAGTAATTTTTTGATAATAAACCGTCGACTCGGAAAGGAAAACAGGCGTAAGTATTTTATTTCTTCATCGATTTCTATGACATATAGCCCATGCTAAGCGGAGAGTGATAAGCTTTCAACAAAATATAGTGACCCTATCCGTAGCTGGGCCGTTTTTGCAAACATTCGGCGAAACCTTTGCTTCAGCTTGTTTGAAAGCGGACTACTTTGCCAAGCCGTTCTGCTTTTTCTTGTATTATCTGCTTTATCGTGCCTGAAGACTGATGTTTAAACCAATCGGTAACATCGGGTGCTATTTCGAATCAAATAAGATACATATTGTCACAATACATGAAGGAAATCTTACATTTCCCTTTGATTTCTATTTGTGGCTACAATTGCAAGACTAAATTACCGGCTACAGTTGCAAGCTGTTTTCAGAATTCGCTACAATGCAAATCAAATACCACCCAGTAGTAATGTTATTTATTTTGTTGTGTTTCATTTGTTACTGTTACAGAACAAAACAAGCTGGTACACTACACTAAGTAGCAATAGTTTACAGAATATACATGTAGGTTGGTTGTGCTGATTTTCTCGGTTATATATAACATGTTATAATTATTCAAACAAGCGTAATAACAGTTGCCCTTTTTGGCAAATGAATAACGCGAAAATGGAAATCGCTCTAATACTACGGTCACAATGCCCGTACGATGTCCGTACGGATTTACCAACTCGTACTAGTAGGCTACGAGTCCAAAATATTTCAAATCCTAACGGTATTGGTAGGCTCTTAGCTTCTGGCCACAGCTCGTACGGACCTCGTACGAATAAAAGAGAATGCCTCGTACGACGTCCGTACGGACATCGTAATCTTCGTACGGAGATCGTACGGGACTCGTACGGAGATCGAACAGGGTTCACACGGTACTCGTAGGTCAAACGAAGCTCGTAAGTCACTCGTACGATGTCCGTATGGTGTTCGTACGGTGTCGGTAATATGCTTGCACGATGATCGTACGTGGTCCGTGCGACAATAATAAAATTCTTCGGCATTCTTCAACTTTTCCATGTCACATTAATCGTACGAGCTCCGTGCGAGTCGAAATTTATCAATGCCGTACGGAGTCCGTACGGGGTCCGTGAGGACATCTTAAACTCGTACGAGCATCGTACGGATTTTTGTAACTCGTAGAGGACCCGGGAGCTCGGTGAAAAGTTTTCAACGAGCTCCCGAGTTGTCTACGAGCTCGTAGGTATATTTGAAGTAGGGAATTCACAAGGAAGCTGGCATCACCTGTTTTTAGTTATTATTATATGTAGGACGATTAAAGAATATTTAAACCATATCGACTTAGTACTATAAACACTTACGCACACTTTTAGCGCAACACTTTTATAATTCTAATTTCTCAGACACTGCTGAAGATATCAAGTTGCGCTTATAAACCATGTTGTTTTAAGTCATTAGCAATACAGGAATGTTGAAATCATTCATCCGTGACGCTTTGTCAGTTCTGAGCGTTGCGCGGTGATGATTTCTTCGTGCTGCACGTGCAAATGGTAGTCAGTGGCAAAAATCGATATTTTAGTCATTGAGTTCCTCTCTGGCGACAGTCCGACTGAAAAAAAAGATTTTTATAAAAAATAGCCCTTATGACTATTGAAGAGCATGGTCGCGCAGTAGGAAACTTACAGAGTGGCCAATCCAATAGACAGGTATGCTCTGTAATTTAATACATATTTTTATAAAGGTTGAAAAAACGTTGAAATATCATCGTTTGTCAATATTTCGAATATTATAATAATAAAACTGAAATATGATCAATATTTTCAAGTTTCATATCGTCAAAATTTTCGGCCGCCATGTGTCTACAATTTAAAGACTTCAGAAGTTGCAACTCCCCGACCGACTTAATGACCAGCCAAGGAAGTCTCACGGTAAGGTAACAACACAATGGCAGTATGTACAAATTGTTGCTGACCGTCTTTACGACCCTTTTAAAACAGCAACGTCGACTGCAAGAACTACACATGGACAGCATGGTGGGCCAGTCGGTCGCATTGTGCCGTTTTGTGACTTTTGATTTTACAGTGATACTAAATATTTGAACTTATTTTCACCTTACTGTTTGTCCTGTCATCACTGAAAAATAATAAAGTAAAATCGATTAGTTTTTCCGTCAGAAGTGTTATATTTAAAAGTGATTTCTTTTTTGAAAATATGTTTTTGTTCCCTTGTATTATTAAGTGAATGTGTGAATGATCTTTAATTCGTAACAATTGTACGATAGTCAGTGCGACAATAAACGCTATCAATACCAGTCATAATTTTGCTATAGGCTTATGATCCATTGGTCGACTGAACCCAAAGGATACTTATTGGACAAGTGAAAGCTATTTTTATTCAATAAATATCTTGTAGCAATAAAGTAAATGTACGTACGAAAAATTGACAATGTAGTTTTTTTAATTATAAATTAAGTTTTCACACATGATCGGTAACATTGCTTTGCATTGTAGCGAATTCTGAAAACAGCTTGCAACTGTAGCCGGTAATTTAGTCTTGCAATTGTAGCCACAAATAGAAATCAAAGGGAAATGTAAGATTTCCGCCTTGCATTGTGACAATATGTATCTTATTTGATGCGAAATAGCACCCGATGTTACCGATTGGTTTAAACTTCAGTCTTCAGGCACAATGAAGCAGATAATACAAGAAAAAACAGAACGGCTTGGCAAAGTAGTCCGCTTTCAAATAAGCTGAAGCAAAGGTTTCACCGAATGTTTGCAAAAACGGCCCTGCTACGGATAGAGTCACTATATTTTGTTGAAAGCTTATCACTCTCCGCTTAGCATGGGCTATATGTCATAGAAATCGATGAAGAAATAAAATACTTACGCCTGTTTTCCTTTCCGAGTCGACGGTTTATTATCAAAAAATTACTTGGGTTTATAGCCGTTTGTGATGTCATGGTCACGTGGTATGGCCACACTGTTCTATAAAATTACAATAAAATTATCAATTAAATATGTCCTGTACCCGTGCTGCAAGTGAAACGTATTCAATGCACATGTTCCAGCTTTGAAATAGAATAATTCTAACGTTATTTCTGTAACTACATATTTAATTATAAAAATGCATTGCTAGTCCCACTTACAGATAACTGTGTTTTCAATCAATTCGAAGTGGTCTCGACTAAATATAGGATTTGTGTATTGGGTTAATAATCAAGCATATCCTTAAATTATAAATGTGGCTTATAAGCAAAATAAAAATAATTCAAATGAATTAATGCTTTGTCACAAACACACACGCGAGACGGACACATAAATTACATGTGCCATCTGTTTTCCCAGAAAAGGATATTTCAATATTTCAATCTACCCCTGGCAATGACTGACTTGCCGCATGATTTCTGAAATTAGCACTAAATTATAAACAATAAAGTAGGAACATAAGTCTTGTTACTAAGCAAACACATTCTTACATTCTCAAAGTTCAGAACAACTGTGTCTATATCGATGTGTCTTCGTGTCATGCAAGCGGATCGTGACAAGCTTTATTAAAAAACGAACGAAACATTTTATTTCTCAAGATCTTTGAGTATGATAGAATAGATTTATGGAACGTTACTGAAAATAAGATTGTATGTGACAGGGACAACAAAACGCAATTTAGTGATTTGTAGAATAAAGTTTGTTACAACAAAATTTGGATTAATTAATTGTTCTATTACCATCTTATGGATGGGATCTGTCCATTCGCCCATTTATACCAAAGTCGAGAATGTTTATATTTGAGCAGTACACACCAGGGGACTGTTTTATCAACATACTTGCGGACATCGTAAACTAAAGTTCAAATGTAAATTCTTTAAACTTCTTTGATGACTGCAAATTTGGGACAGACATTGTTTGAAGGAGTTCATTAACTAAATCTTGATATTAAAGTCCCAATAATGTTTAAAATGGTGGTATTTTCTATCTATAATGAATATTGAAATATTGAGATGTTAAATTATACTAAAAATGGTGCAGATGGGACCCATATCTGACCTCTGGTCGCTGTTCCTTCTATGAGAAATAATCAACTGAAAACGCTATTTAGTATTTTGTCCTCCGTACAAAATACTAAATAGTGTTTACGTTTAAATTTTACAAACGATTCCGAAGATTTCGTCAATGATCAGAAGTATACGCACAAAACCCGGTACACCGGTATCTGCCGGTACCCTGTTGTAGGCCTATATTGTTTTGTATATTGCGTCGCATATTGTAGTCTAATCACGACTGACACCTAATTAAATGGCTAGGTATAATCCAATTAAAGGATAAGTGTAGAAGTGTGAATGAATATATATCACTTAATATAATCATGGAATTATATAGACAAGCATATTAACTCCATGATATATAACATATCGCTGGCTTAGAATGCAAAGATCGTATCAACAAAATCAAATTTTGAGAAAATAAGAAAATCTGTCAAACAAATTACTCTGTACTTATGGTTAACAAGCTTTCATGAAAATAGACTCATAAGAAGCGCCTTGTGATATATATTTCAAATATGGCACTTACGACCTTCTTATTCTAAGCCAGCGATATAAAATTATAAGGACAAACAAAAACACCTAGCTTTTATATTTTATTACAGATTATGTTTTATCAGACACTAAACAAAATGTAGCTAGCTACAATTAAATACATATGCATAGAAAGATTTGAGGGCATGTGGATATAACATATATTTTAATTTTCCATTCATATGATCATGTTTGTGCGTTTTATATTGATATTAAAAGAAAAGGCCGCCTCTTTGATCTTCATAATGATTGACACATGTTTATGAAAATTAAATAACTCACAACATTAGTGTATATTGAACATGCAGATTTATACACTTACAAGTAAACAATTATTATTTTATTGTAGATTCTACTGTACATGAAAATATAAATGTAATAATTATCGGAGAAATTAATACAACTGCACACAGCCATTCGCACCAACTGTATTGCATACGCATAGTAAATCCCCCGCCTCTGGCATGTTTCAATTATACATTCAACATGATTAATGTCAATATACAAGGCAATATACAAAGCAATATACAACATGATTAGGTGTCAATAGCGGGCTACTATATACGATACCGGAAGTTCCTGGTATATGCCGGGTTATAGTGTGCGCCCTACGTTATCAATATGTGTGCTTTCCATCCATTGGTTTTCAGAAACTGGCGAAAATTTATCGGTAGTCTCCGGAAAGTGACGGAGATGCTGTTAAACGCCGTATTTGTAAACAAACCGGGCTCGTTATGTCAATCTTAAAGGGAAGATTAGTTCACATATATGACAGTAAGAGCATGTTTTAAATAGCTTGATGTGGTAATTATTTATCAGTCTTTAAATCAGTAACAAAGATTTGTGTTTTCTATCTATAGAAAATATGTCGTTCCGGAACCTTATTGTGGCTTTAAGTATTACAACTTTATTTATCACATTTTATAGTTGTAGAAGTATTATCAAGCATTAAATTTGATCGTACGTTTAAGATTTCCGTAAAAGCTTTGATAAAACAGTACCCAGGGAAATAAAAAAAACTAACTTTTATCATGCCCTCATTTTAGTATTATGTAAACTAACCTCTAACCTTAATTTGTATCAACTGTTCATGCTGCATCAATGACCCGCTTTAATAATAATAAAGTACTATGTTTCTAGAGGCAACAAAGTCAGACGATCTTCATTACGAGCCTCTGAGATGAGTAAAAAGGGCATAATTCCCTTTTATGTGTTGACCAAGTGCTGCAACGGTAAATAGTAAAATCGAATGAAGCTTTAAATCATCTTAATTGTGACAGTTTATTGTCACAAGCCATGGATAGTGTAGATGATATGCAAGTAGAATAATAATGTCGGGGTTATTGTGTCAATAAAGAGAACAGGTCAGTTGAACATGTATGTAATTTGAATTGCGTAAACTCACAAGACAACTGGATAAAAATAGAACATCAAACAAGTCAATGTTTGCCTGCCAGTTGTGTACATACTTAGTCGAAGTACATGTATCAAACTAAATAAAAGTATAAAATATAGAATTGGGATAATAGTATTATATGAACTTGTGTGTAATCTGAATAACGTGTGGAGTTAGTTATCATAAACAATTGCATGTCCCTGATATGCACTAAATATCTAATGTTCCAAATAACACAAATCAAGATTTAAAATATTTATACTGTCATTGAACTTTCCTGCTATAAACCAATAAGCACTGGAAACATTAAATCCTATGTGTAAGATATTTCATCAAAACAAAAGTTCGGATAATAATTACGACAAAATCGTCTAAACTAAAAATCAAACTATCCCATAGTTCATTTATATCATATACACTTTTCCATTGGAATATTGCGCCTAGGTATGTATCGACCATGTTTACTATTTCCTGATTTCAAGATTGTTTTGGCTGAAACATCATTGAATCATTTACTGTTAAATGTTAATTGTTTATGTTCCGTTTCTAGCCTTTATTTTTTCACTTCTTTCTAAGTAAATTTGTTTGTCAGCTATTTATTCATTCTATCTGCGCTTAGCTGATTTTGGAACGCCAGGGTTTCGTTAAACTTAATTTCCGTATTGATTTATTTTCTTTAATCCGGTTCCATGTCAATAAGACTCAAGTTAGACATTGACAGTGTATTGAATCAGAGGTAGTTGAACGAAGGTTAAACAGTCGGTATTGGTGATGATGTTTTGGAGAATTATCTTTTTATATAGGTAGATTTGTGGACATATTTAAACACCATGGTACTCGATATACATTTGTTTATTAACATCGTATAACTTGTCTTTTAACGTTTTGGTTATGTATGGGCATTGCTCCGTGTAATTGTGTTATAATGTGTTGTTACTGTTTGGTGTGCTCGGCTGGCTGGTTATACGTTGAGTACTACATTCCCTGCCCGATTTCTTCATCCTAGTATTTGTTTTGCTATTGTTAATATAAGATAATAAATGGAAAAAAGGTCGAGCACCTTGCAATGATAATAGAATATTACAATGGACAATAAGTATAAAAACATAGGCAATGCGAAATTGGAAATTTTTCCTTATTTGAGATTTTTTTCCCACACATAATTCGAATGCACTTTAGTATTGGGTTTAGTCAGGGTATGGGGAATGGTCGTTATCTGATTGTGCTAAGCAATTATGGTCCAAACTGTGTCAGGGTGTTCATTTAACATGTCCATGACCTGTCTAAACAGGTCTCCATATATTAGAATATATACATGCTGAGGTATGTAAATATGAACCCCACTTAATTTATGCTTGCGATTAATTACTTTAAGGTAGAGGTTACCTGATGAAAATGCTTGAAAAAACAAACTTGAAAAAAACATTTCAAACAGAATATGCCATCCGATTATATCATATATAATAGAAATACAGTGTAGCACTTGCGTGTAGTGTAATATGGTTGCCGAATTCAAATGCTAGCACTAAAATCAAGGCGATATTTTGTGAAAAAAATCAACATTTTTTTCAAAATGTAGAACATTATTATAATGGCATTGTATGAAACGAAACGCTGGATATGCTTTAAAATCGATCGTCGCAAGTGCATGCCAGGCCTGAAATTAAGTGTTTGCGTTTCGTTTACGAAAGAAACCGCGTCATGTCCACTGTTTTTTGGCGACAAGGAGGTCGCCATATTTGAACCCCCTTGTCAATATAAATATAAAAATCCTTACCAGTTAATTTAAGTCCAATATGAATGTTGATATCCGCATTTTCGTATATCGGCAAATTTAGCACATGTTAGCCAATGGATAACCGGAACTGTGTTATGCGGTTCCTGTCAAACTTTATTTTATCTAAATTTCGAACGAAATATGTCTTTTAAAGCAATGCTAAGAGTTTATTATGTACGTATAATAATTGCATCCATTGTTTCGTAATCCGATTTATATATCGTTGTGTGATCGTGTTTAAATAGTAATAATCGATTCAGTACACTCCTGTCAAATCCCCACGAAATTCACGTGCTAAAGTTTCAACACACAAGTAAGTTAACGTAAGGTGTAAGTTTACTGCCATATTTGGTTATCGTCTGCTAGTAGTGTTTTGCGTTATTTATTAACTTTTCAACTCATACAAAGATCAACTATAGTAAAGTCCCATTCTTAAAAGAAAAAAGGCTAACTGACACACAAAAAAATGTTATAGACCAGTACGACGAAAGACAAAAACGCCTTTTCTTTTGTATGAACAATGTGGGTCTTACTAAAATATGTTTATTAAAGACAGAAAAACTAATTTTTGAAATAATGTTCCCAAAATCTGTTTGTAAGTTGTATTCTTCAATTATAAATTAAAAATATATAATTAATTGAGTTTTAAGTCAATATTACCCGATTTAATCAGATATGTGGCGTATTTATTACAAACCAATAACTATCTGGTTCATCAGGCCCACCATACCCTAAAATATTTAAGATTTATTAAAGTAGTTCTACACACATACATGTATTATTGATTGCAAGTCATGTTGATGTATTTATTTGTTAAAAATAAATGCATTTAAACCATTTCAATTTTTTAAAAAGGGCTGGCATGACCTTGATCAAATCTCTGACAACTGATTTGTCTATTTTTTCTAATATTTTATCAACAAATAACAGTGACTCACATTTTGAAAAGTGTATACCAATTATATAATTATCTTTTACAAATATATTTTGATAACAATGAGGTACAGGAACATATTCAGACAGATAGATAGTGTGAACTTTAAGCAACAAAACGGTGTATGATACTTCGGGGTTATTCTGTAAAAAAGGTATGTAATTCATTGAAGAAAAATACACATTTTTTTCTGTTCAAATGAACCTTAATAGTTCTGTTACTAACTGTAACGAGTTTATGAGCGTGCCGGAGAAATTTCTCAATACGTTACAAGCAGCAATAAATGACACCGACACTTTTAGATAAAATATATCGGACATAAGAGTTGATAATGAAACACATAATTAACGCATGAATGAAAAGCTGGCCGGGACATTAATACAAATTGATTCTGTAATTGGTTTAACGACGGGAAGCTCCAGATCATAAGTAAAGTAGTTCAATAATTGTCGCGTTGGAAGTAACAGTGGTGTGTGAAGAATGATGTTAATCGTTATAACTCGACATGCAAAAACAAAACACACAAAAAAACACCACCCTAACATGCACAACTAGAATTCATATACACTACAACAAAAACGAATTAAGTCAACAAAGACATGAACATTAACAGACATAATCGTCGGGACACTGTACAGGAACAACACAATATAGAACGAACAACTAAGGGAAACGAAAGCACACATAGGCAAGTATCTATAGAAATACAACAGATGTGAAAAGAGGTGTTCGTAAAACTGGATGAACTGAAAGCCAAGTAGTCGGAAATGGTAAATATCAGAGTAATCCGTGAACCAATTGACATCAAAATAGCATTGGTCATCAACTTCTGATGGACCGTCAACGTGTAAGGTTTGAATATCATGGGATAAACCGTTCGTGGGATATTGCACATATACTATTTGGTCTACCGACCGACATACCAACATGTGCAAATCAATATACCTCTTCATCGTAGATTGGGCCATAAAAAGCTACAACTCAAATGAAGAACAGTAGACACCAACAGCGACTCTCGGAAAAAACAAATAACATCTCACTGTGCAGTCAGTAAAACAACTTTGATAAGCAGAAAGCCTAGCTCTATTTCAAAGTAACACGTTATTTTGATTATCTTGTTAATATCGTATTCAAACGTATTCACAACACTAACGAGATGTTTCTCGTTTATTGGGAAACATTCCATGTTTTTTTCAGTCAGCACAATTCGCTTTAAATATACAAATTCATGCAAATTACCTTTTGATATGCGCGCGATTTTGCATATCATATTGTGAATGCATGATCGATGAACCAAAAATTCACGCTATATATCACTTGCAGATTGTCCGATATTCAAATGAGACTTCTTGTAAAAATATATTGTACGTAAATGGGAAAAATAGATGTTTAAGAGCATAGGCATTATTGACACGAATCACCCACGCTTATCGCACTATATTTACAGCAGCTATCATATTAAATACAAACCACAAATCTGTCATCAAAGAAAAGTAGCGTGTTTAGATAAAAAAACATTCATCAAATACATGTCTATATGAAATAATTTGAAAAATATGTAAATGATACTCTGATGAGTCTAGATCAGCAACAAAAATGTATATTCTTAAACACAAGCGTATGGAATTTTGGTTGGAAAATCTCGCTTTACATGCATTTGGGTCGATTTCGGACATAAACTGTGACCTGTTTTGTGAAAATTTATCTTTGTTATATGTTTGTTTACCTGTTTTACTTAGCTAAGCTAAATGTCACGTGGTATGACAGCCCTGATATATAACGAAACGAGAAAATGTAATGCTTAAGTCCCAGCAGTCTAAAAGCTGTAATTCGATCCACCTCCATCGACTATTGCACTCCATGTTTAACTTGGTTTCAATTATAATAATATTCCAGCTACAAAAAGTGAATCCAAATAGTATGAATATGTTATACAGAAAGTTTCAATGATTGTAAATTATTGCGACATGGATTATGAATTATAGCAATTTCAGAATACAAAATAGACACAGGCCGTTGCTTAACTGCTACGTCCAAATCGAATAGTACTTTCTTAAGCAATAATTATGTAAGTTATTTATGGAAATTGAGAAGCTGTTCAGTGGCGGTTACTGCCAGTAAGCTATTATAGCTTTGTGTATTATGTAAATATTTAACAAAACTTTTGAATAATTCAAAATAATAAGCATGCAATGGATATTAAGGCGTAATTACTGTTGATATGCTGCAATGCATTTGCTTTTACTACATTGTAAAAGTTACACATCTGTTACACAAGTTAGCATATGTTCAAATCCACTACATATCTTTTTTTCTAATACGTTGCTCTCACTTTACCTTTACCGAAATGCACATTATATTTGTTATTTAACCGTAGTATGATTGTGGATAAGCACAGTTGCATGAGCCCACAGTGTTTAAAGATGCCCTCATAATGTTGGACTTGTCTCTGCAACGTGCAAGGTGTTTCTGCACTAGTTGGCTATTCTCCGCTCTGTTCGGCGTTTCTTGGAAATATATGGCGTGCCTTCCAATTACATTGTGTGCCTCCATTATACTTGGCTTGTCCACACAATGTTCCACGTATCTCAATAATACTCTTTTGTTTGAAATAATTAACCGTGTTCGGTGCTTAATCCAGTTTAGATTGTCACATGTCTAATAAAGCGACAAAATCTCGTAATTTCCCGCGAGTCTTGTGCGTGAATATCAGAAAGATTTATAACAATGGTAATTTGAATGTCTGCTTTATCAGGTAAGAACATTGACCGCTGGAATTTGTTTATATTGGTTAAGATTTATAAAAAAATAGCCATATTATTACGCATATACGTTTAATGTAGTGTATTTTTGTGGTTTTTTATCGAGATAATTGTTTTAAGATGTAATTTAGTCCTGGACTGGCTGGAAATTAGAAAAATAACTATAGAGTTCATGTCATGCTGCTCATTTTGAGCATATATATATATACTTTTAACCGAAATGCAAGCAAAATACCTGATTTAATGCATACCAGATTTTACGACAGCTTTATTTGCCTGGATGGTATGAATGAGTGCCGGTCAGTCTCGGGTTGTGTTTTGTCAATGTCCCTATTCATCCCACAGGTAACTGTATCGCCAAAAACGAAAAAAAAAACGAAAAATATTTTTTTTGGAAAATTTATATTTTTCTTAAAGACAAAAGAAAGAAAAAAAATGTTTTTCCTTTTTTTTCGTTTTCAATGATACAGTTACCTGTGTTTCATTTTAGTGTTTTTATGTTTTGCTGTAAGTACTTTCTATCCGAATTGTCATCATTTTATACCCAATGAATGTCATAAATAGATTATCTTGGCCTTGTACAGATGTAGATCGGGTACCAATGGTCACCAAATAATTATGTACTTCCAAAGCATATGTACGTCCAATGCTGCTATCATTCAATCATAATTATGTACAGTCTAGTTAGACTGCGGGGTCATCCTGGATCAGAAACAATATCAAAATATAGTAATACCTTATTTGGTCACTTGAAGTGACCGTTTTAGCATGTATTGATGAAATGTAAGGTTATTCAACTTTTTGATAACGGAACCTGGTTGATTATGTGTGGGTATGGTACCGCGTAATTGTGTTATGTGGTGTATTATGGGTTTTGGCTGGTTTAGTTGAGCGCTGCTTTCCCTATCCGATTTTATCATAAACTTAAGGTCAATGAAATTTATAAGAGCACTTTAATAGGAACGTCGGTATTTTATATTTGGTATTTGTGCAAGGAAATCAACTAAGTGATACAATGTACGTGGGTGAATCAAAAAGTTCGTAGAATTTTGCCATAACTTTTTTATTTTCGGAGTTATTGTCGTCATATTTTTGCTGAATGAAAACATTGGTATTTTCTTTACGTACACAGATTTGTAGAGACCTGATGATAACCTTTTAAAAAATATTTATATCTTAAATAAGGGCGATTACGTATACCGGAGCACACGGATAATTTGAAAGACATTTTATTAAATTTTCTAAAATATCTCAACTGTAGGACCTCCAACAACCGTCAAAATGTTATGTCAGATTGCATGATATCATTTATAAAGTCTGTTAAAATTCCAGACGTCATCTCCGATAAATAAAGCTTTAATCTACATTTACATAATCGCACTATATAGAAATACCGGCGTAAAACGGGTCAACGGGAATTTACCGAACCACGGACTGCTATCAAAATCTGCGTGAAACTGTAATATACGTACGGCTTCATATACAATACATGGTTTAAAAGGTGCAGGTATATATCCTGAAATAAATAGACATCGATTTATAAGTGGAATTAGTGATTTCGGGCAGGCCTACGAATTTTGACAACCAAAACAATACACCCGATATTGGTGACGTTGGTTTGCAACGTCGTTGAAGAGGATAAGCGCTATATAATAGCGGATATAGCAAAACACTTAGATTAATCTTATGGGACAGCCCACGCGATATTAAACAAACAATTGAAAATGCAGAAAATATTATCACGATGGTTATCCAAAAATACCTACATATTAGTCAATAGAGAAGCGAAAATGAGTCAAAACGTTAACGTAAGTATTGACAAACGTGGCGTAAGTTTGACGTCGTTAACCAAATGACGCTGACGTGCTCCGGTATGATATCACAGCATGTGTGCGTTTCAATGTAAAAATCATGTAGTTTTGAATAATTCAGTGAAATTTGACAAATTGATTTGTTATACTTATGATCACGTTATATTAAAAGTTGAAACCATTTGAAGCTGTGGTTTGTGAGTTATGATATTTTTCTACGAACTTTTTGATTCACCCACGTATATAGGTATGCAAAAGTACGTACAATGAACATAGAAGTACAAGCGTTCACTAGATAAGATAAGATATTATTCCAAGTTTTCCAATTTTGTGCCTACATATGGGCATACAATTTTGAAATATTCATGGCCTTAAGTTCGAAGTATGTATTTACCAATAACTTATGCTAATACAACTTATGCTAATACAACACTTATGCTTAAACAACACTAATAACTAAAACTAAGAACATATAGAACAATAAACAAATAAATGTTAAAATCAGAAGCAGTCTTAATCATCCGGCATATATTGATAAACAATCATAAACTTAACAGTGTTTAGCAATATATGAATGTGGAAAAATGACTAGCTTACCACTTATTGCAACAGGAGGTATATCAATATTATTCTAACTTTAAATTTACAAACCATCATATGTGTAATACAATATATTTTATTGGTGTTATGTGTTGGGGATGAGACCAGCATTAGTATTTCCGTGTAGGTGTAAGAAATTCTACAAAGCATGCTTACCATGTCTATTAAACGAAGTGTGTTTGGGCTGGAATTCACACCAAAACAGACATATAAATGATGATTCAATCCATAGACGTAATTACCAAATGTTATCGATTGGTTGACAGAATCTCAAACATGACAACCAAAGTTACCACCGTTGGTGAGTTCATGATAACTAACCTTGTGTATTAATGTGTAGTTATGTTGTCATTGGTTCAAAACACGACACGTCTTTAACATTCTTCTAGGAAATATTGCTTTGATTACTGCAGTATACACTTTTTATTTCAGATACAGTTGGAATATAAAGCATAACGTGAATATTTAAAGTGTCAAATATTGTAAGTACATTTTCTGTTTTATTTATCAATCTTGACTCCATAAAGTTGTTTGCAGACTTGACTACGTTCGTTTATGCACACTATTATAAGATCCCAGCAATGCTATTAACCTTAGTCGGAATGTTTATTATTCCAAACAATTTATCAACAAAAGTAGTGTCTATCTTGGTAGATTGTATACACATTGTATTGGAATCACGCAAATGTTGCCAGAAGACATGACTGATTATGTCGTTGGATAAAATTAATGCTCGTTTAACTAATCCAATGCAGGACCGTGTAAAACTGGTCAGAGAGCATGTATGTATTATTGCGTTTTATGTGATTAACGACGTACTGCAGATTCCATATTTCATGATATTTGTCACATTCTCTGAATGCATTAAACATGAATGTTTAGTCGGTTTCTGACAAAATGGGACATTCTGTGTATGGCTAAAATCGGTCATAGAATGAAATACTTGCGGATGGCTTAACCTTTCTGTTGATACATTTTTACTTGCGTTCATTAACATAAATTGCGTCATATACCACGCGACGTGTCAAAACATTTCCCAGTCGATAACAGCAAAATGTCGTTATTAAACCGGTCAGGCGTGGGTTAATGCAGTCACTACGAAGTGACATTTCTCTATCTGGTCATTCCACATCACCAAACATATGTCGTAAACATTGCAAATTCGTAAATGCTACGCTCAAAGTTTCGGCAAAGTGCACCCAAGCGGTCTCGTAATGTAGCGTCATCAATTAGCTGATACATTCCGGTTGGTATGTAAACATCGTGATGAGAGGGCGATTGAATGCGAGGAATCGTTTACGACATTACCCATGTGTATAGAAAGGTAGTGATCAGACGCACATCCACTATAATGTAAATCTGTATGATTGTAGAAAATTATTTATCGGAATGATATGAGATAAGGCAGACATAGAATGAGACAATAACCATTCAAACTAAGACCTCTTCTCTTATTGAAGATGAAATGTAGCCAAGTGTTAAGCAATTGCCATGCGTCTTATGACATAAATTGTCTGTGATTGGACCTAAGTGGGTACTGTATCATTGGTAAACGTTTTCGACCAAACTAATGATCCTATTACTTGTGATGCATAACTTTACATGTCTAAATCCAATAATTATACTAACTGTTGAGTTGGGATTTGACGCTTAACTATTATATACAAATTGCTTTAAAACAAATGAGTTGACCGTGATTTATTTACGTATAACATTAAGGTGTTTCAAACTAGTTGTTGCAATATCGTTAAGTAAACTCTGCAGTTTATAATAACAATCTAATGTGCATGCAAGTGTATTAGCTTAAACATGCTACTTAGAATTAGAAGGTCGTAAGTGCCACCTAATCTGAACTTTCGTGTTGACCAAAATGAAATGTCAAAGTTTGTTTAACCACTTCCAAGAAAAACAAAAAATGTATCCGATTTAGAATTAAGTTACTTGGTAAATACTCGGTATAGCATGTCACTACACGTTCATTGCTTTAACCAAAATGGAATCTAACTAGCATCCTCTTAAATATGTTTTACTCTGAACAATTTGTTGAGACATGTGAAGAATGTTTAGTTATTACACGCAAGTGTAAAAACGTACCGTTATTGAAGTGTTGAAACTTGATTCAACAGTGGCATGTATAGGATGATTTCACGAAGCCATCAATAGTTTGAAATCTGACATTTGTACGACGGAAAAACAATTCACACTGAAATAATAGTTAATTGCACGTAATGTTGTTGACAGTGCAATTAAAAGCACTCTGTAAATGAGGGATGTCACAGAATGCCTTATAACTGTTGTCTTTACAATATAACACACGGGTATAATATTTAAACTAAATACAATAGTTCGACAATTAGTTTGATTATTTGATCACACAGTTTCCAGCACAAAAGATATGATATCTAAGGTAGAAAGATCTTACCAATCATTAATCTAAAAGATGCACTACTGAAGGTAGAAATTTTGCTCTAAGATAAACATCGCACATTTGTTACATTTTGTAAACCGACACTGTTATGGAAGTACTCTTACAGAATGGCGACAACCATAGATCTAGAGATAGAACAGAGGTTGCGGTTAAGTACTATCTTGTGAAGGTCTGAGATGATTTGTTTTTTTTTAGTAGGACTGGATATACTTCTATGTTGATATCTTAACTAACTTGTGTGAGTGTCATGGCGTTACCGTCTTTTATTTTTTGCTTCTTATTGTCTGTGTACATATACTATTTATTATGTTTTTGAAAAACCCAAACTCATTGTATGTGATAAACTTACCCTAAATATAACGTCCGACGGAAAGTAGAATTTGTGCCAAAACTAGAAAAAATGCGTATTCGCGTCAATCATTTTTTGTTTATTTCGTGCTGATTAATTAAATAAAGAACGTTTTACAATTCTGATATCGCTGCTGAAAACGAGCGAGGGTTAAAGTATCGGCAAATTCCCTGGAGCAGAATTAATAAATCGCAATTTCTATTCTTCTTGCCATCAATTTGACTTTGTCGGATAAACTATCAGCCGATTGACATTAAACATTGTGAAAACACTTGTTGGAAAATTTAACATGCGAAATCAGTATTAAGACGAATGTATTGGGAGGCTTATCCAGTACAACTAACAACAAACATTTTATCAGACTAGAGAAGATTAAGATTTCTTGAAGTATGTCAGAAACTTCAGACGAGATTAATTATCCTGCAATGGCGTACATCAGCTAATTTGATGTTTCAAGGACGTTTCAATTAGTTCAATTGAAAATTGGATTACGTGCTACGGATATTCTGGAATTTAATGTGATTGAGTGAAAAAATTGCCATGCGGCAGCTTTTATATAATGTTGAAAACAGTATCAGCAAACAAGCAACGAACAAACTAACCAACTGATGTAGAGAACACGGCAGTCATTCACAAAGCATCTTAGTACAAAACTTGAGTTCTTTTGCTGAGTATTAACATATTATGTAAAGAGCAACACGAATCACCAAGAAAGCATTTACTCGTTCGTCTATTGGTCTTATGGTAACATTTAGCTAAGGTTCCTAACTCCAGACAACAATATATTAAGCTACATTGCACTTAACATGTCAAACCTAACGCATTGTTTTATCGATTTGAATAGATTTCTTTTGTTTCGTTGACATCTCGTGTGGCTCATTTATTACACTAAGCATCTTCTGACTGATGTTTATCATCGTGTGTTGTCTAACTACACTCACCTAAGACGTGATGACCCGCAATTATAAGATGTCCTTGTAATCAACAATTAACGAAGTGTTACGTTATACACGAAATACCAAGGTTCGCAGGGGTTTTCTCTTGCATGTTGATTAGTAGGTAATACAAAACAGGAGAACGGGTTTTGACAGAAAAATGTTTGAAACAAGACGTAAGCCCTTCAGACAAAGCATATTTTATTGCATTGTCAGTGCAAGACCCTTTACAACCTTAGAACTTTTTGTATCATCATTCCTGGCACAAGATGACTGGTTTTACTGAACAAGAGAAATACCAAGAACTTATCGACTTGCAATTGTTGAAGGTTTAGCAAGAATTAACATCCGCACGACTCTCCTGAAATCAGACTTGACATATCATTATGTGTTCTTAAATAAAATTAAGCATTTAAATGTACTTATAGTTAATACATAACTTAACAGAATTAATTGGTTGAATCAGTGAATTTGTAAATTCGATACGTTCCCATTTAGAAAATGATTAGACAGCAAAAGTGAGATTCTAGCATCCTGTCGAACGACATAATTACCTCATGGGTTATATTGCTATGTATAAGGTCTGAGCTGTCTCCTTATATATATAATTTAAAGTGTATGATACTTTTAACTTGTTGAATCCTTAGTTATCATTGACCACCTTTATGTAGTTTGTCTCCCTACAGCTTATTGTCCTGAATAATAACGACAAGCCGCAATAATCCCAACACCTAAGCGTTTTCAGAGTAAAACTTATAGACACTTCAATTCTAATAACTGTATTTTATCCTGAAATAAATCCAGGAGAACAGTATAATGATAACTTATGTAAAATGTGTTGGTTCATTCCGACAAGCACATGACCTAGGGCAAGAGGATGTATTTGTTTACCAGGATATATAAATTGCACAGAATAAGAACGTTGCGCATTACAACTTATTTTACAACGATGCCATTATGTAGAAACTTGGCAAATTCGAATACAAGCGAATGTGTTTTACGATGTGTCTGGTGCAAATGAAGCGAAAGAAAGGCGTTAATTTGCTGGACAAATTAACGTACCAATGTCTACGCACTGGAATATCTTAAGGTGTAGTAATATCTTAATATACTCCAGGCTTCGATCTCCAAAGACATCTCCATTTGAGCTTGATCTCAGCTCAAATTTTGGCATGTGTTATTGAGATTATTTCCTTGGGAGGTTAGCCTGAAAATTAATTTTAAAAACCGAAATCATTATTATTCTTAGTATATTAAAGTATAAAGTAGAGAGCTCGGATTTCAAACTCTTCTCAAATTAAGACTCAGACCTAAGCAAAATATCAATTTCAGGTGAGATTTCTACTTGCGGTCCATGTGTTCGAATTAAATGAGACAAAATTATAGTGAAATGATATACAAGTACATACATGTACAGACTTTGGTGCATTTTCAATTCACCTCGTGACACTGATTTCCCATCGGCACTATAGTTACATACATGCATGTATATTAATCATACCAGTCGGATATACTAATAACACCTACTTTTTTCATTGTTGGAATAAAGAACACTAGAGGAAAGAAACTCGATTATTCAAGTTCAGTGTCTGTACAGTAAATTATGTACACTTGATATGTAGCGTCCTTATAGCAGTCGTTAATCCAATTGCTTATGCTTAAGGAAAATGCTTAATCTTCAATAGCATATGTCATGTTTCATGCGAACTCAACATAACAAGTATATATTACCATACCTTTGGCAATTTAAGCTAAATAATTAACACAGGAGACGCTAGCATATATTGAATTATCAATTTGCAGTCAAACCAGAAATGCTAATTGTGCATTTATTTGTATGAATGTGAACCTTTCTTCTTTTCCAAACATGATGGTTCGTTTGTGTTGATTCCATTACTTGTAGGAGCCATACGTACTATGCATCAGGTTGTTTTTCATACTTTATTTGTTAGTGTCAATGTCAATCGTAATTGGAAGGAAACATCTTTAAATTAGCAATGCCATTCCATCAGTCTTCGTCATTAATGGAGAATAATTGAATATCCAGTACGGAACTGGCTGAAATTAAACCCCAAACCGAAGAAAACTACGTAATATAGATATCTAAATGGCTCAATTCGCATAAATATCTTTTACAAATCATTTTACTGTCACACTTTGGCGAATAGTTTCAAATCATAGTTGTGACACATCACAATTTAACAATACCATCTAAAAATAAAACATATGATCTAATCATATTCCAACACTTGAACCAATAACAACAAAGGTATGAGAAAAGGTAGCACTTAACCTAACCAGCAACAATGAGAAAACAACATTGGACCAACGGTACGTTCAAAGGATAATCAATTTAGTTGCCAATTCAGAATTATTAAACAGATTCGTATTCATCAGTTCGTCTTAGGATTTGCACGCCTTTAAACAGGATATGAATTTACATGTTTTTTTCACTCAACTAAATTGATTTCCCCTGTGTGATGACCTTCGTTTCGTTGAATCGTTGCAATGTTCAAATCGCATTAAGGTTGACATGAATAAACTCAGAAACAGACAGCTACAACAGTTTTGGCAAATTTGACTAATGGAATAATTATATAGAATGGAAGTCTCTGATTACGTGCGTATTAGCCTTTTGCATAGAATACAAACTTTCCCCTGCTTGTTATTGCATATGATATGCACTTTTAAGGGATCGATGGTAAAAACCAAAATAAGAGCAATTTAAGGCATGACGTATTTTAGATTTTCTTATGTACGGAATATACTAATGTATACGCCTCAGTCTATTACTCTTTCTGTACAAATATACGTGACAATACGTTAAATTATTTTACTTACTAAGCCTGGAGCTGTCATCCACCGAGACCCTTCCCATTTGGCATTATTCGACAATAAAAGCGAACTTTTAGCATCGTTTCAAATGACATTATTCTCTGATAGGTTCTTAAATATGAATATGAGTCTAAGGTAGCTATATAGAGTGTATAATGTTTTCCATGTAGCACCGTTAGTTCTCGTTTTCTCATGCTATGTCTTGTGTCACCATCAAGCTCAGTAAATGACACAATAACTTACCATATTACAAAAATAGACACACGTGTTTTAAAATCACACGCATAGACAATTCCATTTTAAGTACTGTATTTTTTGAAACGGTATATTTATAAATTAACTAGCATTTACTGATTTAATCCGACAGGCATACAAACGTGTGTGCGGTTTTTTATTTGAATCATTGTAAAATAATAACAAATTTGTCAAGAGACATATAGCAACGTGTGCTAATCCTGGTGTAAAAGGCGACCGGTTTGAAAAGTATTGATTCCTAGATCACGTAAGTAAACACTATGGTTGAAATTGATAGACCAAACATTCCATAGACATATTGCATAATATTTTATTGCATAATGCTTTCGAATAAAACGAACCAATTGACATTTAACAGAGTCTATTTTAATATGCGAGCACATATTGGGCACACAAAGCTAGTCCTATGCTCTTGACGGGGTGCCTAGTGTCAGCGATGTAATATATTATATATGGGTTAAATCTAGGAAATCAAATAAGCCACTCGTAAGTGTGACAAGTACATTCTCTGACAATGCAGTCATTTCAATTCCCCTAATGACATTTCTTTCCCGTCTGTCATATTGTTATATTAATCGAACCAGACTGATATACTAATAACACTTATTCACAGTTGTGAAGAGTAACTCGAATATTCTAATTCAGAATCTGTACTGAGAAATACGTACACTAATCTGTGGCGGTCTTTGGATTATGTCAAGAGATTGCTTAGGCACAAGAAATAATGCACAATCTTCAACAGTGTCTGCAATTTTTCTTGTGAATCCACAATAAGGTTATATGGCCATACAATGAGAACTATAAACGACATACTTACTGCTACCCAAGAGATGCTGGTGACTAATGAATAGTCGAATCACAATACAAAACGTAAGTTACTAAGATACGTGATTTGGTACGAAAAATACTATATATCTTGTAAATAACAATTATATTTTGATACCCTGGTACATGCAGTCCAAGGTTACTGCTCAAATTCATATATCCAATTGGTGTATTTAATTGTTCTTTTATCCAAAACCCAATATACTAGCACGCTTGATGATTGATTAGCAAATATTTGCATTTATTCTGCATCTATACCTAGTTGCAGTTACGCTTCCTTGGACGATGCTTAACACTCAATCTCCTTTAAACGAATGTCTGCATAGTAATACATAGAATGATAAGTTTAACTTTACAAAAAAGTAATCTTTGAACACCTACTTACATGCCTTTAAAAGGTGTTTCCGTGTGTATTTTGAGGTAAAATATCGATTTGTGTTATAAGAGTTTGTAATAATTAAGCCAAAAGCAACGTACGGAAACTCTACGCACACAGGTCATGAAGTACAATTTGTGTTCTAGTTGCTTCATTGTTGTGTCTTATAATCGTCCAGAGTTAGTTTAAATGGTATGATGAATATACAGGATAAGAAATTATACATTAACAGTATTGCGATTATTAATTTACTTGTTTATTTCTGTTGCTGCTTCTGATATGTATTTTGATAATTGATCATCAGCAGACCAATTTCACCAGAGCCGAATGTTACTTGCAGACACATTATGCATGGTCCTTGAATTCATCGTAATGTAATGTTGATAGTATTGCATTTTGTTCTGGTAATCGCATGCCTGGTTTCACTTTCTGTATAAAATTGATCTCTAAATATCTTTATGTGTCAAAACAAATGCATATATTGAGCCACTGTATTTTAGTTACTGTTATTGCTTCCTTGTGATCCAGGAAATGACAGACAGCGTTGCAAGTGGTTATACGCTGTCGATGCTAAGTGATTAGTCAGATAATACTATGTAGAAACCGTTTTATCATAAGCTGAAATGATATTCGCAATACCAACGTTGTGTGGTTTGTATCTACGTTGAAATAAACATTTCAAATTAAGATTTAACAACTTATTAATAACACTTATTACAACGACGACGTTTTCAGTTGCATGCCGATTAGTAGACCTGTAATACACGTAAAAATCAGGGAAACGGGTGTTGACAGAAAAATGTTTTGAACCAGACGTAAACCCTTAAGACAAAATATCCATTATTGCATCGCCGGTGTCTTTATTTTTTTACGAAAATAGTACATGTTATTATTTTGATAACTCCAGTTTAAGAATTAGTATTATCAATAAAATGGTACTCACTTTATGAAAGCTCATGCCAATGTTATGTCAGTAGAGAGCCTATATTATATCCATCGTTATTTCAAAACATCGAATTAGATCATGATACAACACTAGAACCGCAACCAGACTTACAAACGAGAAGACGTAAACACCAATCACAACACATAATTTAAGTATCAGATTTCGTACCAATGTACCTGAAACATGTGTCACATGACGAAGGTTGAAGCTTATTACGAACAGACAAACGACTTAATCGACAACGTTTGTTTACCATGGATGTCTGTGCTAGATACCACGGGTTAATGAATTATGCCGAGCATAGCCTTTATTTGCTTTATTTCTACTGAAACATGGCAGGCATATATATGTACCTCCACCCGGATTTGAACCCGGGTCGCCAAATTAGACGGCAAGCGCACTAACCACTGAGCTACGTATCAATTAACCTATGTTTATACGGTCCTATGTAATTTAAACTGCCTCCAGGACAATCAATCACAGTGAGGTTTTATGGGTACCGTTGATTGCAAATAGAAATGATTAAATGTAGTTATCGTAGCGATTTCATTAATTGGGTTATGTAATCATCTTTTTTGTTAATTATCCATCAGCACATGCATTGTTTTTCAAACACGATGAGATTGAATGAAAGTATATTTGATAAATATTGTTTTGATGGTTTATAAAATTAATAATCAGAATGCATTGACAATCCAACATTCAGATAACTGTGTTTTTTATGTTGTTGGTTCGTTTTCAATCAATTCGATTACACGACTAAATAGCCTATAGTTTTATTGTTTGCGCTCCAAGTATTAGGCGAGGAAGAGCAACATAGTTCATACTTCCATGCGCTAGAGAGTCGGTTTGTCGACCTCAACGGAGATCATGTAAGTTTGGGAACGATGTTTCTCTTTCTCATCAATGGAAAACAGAGATTGTGTTTCGTAGAAATATATTTTGAAGCTACCAGACGTAATACCAGCTAAACAAATCTTCTTTAATATTGATTTTTCTTTTCAAATATGTCGTATTGTCCGATGCATTGGGTGTTTAGTTGTTTCTGTTTGACACAGTGAAGACATCTGTTAATTAAATGCTATGAGAAAGAATATGTGTTCAATTAATATTCATGAGTGAATAAATGAAGAACTGTCTGACTTTGCCGGATATCGAGTCCGTGATTTGAATTTAAAGCTACAACATCTTGTTAAGAATCAAATACCGGAGAAAAGAACACTTTTTTAATCAATCACAAATGAACTAAGACGCGCATAGTTTTTTTCACTGCTGATGAATCGAATAAAAATGCACGCGCGTTGTCGTTAATGTTTTCGGAAATTAAGATGCTAACTTGGTTATTTCCTTTTATGTATTTTACCGGTCAGACACATTCAGGTTTTGCTGTGAATCAATTTGATTACAAAACAACAACATGTTACTCTTATCAGGTTTGCCGCCTTGATGAATTATTTGCGTCAAATAAAACAGATGAAATGCCTTCCGAACAACATGGATATTAATCGGAAGTAACTCGCCTTGATTGAAACATGGTTGTCAGCAATAATGTGTGATACTTCAATGGACAAAAAACTCGTATATGTTTCGCATAGACACCGATATCTCTCCTCGACCGATGACACAGTCCATTGCTATTGGCGTATGGTCGTTCAATATATGAATACAATCAGTTTGTATTGGTACGTACGAGGAAATACGTATTTTCATATCTTGTCTCGCAGCGGTAATATTTGTTAGGTTATAATCCTAATTTTATAAGCTCAAGTGCCTCCTGATGTCATCTACAAAGGGCAAGAACTTGACAAGCTTAACAGCATCCAACAAAACGATCATCGGCTGCAACTCACAGGGGCGAGAAAGAGAAATATACGTGAACATTAGATTTACTTAAGGCAACATGGTAATGGTATCAATTACCTCAATTATGAATGATCAAAGCGTAGCTTATTCCACGGAGGCAACCAAATAACTAGTGATTCCGTGATCGTAACCAGTCCTTGTCTCAGAAAGGCTCAGAAACTCCTTGCTCACGTAATTATTCATATTCTACAATTGTGTTGCTTGTATGTAATCACAATGTATATTCCTGATTCTATTCTTCTTTTATTGCAAGACATATTACAAGAGAAACATCTTATATAACAAGTCCAAAGCTCATGGCGTCAATAATAACAATAATACTAGGACATTGTTTTGGATTTATTTCCATCTATGGTTTCAGTCTTTGTTTTATGTATTTATTTTTCTTACGAGTGTTCTAGTACATCATAATTTGGCTCCCCCCTCATCTAACAAATCGTATCACTCAATAGGTTCCCTCACTTCGAAATTAAAGAGCACGTCTTGCTTTTTCGGCAATTGGATTGATTTATTTACTTTTGATAAACAAGTCAGGTTTTTGCGACAACAATTTTGATATAAAGGCCACTTTCACTGGCTAGTGCCATTTTGACAATAAGTCGACAGGTCTTGTCACAGTAACGTGTAGACTAGTCTGATATCCTTGCTGTAAAACACATCAAGACAAAGTTCACAACTCTCGCCACGATATATTTCATTAAATAGTTCAGTTTACCTTACATAATGAATAGAGATGTGTTCATCGATGTGAACCTAACGAGGCTTCGCGAGGCAGATTGTGACTTCTCACTCAAATTAGAGGTCGTATGTCAATGTAACTTACGGTAGTATTGACCTACGTTTTTGACACCATCTTACCCATTAGATCAGCTAGTCTTACACTCTGAAATAATTAAGAAAGCTATGAAACTTATTTTCGCCTGGTGTTTGTTAATAAAGATAGAATAGTTGAAACATTCCATACACGTTTCCATTTATTTCTGTCATTATTTAAGTTTTTCTTCCTGTATATTAGTAATAAACATGCCAACTTATTGTAAAATGCAAAATAAACATACTAATAACATGTGTCGCAAATACATAAAATATCTCCCAAATACACTAAGTGTCAAAAGTGAATTGATTAAATATTTCAAAATTGTTTGTGGTCAAAGAGCGGTTATTGTTTCCTTCCTCCCTTCCAGAGTATATTCTTTAATTGGGGTTGTTTTGTTTCATCAATTTGATTTAAACAAGCATATTTATCTTCTTATGCTCAATATGTCATGTACAAAATGTAAGCCTACATAACTGCCAAACCAAGTTGGGTATAAAGGCCGCTCTGGACGGCTAGTGCCATTTTGATGATTATTTGACAGATTCGGGCTATGCCGAATGAAGTGTTAATATAGATTTAATATATTTTTTAATTCGATGATTGTTATAGATTTATAGTGATTAAATAGCACTGTATAGATATGCTGTCAAATCGACATGGTACAATCTAACGTATGCCAAACCTTTGCTCAGGATAAATAAGAATCGTAATTCCAAAAAGTTACGTCAAACATATTTCTGTAGCCCGTTTATCATATGATAATGTGTTTCGGGATTGTCAATTCTTCCGACCGAAAACAGTTTTCCCTTTGAAACAATTATTCCTGATGTTTGAAGTAGTTAACTGACATTTGTTAGGTTTATTTAAAAACGTCTGGGAATTTTCCGACAGTATATATATGTAATGTGTCTTGTCAATGTATCAAATTAATATTATATAGCATTTAACTTTTAAAATAATTGAGCGTTATGTAAAACTTGACATCTATAATATCCCTGAATATGTCTAGTGGTTTTGTTATATTGACTTGTAGACTTGGTACGTAACTTTATAGATTTAAGGAACGAAATCGTGGGGCAAAATACGAAAGAACATGTTTACTTTGTTTTATTGAGATGTAATGGTGGTTGACACACCGTTGGTCAACCGTTGGCTCTCTGTGTCGTATATTGTATCATAGTTATAGAACTTCACAAAGAATTAAACTTGGTGGTATGTTACTTCATGTATTTGCAACAACAACAACATAGTTTCTACTTGTATTTTGATTAACCTTGATTGGTTCATTTTTATGGGAGGATGATATTTATTTTTAAGGTTTCTTCATTCCAACACAATGAAAATATTTCAAAACATTCATAGTGTTTCTTACCCTCCCCCATTTGGAGTTAAATAAAACGACTGTGTATTAGTATTTAAGTATAATTTGGCATTCAGTGATAAACTATTATCAGAAATCACTTTGTCACACCGTGGGATATACGAAGCTCTTAAGCCACCTCGAGATAGGTACATTGGCTTACAACTTTGTATAAAAAGGATAAATCGCAATAATCATGTTGATTATATTCACGTATTGGTTCGAGGCAACAAAAACGGTCACCACTAATTTGACCGATTTTGTTGGTTCCTTCGGGTGATGCGAAATTGACGTCTAGAGACATATGATTTTACATTACAATCATACACAGTGATAATCGAAGTGATCTTATCTTTTCAAAAATATTCGACCAGGGCAAAATTAAATTTGCATTTGTAGTGAAAATAACGTTCATAATAGAAATTCAATATTTTCCTATTTACGAATGCAAATGAACGTATCGTTCGGCAAACAGTAAGAAGGCACATCGTCGTTTCGTCAGTTCTTTGCGACAATTCCATTTATTTTTCTGGATTACTTTATTATGGCTTCTTATCTAAGCCCTCCAAGCATCTTCCTGGATTTCTCTCATTAACGGACCTTTTCATATACTCGTATGTTATTCCCACATTGATCATGTCAATGGATATAAGATAAACACATCGAATGTCGTCGGTAAAAGTCTTAGTCAGTCGCGGATGAGGATTGGCTATTTCTCAAGAAACGTCCTTGATATGATAACTATTTGGCCAGTGATGAAATGTATTATTAGGCTTTGTTCTTTATATACGATACCCGCATTTGTACAGAACCTACACTACTAGCGATTCTTTGTCAACCATGGTCGAGTCGTTATTGTACCGGACCTTTAACACGGCGACAAAGGTTCGAATCTGAAAGTCCATTGCTTTTTGTAGAAGGATTAGTTGTTAGTACCGTAGCATATGAACTGGTTGGAATTTTGTCAGAGTATTTATATATTATAGAACGGAACGGAAACAGCGATAAATTGAAACAGAACACAAATCCTTATATTTCACCAAAACCAAACTCATTTTACCACATAATATCAATAACGGATTTCCGGTAAATGATAAGTATTGCCTGAGATGTCATTCTTTACAATGCTGACATATTGACTTTAATGCTATTGGAATATAAAATTACAAACAACACTTAAAGTATGTTATATAGTCTAGCTTGATATATGTTTGATGCGATTGGTCCGTACTTGAGTGCAGCTTTCCGATACTAGTTAATTACATCACTTGGCAATGCGATTTAACCTTTCGACTAAACTTTCAATTATGCCGTGCAATAAGGACAGAAACAACATATTTGTGTCTAATACAGTAAGTATATGCTAGGAATACTATAAATCACTCAATTTGGAATGGCATGAGAGGAGTGTCGTCAGTTCCATACCATTCTACAATTTTATGATTTAGATATCACTGATTGGTTATTGCCAACCATTTGATATAGATTATAATATATCAAACAGAACAACACATATATTTTTTCAATATGTTTATAAAGAACATTATCTAGAAACAACTCCATCGCGTATGCTTTGTAATACAACTTTGAAATTATTGCACAAATATAGTTTTATTGATGGACGAATTCGTGAGTAGCAGTATTGTTATGTAAAGTTTCCATCCTCTCTTATAAAGTAAATTCGATTTTCCATGAACAATGTCTATAAGAATGTTTACAATTCAAGTAATTAAATCAATAAATTACATTTTAACCGCGATATGTTTATTACACGTCAGTAAAAATAGATATTGAATCATTCCTTGGTTAAATTTTAGAAACATGGAACGGTGTAATAGTATTATAGGAGCTGTATATCTTCAGTAGACTTAAATTGAATATAATTGAGATTAAATCACCCGATCCACTTTGCATACGACCGTGGTCTGCCTAGGTTTCATATCACGGCAGGCGCTCTGCTGAAATTTAAGACCGCTAAAATCGCTAAGAACATATGACATTATACAATTCTAACTGAACAATCGTATATCAAATGTGGTCGTGATGCAATTCCGTTGTTGAAACGCCTCGTTATGTGTCTGGACTCTTAAAATGCAGTTGAAATTCAATTTACGTACATTCTTAAGGCACTTTTAGGCTATTTCTCATTGAAATGTTAGATATGATGACACCAACTGCATGAAGTCACTAGAAGGTTGTTGACATCAGCAACTTTGCTTGAAAATGGAATTGTATTTCCAAGTTTGCACGTTTTCAGTTTGAATGTGAGTATTGCTCATTTCGCTGCTTTAATTGTGTGCATTGTATTATTACGACTGCGATTATTTTGTACATTGTATATTCGACATTTTTAATGGAGCTTAGACAGAGACCGTTGAGCAAATATTGACATATCGACTGAACTGCTGCTAGATATGGAAAGAGGTAATTGATACAATTGAGATGAACTGGCATAATATCATGTTCTTCCAGACACAAATGTAACTGATAAACTCTATTTGCAGAAACAATGATGCAAGAATTACAATCATTGTTTTCGAGTTAAATTTATATGATCTTACTCTGTAAGACCAATACAGCCAAAACATATCAAATTCTTTGATCGCTGGGGTTTACCACATGCATTGTATTAATGCTGGACTTATAAGCAGTAAACGTCTTGTTCGTTTAGAATGTTACATATGAAACGATATGTTTCTTTAAAAAGTCAGTCCATCCAAATCAATTTAGCAAAATGTTCACAATGTGTTGTCTCTGATCAAACATTGAGTAGTATATATCGATAACACTAGACTAAGGAGTCTTACTTGTTCCAATGTAAAGGCAAATGCTCGACATCTGATAAGCCGGTAATTCAAAATTAATGAGAATTAAATGGAATCTGGATTGAGCGGTTTGTCGTATGGCAGATACAAAGTGATCTTTCTGGAAACTGATTATTATGTTGCTGATACATATGGCTGTGGATGCATACACAATGTACACAGTTCAGTGTACGCTTGACTTAGAGAAAAAAGGTATGAGAAAATCCGACAGGGAAGGCAGCACTCCACCTAACCAGCCTAGCACAGCAATCAGAAACGCCACAACACAACTACCCTGAGTAATGCACACACAAACCCATGCCATGAGAGTGTAACATCAAACGCTATGATAATGCGATAGCAGATCTAATTAGTGCGGATGAGAATCTAGGCAGTGAGTATATAAATCAGGTTAAACGCAATTATTGAATACAGATCTTTTTGGGAGGTATTTT
The DNA here is from genome assembly GCA_963678985.1 of Spisula subtruncata. Classification (NCBI taxonomy): domain Eukaryota; kingdom Metazoa; phylum Mollusca; class Bivalvia; order Venerida; family Mactridae; genus Spisula; species Spisula subtruncata. The sequence goes on from OY787666.1 coordinate 44,636,713, forward strand.
ACGCTTCTATAGAAACTGTTATACACAATTGTCCACTGTATAGATCATGCCCTGTTTGCATACAAAATACAATGGAAATGCTTTCATTTTAAATGATGACAATACATGTACCAAGGTAGTCAAAAAATTCCGCACATATGTCCAATTGTATTAATAGTATGTTTCCGCTTATAGTAGAAACCAAACCATCATTTTCGAAACAAACAATCAAACCATTTGAACACTCTAAGAACCTGAATAAATAATGATCCTTAACCAACGTTGCTCTGTCGTTTAAGTCTTATTTGTGTATATTAAATTTTGTCATTTACATCTTTCTGACCTTGTTCTACGAACACGCTCGGTAAAATGACCACCAACGATTGTAATCAGTCTTAAACAGAAGTTTTGACTACCGTCTGCAGACGTGACATAAATCGCATATGTGTAGCCTGAGGTATAAGTAGTGTTATGGACAACTATGGCGGATAATATTGTCAGACGACCATAAACTTTAGTAAACTTACTGAAACTTTCAAAGACCTTACCAACCTCTTGGTTTGATAACGTCTACCGGATTATTACCTACTTTCCTTGCCATTTTTAAATTATAACGTACTTTCCTTGTCATTAAATGCATTGATAAAATGATATATGATCGTCAATGTGTATGATGTTTAGGTAAAAACCTAGATCAAATAGAAAAGGGAATTAGTGTGGTTTCCTGGGTTCCACTGATTGCTAAAAATGATAGTTCTCTGCAATTTCATCAATTGTGTTTTCAAATAATATTTTTTGTTAATTATCCATCAGAACATGTATTCTTTTCCGAACACAATGCGATCGAATGAATGTATATTTGCTTAAAATATTGTTATGGTAATATTTTCTATACATTTTGTACTTGTATTTCAAGTGATACGTACTTTTTAGCTTTGAAATAGAGTATGTTTACTTCCATGACAAAACATATTTTATTAATAATCAAGCATAACTTTAAGGTATAAATGTGGCTTATAAGCCTAATTAATACTTATATATAAGCAGTATAGCTAGTATAGTATTATACAAGCAGTTTATATTAATCATAACATAGTTGAGTTGGAAATAATTTTCTTAAACTCATATTATAGTATTAAACAAACATTTGTTGAAATTCACTTATGTTTAAACACTCGAAGGGCTTTATGTTAAATATGTCATTCAGAACGGGTGCACATCAGTGAACTTCAGCAAATGTTCGTTTAATCCTTATATGTCCACACCGAGGTGCAAAATGTACAGCTGAGATGAACCATTTTTAGAATTACTTACTCCAACAGAACAGGAAGTGTAAACGTCAGCAAATGGTAGTTACTAACGTCTTACACAGCAGGGAATGCAGGGATTTACTTACATTTGAATTAATAAATAATATCGATAAATAAAATCTCATTCTTACATTTTCAAAGTTGTGTCGTCGTGTCATGCAAGCGGATCGTGACAAGCGTTAATCAAAAACGAACGAAACATTTTATTTCTCAAGAACTTTGATTATTATAAGATGGATTCATGGAACGTTACTGAAAATAAGATTGAATATGACAGGGACAACTAAACGCAATTAAGTGATTTGTAGAATAAAGTTTTTTACCACGCAATTTAGTTTAATTATTTGTTTGCAAGAGTACGATATTTTGTTCTTACCATCTTATTCATAGGTGTATGTGTTCTCCCCAGCATAATGGTAAAGCTCAGGATCTGTCTATTCAACAATTTTATACCAAAGATGGTACGATGGTACCATGTTTATATTTGTGAAGTACAAACCAGGGAAATAAACAAAACTAACTCTTATCATGCCCTCATATTGGTATTACGTAAACTAACATCTATCCGTAATGTGTACAAAATATTCAAGTCAATGTCCTGTTTTTAAATGGCATACTTCCGTTATATTTGTTGACCAAGTGTTGCAATGTGTTTTTATTGTCTAAATCTAAATTGTGACCTAATAGTCACAAACCAATGATTGGGTAGATAATACACGAACTATTGTGTCAATAACGAGCGACAGGTCAGTTGAATGTCATTTGAACCTAAACTCACTTGACAACAAAATAAAATATAGAGCATCAGGTAAGTTCTTGCATATGAAGTACCTCCACATATAGTCGAAGTATTAAACTTAATTAAAGTATCAATAAAATAATTTCAATAATAGCATTGTACGGACTTTTGAACTAGAATCTGCATAATGCATGGAGATAGTTGTGATAAACAATTGCGTGTCCCCGTTATGCACTAAATATCTAGCGTGTTCCATAAAACAAATATCAAGATTTAAACTATTTATACAGTCACTGAACGTTCCTGCTATAAACCAATAAACATCGGAAACATTTAATTCTACGTGGAAGATATTTCATAAAAACAAAATATGTGATAATAATTACGGCAAAATCGTCTAAATTTTCACAGTAATAACAATCAATGAAATGGGTTACCATGCAATAAAAAAACATCTTACGGGCATGAGATGTTCTTTAATAGATATTGAAAACACATTGTTGATAATTAATTATAAATAAATGGGGTAGTGCAGGGTGGTGATATCTGTACTAAACTCGTAATATGCATTTCCTTGGTATGTATAACGTGCTGCAAATTATATACATTGTATGATTAAAATTTTCATCACCTTTAACACAAGAAGTCATTAAACACTTTTAAACATCTCCCTGTGTGCATATTTTGTATAGGAACGACCTATATTCTTATATTATGTATACCTTCCTGCAAATTATATACAATTTATTATTAAATCGTCCACCAAATTCAATAGTCCTCATATACTTCTTAATATTGCTTCGTATGCATGTAATGTTTAAGAAATACGATACAAAAGAACAAGCAATTGGAAAGCTGTCTTAATAAAATTTATCGCATCCATGAGATATGTGACACTGCTTTGTTATCTTGTATTTATATTTGAATCAATACGAAATTAAAAGTAGTAAATATAACATGATGAAACTGACATGCATTTTGCAGTGAAATACAAAGTAACATCGGTTTCTTAGTCACGACATTGATTGTACGAGGGTCATTCAATAAATTCGTGGACTGGACTCGTCATTTTAATACCCATTGACACAGAGAATAACTAATTATATCACACTAAACTACAGCCTTTCTGACACAAGTGCAGACAATGGTGCACGAAATGACGAATTTTTAAAGAAAATATGGCTAAAACAAAACCATCACCTTACCGCAACCACCACACAACGCAAATATATTCTGACGTCAGCGACGTTATTGATGTTTTGCTATTTCCCAAGCGATAAACCCGAAACTGAATTATGTCATTCATATGGATTTAAACGTAACTATTTAAGTTGTAAAATATTAAATAGATCTACCACAACATTTTATGTATTCAAAGTTAGAAACAGTGGTTTTATGCTAAGTTAAAACGCCTCGCACATTTTGACTGGCGTTTCCTTAAATGTCCCTACGTTTGTCAATTTCGTTCGATCTCTGTATCATTTTTTATACCATGCTGCTCTTCGGGAATTTGATTTTGTCACTAAAACACAGGGACACTGAATACTGCATGTGCTCCGTTTGTTCTCATTAGCACCTTATGTGTGTTTGTTGTGTATTTCGAAGACAAGTGCACGATATAATGGTTGCATGAATTTCCTTGCGTAAATTCACCGGGATTTTGACGTAAATGAAAACATGACAGGCATAGATCAAATACTTCTCAATTCAAACTCAAACGTGCAAACCATTTAATAATATCACAAAATATTATGCTAATATCTTGCAAGAATTTGGCAAATATATGGGAATGTAAATAAAGTTATCACTTGTTGAACTAGTTAAAAGGGTACGTTTCGTCGGTCGGGGGTGGTAGCGCGTTACTATGGTAATACAACAGCCCATGACATGTTACTGTGTTGCATAATCAAAGATAAATTTGTATCTACAGTAGGTATTAGATAAATGTTTATAATGATATGAGAAATTATTATTTTAACATGAATATTATAAAATGAGAACGATTGTCTACGAATATATTGAATGACCCTCGTACAGTAGTGAACAGATTTCGTTTAAATATATTTTTGTTTTTATGATACATGTATGTATCGCTGCATAATATACATTTATCTACCATGTTTACGATTTGCTGCTTACAAGATTGATTGCATCCACGTCCATTTGAGTTAATTTTCTTTCCTTTTAAGTAAGTTTGTTTGTCAGCTATTCATTCATTCTATCTGCGCATAACTGATTTGAATTTGATTTATTTTCTTCAATTTTGTTCCAAGTCAATAACACTCAGGTTAGACATTGACAGTGTATTGAATCAGCTGTAGTTCAACAGTTAGTGTAACAGTTGGTATTGGTGTTGTTAGTTTGGAGAATTATATTTCTGTACATGCATTTTGTGGACATATTTAAACACCATGAATCTACCAACGTCGTATAACTGGTCTTTTAACTTTTTTGGTTATGTGTGGGCATTGCTACGTGTTATTGTGTTAAATTGTGTTGTTACTGCATTGTATTTGCTGTGCTCGGCTGGTTATAAGTTGAGTACTGCCTTCCCTGTCCGGTTTCCTCGTATTTGCTATGCTATTCTTAATATAAGACGATACACAGAACTAGGTCGAGCATCTTTCTATGAGTATAGAAACTTAGGCAAGGGGAAATTGGAAATTAAAGGGCGAGATATTGTGCATTGTAATGACTATTTAGATTGCAATTAATAAAAACGTACAATTCATTATTGTAGTTTAAGTCACTCCTGACCTTGTTACAAACTATAAAAAACAATACTGTGTATGCCGTTGTATACTAAATGTACAGTGTATGTTGTATCCCTTTTTCATATTTTTCTCCCACACATATTACGTCTTACGTTTCTGGTTTAGGAATCGTATGGAGAAGAGAAGGGTCGAGTTATCACTTTGTTCCAAACTGTGTTCATTCGACTTGTAACTCATCAACTACATGCATGCTACCATTCATAATGACCTGCCAAATAACCTATCCGAAAAGGTTTCCTTTTAACTATACATGGGCTGTGGTATGTACATCAGGGCACTGTTTTATCAAAGCATTTACGCTAGCGTAAACCTAAGATTTCCTAAAATATTGCGTACGTCTATAATATTTGCGTAAATGCGTTTTACAAAGATATTTTAGTTCACATTCTGTCGTAAGTTTTAGCTTATTTCTACGCCAAGGCTGGGCAACCCTAAATGGCAAATATGAACGTAAGTGAAGAGTTTTAAACACGCACTGATGCTTTTTGACCGTCGAATGTTATTTTAGACCGTCGTTTGTTGTTTTTGACCGTCACTTGTTGTTTTAGGCGTGATAAATCATCAAATCTTGACGCATATTTATTCATTCTGGTACCCGTTATATTTGTTATATTGTGTCCCGAATTACGTTCAATCTTCAATATGTTTTGCGTAAATGTATGCGAGTACTTGCGATCGTTTAGTAAAACACACTTACGAGTTTGCGTAAGGTAGATATCTATGCGTAAATATACGCGACATTTACGCATTGTTAGTAAAACAGCGCCAAGAACCCTACTTAATTAAAAGTTGCAATGTACGAGTTTAACACTTTTGGTACTTACTGTAACGAGTTTATGAGCGATCCAGGAAAATGTCTCAATACATTACAAGCAGCAATAAATGACGCCAACATCATTAGATAAAATATATTGGACATAAGAGTTGATAATGAAACACATAATGAACGCATGAATGAAAAGCTGGCCGGGACATTAATACAAATTGATTCTGTAATTGGTATAACGACGGGAAGCTCCAGATCAGTAAATAGAGTAGTTCAATAATTACCGCGTGGGAAGTAACACTGGCGGTTGAAGAATGTGTTAATCGTTACAAATCGACATGCAGAAACAAAACACACATACACACCACCCTCACATACACCACTAGAAGTCATATAATTAACACCAATAACAAACAGAACTAACAAAGACATAAACATGAACAGACATAAACATCTAGACACTGTATATGAACAACATAAAATAGAACAAACAACTAAGAGAAACAAAAACACACCTAGACAGTGGTCCATAGGAATACAACAAATGTAACAAGAGATGTTTGTAAAACTGAATGACATGAAAGCCAATGAGTCGGAAATGGTAAATATCACTGTGACCTTGATCCTTGACCTACTGATCTCAAAGTAACAACAACTGGTCATCAACTGCTGCTTGTCAGCATATGTGTAATAATTGAATATGTTGGGGTAAACTGTTTCTAGAGATATTCAATGGAAACCATTTAGTCTACTGACCGATTGACCAACAGACCGACCAACATGTTCAAACCAATATATCTCCTCATCACAGATGACAACTCAAATGAATAACAGTAGACACAATCAACCAATAACATTTTGTTGTGCAGTCAGTACAACCACTTTGATAAGCAAAAAAAGTCTAGCGCTATTTCAAAGTAACTCGTTATTTTGATTATTAGGTGCTTATCTTGTTAATATCGTATTCGAACGTTTTCACAACACTAACGAGATGTGTCTCGTTTATTGGGAAACATGTCATGTTTTATTCAGTCAGCAAAATTCGCATTAAATATACAAATTCATGCAAATTACCTTTTAATATGCGCGCGATTTTGCATATCATATTGTGAATGCATGATCGATGAACCGAAAATACACGCTATAACTGTGTACTACTAGCAGATTTTCCGATATTCAAATGAGACTTCTAGTAAAAATATATGGTACGTAAACGGGGAAAATAGATGTTTAAGAGCATAGGCATTATTGACGCGAATCACCCACACTTATGGCATTATTTATACAGCAGCTATCATATATTATACAAACCACAAATCTTTCATCATAGAAGAGCAGAATGTTTAGATAATGAACGCATTCATCAAATACATGTCTATTTAAAATAATTTGGAACACTTTGGAACTTTTAATATGTAAATGATACTCTGATGATTCTAAATCAGCAGCAAAAATGTATATATTTCAACACAAGTGCAAGGAATTGTTTTTGGAAAATCTCGCTTAACATGCGTTTAAGTTGATTTCGGGTATAAACTGTGAACTGTGAAGTGCTTATTCTCGGCTTGAACATCGAACATAGCTCGAGAAAATGGGTCATATAATAAAAAACTTATAGTTGTTAAAACAATTGTTTTTGTTTACCTGGTTTTACTTGTAGGCTAAGCTAAAATGTAACGTGGTATGTCAATCCTGATATATAAAGGAACGAGAAAATGTAATGCTTTAGTCCCAGTAGTCTTAAATTCTAACCATGTTAAAAATGGAACGCAATAGTCGATATATTCCAGCTTAAGTTAGTTCAAGTAGTACGACAATGTTACACGAAAGTTTCAATGATTGTGAATTATTGCGACATGGAATATGAATTATAGCAATTTCGGAATACATAATAGACACGTGCCTTTGCTTAAATTCCGTGTCCAAGTGGAATATAGTACTTTCTTAAGAAATACTTAAGTAAGCAAATTATGGATATTAAGAATCTGTTCAGTTGAAGTTACTGCTAGTAGGCTATTATAGCTTTGCGTATTATGTAAATATTTGACAAACCTCTTGAATAATTCAATATAATAAACATCCAAGGCGTTATTACTGTTAATGTGCTGCGATACACTTGCCTTTTTTAAAAGTTGCACGTCTGTTACATTGTAAGATGTTGGTACACTATAGCATTGGTTCAACTCGACTACATCTTGTCTTTTTTCTTATGCTATGCTCTCACTACACATCGTCCTAAAGGCAAACACAAGATACTTATTACATGTATTTAACATTAGTATGATTGTGGATAGGCGACGTTGCGTGAGCCCACCGTGTTTGGAGTAGCGCTCCTAATGTTGGGCTTGTCTCCGCAATATGCACAGTGTTTCCGCAATTATTGGATATTCTTCGCTCTATTCGGCGTTTCTTGTCAATGTTTGGCGTCCTTTCCAATTGCCTAGCGTGCCTCTATTATCCGTGGCATGTCCACACAATCTTCCACGTATCTCAACAATACTATTTTGTTTGAAAAAACCTTGATTTGCTCGGCATGTGGACTGCGATCAATTGAGAAAAAACGTCCTGTCTGCTGGAAATAATTAACCGTGTTTGGTGCTTAATCCAGTTTAGATTGTCACATGTCTAATAAAGCGACAAAATCTCGTAATTTCCCGCGAGACTTGTGCGTGAATATCAGAAAGATTTATAACAATGGTAATCTGAACGTCTGATTTATCAGGGTAAGAACATGGACCGCTGGCATTTGTTTATATTGGTTAAAATGTATATAAAAACAGCAACGCCATATTGCTACGCATATACGTTTATTGTCGTGATTTTTGGCTAATTCTTATATAACTAGCATTTTAGGGTGTACAGTAAGACTATGGAATCAGAAACAATTCACTAGTTCAAATTATACAAATACCTTGTTTGGTCACTTGAATTCACCATTTTTTGGCATACCTTGATGAAAGATACGGTTATTTAACCTTTTGACAACTGGAACTTGGGTATTTTCTTTACTTGTTACATTATGTGCGGGTATTATACCGCGTAATTGTGTTATTCGATGTTTTGTGTGTTTTCGGCTGGTTAAGTTGATCGCTGCTTTCACTGTCCGATTTTCTCATAAACTTAAGGCCAAGCACTTTAATGGGAACATCGGTGTTTTATATCTGGTATGTGTGCAAGGAAATCAACTAAGTGATATACAGGCATGCAGTACATAGGCTTAACATAGAAGTACAAGCGGATTTTTGATAAGATAAGATATTATTCCAAGTTTTCCAATTTTGTTCCCACATATGGGCATACAATTTTGAAATATACATGGCCTAAAGGTCGAAGTATGTATTGAGCAATAACTTATGATTATACTAATAAACAACACTAATAACTAACAATGAGAACATATAGAACAAATAACAAATAAATGTTAAAATCAGAAGCAGTCTAAATCATCCGGCATATATTGATAAACAATCATAAAACTAACAGTGTTTAGCAATTAATGAATGTGGAAAAATGACTAGCTCACCCTTTATTGCAACAGGAGGTATATCAATACAATTCTAATTTTAAATTTACAATCCATCATATGTGTAATACTATTTATTTTCTGAAACTATATGTATACACTATATTTTATTGGTGTTATGTGTTGGTGTATGAGACCAGCATTAGTATTTGCGTGTAGGTGTAAGACATTCTACAAAGCATTATTACCATGTCAATTAAACGAAGTATTTTTTGGCTGGAATTCAATTCAGATATATAAAACATGCTTCAATCCATTGACGTAATTATCAATTGTAATCGATTAGTTGACAGAAGCTTAAACGTGATAACGAAAATTACCACCTTTGGTGAGTTCATGATAAACGACAAGTTCTTAACATTCTTCTAGGATGTATTGTCTTTAATTATTGCAGTATACAATTTTTATTTCAGATACAGTTGGAATATACAGCATAAAGTGAATAATTTTACGTATCAAATATTGTAAGTACATTTTCTGTTTTATTAATTAAAATTGACTCCATAAATATGAGGCGTTCTCAAGGAAAACCGGTTTTAATGACATTGTACTGTTATTGAACAATAACAGTGAGAAAAATGTCTAAAATGAGAAAAAAAACTGTGTCCTTTGATTTCATAGTTAAGTAATTTGATAGTGTAGTACTATCCGTTAGCTTCAAGTTTTCTTTAAAATTATGTTAAAATAACTTCTGTCGTTGCTACGGTGATCGGTTTCTAACAAGTACTCATATCAAGGAAAACTAGGGTTTAGTGGCTAAAAGCACTTGCTATTTTCCTCTGTAATCAAACTCTCACAAATTGGACACATTTTATTAAAATAAGAATATGATTCTAAAATGTGCCACAATCTTAATGGTTTACGTCAAATATTTATCAGATACCTGATCTTAGAAATTCCAGCTTACGTTACGTCAAAAACGTAGAGAATGACGTTTGCGACGTCATTCATAAAGTAGGCGGTCACAAGTGGCTGGTTTAAAAAGTCTTTACCTTTGTACATTTGTACGTGTATGGAATAATTTGTTCAAATTTTCAGAAATTGTTCACAAGAGTCTCCTTTTTTCTGACCATATATTTTCAAAATTTTCACAAGTTTTTCACCTAGCCCGGTTTTCCGTGAGAACGGCTTATATGTTTGCAGACTATGCTAAGTTCGTTTATGCACACTATCATAAGATTATAGCTATAATATCAACCTTAGTCGGAAAACGTTCCATTATTCCAAACAACTTATCAACAAAAATGATGTGAGTTTTGGTTGATTGCTTACACATTTTATAGGAATCACGTAGATGTAGCCAGGAGACCTGATTGATTATGTCGTTGGATAGAACTAAGCGCGTTATTCTAATCCAATGCATGGTCATATGAAACTGGTCCGAATGCATGTTGTATCATATATTATTGCGTTTTTTGTGATAAACGGCATATTTGAGATCCCATAATTAATTATATCTGTCATATTATCTGAATGCATGAACCTTGGGTGCTGAGTCGATTTCGGAAAAAATAGGACCTTCTATTTCTGGCTTAAATCGCTCATAGAATTAAATACTTACAGTTGAGTTACCTTTGTGTTGGCAAAAGTTAATTTGCGTTTATAAACATGAATTGCGGCATATATAACGTTATGCATCCAAAATTTCCCAGTCAAAAACAGCAAAAAGGTCCATAAAACACCACACGTATGTCGGTCAGGCGTAGGTTACTGTAAACAATACGAAGCGACATTTATCTTTCTGGTCATTCCACATCACCAAACAGATGTCGTAAACATTGCAAATTCGTAAATACTATGCTACTACTTTCATGGAAGTGCACCCAAGCGGACTGGTAATGTAATAGCGTCATCAATTCTTTGATGCAATCCACTTGGTATGTAAACTTCGTGATGAGAGGACGATTGGATGCGAGGAATCGTTTAAGACATTACCCATGTGTATAGAAAGGTAGTGATCAGACGCACATCCAATATCATGTAAATCTGTATGATTGTAGACAATTACTTATCGGAATGATATGGTATAAGGCAGACAACGAATGAGACAAAAACCATTCAAACTAAACCCTCTTCTCTTATTAAAGATGAGATGTAGCCAAGTGTTAAGCATTTGCCATGCGTCTTCTGACATAAATTGTCTGTGATTGAACCTAAATGGGTACTGTATCAATGGTAAACGTCCTCAAACTAATGATCCTATTACTTGTGATGCATAACTTTACATGTTTAATCCAATAATAATACTAACTGTTGAGTTGGGAATTGAAGTTTAACTATTATATAATTTTAAAAAACAAATGAGATGTTTTTGAAATTGGAATGCTTATCGTACTAGAACTTTGAAGACCGTGGTTTGTTTATGTATGCCAATCAGGAGTTTCCAACTAATTATTGCAATGCGTTAAGTAAAATATGCAGCTTATAATAACAAATTACTGCACATACCAGTGTACTGGTTTAAACTGTTTATTAAATAATATGACATAGGTTGACACTAACTCTGTTGTGGTGTTTCTGATTTCTGTGCTTGGCTGGTAAGGCTGAGTGCTACCTTCCCTGTCGGATTTTCTCATACCTTTTTTGTTGACTGAGTTGAACCTAACCGATTGAACCTAAGCTGGTTGCAACTAATATTGGTGTATTTGTATAGCCGGTATTGTCCTTGTTAGAAATAAATTGCTCTATGTACCAACGAAGGGAATGTGTACTCTCTTCTCAAATAGATTTACGTAAGCTGCACATTTTGTCTATGAAAGATATTTCGAAGTTTTGTTCTAAAATACTTTGTGTATACCAGCTCAGCAACGTCAATCCCGTGATTTCATTGACGTTCATGTTCATCTCACGCCACTTCAAAGAAAACAAAAACTGTCTCTGATTTAGAATTTGTTACTTGGTAATATATTCAGTATACATGTAGCATGTCGCTACACTTTCATTACTTCAATCAAAATGAAATCAAACTAGCAGTCTCTTAAATATGTTTTACTCTGAACAATTTGTTTAGACATGTAAAGAATGTTTAGTTATTGAATCTTACACGCAAATGTAAAAAAACGTACCGTACTTGCCATATTAAAACTTGAGTCAACAGTGGCATGAATAAGATGATTTTACGAAGCCATCAATAGTTTGAAATCTGACATTTGTACGACAGAGAACAAAACATACAAACATAATAGTTAATTGCACGTCATGTTGTTGACAGTGAAATGAGGGATGTCACAGAATGCCATATAAATGTTGTCTTTACAATATAACACACGGGTATAATATTTAAACTAAAAAAAAAATAAAAAATAAAAATAATTTAAACTAAATACAATAGTTCGACAATTAGTTTGATTATTTTATCACACAGTTTCCAGCGCAAAAGATATGGTATCTAAGGTAGAAAGATCTTACCAATCATTAATCTAAAAGATGCACTACTGAAGGTAGAAATTTTGCTCGAAGATAAACATTGCACATTTGTTACATTCTGTAAACCGAAACTCTTATGGAAGTACTCTTACAGAAAGGCGACAACCATAGATCTAGAGATAGAACAGAGGTTGCGGTTAAATACTATCTTGTGAAGGTCTGACATGGTATAGCATTTTTTGGTAAGACGGGATATACTTCTATGTTGATATCTTAACTAACTTGTGTGGGTATCAAGGCGTTACCATCTTTTATTTTTTGCTTCTTATTGTCAGCGTACATATACTATTTATTATGTTTTTGAAAAACCCAAACTCATTGTATGTGATAAACTTATCCTAAATATAACGTTCGACGGAAAGTAGAATTTGTGCCAAAACTAGAAAAAATGCGTAATCCCGTCAATCATTTTTTGTTTATTTTGTGCTGATTAATTGAATAAAGAACGTTTCAAAATTCTGATATCGCTGCTGAAAACGAGCGAGGGTTGAAGTATCGGCAAATTCCCTGGAGCAGAATTAATAAATCGCAATTTAAATTCTTCTTGCCATCAATTTGACTTTGTCGGATAAACTATCAGCCGATCGACATTAAACATTGTGAAAACACTTGTTGGAAAATTAAACATGCGAAATCAGTATTAAGACGAATGTATTGGGAGGCTTATCCAGTACAACTCACAACAAACATTTTATCAGACTAGAGAAGTATGTAAGAAACTTCAGACGAGATGAATTATCCTGCAATGGCGTACATCAGTTAATTTGATGTTTCAAAGACGTTTCAATTAGTTCAATTGAAAATTGGATTACGTGCTACGGATATTCTGGAATTTATTGTGATTGAGTGAAAAAATTGCCATGCGGCAGCTTTTATGTAATGTTGAAAACAGTATCAGCAAACAAGCAACGAACAAACTAACCAATTCATGTAGAGAACATGGCAGTTATTCACAAAGCATCTCAGTACAAAACTTGAGTTCTTTTGCTGAAGTTTAACATATTATGTAAAAAGCAACACGAATCACCAAGAACGCATTTACTCGTTCATCTATTGGTCTTATGGTAACATTTAGCTAAGGTTCCTAGCTCCAGACAACAATATATTAAGCTACATTGCACTTAACCTGTCCAACCTAACGCATTGTTTTATCGATTTGAATAGATTTCTTTTGTTTCGTTGACATCTCGTGTGGCTCATTTATTACACTAAGCATCTTCTGACTGGCATTTATCATCGTGTGTTGTCTAACTACACTCACCTAAGACGTGATGACTCGCAATTATAAGATGTCCTTGTAATCAACAACTAACGAAATACCAAGGTTCGCAGACGTTTTCTCTTGCATGTTGAGTAGTAGGTAATACAAAACAGGAGAACGGGTTTTGACAGAAAAATGTTTGAAACAAGACGTAAGCCCTTCAGAAAAAGCATATATTATTGCATTGTCAGTGCAAGACCCTATACAACCTTAGAACTTTTTGTATCATCCTTCCTAGGCACAAGATGACTGGTTTTACTGGGCAAGAGAAATACCAAGAACTTATCGGCTTGAAATTGTTGAAGGTTTAGCAAGAATTAACATCCGCACGACTCTCCTGAAATCAGAATTGACATACCTTTATGTTTTCTGTTATAAAATTAAGCATTTAAATGTACTTATAGTTGATTTATAACTTAACAGAATTAATTGGTTAAATCAGTGAATTTGTAAATTCGATACGTTCCCATTTAGAAAATGATTAGACAGCAAAAGTGAGATTCTTGCATCCTGTCGTACGACATAATTACCCCATGGGTTATATTGCTATGTATAAGGTCTGAGCTGTCTCCTTATATATATAATTTAAAGTGTATGATACTTTTAACTTGTTGAATCCTTAGTTATCATTGACCACCTTTATGTAGTTTGTCTCCCTACAGCTTATTGTCCTGAATAATAACGACAAGCCGCAATAATCCCAACACCTAAGCATTTTCAGAGTAAAACTTATAGACACTTCAATTCTAATAACTGTATTTGATCCTGAAATAAATCCAGGAGAACAGTATAATGATAACTTATGTAAAATGTGTTGGTTCATTCCGACAAGCACATGGCCTAGGGCAAGAGGATGTATTTGTTTACGAGGATATATAAATTGCACAGAACAAGAACGTTGCGCATTACAACTGATTTTACAACGATGCCATTATGTAGAAACTTGGCAAATTCGAATACAAGCGAATGTGTTTTACGATGTGTCTGGTGCAAATGAAGCGAAAGAAAGGCGTTAATTTGCTGGAAAAATTAACGTACCAATGTCTACGCACTGGAATATCTTAAGGTGTAGTAATATCTTAATATACTCCAGGCTTCGATCTCCAAAGACATCTCCATCTGAGCTTCATCTCATCTCAAATTTTGGCCTGTGTTATTGAGATTATTTCCTTGGGAGGTTAGCCTCAAAATTAGTTTTAAAAACCGGAATCATTATTATTCTTAGTATATTAAAGTATAAAGTAGAGAGCTTGGATTTCAAACTCTTCTCAAATTAAGACTCAGACTTAAGCAAAATATCAATTTCAGGTGAGATTTCTACTTGCGGGCCATGTGTTCGAATTAAATCAGACAAAATTATAGAGAAATGATATACAAGTTCATACAGACTATGTTTCATTTTCAATTCACCTAGTGACACTGATTTCCATCGGCCCTATACGGGCCTATAGTTACATACATGCATGCATATAAATCATACCAGTCGGATATACTTATAAAACCTACTTATTTTCATTGTTGGAATAAAGAACACTAGAGAAAAGAAACTCGATTATTTAAGTTCAGTGTCTGTACAGTAAATTATGTACACTTGATATGTAGCGTCCTTAAATCAGTCATTAACCCAATTGCTTATGCTTAAGGAAAAATGCTTAATCATCAATAACGTATGTCATGTTTCATGCGAACTCAACATAACAAGTATATATGACCATACCTTTGGCAATGTAAGCTAATTAATTTACACAGGAGACGCTTGTATATATTGAAATATCAATTTGCAGTCAAACCAGAAATACTAATTGTGCATTTATTTTTATGGATGTGATACGGAACATAATTGTGTCTACGTGGAGATGCAAATCGTACCAACAACGCCGTACATCATATTATAATAAAAATATCACATGTCAGAATTACATGTAAGTTGTTAACTTAACCGAATAGATGATCATGATTTGTCAACATCAACCCGTGTCAATATGTACAGATCCAACCTATGACATACGTATATAGAATGTTATTGTGCCGTCATACAAATGTATCTTGGCTGCACAATATACCAAACAAAACATTCAACATTTACTAAAAAAGATGTTTATCTTTTACATTATGTACGCTAGATGTTCATACAAATTCACTCGTACCTATTTCCTGTAATACCATGAATATGACTGGTCTCTATGAACCTTTCTTCTTTTTCAAACATGATGGTTCGTTTGTGTTGATTTCATCACTTTTAGGAGCCATACGTACTATGTATCAGGTTGTTTTTCATACTTTATTTGTTAGTGTCAATGTCAATCGTAATTGCAAGGAAACATTTTTAGTAATGCAATTCCATCAGTCTTCGTCAATTAATGCAGAATAATTTGATATCCAGTACGGAAAGGGCTGAAATTAAACCCCAAACCGAAGCAAACTACGTAATATAGATATTTAAATGGCTCAACTCCCATAAGTATCTTTTTCAAATCATTTTACTGTAACACTTTGGCGAATAGTTTCAAATCATAGTTGTGACACATCACAATTTAACAACACCATTCAAAAATTAAACATATGATCTTATCATGTTCCAATACTTGAACCAATAACAAAAAAGGTATGAGAAAATCCGACAGGAAAGGTAGCACTTAACCTAACCAGCAACAATGAGAAAACAACATTGGACCAACGATACGTTCAATGGATAATCAATTTAGTTGCCAATTCAGAATTATTAAACAGATTCTTATTCATCAGTTCGTCTTAGTATTTGCACGCCTTTAAACAGGATATGAATTTACATGTTTATTCACTCAACTAAGTTGATTTCCCTTGTGTGATGACCTTCGTTTCGTTGAATTGTTGCAATGTTCAAATCGCATTAAGGTTGCATTTTGAAATAAATAAACACAGAAACAGACAGCTACAACAGTTTTGGCAAATTTGACTAATGGAATTATATAGAATGGAAGTCTCTGATTACGTGCGTTTTAGCCTTTTGCATAGAATACAAACTTTCCCCTGCTTGTTATTGCATATGATAGGCACTTTTAAGGGATCGATGGTAAAAACCAAACTAAGAGAAATTTAAGGCATGACGTATTTTAGATGTTCTTATGTACGGAATATACTAATGTATACGTCTCAGTCTATTACTCTTTCTGTACAAATATACGTGACAATACGTTAAATTATTTTACTTACTAAGCCTGGAGCTGTCATCCGCCGAGACCCTTCCCATTTGGCATTATTCGACAATAAAAGCGAGCTTTTAGCATCGTTTCTTAAATATGAATATGAGTCTAAGGTAACTATATAGAGTGTATAATGTTTCCCATGTAGCACCGTTAGTTCTCGTTGTCCTCATGCTATGTCTTGTGTCACCATCAAGCTCAGTAAATGACACAATAACTTACCATATTACAAAAATAGACACACGTGTTTTAATATGACACGCATAGACAATTCCATTTTAATTACTGTATTTTTTGGAAACGGTATACATAAACTAACATTTACTGATTTAATCCGACAGGCATACAAACGTGTGTGCGTTTTTTTATTTGAATCATTGTAGAATAATTACAAATTTGTCAAGAGACATATAGCAACGTGTGCTAATCCTGGCGTAAAAGGCGACCGGGTTGCACAAGTATTGATTCCTAGATCAAGTAAGCAAACACTATGGTTGCAATTGATAGACCAAACATTCCATAGAAATATTGTTTAATATTTTGTTGCATAATGTTTTCGAATAAAACGAACCAATTGACATTGAATACAGAGTCTAAGTTAATATGCGAGCACTGTATGTTAGAGCATATTGGGCACACAAAGCTAGTCCTATGCTCTTGACGGGGTGCCTAGTGTCAGCGATGTAATATATTATATATTGGTTAAATCTAGGAAATCAAATAAGCCACTCGTTAGTGTGACAAGTACATTCTCAGACAATGGAGTCATTTCAATTCCCCTAATGACATTTATTTCCCGTCTGTCCTATTGTTGTATTAATCAAACTAGTCTGATATACTAATAACACTTATTTACAATTGTGGAGAGTAACTTGATTATACCATTTCATAGTCTGCGAAATGTGAACACTAATCTGTAGCGGTATTTGAGTTATTTTAAGAGATTGCCTAGACTCAAGAAAACTTGCATAATCTTCAACAGTGTCTGTTATATTTCTAGCGAACCCACAAAAAGTTTATATTGCCATACACTGAGATATATTTACAGCTACCCAGCAGATGCTGGTGACTAATGAATAGTCGAATCACAATACAAAATGTAAGTTACTAAGATACGTGTATTTGTTCGGATGTGGTACGAAAAATACTAAATAAGTTGTAACTAACAATTATATTTTGATACCCTGGTACATGAAGTCCAAGGTTACTGCTCAAATTCATATATCCAATTGGTGTATTTAATTGTTCTTTTATCTAAAACCCAATATACTAGTACGCTTGTTGATTGATAAGCTAATATTTGCATTTATTCTGCATCTATACCACCAGTTGCAATTACGCTTCCAAGGACGATGCTTAACACTCAATCTCCTTTAAACGAATGTCTGCATAGTATTACATAGAATGATAAGTTTAACTTTAATAACATCTTTACAAAAAAGTAATCGTTGAACACCTATTAACATCCCTTAAAAAGGTGTTTCCATGTATGTTTTGAGGTAAAATGTCGATTTGTGTTATAAGAGTTTGTGATAATTAAGCCAAAATAAACGTACGAAAACTCTACGCACACATGTCATGAAATACAATTTGTGTTCTAGTTGCTTCATTGCTGTGTCTTATAATCGTCCAGAAATAGTTTAAATGGTACGATGAATATACAGGATAAAAATTATACATTAACATTATTGTGATCATTAATTTACTTGTTTATTTCTGCTGCTGATTCTGATACATGTATGTATTTTGATAATTGATCATCAGCAGACCAATTTCACCAAAGCCGAATGTTACTTGCAGACACATTATGCATGGTCCTTGAATTTATCGTAATGTAATGTTGATAGTATTGCATTTTGTTCTGGTAATCGCATGCCTGATTGCGCTTTCAGTATAAAATTGATCTCTAAATATCTTTATGTGTCAAAACAAATGCATATATTGAGCCACTGTATTTTAGTTACGGTTATTGTCTCCTTGTGATCAAGGAAATGACAGACAGCGTTGCAAGTGGTTACACGCAGTCGATGCTAAGTGATTTATCAGATAATACTATGTAGAAACCGTTTTATCATACGTTAAAATGATATTCTCAATACCAACGTTGTGTGGTTTGTATCCACGTTGAAATAAAAGTTTCATATTAAGATTTCTGATGCAAAACAACATAACACTCATTACAAATTAAAATCAGAGGATATGCAGGATTGCGTTCGTAATTTAGAGATATAGAAATACTTCAGGCCGTTGAACATTCCTGAAACATTTCCAATAATATTAGGAGAAGCATATTCTGCATTAGTATTAACTATCATGTTTTGTATTTACAAAAAAGTATTTTTCAATTGACAGTTTGAAACTAGATTTACTAGATTGATGTGGGTTAGGTTGTCGTAACATTAATTAAGATGAAAAGTACACTGTACATAGTATGACATCAAAGTCGGTACATCAGTTATGCCCCGAATTATTAGATAACGTTTTAATTAGATATCATTCCCATGGCAATACATACACATATTAATTGGTTGTTGTTTGTAATTAATTAAATTGGTTTGTAGTGAACCATTCCTATGAACAGTTACGATATTATGTTAAAAATGTAAAGACATCATTAATTTAGAAAGTAGGCTAGATCTGACGTATTTGTACTGGGGTCATCATTCAATATTATTCGTAGATAGTCGTTCTCGTATCGCGGTATCAACTTTCCTTGACGTCGCATAAATCCAAGGATAGTTTTTATGACTTTTTACAATTTGGTCAATAAGCCCGGTTGTCCTGGAGAACGGCTCATATCTAAGTTTAATATTAATTCCTATCTATAATGTGAGCATCAATTGAATAATCAGCATTCTCTCTCAATCGCTAGTATCTGCATATACGATCAGAACTAAGGTGTCTAGAATGACTAATATGCGTTTTAAGAATTTGTTTCAAACTCTTTATGTTATACATTGGGATAGAGTAACAAAAAATGTGGAAAAACAACGTTTTTACTATGAAAAATCAAAGTCAAATCAGATTTAGTCTGAAAGTTGATGATATTGCAAAAGCAAGCTTGACATAACACGTCATTGAACAGGAAAATGATGTTTTCTGCTTGACGGAGCATAATTTAAATGTAAAAAGTATTCGCGCAGAAAGTTTCTGTTTTAAACATGCCCATTAGCGACGACTAAATCAATACAGGAACCACACAGCTTTCAGATAAGAATAATTAATCTTCACGGAGAAATACCAGCCGGAAAATATCCATGTGTTAGTTTCATGACGAGATATTATTTCCAACTAGACTCGTGTGTAAATGAACAATAATGGAGTTTTCGTTGGTAATCAACTGTGGTGTATGACACGCTATGAATGTATCTGAATTTCATAATGACTCGATTATCTCACACTTTCCTCATTCCAGTGAACTTTATGCTAGTTCAACGCAGTCCAAGCGCGATTGATAACAAATGGACTTATTTAGAGATATAAATATTGTGTTCCATTAGTACGGAACAAATGCATTTATTATATGATTGATACGAGCACATACCTGAGTTGTTATATGAAATAGTGAGTGTTAGAAATTCAACTTCAAGCAAAGCCAAACTACGTAATATAGATATGTTGTTGGCGTGATGGGAAAAACCAAGATTAAGTAACATGAAAATTAACATAAAAAACAGCAGTACGAACTATTGCAGAACAGCGAACCTATTGCAGCTGCCATACAAAATATGTTTGATGCGTAGGAAGTTATAAATGCAAAATAAATATTCCAGTATAACATATCTTGCATCAAAAACGATGGATTATATTATTATTTTATTTTCTGTAGTTTCGAAAAAAAAACTAAGATCAGACGAAATATTTCACCAGTGTGCATTAACTCGTTCATCTTTTTGTCTGAAAAGAACGTTTATCTAACGTTCCTTACTCAAGACAACACTATATTTAGCTACAGTGCAATTAACATGTCAAACCTGACGCATTGTCTTATCGATTTGAATAGATTTCTTTCGTTTTGTTGATATCTCGTGTGTACCATCGGTTACACTTAAGGATCTCCTAACTAGCATTTGTCACAATTTGTTGTCCAATTGTTGTCTAATCTACATTAGTCTAAGGCCTGCATTACAAGTGCACTCCTCCGTGTTTTGCGATCGCGCTCCCTATTCGCGCTCCGCATACGGACACGGACACCATAGTCCATGTATCAGTTAATTGATATACAACATGTATATACGTGAGGTGTTCCACAATTAATAGGACTTTTTTCATAGCAGCACAGCAAATCAGAAATTAATCAAACTAGTTGTTTATAATTAAATTTTGATCTTTCACTGACAAATATGCGAAATATCAAAGACATTCATTGAAAAATAATAAATTTATTAAACATTGAATATACTGTGTACCAAGGAGGCGGGTCGCACCGTGACGTTATTATGACGTCGCATTTCAAGCGCAGTATATAGGAACGTTGGCGTACTTTACCAAGTATGATCTAAGTATCATAACATTGTTTTTTTATCACCAGTCGATGTTGAACAAAGTTTGTTGTAATGAACAAGTACCATTAATAATAAAGATTCACTTTTGGAACAAAATAATCAAGTTTTGTTGGTGAGGTTGTTGCTCAAGACAGGGGCGCTCTGTGTAAAACAATTTATATTACCTTTTCTAAATACAATTAAAATCAGTACCTTTTAAAATGCAGTATATATAGCCATTGTTAAGACCCAGTATACCTATTTTATGCTTAGTTCGGTTTTAGGTGAGAAAGCAAGCATCAGCGAAACTATAATTTGTAATGCACATTTCAAAATACACCCCCAAAATTGGTTATTCTTAGTTAGAGCGACTGTGTTGACGTAAATCCAGACGCTTTTATATTACGAAAAAGGGTAAACCATTGACCAATGGTTGCAATTTACAAGTAACACTACAACTAAATGACAATATATTGATGTTCACCTTTGAGCATCTTAAAGGTACATCTAAGAACGAGCTACAAAATGTACAAGTCAATAATAAAACGTTATTAATCTATTCAAAGCCATCTCGTATTTAGTACACGCGCTAGAAGACGTTTGGCAACATCTGATATATCAATTCCGTGATATTGAATTGCCAAATTTGCCCAAACTGTTGAAGCTGCCAGTTTCTGTGTTTGTGTTTATTTGTTATGTTCAGATTCGTTGAGGATGATTTAAAGTATTTGAAATTGTATCAATAACAGAACGAAGGTCATCACGCTAGGGAAATCAACGTTGCTAGTTTAAGCATTCACAGTAACGAGAAGGGAGAAAAACATGTTCAATTCATATCCTGTTTAAAGACGTACACATCAAAGACGCGCTAATGAAAATACTTTTTGAAGGAAATCTGAACCAATAGGACAACTTAATGATCTTTTAAACGTTCCATTTGCGCAATTTTGTCTTTTATTGTTATGTTAGTTTACGGCCCAAGTGTTGTTGCATTACTTAATTCGAAATTATTATGGTTTAATGGTGCTAAAGAAATATCGATGTGTATTATGTAGGTCATCTGTTGAAATATTCTTCGGCATGAACATCAATGATCATGATGATACTTATGCTTAATCTTGCTTTCAACTATAAAGTTCCTTTGTTTATTTTGAATTATTTTGCATTTTTAAAAGCAACAACCATATTTGGATGCAGTAATTTGCTGCAACCCAGGTACAATTTGCAGCTTATGTTAGCTCAGAACATATATATTCTTGATGAGTGTGTATTTTATTAATAAATTGGTTTAATTGTCAATTATTAACTATCCTTGAATTATTTTAAGTTAAAAAAGGGTCTAAAGTAGGCATTGGATGCAAAACTGGCAAGTGTTATGACTTGCGAGTCACCACCTATGCAACCATTTTATTGTTTGTAGTAAAGCTATTGGTAATTCATACAATGAACATGACATATATAACTTATACAAATAAAAGGTTGTTTGTTTTACAAGTAAAATAATTACAATATTTTAAAAACACCTTAAAAAGTCTAAATAATTGCTCTGAACACTATAGTATCATTACATTGTATTATTATTATTATGATTACCATTGTTTTCGTATGTTTGCTTGCCTATTTTATAATTGACTTAACTTAGACTATCCCTCGAGGGGTATGCTTTAATGTTTTGGTCACCCCCATTTAGCTATACCAATTAACACATGCAATGCATAGATAGAAGTGGAATGCTCTGGTTCTCCTAACGTATACTGAACGCGTGTCTGTGTGTATTGACTGAAATATTTACCTATTATCACTTTTTTTACACAAACGTAATTGTTAAAACAGTCTACAATCCCATAAGGATGGTTCCCTGCGAATCCTGACATGCAAGTGATCTATTTGTGTTATATACGTATGTGGTAATTAAGAGATACATCACTTTTCAATTTATCCAAAATATACTTTTGGTGTTATAGTCGCTCCATTTCTCAGTCATACAAGCGTATAGAGACAGTACATTGTGATGGTGAATATGAAGATAACTTTTATTATGAGTCGTCAAGATTATCCGACTATCGACAGAGCTTTAACAATCGACTATTGTATAAAAAAAATGCGTTACATTTTGCAACGTCAGAAATGCGCCGTTTGTTTGATGATATTATCATTTGATTAACTTTGTATTTGTTTCTCAGTGCAGAATTAAATGTAGTTTTATATGATGAAACACACTATTCAATCCCATAACGCATATAAAAATGAACGGGTTAGTGCACGAACTTGTTGATTCACCCTCGTTGTTCCAGTTTAGATTAAGGTAACTCTTTTCAAACAAGTATACCCTTTATTATTCGTGACATTCAAGTATTTGCAGGAACAGGAAACATTAGCTATGAATAAAGGAGCAACGCATATCATCCTTAAATACGCCATTCTGTGACAAGAACTTGCTAAGTTTACGGAATTGCTAGTTATTTAGTTGCTTCTGTGGAATTATATTCGCTTTGGTCATTCATAATTCAGGTAATTCATATCATTATCATGTTGCCTGAAGGTAGTCAAATGTCCTCGTGTAGTTTCTCTTACCCGCCTCTGTGAATTGCAGCAGACGATCGTTTTGTTGGATGCTGTTTAGCTTGTCAAGTCCTCGCTCTTTTGTAGTTGACATCATGAGGCACTTGAGCTGATGCAATTAGGTTTATAACCTAACAAATATTACAGCTGCGAGGCAAGATATGGACATACGACATGGACACTGTTCCCGCGCATATCCTAATTAACACTGATTTGGTTTATGTATTGTGCAAACATACGGCTATCGCAATGGATATTGTCCTTGATCGAGTAGAGATATCAGCGTCCTGGAGAAACATCAATACATTTTGACTACCAAGCATAATTGCTGATTACCACATTCCTATCAAGATGTGTTTCTTAAGATGAATATCCATGTTGTTGTGGAGACGTTCATCTGTTTTATTTGACTCAAATAATTATTCAAGGTGGCAAATCTTATCAGACTGATATTTGCTGACATGTAGCTGTTTTGTTCTCGAATTCCAAATCTGAACATGTCTGACCGGTAAAAGACATTAAAGGAGATAACATAGTTAGCATCTTCAGTCCCGGAAATCATTAATTACGCCACGCGTACATTTGTTATTCGATTCCACATTAGCAAAAACAATGCGTTGCATCGTTGTTGATTTGTGATTGATTCAATTTTTTTTTCTGTATCATATTCTAACCGAAATTGTGTATCTTCAAATTCAAATCGCGGACGCTCAGACATTATTAATTGAACAATTCTGATTTTTCGTAGCATTAAATTAACATATTTCTTCACTCCGTCAATCAGGAAAAAACTTAATGCGTCGGAAAATACGACAAATTTGAATAGAAAGATCCATACAGGTGATTATTTGTTGTACTGGGATTACGTTTGTTCGCTTTACAATATATTTCTACGAAACATAATCTCGTTTAGACATTTAGACTTTTATATTCTGGGCAATATATTGACATCGATGAGAAAGACAATTTTCATGGATCTCGGTGTAGGCCGACAACACAATACTCTAGCATACGGTTAAAGACCTGCAAAATGTGTTGTTCATTTGATTTATCAATTGTTTATTGTTTATCAGTACAGAATTGAATGTAATGCAGATGATAAATACTTAATTTCATCGCATAATGCATATCAAAATGAACAGGTTAGTGTACGAACTGTTTGATACCTCCTCGTATTTCTAGTTTAAATTAAGGTATTTATTTTCAAACATGTACACCCTTTATTATTTGTGACATAAAAGTATTTGCACGAACAGGAAACATTTGCCCTGAATACAGGAGCAACGTGTGTCCTCCTCAAATACGCCCTTATTTGACAGGAACTTGTTACGTCGACGAATTAGCTAGTTATTTAGATAGTTCCCGTGTGTTTCTCTTTCTCGCGTCTGTGAATTGCAGCAGACGATCGTTTTATTTGATGGTGTTTAGGTTGTCAAGTTCTCGCCCATTTGTACGAGTAGTTGGCATCACGAGGCACTTGAGCTGGTGAAGTTAGGCTTATACCCTTACAAATATTATAGCTGCGAGACAAGATATAGAAATACGACATGAACAATATTTCCCCGTACGAACCAATAAAAACTGATTGGATTTATGTATTGTGCATACATACGCCAATGGTACATGTAAAAGACTGTGTACTTAGTCGAGGAAAGAAATCAGTGTCTATGAGAAACATCAACGAGATTTGTTGTCCATTCGAATACGAAACATAACCATCTTTCAATCTGGACGCATTTTACCGGATAAATATCCAATTTGTTCTGGAGTCATTTCATCTGTTTTATTTGATGCGAATAATTGATCAAGGGGGCAAATCTGATCAAACTAATAATTGCTGATGTGTTGTTGTTTTGTTCTCACATTGATTGACGGCTCAACCTGAAAGTGTCTGACTGGTAAAAAACATTCAGGGTTCATTTTGTTCTCACATTGATTGACGGCTAAACCTGAAAGTGTCTGACTGGTAAAAATATTCAGGGTTCATCATTTATTAAACATGGACAAACAGATACGCCCCTGATCAATAAAAACATATAGGGAAAATAACTCCGGTCCAACCAGGCAATGTGATAAGTTTTCATCAAAACGAAGAGGTCAGAAATGTATCTTGATTCGTTAGCTACAAAGTCGTAGAGAATAGTTCCAAAAGAATTCCTCTAAAATGAGAAATAACACATTTTATATGTAAATCAAACCAGAAGTTCATGAAATTTGTAAATATTGCATCCCTGATGGACAAAAATCTTGCTGTTTTCTCCGTTGCACTCAATGTTGCTTCAAAATACTCTAAGACTTTGTAGATTAGTGCTTAAATAAACGAAGCATAGCACAATTGTCTAGCATTTTATCCCCAGTTTTGTGAACTGACCAACGTAAGATTATTCTCATACCTATTTTCTTTATCAGCTTTTATTAGGAGTTAATTCACCAAACGGCTCGTTAGCGCAGTCGACCAAGCTACACAAATGTTCGTCAATTAGTTAAACTAATGGTTAGTGGTTCAAATCTTGTTTAAGCTTTAGCTATTTTTATTTTTTCCCTTAAATAACATTTCAGTTATTTTAAATATTAAATAGTAATACGAAAGCAATACATGTACGAACGGATGATTAGCAAAGCATAATGTTCCAAAACCCAATTAATGAAATTGCTGAGAATAATCATTCATTTTTCTATTTGTAATCAGCGGTACCCGAGAGAACTTATGCCTCGTTGCACATCATGTTCATAAATAATGAACAACCTCCTTCGATCATGTGCTGCAACTGGCTTTTTCGGCAAAAAACTAGTTTGAATCTTCTAATGACTATTCCCTAGAGAAATATCATGATAATGTTGATTGACGAATAAAGCAAACATAAAATCATAACAGTTCGAGGGTTTTACTTACACACCATACCCTTTGTATATCCTATATTATTTTAAAAAATCATCCAATGACCATGTTATAATATGGTTGATAAGAAAACTCGTTGAAATTTGTAGTAAGTTTTCGCAAGCTAAATATCGCATGACAGAACAATAATTAGGACTGCCAGTAACGCATACACACCGTGATGGTTTTAATTTCAGTTTTAATAATGACATTATGTCAGTATGGAACCTTCATACATGTACGTACCACGTGTACATTTGCTATACGATTGTTCAGTGAGAGTTGTGAACTTTCGGATGTTCTAAGTGATATAAGCAGTCATAAATAGCGACAGAGTGTCTGCTGTGTTGGGAAACTTAGCAGATAACAGTGGTAGGCAAAGAGGATCAGGTATTTTGTTCAATTTAAGTCTAATGGAGATATATACTCACAATAATACTGAAATATACCTTTCCATATTTCTAAAATGTAACCATGGAATAATTCTATATCTACGAAAGTCGCGGTTCAAATGTATTTTGCAGATGCAATTACTTGAATTGTAAACAGTTTTTAGAGATATAGAGAATATCAAATTTATTTATAAAAGAGCATGCAAACTCTACATAACGAAACAGGACTACTCGAACGCGTCCACTAATAAATGCAATAACTACAGTCACTTCCAAGTTTTATTACAAAACATACGCAATGGAGATGTTACCCTGGTAAATGTGGACTTCTCTTGGTTTTGTTATTCCTGTTTGAATAAGGTTTAAACGATTCAGAAACATCTTTGTTGGACGTATTATTTGTTATCGGAGAAATCCCTCACATATCAAAGAGAATAAATTAGATACGCTAGCACTGTCACTCTAATAAGTACAGACACATAATAAATCACCAATAACGGATGACGAAATGTGCTTCTATCAATGTCTCGTTGAAACCTCAAACTGTCCACCAAAATTAAGTTAATCAGTTAAAAAATTATCCACCACATTAACAAAAACTGAGATCTTACAAATACAGTCAAACGAGTGTGAAATCAATAATGGATTGAGCAACTCAACGATACCAGACACTTGTCGTTTTCCTATGTAACGAAATAATTACATGTTTAGTCGACAAGTTAAATGACATTGTCAAATGATATAAGTCACTGATTATCGGAAAGCTGCACTCAAGTTCTCTTTCAACACATCACATAACGTATATAGCTTGGCAATTGGACATGTTGATGAAAACGGTGTTATTGGTAATGCTAAACGACATCAAAGTCAAAATGTCTGTATTGTGAAAATAGCATATAAGCTACTAATTAGTACTTACCAAAACTCCGTTATTGATTTTTGCTGTGGGTAATGGTTGTTATGTGGTAACATAAAGGTTGTTTTTTTTCGGGAGAAATCCCATTTCTGTGTATTTATTCGCATATTTAGCAAAACCCGGATTTGAACAAGATCCCAGGGTTACAAGTCTGTCGCACTGACCTCTTGACCCACCACGACCGACAAAGAAGCGCTAGTTATGAAAGTACGCGTGTGTATTGTACATATTGGAGTAAAAGATAACTAAAACCATCCAATGTATCACTGTTCGAATAGTCATTATACCACAGAGTCTTGTAATGAAATAACCAATGTTTTTTTACGACTTATTAAGACATTTACATACGGCGTTCGAGGTGTTTATCTACTGCCAATTGACACGGACAGTGTGGGAATAAAAGATATGAAAAGACGGGTTAATGAGAGAAAATTGAAGAATTTTCTTGCTTGGCTTAGATAAGAAGCCTTAATAAAGTCATCCTGATAAAGAAAGGGAATTGTCGCTAAGAACTTACGAAATGACGCTGTGCCTACCTACTGCTTGCGAACGATAACTTCATTTGCATATGTAAATAGGAACATATTGATTGAACGTTATTTTCACTACAAATGCAAATTGCATTTGCCCTGGTCGAATATTGTTGAAAAGATAAGATCACTTCGATTATCACTGTGTATGATTGTAATGTAAATTCTTATTTCTCGAGACGTCAATTTAGCACACCCGTAAAAACTTATTGAATCGGTAAAATTAGTGTTGACAACTTCTGTTGCCGCGAACCAAGATATATTTATCTCAAGGCTGCTTAAGAGCATCGGATACCTGACGGTGTGACAAATTGGTTCTTATCATAGTTTATAATTGGCTGCCAAATTATACTTGGATTCTAATATCAGCCGTTTTATTTATATCCCTTCAGGAGTAAGAAGCAGAATGAATGTTTCGTAAACAGTGTTCATTGTGTCGGAGGAAGAAAAGCTACGTGTATGAATGATGTTGCACGTTCTATAGTCTTGTTAAAACAATAATGTAATATAATTGTTCAAAGGCATCTGCATGTACACACTATGCTGTGCATGATTTAGGTATATGAAGGAGCTAGGTTTGGAAATATTTTTCTTCACATTTCGTTTCATCTCATTAAGCAAATTCGGTTTATTATGCAAATGTATGTAAAATTAGTACATTTTGGCAAAAAGCTCCAAAAGTACACTCGTAACCCCTATTTTGATTACTTAACTGATCGTTTAATTGACTCTCAACTTAATATACACATACAACATTAGGGATTGCGTATGAAGTAATATCATTAAGATCTTCAAATGAATATGATGGTGTGATTTTTACAACAAATGGCTGGAATGAACCAAATACGATGGTTGGTCATTTGAAAACCACGTGTCTCGAAAACGGGCCTCGTGAAATATGTTTTTTATGATGTCAATGTTCTTAAATATGATTTTGTCTCTCATTTTGATGGGTATTAGAGAAAATGAGATCGTAAGACGAGCGAGGCACCTTAAAGGGGTAACAGGTCTACTTTTTGTACATTAATGTTACTTATATTGTTTATGTAAAACAAATCTTACATTCTTGTTTTTCCATATTAATTTATATGTTAGAGCCTGGCATGTTATCACGTTTATCCAAGTCGTCTAATAAATTCAATATGAAATGACACTCATGTAAGATCCTCTATATACTCTACGGTGATAGAAACGCAAACGTTTACGGCAACTTGTACTTCAAATAAGACAAACGCTGAAGCTCACTTCCCTGAAGATTCGTCAAGAATACAAGCTCGTACATTAATGTAATATTATACGAGTTTAAATGAAACAAAAATGTATGCACATCTCAAGTATGTGTAATAATTGACCCAGTCATTATGGAAACCCCAGGCTATTCAACAAAAGTTCTAATCCTAATATATTAAATACTAGTAGCATCAAATCAGAAGTATTGCAATTTGTGTTATACTAGTAAATTCATTAAATATAGGATCTTGTATGAGTGCTAATTACATACGAATTGTATTAAACGAGTGGACAAAACAATATGAAACGAGGCTTTGCCAAGTGACATATTGTTTTTGTGGACGAGTTTAATAAAACTCGTATGTAGATTACGAATGTAAGATTATATTTATTACATAACCTTATAGAACGCTCGTTAACGTTCAAAACGCTGATGTACAATGTATAGGTTTCATTCAAAAGTTCGCGTTACAATGCGCGCGACGTTATGCCGACGTCTGCCGGAAAATTCTCATACGTTCATAAATATAATAGAGATGTCAGTTAAATACTTGAGGAGTTATTGTTTTGAAGGGAAAACTGATGTAGGTCAGAACAATACCAAATTGACAATCACAAAACATATTACATTTATTCCTCTTATGGGTCAATGCGCTGGAATTGCTACAACGTCCGTGCTCTTCTGTTTGATCTATTCGACTGTGACGTGTACGTATTACCACGGTGACTTTTCTGAAAACCGATTCCACTTATAGTTTGTTGCTTTATCTCCGATTGTTACTTCTGGACAACAAATGCAGACTGTTATTCTAATGTAACGTCGATTTGATTGAGTTTGATCTGGGTTATTTGCACGCACAAATGTTTATGTATGACTGCAAATTATGGGTGGATCTCTGAATTGGTTAAACGCCGTCGTGCATTAAAATATGCGAATATATTGAACCATGTTATTTCATTTACGAAACGACATCCTCGTTTGTCTGGAAACGACAGACAGTGTTGTAAAGTCGTAACGTTCAGTCGAAATGCGCTGTGTGTGTAGACATGATCTCTAAATATGTTATGTGTCAAAACAAGCGCATGTATTGAGCCATTGTATTATATTTACGGTATCCGGTGTGATCCAAGAAACTACAGACAGTGCTGCCAGTGGTAACACAAAGTCAACAGTGAAAAATATGATATCGAACAATTTCGAAATGGACTGCAATTATGCAACGGTATACAATAGGAACAGAATGTCAATTATGGTGGGGAGCGGTGGCCTAAAGGTAGGGTGCGCGCTTCGGGATTCTCTGAGCAAGACTCACAGCTCCACTCAAACATGGTGTAAAATGGTACCTGCGAAGGCAGTGTATATTCCTAGGCGCCGCAGATCGATGTTGGCTGCCACATCACAGGAGAGAAATAGTCGCCCCAGGAAGACACGAGTGTAGGTTTCCATATGTAGCACAATGACCAGGGGAAGTTGAAATGTCAAAGGGTGCTTGAGCGGCCTAACAACTGAAAAGAGCCCTAGAAAATTGGTAACTTAACTTTTTGTTTTAATTATAACATTTGGAAAGGAGAGGTTATTCTGGAGTGTGCAGCATTGACAATACAAACGATCGTTACACATCCTGGTACAAACATCGTCAATTAAGGTCGGTGATGCATCCAATGCATACTTACAAAAAAAATGTATTAACCATTGTGCTCCGTATTTACGTGGGACCTACATTGATATGCAAACGACTAGCCCAATAAGATAATACCCACGCTCGGTATTGGCTTTTTCAATTAACGGTTTTGTCAGATTTTCTAGATTGCCCCGAAGTAGGTTGTCGGAAAATTAATTGAGATTCAACGTGCATTGCTCATAATATGGCATCAATTTAAGACCATTGCTTATTTTACCGAATTTTCAGATAACATTTTAATTAAAAATTTATCGTATGACAATTCGGACAAATAATTCGGTTGCTGAATTGTAGCAATAGCACAAGTCTGTGATCGTAATATTTCTAAGTTTTTATATATTTTTAGAAGTGAAATTTCCCGTTTCCCACTTTTTTTGGGCAGGTATCAATGTATTATAGTCTGTAAATTTCATTCCTATGAAAATGTCTTCTTAGAAATTATTCAATTCTAATATAGATCGCCAAATGACCCCCACATTCAACAGCAGTGTTAATCTCATAAAGTTTGTGGTTATGATATTATTAACTCACCCAATAGTATCTAAAAGAAAAGAACTAAAAGATAAATCTGGTTTCTCTCTCATTCTCTCGTGGCTACATACACCATCAGGAATTTGGTACCAAAAGTGACTTTAATGAATAGTAACATCTTAAACTGTTGCACCTTGAGAATTCACAGATTAACATATCAGTTTCATGTGATCTAAATATTGCAAATATTGCCATTATTAGTAAAATGACATCCAGTCTGTTGATAAAGATTAAAGAGTGAGTCTGACATTACACGTCATGGACAATGAAGTTTTTTGCTTTATGAAGCATACTTCAAATGTAAAATGTATACGTGCAGAAATGATTCTGTTTTAAATATGACCATTAGCGACGACTAAATCAGTACTTGAAACAAACAGCGTTCCGATAAGACTAATAAATCTTCACGAAGGAATTTCATACGGAAACTATTCATGTGTTTATTTCATGACGAGATATTATTTCAGCTAGACTCGTGTGTAAATGAACTATAATGGAGTATTCGCTGGTAATCAACTGTGGTGTATGACACGCTATGGACGCATCTGATATTCATAATGATTCCCTTATCTTACATTTGTCTCATTCTATTGACCTGGATGGCATTCACTTAGAATCTTAAGGGAAAACGTAGAATTTTCTCAAATCTTTAAATTAAATGTCTGTAAGTCTGCGAAATAATAGGATAATCAAGATCATCAACCTTTTACATTGGTTCAAAACGTTATGTAGTACTTCAAGTTCGAACTGTATGTTGAAGTGACATTATAAGTCCTATATAAAAAAAACCAACACATCGTCATTGAAAATGCAGATTAAGTTCTTAGTTTATATTATTTTTGCTATCATGACTAACTAAATTACAATAAACAAAACATCCCTTACCATTCCAATATTGCATTCCCCACCAATCTCACAACCTTTCTACACACCCCACTCCATTTACCGAGTAATATTTTAATTATCTCTTTCCCTCGTTATTAATTAAAAGCCACTATCATAGTGTTGATCAACATGCTTTTGTGTGCTGCTTTACTAGCGTTATCCATTAAAAAGTGTTACACTTAAGTGCAGGTATATTAGTTGGTTTGTGAATTAGACGTATTCTTTACCCACTGTTATAAACATCTTTCTTTAGACTGATCTTGAAACTGTTCAAATAGAGGTTTTTTCTCCAGGACTTGTAATACAAACGCTATCTCATTAAACAATACATCTTCTCCTTTCATTATTCCCACGTTGCACAGTTTCTAGTTCAGCCTACAGAATAAGATGTTTATGACCAATGAAGGGAATGTCCGTATTCATTTTGTGGCATTAGCGTTCATACAGCGTAGAAACAACTCGTTACAAAAACACAGCAATTTCATGGAATAAGATTCGATCTAGCATCTAGTTTTGCGAAAATATTCATACTAAAATGTGCAACCGGTATACACCGATGAGCGCAAACGAAATATAAGGCGAATTAAGCTATCGTAAGCATATATGCTTCGATTCCAAATAATATTACGCTCTCATCTCCATGAAATCGTTTCACCGTTGTAACATTGTACGATTATATAGACCTCCAAACCAGATTATATGTGTATCAAGTGAAAGAAGGATTGAGTAAGAAAGGAATAAGATGAGTATTATACGTACGTAATGTATTTGTTGCATGATTAATTTGTCTGCGCATGACACAATGTGACAATATCGTGAATATTGTGATGTTTTGCGTTCATCTAATGGGCAAGATTGCACTCATAATTCTGAGAACTTCGGGATCAATAGTCCAGTGAACATTTAATATGCCAGAAACCAGTTATGTTGGTTGAATGGTGATCTTGAACATTAAGCTGTATCACAACTCACCCAAACTGTCTGCAATCGATTTTCAAATAAGTCTTATGTCTGTAGTCCCCAAGTCTATTACACTAAAAGTTATTCGTATAAATTGGTTTGTAAGCGATCAGCGGAAATGAATTTTTTCAATGCCAAGGAATTAAGTGGGGCTTTTGATGGTGTTCAAAGGGTAGAATAGTTTAGGGAAACTGGAATTAAGGCCAATATTAATGATGTTAAATTTGCCAGTAATAAACACGCTCAATATGTTTGTCAGTGAAATGAGTTGATAAATAGGTTGTATCTGATGTTGGCAAAAGTAGTCCATACTGTTAGGTCTACTATTGACACATAGTGTTACTGTTCTCACTAGCCTGAATACTCTAGTACTATAAACGGATGAATTGAATTGTAAGGGTTGGTGCCAAACGTTGAGTGTTACCTTCCCTGTCTAATGTCCTCATACCTTTTTTATATGAGCAATTCTCCAGGAAAACCGGGCTTAATGACAGAAATACCAAAATCATGATACTATATAGTTAGCCAGACGAGATTATATGACCAGTTTCTGAAAATTTAAACGAATTCTTACGTACATTTACAATGCTAAAGACTTTTAAAGCTAATCACCTCAGACAAGATTTTGAGTGACGTCGCAAACGTCATTCGAACCTTTTTGTCACATTTTAGAATAATGTTCCTATTTTACTAAAGCATGACAAAATTGTGAGTGTTTATTAAAAGAGAAACGTACTTGCTAATTTTAACCACTTATCCCTTATTTTTCTCAATACGGGTAGTTTTCGAAATTTGGTCTCCATAGCCACGACGGAAGTTATTTTTACATAATGTATTAAAAATTTTAAATCGTATAGATAGTACTAATTAAACTTCTTTAAATTAAATCGGTGGACATGACTTTTTTCTGATTTTAGACCAATTTTTAATTAGTGTTATATAATTACTAGTATAATTTCATTAAGCCCGGTTTTCCTGAAAATGGCTCTTATCATTGAGGAGCATTGTACATTGGTCAGTGAAAGCGTATAGAGTTTTTATTCATGACTGATGGTAACCTTGATAAATCTCGTGGCATTTTATCATCAGGACTGTGTTGATGCTTTTGTTTACTACCATTTCATACATTTCAAATTCAAATCATGGATTCTGTATCCGGTAAAGTCAGACAATTCTTCATTAATTCAATCATGATTGTAAATTGAACAAATGTCCTTTTTTCGTAGCATTTAATTCACACATTTCTTTCCTATGTCGAACGGAAAACTAAATGCGTCGGAAAATACGACAAACATATTGAATTAATTCATGTGCTGTTCTCTTTAATCTAGTATTATATATACAGAATTGTTGGCAATAATCAATCAGTGGTGTGCTACTAGTTTAAATAACAAAATTGTAACTAAGTTGCAGATATAAAAATTATTATGGTAATTACTAAAGACAGTTAAAGAACTGACGACCCTCCAATCGTACATATACCATCTCATATAAATGAGTTATTGTATTCCAAGCAAAGACATACGCTATCAGACACAAATATTGTGTTCGTTTCCTTATGTTACGGCATGATTGCATGTTAAGTCGACAGGTAACATGGCATTGCCAAGTGATGTAAGTCACTGCTTATCGGAAAGCTGCACTCAAGTAGGGACCGAATACATCAAACACTGTATAAAGCTAGAATATGAAACATTTTAACAGACAAGTGATGTTTCTAATTGTATATGCCAATTAACATTAACGTTAAAATGTCTGCATTGTAAAAAATGACACCTAAAGCAATAATTAGCATTTACCAGAAAACCCTTGTTGACATTTGTTGTGTTCGGTTTAGGAGAAAAATAAGGATTTGATTTGTTTCAATTTATCGCTGTTTCTGTAATGTAATATAGAAACACTCTGACAAAAGTCCAACCAGTTCATAAGAACAAAGCTAAGTCTAATGATACATTTAATCTATGGTCAAAGAGTCATCATACCATGAACGCTTGTTGTGAAATAGCCAATGCAAGAGACTTATACAGACGACATCCAATGTGCTTATTTAATACCCATTGACATGATCAGTGTTGGAATAACGTAGGAGTATTTGAAAAGGTCCGTTAATGAGAGAAATTCCGGAAGATGGTTTGAGGGCTTAGATAAGAAGCCATAATAAAGTAATCATTATAAAGAAATGGAATTGTCGCAAAGAACTGGCACAATGACGATGTGTCTACGTACTGTTTGCCGAACGATACCTTCATTTGCATACGTAAATAGGAACATATTGATTCTCTATTCTCAACGTTACTTTCACTTCAACTGCAAATTTAATTTTGCCCTGGTCGAATATTTTTGAAAAGATAAGATCATTTAGATTATCTGTATTAGATTGTAATGTAAATTCTTATGTCTCTAGTCGTCAATTTCCAACAGAATCGGTAAAATTAATGTTGACAGTTTTTGTTTCCTCGAACCAAGAGGCGAAAATAATTAACATGATTATTGCGATTTAATCAGTTTATAACAATTTGTACGACAAAGTACTTATCTCAAGGCGGCTTAAGAGCAGCATCGTATTCCTAACGTTGTGGCGAATTGGTTTCTCGTAATAGTTTAGGATTTGCTGCCAAATTGTAATTGAATACTAATACACAGTCGTTTTACTTATATCACTTCGGGATGACGAAACACTATGTATGTTTCCAAAATATGAGCGTAGTGTTTATTGTGTAAAAGGATGAAAATCTCTGAATGGTGAGACACTTTCTATAGTCATGTTAAAACATCTTTGCGTAGTTACAGAACAACTGTATTTGAATTGTCACGGAGACTAAAATATTCCGAATAATGGTCTAATATTATATGAGGCTTCTCCATCACAATTACATTAAACAATATATGTTTTCGTAAGCCTGTACTTCCAATAACAGACTTTAGATGCATACATGTAGTTTAATGTTGTGTAATTATGCAAGTTGGAATGAACTTAAATGTATATTGATATAGTAGTGAACACAGAGAGTCGTACAAAAAAATAAAAATATTCAAATATGCGTAACCATTGGTTCCGTCATTTAACAACAAAAGACCCAGTATATACAAGTACAAGAAAAGAGTTACATATAATACAAAACGATGCTAAATCAATAAATAAATAAATCAATGCTAATCACAATACACGAGGTGGCATCCAATCATATGCATGGCATATAGTGTAATATATTCAGTTCATACCAACGTCCTGTTCCGAAACTGTAATGATGGGCGTTTCAACCTTAAACCCACCCAAATGAAACACATTAAACATTTTCTCCGCCATGTGTTTCACACAATATTTGCTCATATCGATATAAATACGAGAGGTGTTCAACTTATTTATGAACAAAACATGAACACTGAATATTGAATAAAAACAATTCAAATATCTTTTTTAAACCACGCGAGAAAATGTTTTAAGTTGAACATATACTTAACAGCTTTTCTAAGTCCTCATTTTCATTTATTCATAACTTTTTTATTTGATACAATGAAGAGACAAAATTTCTCACTTGAAGTTTGTACAACAAATTCATAATAAATCGCGTATCGAACTGGTCGTATGCAGGGAGGTATATAAGAAAGGGGAGGCGAATGTTGATGAACTTTTTCGATTATCCTCGCCTCGGATCAGCGCCATTTTGTAATTTCGTAACGAAGCGGCCTGAAACATCGTTTTTACAAGTTAACACATATTTACTAATTAGATTGTGTGTTTTGTTTGTAACAGAACATATTTGAGTAATTATTAAAGTTAAACCCGCACGAATTAGTCATGGTTAACGCGTCAAAACCAAAATAAAGTGCATTTTAAATTTCTTGATAAATCGGCCCGCCGCGAACAGAATTAAATGGCGGCAATTAGAATTTTTCATAATGTTTCAGTGCAAACTGTGAAGTACTGGGTGCAGTATTTAAATCAATTACCTGCTACATTTGTTCCTTATACATGTATCTTGGTCAGGGATGTGTTAATTTGTTTATTTTCGCTTGTTACTGTTCACAATTAATTGTAAAAATAGAATCGATGAAAATCGTTAATGGCGACCGAGACCCTCAAAGTGAAAAGGTGATAAAATTTAAACGCATCTAGTGATGTTGAATGTGCATAATTTAGATTAATTACCCGCTGTATGTGTACTTAATAGATATATATTTGTAATGGATATGTTTTCTGTTCATTTTCTCAAGGTATCGTTCATTTTTAATGGTGAAATAAACAGTGTCCAAATTGACTCAAATAAGAGCATAATGACATCCAATAAGGACAAATTGGTGTCGAATATTCCTTGATATAGAAATCTAGCTTTCTCTGGGATCAACCTCCATAGAGCAACAACCTGCTTCAAGCAATATTATCTCATATATAGACGAGAGTGTACAAAAAAAAGTTTTCTCATGCGAAACAGGTATTGCTCTAGAAATGTTGCAATGTAACTTTACATATTGATGGTTTACAATCCAAAATGAATGAAC
The DNA here is from genome assembly GCA_963678985.1 of Spisula subtruncata. NCBI lineage: Eukaryota > Metazoa > Mollusca > Bivalvia > Venerida > Mactridae > Spisula > Spisula subtruncata. The sequence continues at coordinate 44,675,223 of OY787666.1, forward strand.
CAGCACTTGGCAATAAAATGGTTTTTATTCATAAACAAAACTTACATATACTATCACCATGAGAAAGAACTTCAGAGGATAGCAGTTTCATATATTTGAGTAGTCACGTGACCCCCTGGGTTTCAAATACAGATATTATACACACCTTCCTATTTTCGATAATTATATTATTTCATAAACCCTGTATCTACATAATACACATGCACACAACCAGCTAGTTATGTAACATTATTGTGTTTGTAATTCACAATATTGCATCTTTTCATCTCATGTGCATTCACCATAGCAACCATAAATGCATGATCTATATCTGATCTAATCATTTTTCATAGTGTTTAATTGGCACAGCGTGTGTTTATTTATTAATATCAAACAAATATTACAATAAGCTACTGATCACAATCATAGCTACTGTATAAATGTGACAGATGGTGAGAGCATATACTGATTGGTTGTATATTGGTCCTTACTGGAACCCCACTGTGTAAACTGTTTTGGTTTAAACGCCTATCAAATTCAATTTAAGTACAATGTCAAGAATTAAGTACATGTAAACTCTTAATTTTTATGAAGTATTACCAAATGTGTCCCTGTGGGGAAAAGAATACATATTTAAAAAAAGTTTATTAATTTCTTCAAACTATTAAATTTCATTTAATCATAGGAACATTTTTTTTCAGAAATAAGATGCAACTGTTATTCACATCGAAACAACATACGATTAGGGGGACGGACATTACACATAAACTTTCTATTTTCTCAATAATTTTCCAATAATTAGGAGTTAAGTCTAAATATGAACTTATATCATGATGTCACTATTATTAATACATTACATAGTGTGTTTTATGAGAATAGTTTTCTATAAACTCTTAAAAATCTGACAGCGGACGGACATTACACTTTTTGACACAATTTCACTTTTTTGTATAATTATAAATACGGTAATGATTTATGTAAATTCTGCTACATCATCATTGTGTTTATCTTATTACCTTTTGATAATGCACAATATATTGTTTTTCTAAAATGCTTTTGAAAAGAGAATAAGAATGCTACAAATTTCATGAATTGGGATCGTAACACAGGTAATAATCTTTGTCAGGCTATATATCAAAAGGTAAACAGTATCATATATATCATAACATAACGACGTACATACCTTTGACATTGAACACACCATGCTTTGTTCGGAGATGTCCCCGCAATCCCGAAATAGTTGAATAAGATTTATAACATTTATAACATTGGTATATTTTTTATTTCACTTTTACATCTGATGGTTTACTGGTAATTTCGTAGTCAGAATCTATTTCACTGCACGTTTACTCGCCAAGTAGATATTCCAAATTAAGGTTCTCAAAATCAACAAAATCACTTTTTACGTAAGCCATAATTTATTATATAGTGGATTTGAAATCTTAATACCTAACTGTATGACGGATACTTTGGAAAATGATATTAAATTCGTTCCTATTGTGGTTTTTTTTACTAATGTACGTCGTGAATACTCGTGAAAAGATCGGCATTTTTTAAAAAGAACGCGTGGAGTTATTATCGCATAATTAAAATTATGGACGATTAAATTGAAATTAAATTGTTAATTGCCTTAACAATTTGTACTGATCAATAGCTAATTATCATACAACACAGGGCTATCAATTAACGATTAACGTTCCAGAGGTACCAAACACAAGGCAGTACTTAACACCTTTGTCAAATACCCCGGCACCGCGGGCCTATTAATGAATTTATTAAGCGCGGATACAGCCCTGGTAATTTAATTGCTTAGATTAGAAGTAAACAAAAAAATGAAACAACAGACAGAGGCTAGGCAGAATTAAACATTATTTATGACGAGAATATCATCGGCCCCACGGGCAAACCACACAATGCACAATCGCAACTTTTCAGGAGAATAAAAAAAACCAAATATCTTAGATCTATCTGCAAAAATATGTTGGAAAAGAAAAAACGTAACTAGATTTATTTCGGCCAAAATTTCGGAAGGTTTCATATATATAGGCCTACAGGATACTTCCTGTCACGGACACTTGATGCACTTTTTAATATAACTTATAATTAAAAAATGACCTTACGAAATTATCGGGGTTAAGATAATATATGAAAAAGAATCATTTCAATAATCTTTTATTAATCACCGCGCAATAAATAAGCGCACGTAGATCTACACATTAAATTAGCGATCGCATAAAAAGCTGTATAATGCCGTGAAAATCCTTTTCGCTCTTTTTATCTTTCCGCTTATTAGTGATTACGCTCATTAAATTCCTTGCGCCCCGTTGAGCATACTCTTATCAGTTTATAAGCAGACGATATTTTCTACGGCGAGGATAATCTAATCTCGTCAGTGTACTGTATAGGGAGTTTCCAATCCTTGTATGTATTTAAATCCTTGTCGTATGTTACGTTGTTTGTGCGTCACAAGTTTGACGTGCGTTTCGTGCTTTTTTGACGCCAAGTGTTTACACATACCTTAAATGTGTTTCAAATGCCTTCATAGTATGACCAATGACTCACCACGTATGAAAAACAGTTTATAAAAATAATTTAGATATCATAGTTATGCCTCGAGGGATGCCAGACAAATATGAAGTGACGTCAGTACGGTGCAGAGTAGCATTTAGTGCCGACAATCATGAATTATTACCTTAACATCCATGTCTGATATTTTTTCAACGTATTCGTATCTATTAGAGTGTTTCATTAAAGGTAAACGTATTGTTTGCTTGTTGTGTTATACTGATTACAGGGCATTTAGCATTTATTCGACGTCATGATGTAAATTCGATCTACGTCGAATACTCAAGGAGTTCAGATGGTCAAATTCAATGAGTCGCTTGATTCAGCAATACTCGTCATTCGCGTCTTTTGCTGTCAATAGAAACATAAGACTAAATGGTGGGCACCCAAGATATCGAAATATGTATTTGCGACTTTTACTTTTTTGCGGTCTTATGTTATACATGTGTCCATTCAATGAATTTCAATCAAACTCGACTTTTTGTTTTACAATTCTGCAAACTTATAATACAAGAAACTTATAGCCAAATTTCATTGGGCTACATACACTTTTGACAAAGTTATCTTCAAAAATATAAATGTGGACTTAGAAAAGTTGCTAAGTATATGATCATCATACATTGTATATTTCATTTGGTTAAAGCTTAAAACAACAATTTAGTCGATGATGTTGTTTTTCCTGTTTTTAAGGCAAAATGGCCATTTTGTATGCATCAAGAATGTGTTAATAATTTTTTTAATTTGCATTTTTAATGAGAACATCAGTAATATTTGTCGTAAGAAGTGTTATTAAAGTTCTGTTTCCAATAATTGCGAAATGGCACCAGAAATTGAAAAATGCCCAACATTGCCAAAACCTACACTATAAAGTTAAATTGGTTTTATGATATCTATGATGAATCCATTAGCAAAACGTGGAATAGTACCACAGATGAGAGTCTCCATAGAAACTATCAGTGACATTATTTCGAAACAGTTGAATGCATAGTTCTGAGTAAAATGCGAAGTTCCTACGCTCAAAATCAAGAAACACATGCCTCGCAGCCAAAAGTCTTGGAAATTAGAAATGCGAAATAAACAACATTATGTTTAAAAATTGTTTCATTACGGCGTAGCAATGCTGGAAATTAACGAATGTTATGATAGTTTATGGTTAGCTATTTTTGAAAAGGTCACAAGGATAGGGAAAAGTTCATGTTTGTCCAGCTGGCCGTTTTCATGGAAAGGCATTGGGTTTGTTATTATGGAAATACACACATCAATATCAAATTTACGAAATTGAAGGCTGTGGTCTATGTACAAACCGTTTTAAATCATGTTTTCAACAAAAAAGTGTTACGTATCGTTCCTAGTGATTGTTCCAAGAACATAGTCAGTTTCATCCAGATTCAGCTTCAAGTCACCATATACATGTACAACGCCAAATAAAAAACTTAAGAATATAGCTTTGATATAAATTTTAACCAAACAATGGACGTCGAAGTCTTCGCATGCTTTAACAATATAATTTTCTATCTGGTTGATACTAAATCAACGAATAAAGAAGGAAAACGTAAACGCAATTATTACGAGTTTTGAACCTTCAAAAAGCAAATAGCAACACCCTCTACCCTAAGGATGATTATGATTTAACCGTAACGTATTGTCAATTTATAATTATTATATATACTTCTTGATGCACTACTTTACACAATATAAATTGTTTTATTCAGTTTCATTTTTAGAGTAACACAATATTGATGTTCATTTTCTGTTCATAAATAAGTTGAACACCTCTCGTACGTACCATGTCTAAAAGCCAATAAAACACAATCACTAGTCATGTACAGGAACATTTTAGATGTCAAGTTTGACATGTATCTCAATTATCTTAACAGTAAAATGCCATAAATTATCAATGTGATACATTGACAAGACACATAACATGTAACACATACATTCGATTGCACTTTGTGTGTAGACGTGATTTCTGCATATGTGTATTATTATTATTATTATTATTATTGCTATTATTATTATTATTATAGTAGTGATCCAGGAAACTACAGACAGTGCTGTAAATGGCTACGCAAATTCAAATATATGTGATTAATCTGACATGGAAAACATTTTGACATGGAATGCAATTATGCAACGGTTTACAACAAGGTTAATGGTGTAGAATAAAGTGTCAATTGTTACATTTGGAAAGGAGAGGTTATTCAGGATTGTGCAGCATTGAAAATACAAACGGCCGTTAAACATCAGGGTAGAAACATCGTCAATTATGGTCGGTGATGCATCCAATGCATACTTATTAACCATCTTGTTTTGCATTTACGTAGGCCCACATTAATATGCAAACGACTTGCTCATCAAGATAATATCAACGCTTGGTATTGGCTTTTTCAATTAACGGTTTTGTCAGACTTACTAGATAGCTGTTATGTAGGCTGTTGGAAGATTTATTGATATTTAACGTGCATTGCACATGGTATGGCATCAATGTACGACCATCGCTTATTTCACCGAATTTTCAGAGAACATTTTAATTGAATAGTTTTCCTATGACAATTCGTAAACTAATAATTCGGTTGCCGAATGGTAGCAAACGCAAAAGTCTGTGTTTGAAATCATATTATTTCTAAGAAGTGTTTCGATATTTTAAGAAGTGTAATTTCACATTTTAAAACTTTTTTCGGGCAGGTATCAATGCATGACAGTCATTTAGTCAGTTGATAATGATTTAGAAGTGAGTCTGAGATTACCAGGCATGCAACAGGACAATGAAGTTTTCTGCTTTATGAAGCATAATTCAAGTGTAAACTGTATTCGTGCAGAAATGTTTCTGATTTAAATATGCCTATTAGCGACGACTGAATCAATACTTGAAACAAACTGCGTTCAGATAAGACTGATTAATCTTCTAGAAGAAATACCAGCCGGAAACTATTCATGTGTTAGTTTCATGACGAGATATTATTTCTAGCTAGACTCGTGTGTAAATGAACTATAATGGAGTATTCGTCGGTAATCAACTGTGGTGTATGACACGCTATGGACGTATTTGAACTCAATAATGACATGGTTATCTTACATTTTTCTCGTTCTAGTGACCTTTGTGGTATTCACATAGAATCGTAAGGGAAAACGTACAATTTTCTCAATGTTAAAATTAAATTTATTTTAGTTTGCGAACTATACAAGATAATCAACGTTTTACATTTGTTACGCAAATAACGAGCGTTATGTAACGAGCTTCATTAATCACAAACAAAACGTCAGTTATACAGTTTCTTGCAAAATATGTGCATATCTTAATTTGTTTACTTAAGGCAAAATATTGAAGTTTACCCTTAAGATTCTTTGCAATTGTGAATGTCCGTGATGCTGAGAACGAATTGCCCTATTTGGAGCAATCTTTTCCATTGATACAGAAACATTTGTCTTACACGAGAACGTGTTTGTTGATACCATATTCATTTAGGCACGTGAGACAACAATGTATGTAATGACTACTGTAACAGTAGTACTTCAAATTATGTTCCGACTGTATTTTGAACTGACAAGTCCTGATTTAGCAACCAACGCATGTAAGATTAAACATATTTGGGTTCAAATTTGTGTTACATTGCAAATGGTGGCTTGTGTTTGGCCATGTCGTGACAAACCAAGCATATGTATAATAGATCCTACGTCATTTTTCAGGCTAAGACCAGTGTCTGGACACGCCTAATTAATAGTTCCCATCCGATTTTATTAATGATCACGAATATCTAGTCTAGTATGTAGTAATTATATAATGAGTTTCGCAACGGTTTGGGAGTATAATTGTAATGTCTACAGTTCCTCATTATTCTAAGTTTGTCTAGTTGTCAATTCTGTAATGATTAGATGCCTTTGAACTGTGTTATTGCGAATCTATGTCTAATGTACATATCCGTATATTACGACCATGCGTTTCAATTATCTGTCCCTCGTTATTAATGAAAAGACATTACCATAGTGTTGGTCAACATGCATTTGTGTGCTGCTTTACTAGCTTTATCCATTAATTAGTGTAACACCTAAGTGAAGAAGGATTTGTAGGTTTGTGAATTGGACGTTTTCTTTACTTTACCCACTGTTATAAACATCTTATTTTAAGCTGAACTGGAAACTGTTCAAAGTGTGTTTTGACTTCAAGGACTTGTAATACAAAAGCTATCTCATTAAGCAATCCAATTTCTCCTTTTACTATTCTCACGTTGCACAGTTTCTAGTTCAGCCTACAAAATAAGATATTTATGACAAAGGAAATGTGTCTTCGGTTCGTATTTATTTTGCGGTGTTCATAAGCATTCATCCAGCGTAGAAACAACTCATTACACTGCAATTTCATGGAATAAGATTCGATCTAGCATTCTAGACAAATTCGTACTAAATTGTGCAACCGGTATGCACCGTTGAGAGCAAACGAAATATAAGGCGCATTAACCTATCGTATGCCTACATTTGTATATGCTTCGATTCCAAATAATATTACGCTCTCATCTCCTTGAAAACGTTTCATGGTTGTAGCATAATACGATTGTATAGACCTCCAAACCAGATTAGATGTGTATCAAGTGAAAGAAGGATTGGGTAAGAAAGGAATTAGATGAGCATTATACGTACGTAATGTATTTGCTGCATGATTAATTTGTCTGCACATGACACAATGATACAATATCGTGTATATTGTGATGTCTTGAGTTCATCAAATGGGCAAGATTGCACCAATGTTTCTGAGAGCTTCGGGATCAATAGTCCAGTGAACATTTAATATGCCAGAAACCAGTTATGTTGGTTGAATGGTGATCTTGAACATTAAGTTGTATCACAACTCACTCAAACTGTCTGCATTCGATTTTCAAATAAGTCTTATGTTCGTGGTTCCCAAATCTATTACGCTGAAAGATATTTGTATAAATTGGTTTGTAAGCGATCAACGGAAAAAGAATTTTATCAATGCCAAGGAATTGTCAGGGGTTCTTGATGGTGGTCAAATGGTAGAATAATTAAGGAAAACTGGAATTAAGAACAATTGTCAAGATGGTAAATGTGCCAGTAAGTGACATGCTGCATTATTCTACTCACCATCAAGAACCCCTGACAATTTCCTGGCATTGATAGAATAAGTTTGTCAGTGACGAAATGAGTTGATAATTAGCTAGTATTTGATGTTGGCAAAAGTAGTCCATTCTGTTACTGATTCATATCGTTACGGTTCTCACAAGTCTGACTACTCTAGTAATATAAACGTATGCATTAAATTAAAAGGGTTGATTCCAAACATATCAGTGTGGTACATTGTAATTTGGTCAGTGAGAACGTGTTGTATTTATAGGCAATACTGATGGCAGCCTAGATGAATCTCGTGGCATTGTATCAGGCCTGTGTTGATGTTTTTTGTATACTATCATTTTTACATTTATTCTAATATAGAGAACTTATCGTCGGTGTGGGTTTGGTGAAACCATTATGGACCGTACATACCTAAATATGCCAAAGTTTGACATCTAGTGACCAAACAACGTATCTCAAAGAATAGACGAATTGACCTAGTTTTAGACCTTGGTAGGTCTTAAATGAAAGGGTATGCCTAACAATAGCCTAAATAATAATGTTTACTACATGTACATGTCCCTGTACCCAAATGTTATATTTTCAATATCTTGGTTTATTAACTACGTATTTAGGACAAACGAAACAATACGCATGGTATCTTTGTTTTCGAATTATCAGTGATGTCAAATCACTTCATGGTGATATGTAATACACGCGTGTATTGAACAACACTATCATATTTCATTGATATGATTGAACGCCGAACATTTAACCAAAAACAAACATAAAAATAGCAGACAACATTGCGCCAATGGTACGTTTAAAGGATCGTTAATTTGTCTTGTTGATTCCAATTTCCTTTACAACGTTTTCCTCATTAGCATGTCTTGTGATGTAGACGTATTAAAAAAGGATATGAATTTAACATGTTTTTCTCCCTACTCGTAACTGTGAATGGTAAAACTAACAACGTTGATTTCCCTGGCGTGATGACCTGCGTTCTGTTGTCGGTACAATTTCAAATGTCATAAATCATCCTCAACGAATCTGAACTTAAAACATAACCACAAAAACAGAAACTTAGAGCTTCAACAGTTTGGCCAAATTACGCAAATTCAATTACTTGAAATGTTGCAAAACGTCTTCCATTGCATACAAGATGGCTTTGAATGGAATAATTTCATTTTCTTATTGACTTCTTTTTCGTTCTTAAATGTACTTTCAAGAGGCTCAAATGTGCAACTCATTCTGCTATTTGGTAGTCAATTTTATTGTAAAGTACGTTAAAATCAAATTAACCACCCTTGCGTAGAACAAGTATATATACAATGCTGCAATTTCAAATTACAAAGTGTCAGTGACAGTGTTCCATCACTCCGATTGTATCAATCAAACAAGTATGATTAAACTTTTACACATTTTTATTTACCTTGTTGTAAACAAGGGGTTGTTCCCTTAATTAACTCGATTCAAATTCAAATTCAAAGTATGTATTGTGAAATGGATACTAGTCTATACATGTAGCGGTATAGTCATCGGTAACGGAATTGGTTCTGCTCAAGGATAAATGCCATTGTGTGCTTCACGATGTCACGACAAAGACTCAAGTAACTATTGAATTATAAAAAAATACCAATTTTCTAGGGCTCTTTTCAGCTGTTATGCCGCTCAAGCACCCTTTGACATTTCAACTTCCCCTGGTCATTGGGCTACATATGGAAACCTACAGTCATGTCTCCTTGGGGAGACTATTTCTCTCCTGTTGTGTGGCAGCCAACATCTATCTGCGGCGCCCAGGATTATTCACTGCCCTCACAGGTACCATTTTACACCATGGTGGTGTGGAGCTGTGGGTCTTGCTCAGAGAAATTAACCAGTGGTCCAGAGGGGGATCGAACCCGGGACCTCTCGACCCCGAAGCGCACGCCCTACCTCACGGCCACCGCTCCGCACATCGATTTCCGATCAAAATAGTTAAAAGGCTAAGGTGCTTGTATTTCATCGGGATTTAATAAGGGAATAATATAATCTACACCTTGGATATTCGATTTAACTATCCAGCATTTAATTAGTTCTTTTTGAAGTGAGTGTATACTATACCACAGCTAAAAAAACGTACCTTGAAATGCATAAATATCGAAGCCGACTCCTTGCATCATGTGCTGCAACTGTGTATTACGGCAAAAAACTAGTTACGATTCCCTAGTGACTATTACCTAGTGATATATCATGGTAATAATGATTGACGAATGAAAAAAAATAAAACGAGCGTTTGTTTACTTAAACAACATACCAATTGTCGATCCTATATCATTTTACCAAATCATCAATTACAATATTATAGACTGTTTGACAAGAAAACTGATCAAACTTAAGAAGTTGGTAAGCTCGTTGACATTTGTAGTAAGTTTATGCAAGCTAAATATCGGCTGCCAATACTAGACGACTTAGTTCGTGCAAGACCACTCTTATACATTCTACTACAAGTATGATATTAATTTTACGTCTGCATACAATAATTAGGACTGCCAGTAACGCATACACACCATAATGGTTTTAATTTTAGTTTTAATAAATAACATTAACTCTAACACTTTTCTAATCTTCATAAATGCGTCGAATATTCCACGTAAAAACATAATTAGAAATAAACCAACCATATTATCGATATTGGCATTACTCACATTGAAACTACTATTAATTACTCAAGCAAAGTTGCCGATATCTACGGTCTTTGGGAAAGAGCCAATGGGTGTATTGAGAATGTATGTAAATTGTATTTGAACGAAATTTAAAGCCTCCAGACACAACTTTAGGCGTTTAAACAATGACATGATGTCAGTATAAAACCATTGACACCTTAAGATGCACCACGCGTACATTTGATATACGATTGTTCGTCGAGAGTAGTGAAATGTCAGATGTTAGCGGTCATAAATCGCGACAGTGCGTCTGTTGTAATGTGAAACTTAGGCAGACAGCAGTCGTATGCAAAGTGGATCAGGTGATTTAATCTCAATATTTTATTCAATTTTAGTCTAATGAAGATATGCATTCACAATAATACTGAAATATACCTTTCCATATTTCTAAAATGTAACCATGGAATAATTCTATATCTACGAAAGTCGCGGTTCAAATGTATTTTGCAGATGCAATTACTTGAATTGTAAACAGTTTTTTTAGAGATATAGAGAATATCAAATATAATTATAAAAGAGCATGCAAACTCTACATAACGAAACAGGACTACTCGAACGCGTCCACTAATAAATGCAATAACTACAGTCACTTCCAAGTTTTATTACAAAACATACGCAATGGAATGTTACCCAGGTAAATGTGGACTTCTCTTCGTTTTGACATTCCTGTTTAAATAAGGTTTCAATGATTCTGTTACATCTTTGGTTGGAAGTATTATTTGTTATCGGAGAAATCCCTAACATATCAATGAGAAACAGATTTAATAAGCTAGAAACGTCTTTCTAATAAATACAGAAACATAATAAATCACTACGGACGGATTACGAACCGTGCTACAATCAATTTCTCGTTGAAACCTCAAAATGGCCACCAAAATTAGGTTAATCAGTTATAATATTATCCATCACATTAACCTAAACATAGATCTTACATATACAGTCAAAAGAGTGTGAAATCAATAATGAATCGAGCAACTCAAGCAAAACGTATCATTCGCGGTACACGTGACATCAAAGTTACTGTTGGTACAGTATTTATATCAACACCTTATAGCGGGAACTATAATAATACATACATGTTATAGCGAGCATCGATCTATAAAAGCATGCAAGTAACCTCATATTGCATTTATAAAAACAATTGATCGGCAGTTTAAATGTAAATCGAGTGCAAAGACGAAGCAATAACAAACAATATGTGTCGCTTCAATGAAAAGGAGTAACTTTCGACTTCTCTCCCATATTATCCATAATACGAGAATAATGTAGAGAATTTTGTACGCAAGCGATCTAAAAGAAGTTATAATAAGAAGGTTAATGAGTTCCTTACACAAGTGATTTATGACATTCGAGCACAGACATACGATATCAGACAGTAAGATGTTGTTCTTCTCCAAATGTAACGAAATAATTGCATGTTTAGTCGACAGGTTAAATGGCATTGCCAAGTGATATAAGTCACTGATTATCGGAAAGCTGCACTCAAGTACGATTCCAACATCACATAACGTATATAGCTGGGCATCAAAGTCACTATAAAGTAATAGTATAACAAATCTTCAAATGAGTATGATGGTGCATTATTCGCAAGAAATGGCGGGAAAGAACAAAATACGATGGTAGTTCATTTGAAAACAACGTATCTCGAAATCGGGCCTCGGGACATATTTTTAAGTTGTTAATGTTCATAAATATGATATTTCTGTCATTTTGAGCGGATTCGAAGAAAATTCGATCGTTTGATGAAAGGCGCGCGGGACACATTAAAGGGGAAACAGGTCTACTATTAGTACATTTATGTGACTTATTTTGTTTATTATGTTTTGTTAATTTATATATTAGAGCCTCGTATATTATCACGTTTATCCAACTCGTTTAATAAGTTCACTAAAATCTGCTTCACTATGTCGTTCATTATATCGATATAGATACGTATCAAGTCTACAAGTCAATATAACAACATCACTAGACATGTACCGGAACATGTTTGATGGCAAGTTTGACATATATCTCAATTATTTTAAAGTAAAATGCAATTAATTATACAGTTGATACATTAACAAGAAACATTACATAAATATACTGTCGGAAAATTCACAGACGGTCTTAAATAACAAAAAGATGTCAGTTAACTTTCAAACGTGAGGAAGTATTGTTTCAATGGGAAAACTGTTGGAAGAATACCAAAGTGACAAAAATCGTACATGTATTTCTCTTATGGGTGAATGCGCTGGAAATAATACAACGTCCGTGCTCTTCTGTTTGATCTATTCGATTTTTACTTGTATTACCACGATGGCTTTTCTGCATACCGTTGCCACTTATAATTATACGCATCATTTCCGAGTATTACTTCATGACAATAAATGCATACGTTTATCCTATGTAACGTCGATTTCCTGGTAAATGCACCCACAAATGTTCATGTATGACTTCACATGAGTGAATCAATGAATACGGTATTGGTGGCACAGCATCGTGTATTAAAATATGCAAATATATTGAACCATGTTATTACATTTACGACACGACATCCTCGTTTGTCCGGAAACGACATATAGTGTTGCAAAGTGGTTACGTACTGTCGATTGCACTTTAAGTATAGACGTATGTATCGAACCATTGTATTATATGTACGGTATCCGATGGGATCCAGGAAACTACAGACAGTGCTGCCAGTGGTTACACACAGTCAAATCATGGTGATTTATGTGATATCGAACAATTTTGACATGGGCTGCAATACATTTTTTTAGTACAACGTTTTACAACAGAAACAAAATGACAATTATAACATTTGCATCGGGGAGGTTATTCAGGATTGTGCAGCATTGCAAATACAAACGATCGTTAAACATCCTGGTACAACCATCGTCAATTATGGTCGGTGGTGCATCTAATGCATACTTATTAACCTTCGTGTGTTGTATTTACGTGGGACACACATTGGTATGCAAACAACTAGCCCAACAAGATAATATCAACGCTTTGTTTTGGCTTTTTCAATTAACGGTTTTGTCAGATTTACTAGATAGCTGTTAGGTAGGCTGTTGGAAGATTAATTGATATTTAACGTGCATTGCACATGGTATGGCATCAATGTAAGACCATCGCTTATTTTACCGAATTTTCAGAGAATATTTTGATTTAATATTTTTCGAATGACAATTCATAAACAAATAATTTTGTTACTGAAATATAGCATTTTGAAAAGGGAAATTTCACATTTGAAAACTTTTTTCGGACAGGTATCAATGCATTACGTATAATCCGTAAATATCAGTCCTATGAAAATTTGTTCTTACAAATTATTCATTCACGGTTGAAAAGTAAGTGAAGTTTAATGACCAACAACTGTATATTTAGTGTCAATAACGTCATCCCCGTGACCCGATATGTCTACAAAAATAATCAAACGGAACCAATATTCATAGTTACAAATTGATTTTACACCGACCGTATACTAGTATCTGAATGTAGATATGATAAATGAATGACTTGAAAGCATCATTTAAACCAATAATCATTCAATTAAGATATGTTAAGAAAGTTGACGCATTGACACGTTTCGATACAGTATGGCAATAGGATTTCATTAGAGGCAACAAAAATTTAATGGAAATTTTGGATTGATGGAATTAACGTCGGAAGTTAGTTCCATTGTATTATCTATGTATTGAGAAATACGCCACGCTTCGGCCATAAGTTGTATGTCTAAAATAGATCGCCAAACGACTTTCACATTCCACAACTGTGTTAATCTCATAAAAGTTAGGGTTATGACAATATTGATTCCCCCAATAGTATCTTGAAGATAAGTGCTGAAAGATAAATCTGGTTTCTCTCTCATTCTCTCGTGGCTACATACAATGTATACCATCAGGAATTTGGTACCAAAAGTGACTTTAATGAATAGTAACATCTTAAACTTTTGCACTTTTAGAATTCACAGATCAACATATCAGTTTCATGTGATCTAAATATTGCAAATATTGCCATAATTAGTAAAATGACATCCAGTCTGTTGATACAGATTAAAGAGTGAGTCTGACATTACACGTCATAGACAATGAAGTTTTTTGCTTTATGAAGCATACTTCAAATGTAAAATGTATACGTGCAGAAATGATTCTGTTTTAAATATGACCATTAGCGACGACTAAATCAGTACTTGAAACAAACAGCGTTCCGATAAGACTCGTGTGTAAATGAACTATAATGGAGTATTCGCTGGTAATCAACTGTGGTGTATGACACGCTATGGACGCATCTGATATTCATAATGATTCCCTTATCTTACATTTGTCTCATTTTATTGACCTGGATGCCATTCACTTAGAATCTTAAGGGAAAACGTAGAATTTTCTCAAATCTTTAAATTAAATTTCTTTAAGTCTGCGAAATAATAGGATAATCAAGATCATCAACCTTTTACATTGGTTAAAAACGTTATGTAGTACTTCAAGTTCGAACAATATGTTGAAGTGACATTATAAGTCCTATATAAAAAAAACCAACACATCGTCATTGAAAATGCAGATTAAATTCTTAGTTTATATTATTTTTGCTATCATGACTAACTAAATTACAATAAACGAAACATCCCTTACCATTCCAATATTGCATTCCCCACCAATCTCACAACCTTTCTACACACCCCACTCCATTTACCGTTTACATCGTCTATGTCCTTTGTCTCTCTACATCTACCCCTATACTCTTTCCCTCTCATCTCCTCATTTCCTTCCATATATCTGCTATCCTATCTATCAGTCCATGTCCACGCCTAAATAATAGTTCCCATCCATAAACACCTAATTTAATCCGATTTTATTACTGATCACGAATAGCCAGTCAAGTATCTAGCAATTATATAATGAGTTTGGGCGTATAATTGTAATGTCCTCATTATTCTAAGTTTGTCTTATTGTCAACTTTGTCATGATTAGATGCTTTGTACTGTTAAATAGCAAAGTTATGTCTAATGTACATATACATTATATTACGAGCATATATTTTAATTATCTCTTTCCCTCGTTATTAATTAAAAGCCACTATCATAGTGTTGATCAACATGCTTTTGTGTGCTGCTTTACTAGCGTTATCCATTAAAAAGTGTTACACTTAAGTGCAGGTATATTAGTTGGTTTGTGAATTAGACGTATTCTTTACCCACTGTTATAAACATCTGTTTTTAGACTGATCTTGAAACTGTTCAAATAGAGGTTTTTCCTCCAGGACTTGTAATACAAACGCTGTCTCATTAAACAATACATCTTCTCCTTTCATTATTCCCACGTTGCACAGTTTCTAGTTCAGCCTACAGAATAAGATGTTTATGACCAATGAAGGGAATGTCCGTATTCATTTTGTGGCATTAGCGTTTATACAGCGTACAAACAACTCGTTACAAAAACACAGCAATTTCATGGAATAAGATTCGATCTAGCATTCTAGTTTTGCGAAAATATTCATACTAAAATGTGCAACCGGTATACACCGATGAGCGCAAACGAAATATAAGGCGAATTAAGCTATCGTAAGCATATATGCTTCGATTCCAAATGATATTACGCTCTCATCTCCATTAAATCGTTTCACCGTTGTAACATTGTACGATTATATAGACCTCCAAACCAGATTAAATGTATATCAAGTGAAAGAAGGATTGGGTAAGAAAGGAATAAGATGAGTTTTATACGTACGTAATGTATTTGCTGCATGATTAATTTGTCTGCACATGACACAATGAGACAATATCGTGTATATTGTGATGTCTTGAGTTCATGTATTGGGCAAGATTGCACCAATGTTTCTGAGAACTTCCGGATCAATAGTCCAGTGAACATTTAATATGCCAGAAACCAGTTATGTTGGTTGAATGGTGATATTGAACATTAAGTTGTATCACAACTCACTCAAACTGTCTACGTTCGATTTTCAAATAAGTCTTATGTTTGTAGTTTCCAAGTCTATTACACTGAAAGATATTTGTATAAATTGATTTGTAAGCGATCAGCGGAAAATGAATTTTATCAATGCCAAGGAATTGTCAGGGGTTCTTGATGGTGGTCAAATGGTAGAATAATTAAGGAAAACTGGAATTAAGAACAATTGTCAAGATGGTAAATGTGCCAGTAAGTGACATGCTGCATTATTCTACTCACCATCAAGAACCCCTGACAATTTCCTGGCATTGATAGAATAAGTTTGTCAGTGACGAAATGAGTTGATAATTAGCTAGTATTTGATGTTGGCAAAAGTAGTCCATTCTGTTACTGATTCATATCGTTACGGTTCTCACAAGTCTGACTACTCTAGTAATATAAACGTATGCATTAAATTAAAAGGGTTGATTCCAAACATATCAGTGTGGTACATTGTAATTTGGTCAGTGAGAACGTGTTGTATTTATAGGCAATACTGATGGCAGCCTAGATGAATCTCGTGGCATTGTATCAGTCCTGTGTTGATGTTTTTTGTATACTATTATTTTTACATTTATTCTAATATAGAGAACTTATCGTCGGTGTGGGTTTGGTGAAACCATTATGGACCGTACATACCTAAATATGCCAAAGTTTGACATCTAGTGACCAAACAACGTATCTCAAAGAATAGACGAATTGACCTAGTTTTAGACCTTGGTAGGCCTTAAAGAAAAGAGTTTGCCTAACAATAGCCTAAATAATAATGTTTACTACATGTACATGTCCCTGTACCCAAATGCTATATTTTCAATATCTTGGTTTATTAATTACGTATTTAGGACAAACGAAACAATACGCATGGTATCTTTGTTTTCGAATTATGAGTGATGTCAAATCACTTCATTGCGATATGTAATACACGCGTGTATTGAACAACACTATCATATTTCATTGATATGATTGAACGCCGAACTTTTAACCAAAAACAAACTTAAAAATAGCAGACAACATTGCGCCAATGGTACGTTTAAAGGATCGTTAATTTGTCTTGTTGATTCCAATTTCCTTTACAACTTTTCCTCATTAGCATGTCTTGTGATGTAGACGTATTAAAAAATGATATGAATTTAACATGTTTTTCTCCCTACTCGTAACTGTGAATGCTTAAACTAACAACGTTGATTTCCCTGGCGTGATGACCTTCGTTCTGTTGTCGGTACAATTTCAAATGTCATAAATCATCCTCAACGAATCTGAACTTAAAACATAACCACAAAAAACAGAAACTTACAGCTTCAACAGTTTGGCCAAATTACGCAAATTCAATTACTTGAAATGTTGCAAAACGTCTTCCATTGCATACAAGATGGCTTTGAATGAAATATTTTCATTTTCTTATTGACTTCTTTTTCGTTCTTAAATGTACTTTCAAGAGGCTCAAATGTGCAACTCATTCTGCTACTTAGTAGTCAATTTTATTGTAAAGTACGTTAAAATCAAATTAACCACCCTTGCGTAGAACAAGTATATATACAATGCTGCAATTTCAAATTACAAAGTGTCAGTGACAGTGTTCCATCTCTCCGATTGTATCAATCAAACAAGTATGATTAAACTTTAACACATTTTTATTTACCTTGTTGTAAACAAGGGGTTGTTCCCTTAATTAACTCGATTCAAATTCAAAGTATGTATTGTGAAATGGATACTAGTCTATAGCGGTATAGTCATCGGTAACGGAATTGGTTATGCTCAAGGATAAATGCCATTGTGTGCTTCACGATGTCACAACAAAGACTCAAGTAACTATTGAATTATAAAAAATTACCAATTTTCTAGGGCTCTTTTCAGCTGTTATGCCGCTCAAGCACCCTTTGACATTTCAACTTCCCCTGGTCATTGGGCTACATATGGAAACCTACAGTCATGTCTCCTTGGGGAGACTATTTCTCTCCTGTTGTGTGGCAGCCAACATCTATCTGCGGCGCCCAGGATTATTCACTGCCCTCACAGGTACCATTTTACACAATGATGGAGTGGAGCAGTGGGTCTTGCTCAGAGAAATTAACCAGTGGTCCAGAGGGGGATCGAACCCGGGACCTCTCGATCCCGAAGCGCACGCCCTACCTCACGGCCACCGCTCCGCACATCGATTTCCGATCAAAATAGTTAAAAGGCTAAGGTGCTTGTATTTCATTGGGATTTAATAAGGAAATAATATAATCTGCACCTTGGATATTCGATTTAACTATCCAGCATTTATATTAGTACTTTTTGAAGTGAGTGTATACTATACCACAGCTAAAAAAAACGTACTTTGAAATGCATAAATATCGAAGCCGACTCCTTGCATCATGTGCTGCAACTGTGTATTACGGCAAAAAACTAGTTACGATTCCCGAGTGACTATTACCTAGTGATATATCATGGTAATAATGATTGACGAATGAAAAAAAATAAAACGAGCGTTTGTTTACTTAAACAACATACCAATTGTCGATCCTATATCATTTTACCAAATCATCAATTACAATATTATAGACTGTTTGACAAGAAAACTGATCAAACTTAAGAAGTTGGTAAGCTCGTTGACATTTGTAGTAAGTTTATGCAAGCTAAATATCGGCTGCCAATACCAGACGACTTAGTTCGTGCAAGACCACTCTTATACATTCTACTACAAGTATGATATTAATTTTACGTCTGCATACAATAATTAGGACTGCCAGTAACGCATACACACCATAATGGTTTTAATTTTAGTTTTAATCAATAACATTAACTCTAACACTTTTCTAATTTTCATAAACGCGTCGAATATTCCACGTAAAAACATAATTAGAAATAAACCAACCATATTATCGATATTGGCATTACTCACATTGAAACTACTATTAATTACTCAAGCAAAGTTGCCGATATCTACGGTCTTTGGAAAAGAGCCAATGGGTGTATTAAGAATGTATGTAAATTGTGTTTGAACGAAATTTAAAGCCTCCAAACACAACTTCAGGCGTTTGAACAATGACATTCTGTCAGTATAAAACCCTTGAAACCTTAAGATGCACCACACGTACATTTGATATACGATTGTTCGTCGAGAGTAGTGAAATGTCAGATGTTAGCGGTCATAAATCGCGACAGTGCGTCTGTTGTAATGTGAAACTTAGGCAGACAGCAGTCGTATGCAAAGTGGATCAGGTGATTTAATCTCAATATTTTATTCAATTTTAGTCTAATGAAGATATGCATTCACAATAATACTGAAATATACCTTTCCATATTTCTAAAATGTAACCATGGAATAATTCTATATCTACGAAAGTCGCGGTTCAAATGTATTTTGCAGATGCAATTACTTGAATTGTAAACAGTTTTTTTAGAGATATAGAGAATATCAAATATAATTATAAAAGAGCACGCAAACTCTACATAACGAAACAGGACTACTCGAACGCGTCCACTAATAAATGCAATAACTACAGTCACTTCCGAGTTTTATTACAAAACATACGCAATGGAGATGTTACTTAGGTTAATGTGGACTTCTCTTCGTTTTGACATTTCTGTTTAAATAAGGTTTTAATGATTCTGTTACATCTTTGGTTGGAAGTATTATTTGTTATCGGAGAAATCCCTAACATATCAATGAGAAACAGATTTAATAAGCTAGAAACGTCTTTCTAATAAATACAGAAACATAATAAATCACTACGGACGGATTACGAACCGTGCTACAATCAATTTCTCGTTGAAACCTCAAAATGGCCACCAAAATTAGGTTAATCAGTTGTAATATTATCCAACACATTAACCTAAACATAGATCTTACAAATACAGTCAAAAGAGTGTGAAATCAATAATGAATCGAGCAACTCAAGCAAAACGTATCATTCGCGGTACACGTGACATCAAAGTTACTGTTGGTACAGTATTTATATCAACACCTTATAGCCGGAACTATAATAATACATACATGTTATAGCAAGCACACGATCTATGAATGCATGCAAGTAACCTCATATTGCATTTATAAAAACAATTGATCGGCAGTTTAAAAGTAAATGGAGTGCAAAGACGAAGCAATAACAAACAATGTGTGTCGCTTCAATGAAAAGGAGTAACTTTCGACCTCTCTCCCATATTATCCATAATACGAGAATAATGTAGAGAATTTTGTACGCAAGCGATCTAAAAGAAGTTATAATAAGAAGGTTAATGAGTTCCTTACACAAGTGATTTATGACATTCGAGCACATACATACGATATCAGACAATAAGATGTTATTCTTCTCCAAATGTAACGAAATAATTGCATGTTTAGTCGACAGGTTAAATGGCATTGCCAAGTGATATAAGTCACTGATTATCGGAAAGCTGCACTCAAGTACGATTCCAACATCACATAACGTATATAGCTGGGCATCAAAGTCACTATAAAGTAATAGTATAACAAATCTTCAAATAAGTATGATGGTGCCATATTCGCAAGAAATGGCGGGAAAGAACAAAATACGATGGTAGTTCATTGAAAACAACGTATCTCGAAATCGGGCCTCGGGACATATTTTTAAGTTGTTAATGTTCATAAATATGATATTTCTGTCATTTTGAGCGGATTCGAAGAAAATTCGATCGTTTGATGAAAGGCGCGCGGGACACATTAAAGGGGAAACAGGTCTACTATTAGTACATTTATGTGACTTTTTTTGTGACTTATTTTGTTTATTATGTTTTGTTAATTTATATATTAGAGCCTCGTATATTATCACGTTTATCCAACTCGTTTAATAAGTTCACTAAAATCTGCTTCACTATGTCGTTCATTATATCGATATAGATACGTATCAAGTCTACAAGTCAATATAACAACATCACTAGACATGTACCGGAACATGTTTGATGGCAAGTTTGACAAATATCTCAATTATTTTAAAAGTAAAATGCAATTAATTATACAGTTGATACATTAACAAGAAACATTACATAAATATATTGTCGGTCTTAAATAACAAAAAGATGTCAGTTAACTTTCAAACGTGAGGAAGTATTGTTTCAATGGGAAAACTGTTGGAAGAATACCAAAGTGACAAAAATCGTACATGTATTTTTCTTATGGGTGAATGCGCTGGAAATAATACAACGTCCGTGCTCTTCTGTTTGATCTATTCGATTTTTACTTGTATTACCACGGTGGCTTTTCTGCAAACCGTTGCCACTTATAATTATACGCATCATTTCCGAGTATTACTTCATGATAATAAATGCATATGTTTATCCTATGTTACGTCGATTTCCTGGTAAATGCACCCACAAATGTTCATGTATGACTTCACATGAGTGAATCAATGAATACGGTATTGGTGGCACAGCGTCGTGTATAAAAATATGCGAATATATTGAACCATGTTATTACATTTACGACACGACATCCTCGTTTGTCCGGAAACGACAGATAGTGTTGCAAAGTGGTTACGTACTGTCGATTGCACTTTAAGTATAGACGCATGTATCGAACCATTGTATTATATGTACGGTATCCGATGGGATCCAGGAAACTACAGACAGTGCTGCCAGTGGTTACACACAGTCAAATCATGGTGATTAATGTGATATCGAACAATTTTGACATGGGCTGCAATACATTTTTTTAGTACAACGTTTTACAACAGAAACAAAATGACAATTATAACATTTGCATCGGGGAGGTTATTCAGGATTGTGCAGCATTGCAAATACAAACGATCGTTAAACATCCTGGTACAACCATCGTCAATTATGGTCGGTGGTGCATATAATGCATACTTATTAACCTTCGTGTGTTGTATTTACGTGGGACACACATTGGTATGCAAACGACTAGCCCAACAAGATAATATCAACGCTTTGTATTGGCTTTTTCAATTAACGGTTTTGTTAGATTTACTAGATAGCTGTGATGTAGGCTGTCGGAAGATTAATTGATATTTAACGTGCATTGCACATGGTATGGCATCACTGTAAGACCATCACTTATTTTACCAAATCTCCAGAGAATATTTTGATTAAATATTATTCGTATGGCAATTCATAAACAAATAATTTTGTTACTGAAATATAGCATTTTGAAAGGGGAAATTTCACATTTGAAAACTTTTTTCGGACAGGTATCAATGCATTACGTATAATCCGTAAATATCAGTCCTATGAAAATTTGTTCTTACAAATCATGCATTCACGGTTGAAAAGTAAGTGAAGTTTAATGACCAACAACTGTATATTTAGTGTCAATAACGTCATCCCCGTGACCCGATATGTCTACAAAAATAATCAAACGGAACCAATATTCATAGTTACAAATTGGTTTTACACCGACCGTATACTTGTATCTGAATGTAGATGATAAATGAATGACTTGAAAGCATCATTTAAACCAATAATCATTCAATTAAAATATGTTAAGAAAGTTAACGCATTAACAAGTTTCGATACAGTATGGCAATAGGATTTCATAAGAGGCAACAAAAATTTAATGGAAATTTTGGATTGATGAAATTAACGTCGGAAGTTAGTTCCATTGTATTATCTATGTGTTGAGAAATACGCCACGCTTTGGCCATAAGTTGTATGTCTAAAAAAGATCGCCAAACGACTTTCACATTCCACAACTGTGTTAATCTTATAATAGTTAGGGTTATGACATTATTGATTCCCCCAATAGTATCTTGAAGATAAGTGCTGAAAGATACATCTGGTTTCTCTCTCATTCTCTCGTGATACAATGTATACCATCAGTAATATGGTACCAAAAGTGACTTTAATGAGTAGTAACATCTTAAACTTTTGCACATGAACATACCAGTTTCATGTGACCTCAAACGCAAATACTGCCATTATAAGTAGGACTTGAGTAAAATGACATCTAGTCAGTTGATATTGATTAAGAAGGGAGTCTGACATTACACATCATGCAACAGGACAATGAAGTTTTCTGCTTTACGAAGCATAATTCAAATATAAGATGTATTCGTGCAGAAATTATTCTGTTTTAAATATGCCCATTAGCAACGACTAAATCAATACTTGAAACAAATAACGTTCCTATAAGACTAATAAATCTTCACGAAGAAATACCAGCCGGAAACTATTCATGTGTTAGTTTCATGACGAGATATTATTTCCAGCTAGACTCGTGTGTATACTATAATGGAGTATTCGCTGGTAATCAACTGTGGTGTATGACACGCTATGGACCTATTTGAACTTCATAATTGTTTCATAATCTTAGAGTTTTGTCATTCTACTTTTATGGGTGGTATTCACCTAGAACCGCAAGGGAAAACGTACACTTTTCTCAAATCTTAAAATTAAATTTCTTTAGGTGTGCGGTCTATTTAGGATAATCAGCCGTTTAGATTTGTTAGAAACTTTATGTAGCAAGCTAACGAACGTTATGTAACAAGCTACAATAATCACAAACAAAACGTTAGTTTAACTTAGTTTCTTGCATCATATGTGCAAATCTCATTTTGTTTATTTAAATAATTGTGAATACTCCTGATGCTGAGAACGAATTGCCCTCTTTGGAGCAATCTTTTCCATTGATACAGAAACATTTGTCTTACACGAGAACGTGTTTGTTGATACCATAATCATTTAGGCATGTGATAAACCAATTTATGTAATGACTACTGTAACAGTAGTACTTTAAAGTATGTTCCGACTGTATTTTGAACTAACATTATAAGCCCTATATATATAGCAACCAACACATGTAAGATTAAACATATTTGGGATCAAATTTGCGTTACATTGCAAATGGTGACTGTTGTTTGGTTTAAACAATAACCATGTTGTGACAAAACATGCTTATGTGTAATAAATCCTACGTCATTTCTCAGAAACCGGTCTTAGCCTGAAAAATGACGTAGGATTTATTACACATATGCATGTTTTGTCACAACATGGTTATTGTTTAAACCAGACAACAGTCACCATTTGCAATGTAACGCAAATTTGATCCCAAATATGTTTAATCTTACATGTGTTGGTGTCTGGAAACGCCTACTTAATAGTTCCCATCCGATTTTATTAATGATCACGAATATCTTGTCTAGTATGTAGTAATTATATAATGAGTTTCGCAACGGTTTTGGGAGTATAATTGTAATGTCTACAGTTCCTCGTTATTCTAAGTTTGTCTAGTTGTCAACTTTGTCATGCTTATATGCCTTTGAACAGTGCTATTGCGAATCTATGTCTAACGAACATATCCATTATATTACGATCATGTATGTCAATCATCTGTCCCCCTCGTTATTAATGAAATGTCATTACATGTACTATAGAGTTGATCAACATGCTTTTAGTGTCCCGATTTACTAGCTTTATCCATTAATCTGTTTAACACATTATTTTTTACTTTACCTACTGTCATGAACACATAATTATAGGCTGAACGCTAAACTGTTCAAAGTGAGGGTTTTCCTCCATGCCTTGTTATACAAAGGCTATCTCATTAAATCATACATGTTCTCCTTATACTGCTCACGTTGCACAGGTTCTAGTTCAGCCTACAAAATTAGATGTTTATGACAAAAGAAGGGAATGTGTCTACGGCACGTATTCATTTTGTGGCGTTCATTAGCGTTCATCAAGCGTGAAAACAACTCATTACGATGCAATTTCAAGGAATAAGATTCGATCTAGTATTCTAGTTTTGCGGACAAATTCGTACTAAATTGTGCAACCGGTATGCACTGTTGAGCGCAAACGAAATATAAGGCATTAACCTATCGTATGCCGGTATGCTTCGATTCCAAATAATATCACCGTTGTAACATTGTACGATGTTATAGACCTCTATACCAGATTATATGTGTATCAAGTGAAAGAAGGAATGGGTAAGAAAGGAATTAGATGAGCATCATACGTACGTAATGTATCTGGTGCATGATAAATTTGTCTGCACATGACACAATGGGACATTATCGTGTATATTGTGATGTCTTGCGTTCATCTAATGGGCAAGATTGCACTAATGTTTCTGAGAACTTCCGGATCAATAGTCCAGTGAACATTTAATATACCAGAAACCAGTTATGTTGGTTGAATGGTGATATTGAACATTAAACTGTATCACAACTCACACCCAAACTGTCTGCATTCGATTTTCAAATAAGTCTTATGTTTGTAGTTTCCAAGTCTATTACACTGAAAGATATTTGTATAAATTGATTTGTAAGCGATCAGCGGAAAATGAATTTTATCAATGCCAAGGAATTGTATGGGGTTCTTGATGGTGATGAAAGGGTAGAATAGGTTAGGGAAACTGGAATTAAGGCCAATGTTAATGATGTTAAATTTGCCAGTCATTAACACGCTCAATATGTTTGTCAGTGTCGAAATGAGTTGATAAATAGTTTGTATCTGATGTTGGCAAAAGTAGTCCATACTGTTAGGCCTACTATTGACACATATCGTTACTGTTCTCACTAGCCTGAATACTCTAGTACTATAAACGGATGAATTGAATTGTAAGGGTTGGTGCCAAACGTTGAGTGTTACCTTCCCTGTCTAATGTCCTCATACCTTTTTTATATGAGCAATTCTCCAGGAAAACCGGGCTTAATGACAGAAATACATAGTATATAGTTAGAAAGACGAGATTATTTGACCGGTTTCTGAAAATTTAAACGAATTATTACGTATATTTACAATGCTAAAGACTTTTAAAGCTAATCACCTCAGCCAAGATTTTGAGTGACGTTGCAAACGTCATTCGAACCTTTTCTGTCACATTTTAGAATAATGTTCCTATTTTACTAAAGCATGACGAAATTGTGAGTGTTTATTAAAAGAGAAACGTACTTGCTAATTTTAACCACTTACCCCTTATTTTTCTCAATACGGGTAGTTTCCGAAATTTGGTCTCCATAGCCACGACGGAAGTTATTTTTACATAATGTATTAAAAAATGTAAATCGTATAGATAGTACTAATTAAACTTCTTTAAATTAAATCGGTGGACATGACTTTTTTCTCATTTTAGACCAATTTTTAATTAGTGTTATATATAGGCTAGTGGCCAAACCTCAAAAAGGTGCTTAGAAATGGGAGTAACCCCTCCCCATGGTAGAACATTTCACAACCTGTTTTTTATTGAAGGCTGAGGCCTTGGGCGTTGGAAAATGATGGTTGTGAATCTGGGATCAATGTAGGTCATTTTGAAAATCGACGTTTTATGTGTGTTTTTTAGTATTTTGAGAGGCAATTTTACGACGTATTTTGTCTATGTACAGAACAAGGCAGGTACGATTTAGCCAAGGAAAAGCAAATCACAGTCGTTTTTGTTGTAGGATCATATTACATTATGGATGGCTTATAACATCTAAAAAATTCAGCTCTTTAATAGCTTGAGAAATCATACTTTTGGGGTAAAAACATAAAAAAAAATAAACGAAAAGTGCGAATTTTAGGAATCGGTGCACCACAATTTCATATATCAATCTATTCGAAATAAAATCACTTGGGTGGGGAGGTAGTAATCTGTAGTTTAATATATCAAAAATCTATTGACCAGCTATTACTCAAATTGCGATAATTTTGAGTTAAATTGTTAAAAAAGCATAAACGAAATGTGCGAATTTTAGGAATCGGTGCACCCCAATTTCATATATCAATCTTTTCGAAATAAAATCACTTGAGTGTGGAGGTAGTAACCTGTGGTTTAATATATATGAAAAATCTATTGACCAGCTATTACTCAAAATGCGATAATTTTGGGTTTAATGTTAAATTTATAAACGAAAAGTGCGAATTTTTGGAATCTGTGCACGACCATTCCATATATCAATCTATTCGAAATACAATCACTTGAATGGGGAGGTAGTAACCTGTAGTTTAATATATCAAAAATCTATTGACCAGCTATTACTCAAAATGCGATAATTTTGGGGTGAAATTGTTAAAATTATAAACAAAAAGTGCGAACTTTTGGAATCGGTCGACTACAATGTCATCTTTCATTTTATTTGATAGTTAATGAAAGCGATATGTAGGTATGAAGGTAAGGTTTAATACGTCGAGGTTCTACTTGCTGGAATCTGTGTAAAACTCGCTAAATTTGGGTCAAGGTTCACAAAAATAAGCAAAAAATGCATTTTTTTGGAATCGGTGGATAGCAGTGTCATTTATGATGTAATTTGAAACCAAATCACTTCAAAGAGCACATAATAATATATAGTTTAAAAATATCTTAAGCCTAGGTACTCTGCAAAATTATGTATTTTGAGGATAAATATTACGAAATAAGAACCAAAATTGTGAATTTTGAGAATCGGTAGATTTCAATCTCATTAATGATTTTATGTGATGTTGAACAACTGTGACATGTTTGTAATTACATGCAGTTTAAGAGATCAGAAATGTAATATTCGGCTACTGTTTTAATTGAGATATTTGGGATAAAAAAATACAAAAATAAGCTAAGAATGTGAAAATTCGGAATCAATTGAATACAGTGTCATTGATGATCTGATTTGATAAAATCCACTACAAAATGTGTTAAGTAATAGGTTATTTAAGATTTCAAAACTGATGTCCCATTCTATCGTTCAATATTAGGGTACAGCATCATTCGGTGTAAGCTTCAACCTTATTTATAGTGACATACGAAATATGCCTACATAGTAGACATGTGACGATCTGGTGGAATATTTGGGAGAGGTACTACCTACAGCCGGGTGAGGATCGTCTGTGGTATTCACCAAACAGTGAAAACCAGTCCATTGAAATCAGGTGTACTATATGGTGTTGACAAAGCAGACTACCATTGAAGCTGTGACTGGTTCATAATGGTTCAAGCTCTTTGACACGCCATCCCTACTTCGAATTAACCCAAAAAACGCATACAGGTTACATATTCATACAATTATAAAAATAATAATTTGGTCAAAGTTACATGAAGGAGTTCTGTGTTCGAGAATACCATGCATACGCTCCATGACATGGGCCATGCTCGTTCAAAACGACCTTGGTAGTTTGAGTACTTTTCTACAATGGATGAGTCAACAATTATACCTTGGCTTCACTGATAGGTCATGCTATGGTGTAACGAAAACGAGGGATCACCAAATCTGAGTATCGCTATTGATGCAGGAAAATTGACGTATGATTGGTTAATTAAATTATACAGTAAGAACATAATTATAGTAAGCTTACTTTATGTTTTATAACCATAGTAACATTATTCTTGGTCACGCGGTTTTTGTAAATATTGTTTATATATGGAAAAATATAGTATGACTTGGAAGGTAGGAGGAAGCGTACTTGACCATCATACGAATGGGTATGCAGATGTCATAATGACAACATTAGATGTCACTGGAACAGAAGGTTTAGAGCTTTACTGCTAGCAATAATACAGGTCTGTCAGGATCACCGAGCAACACCGACACTAGGGCTTTGATTATACGTTTGTAATTATATCTTGTATGATGTCCGTCATTGCACTGCTCTTGTAATCGACTTTACGGAAAAGGACAGTTACGAAGCTCTCAATTGGCCATCCCACTCTCCCGATTATGCTTATTAACCGTATGAACACGGCTGATATAAGTTCAGCATACATAATTTACCCAGCGATTTCAGCCACGAAGTGTCTAACAAACTAAAATAGTTCATTAGAATCATGATATGAAGATGTTGGCGAGGAACATGTCGCATACCCGATATAATGTTAAATATTGTAAGTTTTAATCAATATTGATTGTTCTTAATCTACTAAAACACCAATGTTTTCTATTGGCGCCGTATTCAAGGGTAACACATAAAAACATAAAACAATTTAACACCATAACCCCAGCTAAATCATAACACATGATATCAAGCTATAATATACGGAACAAAACAGGACAGAACGAAACAAAGCCGAACCGAATCAAATTAAACAGAACATATCGTGTAGATTGAGACACTCGTTCGATTGTAAAATATTATTTTGAAAGAGCTTGTCAACAAATATAATTTATATCCATACATGTATGCAATATGGCAGGGTACAATTACGGGGTAATGGTGTTGTGACCAACAACTAGTTTCAATAGCATTACTCTGGACAAACGTTGAGTTCTACATGAATATGTAGGTATTTGTACAGACATAAGACATGCGCATGATCTGATTCGGACCACCAGAAAAAGCGCTGGTTATAAGAGCATTAAACCTAGTGGCTATGTCCAACCTGTCTGTCTTACTGAGCAGCTGAGCGTGTTATTTAAACCCGCAGTGGTTAAGAAATAACGAGTGTTAATATCAATTTCCAATCATTCAAAAAGATGCACTCTCGATGAAACTAAATGAGCTTCGGGAACAGGATGCTCTGGACTTGGGGAAGCTTCTTGGGAGTTATGATCGAGAAATCTACATTTGCATTTACATCGCGAGTATGCCTACACCGGGAAATTTCAATGAATGCATTATTTTTTCATTCCACATCGCCGATGAGGATTTCTTCAGTGGGACCTAGTCTCCAGTCGTGTCCATCAATTAATATATCGTACAATGTAGATAATAATAAGGTTCGATTAAAGTGTTGCAGTCTATAAAAAGTCTTGGTGCGTACCTTTAGTGACATTTGATATTTATAGATGTATTGGCCTAAACGGCATTGTAATTCACAAGAACATATTTCATGTACATGTACGTTTTTAGTGTTGAGCATCCGATAGGAATCATGATGGTTGTAACAATAGGCGATTTGATATCCTTTATCGCTAGGAAGATTAATCTGCTAATGAAAACACATAGGAACATTTCTGGAAAATTCAAATGTTGGGGTAATATTTCAGCTCAACAGGGCACCAATTGTTCATGATGAGCTTATTTGATTGGCTTTCCTCTGTCGTATACTAGTACATGTATCGTATATTTTGTACGGCTTAACCTCAAAACATTGAATTGTATACAATTTCAAATTCACTTAGTTCAAGATATCTTTAACTGAAGTTACTTTGTTCCAATCAGATTAATAAACTATGAATGAATTAAATTTTGTATTCTGCTGATTCCAAACATCCAGCTTTTCGGTTTAGAGGTTTGGGATAAAATATCTCAATTCCAACAATATCCAGACGCTACATGTTATGTTTCACACTGGACTTTATACATACACGACACGATTGTTCAATATCAAATAAAATCATAAATGACATTGTCGTCTAATAATTCTCAAAATTCACGATTTTGTTCATTTTTCGTGATGTTTTATCTCAAAATATCTCATTTTCCGTGTACCCATGCTTAAGATATTCTAACAGCCTAAACTATATATTATTATGTACTCATTGGGATGATTTTGTTTCAAATTACTTCATAAATGACTCTGCAATCCACCGATTCCACAAAATCGCATTTTTGCTTATTTTTGCCCCAAATTTAGCGAGTTTGCACATAAATTCAGCAAGAAGGACCTCGACGAATTCACCCTGACCTTCATACCCATAATTTGCTGTGATAACCTTTCAAATGAAATAAAAGATGACATTGTAGTCGATCGATTCCCAAAATTTGCACTTTTGATTATAATTTTAACAATTTCACCCCAAAATTATCGCATTTTGAGTAATAGCTGGTCAATAGATTTTTGATATATTAAACTACAGGTTACTACCTCCTCACTCAAGTGATTATATTTCATATAGATTGATATATGGAATTGTCGTGCACCGATTCCAAAATTTCGCACTTTTCGTTTATAAATTTAACAATTTAAACCCAAAATTATCGTATTTTGAGTAATAGTTGGTCAATAGAATTTTGATATATTAAACTACAGGTTACTACCTCCACACTCAAGTGATTTTATTTCGAATAGATTGATATATGGAATGGTCGTGCACAGATTCCAAAAATTCGCACTTTTCGTTTATAAATTTAACATTAAACCCAAAATTATCGCATATTGAGTAATAGCTGGTCAATAGATTTTTCATATATATTAAACCACAGGTTACTACTTCCACACTCAAGTGATTTTATTTCGAATAGATTGATATATGAAATTGGGGTGCACCGATTCCTAAAATTCGCACATTTCGTTTATGTTTTTATGACAATTTAACCCAAAATTATCGCAATTTAAGTAATAGCTGGTCAATAGATTTTTTATATATTAAACTGCAGATTACTACCTCCCCACCCAAGTAATTTTATTTCGAATAGATTGATATATGAAATTGTGGTGCACCGATTCCTAAAATTCGCACTTTTCGTTTTTATTTTTTTATGTTTTTACCCCAAAAGTATTATTTCTCATGCTATTAAAGAGATGTATTTTTTAGATGTTATAAGCCATCCATAATGCAATATGATCCTACAATAATAACGAGTGTGGTTTGCTTTTCCTGGGCTAAATCGTACCTGCCTTGTTCTGTACATAGACAAAATACGTCATAAAATTGCCTCTCAAAATACTAAAAAACACACATAAAACGTCGATTTTCATAATGACCTACATTGATCCCAGATTCACAACCATCGTTTTCCAACGCACAATATCTCCCGCTTCAATAAAAAACAGGTTGTGAAATGTTCTACCATGGGGAGGGGTTCCGACCAAAAATCACCCCTCGGCCACTAGCCTAATAATTACTAGTATAATTTCATTAAGCCCGGTTTTCCTAGAGAACGACTCTTATCATTGAGGTGCATTGTACATTGGTCAGTGAAAGCGTATAGAGTTTTTATTCATGACTGATGGTAATTTTGATGAATCTCGTGGCATTTTAATAGGACTGTGTTGATGTTTTTGTTTACTATCATTTCATACATTTCAAATTCAAATCATGGATTCTGTATCCGGTAAAGTCAGACAATTCTTCATTAATTCAATCATGATTGTTAATTTAACAAATGTCCTTTTTTCGTAGCATTTAATTAACACATTTCTTTTCTGCGTCGAACGGAAAACTAAATGCGTCGGAAAATACGACAAATCTGCATAGAACAGTCCATACTGAAGAATGTTTAGCTGGTATTAATTTTGTTCGCATTGCAGTACAGTTCCATTTTCAAGCTAAGTTGCCGATGTCAACAACCTTCTGGTGATGTCATACAGATTGTGTCATCATTTGTAACATTTCAATGAGAAATAGCCTAAGGGTGCCTTAAGAATGTACGTAAATTGAATTTGAACTAAATTTTTAGAGCCCAGACACATTACGAGGCGTTTGAACAATGGACGTGCATCACGAATACATTTGATACACGACTGTTCAGTGAGAGTCGTGAAATGTCAGATGTTTTAGGCGATTTTAGCGGTCTTAAATCGCAGTAGAGCGTCTGCAGTGATAGGAAACCTAGACAGACCACGGTCGTGAGCAAAGTGGATCAGGTGATTCAATCTCAATTTTATTCAATTTAAGTCTAATGAAGATATACAAACACAATGATACGGAATTACACCTTTCTATGTTTCTAAAATTTAACCAAGGAATAATTCAATATCTACTTTTACAGACGTATAATAAATATATCGCGGTTAAAATGTATTTTATTGATGATATTACTTGAATTGTATACATTCGTGGAGACATGATGCATAGCAAATCGAATTTACGTCATATGGGAGGATGGAAACTCATAATAACACTGCAACTCACGAATTCGTCCACCAATAAAACTACATTAATTTCAAAGTTGTATTACAAAGCATATACGATGGTGTTGTGTCTAGAGAATGTACTTTATAAACATATTAAATAAATCTATGTGCTGTTCTCTTTTATATATTATGATATATACCGAATCTTGTGCAATAACTAATCAGTGGTGTGCTACTTGTTTAAATAATAAAATTGTAACAAAGTCGCAGATATCAGAATCATTTTGGTTATTACTAAAGACAAACAAAATTAAGGAACTGACGACCCTCCTATCATACCATCGCATATGAATGAATTATGGTATTACGAGCAAAGACATACGCTATCAGACACAAATATCATGTTCGTTTCCTTATGTTACGACATGATTGCATGTTTAGTCGACAGGTAACATGACATTGCCAAGTGATGTAAGTCACTGCTTATCGGAAAGCTGCACTCAAGTACGGACCGAATACACCAAACACTGTATAAAGCTAGAATATGGAACATTTTAACAGACAAGTGATGTTTATAATTGTATATGCCAATTAACATAAACGTTAAAATGTCTGCATTGTAAAAAATGACACCTAAAGCAATAATTAGCATTTACCAGAAAACCCTTGTTGACATTATGTTGTGTTCGGTTTAGGAGAAATATAAGGATTTGTTTTGTTTCAATGTATCGCTGTTTCTGTAATGTAATATAGAAACACTCTGGCAAAAGTCCAACCAGTTCAAAAATTACGGTACTTACAACTTTTTCTTCTACAAAAAGCAATGGACCACAGTTTCAAATTTCGGATTGAAGCGTTGATCGCCGTGTTACAGGTCCGGTACAATAATGTCTCGACCATGGCTGACATTGTATCACTAGTGTTGTGGGTTCTGTAAACATCGTATATTAAGAACAAAGCTAAGTCTAATGATACATTTAATCAATGACCAAAGAGTCATCATACCATGAACGCTTGTTGTGAAATAGCCAATACAAGAGACTTATACAGACGACATCCAATGTGCTAATTTAATACCCATTGACATGATCAGTGTTGGAATAACGTAGGAGTATTTGAAAAGGTCCGTTAATGCGAGAAATTCCGGAAGATGGTTTGAGGGCTTAGATGAGAAGCCATAATAAAGTAATCATTATAAAGAAATGGAATTGTCGCAAAGAACTGGCAAAATGACGATGTGTCTACGTACTGTTTGCCGAACGATACCTTCATTTGCATACGTAAATAGGAACATATTGATTCTCTATTCTCAACGTTACTTTCACTTCAACTGCAAATTTAATTTTGCCCTGGTCGAATATTTTTGAAAAGATAAGATCATTAAGATTATCTGTATTAGATTGTAATGTAAATTCTTATGTCTCTAGACGTCAATTTCCAACAGAATCGGTAAAATTAGTGTTGACAGTTTTTGTTGCCTCGAACCAAAAGGCGAAAATAATTAACATGATTATTGCGATTTAATCAGTTTATAACAATTTGTACGACAAAGTACTTATCTCAAGGCGGCTTAAGAGCAGCATCGTATTCCTAACGTTGTGGCGAATTGGTTTCTCGTAATAGTTTAGGATTTGCTGCCAAATTTTAATTGAATACTAATACACAGTCGTTTTACTTATATCACTTCGGGATGACGAAACACTTTGTATGTTTCCTAAATATGAGCGTAGTGTTTATTGTGTAAAAGGATGAAAATCTCTGAATGGTGAGACACTTTCTATATTCATGTTAAAACATCTTTGCGTAGTTACAGAACAACTGTATTTGAATTGTCACGGAGACTAAAATATTCCGAATAATGGTCTAATATTATATGAGGCTTCTCCATCACAATTACATTGAACAATATATGTTTTCGTAAGCCTGTACTTCCAAAAACAGACTTTAGATGCATACATGTAGTTTAATGTTGTGTAATTATGCAAGTTGGAATGAACTAAAATGTATATTGATATAGTAGTGAACACAAAGATTCGTACAAAAAAATAAAAATATTCAAATATGCGTAACCATTGGTTCCGTCATTTTACAACAAAAGACCCAGTATATACAAGTACAAGTAAAGAGTTACATATAATACAATACGATCAATGTTAATCACAATACACGAGGTGGCATCCAATCATATGCATGACATATAGTGTAATATATTCAGTTCATACCAACGTCCTGTTCCGAAACTGTAATGATGGGCATTTCAACCTTAAACCCACCCAAATGATACACATTAAACATTTTCTCCACCATGTGTTTCACACAATATTTGCTCATATCGATATAAATACGTACCATGTCTAAAAGCCAATAAAACACAATCACTAGTCATATACAGGAACATTTTAGATGTCAAGTTTGACATGTATCTCAATTATCTTAACAGTAAAATGCAATAAATTATTAATGTGATACATTGACAAGACACATAACATGTAACACATACATTCGATTGCACTTTGTGTGTTGACGTGATCTCTGCATATATGTATTATTATTATTATTATTATAGAAATGATTCAGGAAACTACAGACAGTGCTGTAAATGGTTACGCAAATTCAATTATTAGTGATTACTCTGAAATGGAAAACATTTTAACAGGGAATGCAATTATGCAACGGTTTATGGTGTAGAATAAAGTGTCAATTGTTACATTCGGAAAGGAGAGGTTATTCAGGATTGTGCAGCATTGAAAATACAAACGGCCGTTAAACATAAGGGTAAAAACATCGTCAATTATGGTCGGTGATGCATCCAATGCATACTTATTAACCATCTTGTTTTGCATTTACGTAGGCCCACATTAATATGCAAACGACTAGCTCAAAAAGATAATACCAACGCTTGGTATTGGCTTTTTCAATGAACGGTTTTGTCAGACTTACTAGATAGCTGTTAGGTAGGCTGTTGGAAGATTAATTGATATTTAACGTGCATTGCACATGGTATGGCATCAATGTACGACCATCGCTTATTTCACCGAATTTTCAGAGGTAGTTTTCCTATGACAATTCGTAAACTAATAATTCGGTTGCCGAATGGTAGCAAACGCAAAAGTCTGTGTTCGAAATCATATTATTTCTAAGAAGTGTTTCGATATTTTAAGAAGTGTAATTTCACATTTTAAAACTTTTTTCGGGCAGGTATCAATGCATGACAGTCATTTAGTCAGTTGATAATGATTTAGAAGTGAGTCTGAGATTACCAGGCATGCAAAAGGACAATGAAGTTTTCTGCTTAATGAAGCATAATTCAAATGTAAACTGTATTCGTGCAGAAATGTTTCTGATTTAAATATGCCTATTAGCGACGACTGAATCAATACTTGAAACAAACTGCGTTCAGATAAGACTGATTGATCTTCTAGAAGAAATACCAGCCGGAAACTATTCATGTGTTAGTTTCATGACGAGATATTATTTCCAGCTAGACTCGTGTGTAAATGAACTATAATGGAGTATTCGTCGGTAATCAACTGTGGTGTATGACACGCTATGGACGTATTTGAACTCAATAATGACATCATTATCTTACATTTTTCTCGTTCTAGTGACCTTTGTGGTATTCACATAGAATCGTAAGGGAAAACGTACAATTTTCTCAATGTTAAAATTAAATTTCTTTTAGTTTGCGAACTATACAAGATAATCAACGTTTTACATTTGTTACGCAAATAACGAGCGTTATGTAACGAGCTTCATTAATCACAAACAAAACGTCAGTTATACAGTTTCTTGCAAAATATGTGCATATCTTAATTTGTTTACTTAAGGCAAAATGTTGAAGTTTTCCCTTACGATGCTTTGCAATTGTGAATGTCCGTGATGGATGCTGAGATTGAATTGCCCTGTTTGGAGCGATCTTTTCCATTGATACAGAAACATTTGTCTTACACGAGAACGTGTTTGTTGATACCATATTCATTTAGGCATGTGAGACAACAATGTATGTAATGACTACTGTAACAGTAGTACTTCAAATTATGTTCCGACTGTATTTTGAACTGACAAGTCCTATTTAGCAACCAACGCATGTAAGATTAAACATATTTGGGTTCAAATTTGTGTTACATTGCAAATGGTGGCTTGTGTTTGGCCATGTCGTGACAAAACATGCATATCTGTAATAAATCCTACGTCATTTTTCAGGCTAATACCGGTGTCTGGAAACGCCTAATTAATAGTTCCCATCCGATTTTATTAATGATCACGAATATCTAGTCTAGTATGTAGTAATTATATAATGAGTTTCGCAACGGTTTGGGAGTATAATTGTAATGTCTACAGTTCCTCATTATTCCAAGTTTGTCTAGTTGTCAATTCTGTAATGATTAGATGCCTTTGAACTGTATTATTGCGAATCTATGTCTAATGTATATATCCGTATATTACGACCATGCGTTTCAATTATCTGCCCCCTCGTTATTAATGAAAATACATTACCATAGTGTTGATCAACATGCATTTGTGTGCTGCTTTACTAGCTTTATCCATTAATTAGTGTAACACCTAAGTGAAGATGGATTTGTAGGTTTGTGAATTGGACGTTTTCTTTACTTTACCCACTGTTATAAACATCTTATTTTTAGCTGAACTGGAAACTGTTCAAAGTGTGTTTTGACTTCAAGGACTTATAATACAAAAGCTATCTCATTAAGCAATCCAACTTCTCCTTATACTATTCTCACGTTGCACAGTTTCTAGTTCAGCCTACAAAATAAGATATTTATGACAAAGGAAAGGAATGTGTCTTCGGTTGGTATTCATTTTTCGGTGTTCATTAGCGTTCATCCAGCGTAGAAACAACTCATTACACTGCAATGTCATGGAATAAGATTCGATCTAGCAATTTAGACAAATTCGTACTAAATTGTGCAACCGGTATGCACCGTTGAAAGCAAACGAAATATAAGGCGCATTAACCTATCGTATGCCTACATTTGTATATGCTTCGATTCCAAATAATATTACGCTCTCATCTCCTTGAAAACGTCTCATCGTTGTAGCATAATACGATTGTATAGACCTCCAAACCAGATTAAATGTGTATCAAGTGAAAGAAGGATTGGGTAAGAAAGGAATAAGATGAGTATTATACGTACGTAATGTATTTGTTGCATGATTAATTTGTCTGCACATGACACAATGAGACAATATCGTGTATATTGTGATGTCATGCGTTCATCTATTGGGCAAGATTGCACTAATGTTTCTGAGAACTTCGGGATCAATAGTCCAGTGAACATTTAATATGCCAGAAACCAGTTATGTTGGTTGAATGGTGATCTTGAACATTAAGTTGTATCACAACTCACTCAAACTGTCTGCATTCGATTTTCAAATAAGTCTTATGTTCGTGGTTCCCAAATCTATTACACTGAAAGATATTTGTATAAATTGGTTTGTAAGCGATCAACGGAAAAAGAATTTTATCAATGCTAAGGAATTGTCAGGGGTTCTTGATGGTGGTCAAATGGTAGAATAATTAAGGAAAACTGGAATTAAGAACAATTGTCAAGATGGTAAATGTGCCAGTAAGTGACATGCTGCATTATTCTACTCACCATCAAGAACCCCTGACAATTTCCTGGCATTGATAGAATAAGTTTGTCAGTGACGAAATGAGTTGATAATTAGCTAGTATTTGATGTTGGCAAAAGTAGTCCATTCTGTTAATGATTCATATCGTTACGGTTCTCACAAGTCTGACTACTCTAGTAATATTAACGTATGCATTAAATTAAAAGGGTTGATTCCAAACATATCAGTGTAGTACATTGTAATTTGGTCAGTGAGAACGTGTTGTATTTATAGGCAATACTGATGGCAGCCTAGATGAATCTCGTGGCATTGTATCAGGCCTGTGTTGATGTTTTTTGTATACTATCATTTTTACATTTATTCTAATATAGAGAACTTATCGTCGGTGTGGGTTTGGTGAAACCATTATGGACGTACATACCTAAATATGCCAAAGTTTGACATCTAGTGACCAAACAACGTATCTCAAAGAACAGACGAATTGACCTAGTTTTAGACCTTGGTAGGCCTTAAAGAAAAGGGTTTGCCTAACAATAGCCTAAATAATAATGTTTACTACATGTACATGTCCCTGTACCCAAATGTTATATTTTCAATATCTTGGTTTATTAATTACGTATTTAGGACAAACGAAACAATACGCATGGTATCTTTGTTTTCGAATTATCAGTGATGTCAAATCACTTCATTGTGATATGTAATACACGCGTGTATTGAACAACACTATCATATTTAATTGATATGATTGAACGCCGAACATTTAACCAAAAACAAACATAAAAATAGCAGACAACATTGCGCCAATGGTACGTTTAAAGGATCGTTCATTTGTCTTGTTGATTCAAATTTCCTTTACAACGTTTTCCTCATTAGCATGTCTTGTGATGTAGACGTATTAAAAACGGATATGAATTTAACATGCTTTTCTCCCTACTCGTAACTGTGAATGCTTAAACTAACAACGTTGATTTCCCTGGCGTGATGACCTTCGTTCTGTTGCCGGTACAATTTCAAATGTCATATATCATCCTCAACGAATCTGAACTTAAAACATAACCACAAAAACAGAAACTTAGAGCTTCAGCAGTTTGGCCAAATTACGCAAATTCAATTACTTGAAATGTTGCAAAACGTCTTCCATTGCATACAAGATGGCTTTGAATGGAATAATTTCATTTTTTTATTGACTTCTTTTTCGTTCTTAAATGCACTTTCAAGAGGCTCAAATGTGCAACTCATTCTGCTATTTGGTAGTCAATTTTATAGTAAAGTACGTTAAAATCAAATTAACCACCCTTGCGTAGAACAAGTATATATACAATGCTGCAATTTCAAATTACAAAGTGTCAGTGACAGTGTTCCATCTCTTCGATTGTATCAATCAAACAAGTATGATTAAACTTTAACACATTTTTATTTACCTTGTTGTAAACAAGGGGTTGTTCCCTTAATTAACTCGATTCAAATTCAAATTCAAAGTATGTATTGTGAAATGGATACTAGTCTATAGCGGTATAGTCATCGGTAACGGAATTGGTTATGCTCAAGGATAAATGCCATTGTGTGCTTCACGATGTCACTACAAAGACTCAAGTAACTATTGAATTATAAAAAATTACCAATTTTCTAGGGCTCTTTTCAGCTGTTATGCCGCTCAAGCACCCTTTGACATTTCAACTTCCCCTGGTCATTGGGCTACATATGGAA
Source organism: Spisula subtruncata (assembly GCA_963678985.1). Classification (NCBI taxonomy): domain Eukaryota; kingdom Metazoa; phylum Mollusca; class Bivalvia; order Venerida; family Mactridae; genus Spisula; species Spisula subtruncata. Next base: position 44,715,350 of record OY787666.1, read on the forward strand.
ACCTACAGTCATGTCTCCTTGGTGAGACTATTTCTCTCCTGTTGTGTGGCAGCCAACATCTATCTGCGGCGCCCAGGATTATTCACTGCCCTCACAGGTACCATTTTACACCATGGTGGAGTGGAGCTGTGGGTCTTGCTCAGAGAAATTAACCAGTGGTCCAGAGGGGGATCGAACCCGGGACCTCTCGACCCCGAAGCGCACGCCCTACCTCACGGCCACCGCTCCGCTCATCGATTTCCGATCAAAATAGTTAAAAGGCTAAGGTGCTTGTATTTCATCGGGATTTAATAAGAGAATAATATAATCTGCACCTTGGATATTCGATTTAACTATCCAGCATTTATATTAGTACTTTTTGAAGTGAGTGTATACTATACCACAGCTAAAAAAACGTACTTTGAAATGCATAAATATCGAAGCCGACTCCTTGCATCATGTGCTGCAACTGTGTATTACGGCAAAAAACTAGTTACGATTCCCGAGTGACTATTACCTAGTGATATATCATGGTAATAATGATTGACGAATGAAAAAAAATAAAACGAGCGTTTGTTTACTTAAACAACATACCAATTGTCGATCCTATATCATTTTACCAAATCATCAATTACAATATTATAGACTGTTTGACAAGAAAACTGATCAAACTTAAGAAGTTGGTAAGCTCGTTGACATTTGTAGTAAGTTTATGCAAGCTAAATATCGGCTGCCAATCCTAGACGACTTAGTTCGTGCAAGACCACTCTTATACATTCTACTACAAGTATGATATTAATTTTACGTCTGCATACAATAATTAGGACTGCCAGTAACGCATACACACCATAATGGTTTTAATTTTAGTTTTAATAAATAACATTAACTCTAACACTTTTCTAATCTTCATAAATGCGTCGAATATTCCACGTAAAAACATAATTAGAAATAAACCAACCATATTATCGATATTGGCATTACTCACATTGAAACTACTATTAATTACTCAAGCAAAGTTGCCGATATCTACGGTCTTTGGGAAAGAGCCAATGGGTGTATTGAGAATGTATGTAAATTGTATTTGAACGAAATTTAAAGCCTCCAGACACAACTTCAGGCGTTTGAACAATGACATTCTGTCAGTATAAAACCATTGAAACCTTAAGATGCACCACGCGTACATTTGATATACGATTGTTCGTCGAGAGTAGTGAAATGTCAGATGTTAGCGGTCATAAATCGCGACAGTCTGTTATAATGTGAAACTTAGGCAGACAGCAGTCGTATGCAAAGTGGATCAGGTGATTTTATCTCAATATTTTATTCAATTTTAGTCTAATGAAGATATGCATTCACAATAATACTGAAATATACCTTTCCATATTTCTATAATGTAACCATGGAATAATTCTATATCTACGAAAGTCGCGGTTCAAATGTATTTTGCAGATGCAATTACTTGAATTGTAAACAGTTTTTTTTAGAGATATAGAGAATATCAAATATAATTATAAAAGAGCATGCAAACTCTACATAACGAAACAGGACTACTCGAACGCGCCCACTAATAAATGCAATAACTACAGTCACTTCCAAGTTTTATTACAAAACATACGCAATGGAATGTTACCCAGGTAAATGTGGACTTCTCTTCGTTTTGACATTCCTGTTTAAATAAGGTTTTAATGATTCTGTTACATCTTTGGTTGGAAGTATTATTTGTTATCGGAGAAATCCCTAACATATCAATGAGAAACAGATTTAATAAGCTAGAAACGTCTTTCTAATAAATACAGAAACATAATAAATCACTACGGACGGATTACGAACCGTGCTACAATCAATTTCTCGTTGAAACCTCAAAATGGCCACCAAAATTAGGTTAATCAGTTATAATATTATCCATCACATTAACCTAAACATAGATCTTACATATACAGTCAAAAGAGTGTGAAATCAATAATGAATCGAGCAACTCAAGCAAAACGTATCATTCGCGGTACACGTGACATCAAAGTTACTGTTGGTACAGTATTTATATCAACACCTTATAGCCGGAACTATAATAATACATACATGTTATAGCGAGCACACGATCTATAAAAGCATGCAAGTAACCTCATATTGCATTAATAAAAACAATTGATCGGTAGTAACTTTCGACCTCTCTCCCATATTATCCATAATACGAGAATAATGTAGAGAATTTTGTACGCAAGCGATCTAAAAGAAGTTATAATAAGAAGGTTAATGAGTTCCTTACACAAGTGATTTATGACATTCGAGCACAGACATACGATATCAGACAGTAAGATGTTGTTCTTCTCCGAATGTAACGAAATAATTGCATGTTTAGTCGACAGGTTAAATGGCATTGCCAAGTGATATAAGTCACTGATTATCGGAAAGCTGCACTCAAGTACGATTCCAACATCACATAACGTATATAGCTGGGCATCAAAGTCACTATAAAGTAATAGTATAACAAATCTTCAAATGAGTATGATGGTGCCATATTCGCAAGAAATGGCGGGAAAGAACAAAATACGATGGTAGTTCATTTGAAAACAACGTATCTCGAAATCGGGCCTCGGGACATATTTTTAAGTTGTTAATGTTCATAAATATGATATTTCTGTCATTTTGAGCGGATTCGAAGAAAATTCGATCGTTTGATGAAAGGCGCGCGGGACACATTAAAGGGGAAACAGGTCTACTATTAGTACATTTATGTGACTTATTTTGTTTAATATGTTTTGTTAATTTATATATTAGAGCCTCGTATATTATCACGTTTATCCAACTCGTTTAATAAGTTCACTAAAATCTGCTTCACTATGTCGTTCATTATATCGATATAGATACGTATTAAGTCTACAAGTCAATATAACAACATCACTAGACATGTACCGGGACATGTTTGATGGCAAGTTTGACATATATCTCAATTATTTTAAAAGTAAAATGCAATTAATTATACAGTTGATACATTAACACGAAACATTACATAAATATACTGTCGGAAAATTCACAGACGGTCTACAATAACAAAAAGATGTCAGTTAACTTTCAAACGTGAGGAAGTACAGTAGTCGGAACGTCCGAGTTGTCAAAATGTGCGTGTATCGTGCGTGTATCGTTCGTGTAACGTGCGTATCGTATGCGTTCGTGTATCGTGTGATTTTAGTAACGTGCATCGTCTATCGTATCGTATCGCCCATCGTGCATATCGTGTGTATCGTGTACATCGTATCGTGTACATCATGTACAACGTGTATAACGTGTGAAACGTGTATGGTACAGTATAAGTATACGAAACACGATAGCGAGAGATAAATCGTGCATCGTATCGTGTGAATCGTCCATGTACATAATAAAAACACAACACACTTTTTCCGACATGAAGGGGTACATGTCGGGGGTCCTATAATAAATCCAAATTACCGAAAGGTATGGGACGATACGAGGACCTTTTAAACTAATGCCAAATCAAATTATTCATCAAATCCTTCATCAGTTTAGTATCGTATCGGTGACAATAACTTCCGGGACGCAACGGAATTATGTCCGAAATTGACATCCGAAATTATGTACACCGTCATGAAAAGAATTCTTTGCATATCGATAATTCATAATTCATGTAATGAAAATATCTTAAATGTTTTTTTTCCCGACCAACTATCTCCATGTCTTTGAAATGCCGACTTTTCATGAATTGGTGTACATACTGTACGTGTAATTATGCTAGTAGTTATCCGCTATTATTGAAACGCAGAATCCAACTTTATTCATGATCTAATTCTGGTTTCATGAATCGAACATTTGAATTGTAGATGTGTTATGCATAATGATAAATTATAATATTTATAACATCAAAGTTCACGACTTCGTTTAAGACGGCCGGCAGGCATTTCTAATGCACTCCATGTAACTGCAGTATTTACTTTTTATTTCAACATGGATATTTGGGTATTTAATTCATATATCTTTTGGCCTAAGTTATTCAATAATATGAACTAAGGCACCGCCTAAATGGGGTTTTAGTACTCACTTGAACCCATAATTAATGGTACTCAACCAGTAGTCTCACATTTGTACTGAATCTGATTAGTGCCGTATGAATTATCAATTTAATTAATTATTATTAAGAGGGCAAGAATTGCGCGACACATGAAGCGATGCGCGACAATCGGTCGATACAAGAAGCGAGGCACAATTTTCAAACACGAGATCTCGCTCTAACCTAGTAGCAAAAACCATGAGATTTCGCAGTAGAATATTGTACCTCGCCTCCTGTGTCGCGAGATTCTCCAATGTCGCTTTGTGTCTCGGGCTGAAATATCGTGTCTCGCTTCGCATGTCACGCGATTCTCGTGCCTCGTGTTCCAAGGTCGAGGCAAGAGATGCGAAGCGAGTCAAGAAGCCACAATTAGGCGACACACAAAATTATATCGCCTGATTGTCGCGGTCACATAAAATATACAAACTGTGAGACACGACACATGGTATGATAAAAAGGAGCGTACTGAGGCAACCAGTTTCTGTGACCCCGGAAGACCAGGTATGTAGATGTAAGCTAGGCTGAAGGTAGTCGAACTAGACCGTCGCTAGGCCCCTATCTTGCGAGGCTCTAACCGGATTCCGTACATTTTACCATTTGGATGAGTAGTATATGTTTTGTCAATAAACCCCTAATAAATATTACATATTAATGACAATTAGCTATAAATATAATGACATTACATGATTAGACTTCACAATAGTGGTCAGACAAATCCGACAATTTTGGTCTCTATCAGGTGCATTTAGTTTCCGTGTGGACTGCCTGTCCGATGACTCTTAACCATGGTTCACTTTTATTCCTTTGTACATGACCGCATGTCTTTTGTAAGACATGTCATGATGGGTTAATTATAAATTTGTAAGCCAGTCGCATAGTAGGAAAACAATCTAATTATCTCCTCGCTCTTGTACTCTTTTTCTGAAGTCTCCTTATAATTCCCCGAGGAAAAAGTATGCATAAAAATGCGGATGGCCGTCAAACAACAAGTCTAAAACTGATTTCACAATGAAACAAAAAAAGGCTCAAAGCCATCTTTTACCGAGTGTACGCCGCCTATTCGTCACACTTATTTGTTGCAGACCTATAACTGGCATTCGAAAAGTGAATATGATAAAATGAAATGAATGTGCTAAGACTGTATTCACCGTATATCCATTTCACATTTGATACATGTTCACCGTACATATGTGACACATTTGTCAGAGGGCATATTTTTCTGTATTAAAAGGGTACTTAGGGTAGCCAGACTTCTCAATAGCTGTTGGATGAATCCGACAATTCCAGTATCCGTCCGCCTTTTAGCGAAACAAAAATCAGTCTGACAGATTTCCTTCCGTTCTGACAGTTTCTCCAAGCCTGTCAGACCGTAAGCGACTATCGGTAAGTCTGGAAGCCCAAAATGTCTCGGACACTTTCACCAAGTAACCTATATTTTTTAACCAGGATGGCCTAATTTATTGAAATTGACCTAGATTATAATGAAATAATTCATTCTGGAGAATTTTAATCAAGATAAGACCAATTTTTTTTTATCTCTATTGTCTTTACAAGAAATTTCTAGGATTTGACCTATATATTAAGTAACACAATTTTTACTTCAGATTGAACTAGATTTTCTAGAGATTATCCATCTGATTAAAGTGACCTTGTGACTACACAATGTGACAATGTCACAATTAAGGTTTTGACCAACTGACCCAAGCGGATAGAGTAAATAATCGACATGAGTAGACATGTGGATGTAATCGTAGCGATTTATGTCACTCATTTCCCCAAGTAAGCCTGATAATAATGGGAGTGAAATTATTTCACTACAGGCTTTGCGGCTGGGTAAACATTCGGGCAACACAGCGATAAAAGTGAAATTTTATTTTGACCCTGATGATGATCGCAGAAATGTGTGATTTTAGGGAAACATTGCAGAGCAGCTCCGAGCTGTACAGTAGTCCTCCAGTCTTCGCGAAAGAGAGAAAAAAAGGCCGGACATCTGGTCCGGCATAAAATAAATTTGGCCGGAGCGAATCAATTTTGGCCGGACCGAACAATATTAATAGGAAACAGTTAAAAAATCAGATGTTTTAACAATTTATCATTAAAAATGGACAAAGGAACAATTAAACAACACTTTGGAAACAATAAAACATCACTTAACAGTAACTGTTGTAGACTTAATTAATTGCCGACGCTGATTGAAAATTTAGCAACTGTCCTTGAAAAGTTAATCGTCTGAAGTTAATGTCTTTAATTGATGATACACACATTTTCAGACAGCCTTTTATATTGACACTCATCGGCAATTATAAACGGATTATCTCGCAAACTGTGACATACACAGGTGAGGATGTCATTGTATTGTTTGTTTGTTTAACATGGCCGTTTATTGACCTAATAGTGTGACACGTGGACTGTGTCTATCAGTTTTCGGTCACTTAGCGCTGAGCACAACTGTTCGTCAGAAAACCAGTCTAGATAAATCCTCGCGCGGTCTCAATCTTACTATTTTTAGCAACAGGATTTTCCAAATTTCTGTAACATGTTTCTCAAAATCTTTTTTTGTTGAGATTTGTATTCACAAAATGTGTTTCCGAAAATAACATACTAAAGATAGAGTACAGTATAAGTATTCGTCAAATCAGTGTCTTTTTGCAAATTAGTTCTCTTTCCGTCCTTTAAACAACCAACCTGCACATGCGCATCGTGAAATAACTGGAAATAATGCTTCAGACCGACAAATTAAGTACCAGACGATAGGAAAATTTTGACGGACATTCGGACCGGCGAGCTATAATTTTTGTCGGACCAAACTGATTTTCATCGGTCATGACCGGTGGTCCGGAGACTTTCGCGAAGACTGGACCTCTAAAGAGCGCTAGGCTTCGAAACAGCTTGCTTAAAATAAGCGCTACATATCAGACAAAATGGAACATATATTATTTCGGTGAGCGCTCGTGGCTAGCAGACTGTTACGTAGCGCTAAATTTTTTAAGTTCTTGCAAAGGTATACATGGTAAAGCACTACCAAACAGCAATTGATAACGCATTGCTTTAATATGGAAAGGGCTCCAGTAGCTATGCATTATAATGTACTGTATTAAAATTATTACTTGTCAGAAATTACACAAACTACCCAAGGCACATGATACACTAAGCTTAGCGCTGGCCCTTCGGTAAGCTTCTCCAACTAAGTAACACAATGCAATAATGACGCACCAGTAAGTTGCATCCACAACCCCACCCCTGTGGTGGGCGATGGAATAGCCAGGGAAAACAGTTATGTTTTAGATTTTGACCTTCATTTTTATGAGCCAGCCTTCCTCCACAATGCCGGGAAAATGTTGGGAATTTTTTCTCCGAACCAATACCACGGGGACAATATTTAGTTGCCAGAGGCCGAGGAATTACCAGAGGGTTTATGGTAATTTTACCATTAGCTGTTCCACTTGGCCGGCCCATGGAACAGGAAAGGCGGGGGTTTCGACAACACGAAAGTAAAAATCTAGCCCATCTGGTTGGTGGGGGTCGTGGGTGCATAATCTCATAAACAAGGCTATTACAAGAGCAATTGAGCCACTGACAAAGAAGTCACAGTGTAAAAAGTGTTCAGGGTCATTGCAAAATTTGGCTAACAAATGGGGTCGAACAAATGGAATCGAGAATGACAGGATACTTACATAAGATTTCTGTCATCGGGGTGCATTGTATAACCACGTCAATTCCTCGTTTATAGGAACGAGTACTTAAATAAGTTGAAAAACCTTAAAATAAATCGAAAATCCATCTTTCTGTGTTTTCATAAAAATCTGGATCAACAAAGGCTTGAAAGGTATTTCGTGCCGCCGGAAAGATACCGATGATCAGTATTGCCAACGGTTACTTCCCTTTTCCTTCCTACAGACACGCATAATGAAGGCCTATACTTCTAGTGAGTAAAACTAGTCGGTTAAAGGCCAGGCTTTAATAATAATGGTCAAAATAAGCGGCCTTCGGCCACCATGTAACAATACTTGACAAATACTGATAAATATCGGCTAAACGCTCAGTCGCAAGTACGTTACTCGACTTATATTTAATGCAACAGTATTTGGTCTGACTCGACGTCTTGACGACGATACAACAACATTTTTAGTCGTATTAATTACTGCTTCGATTACACACACTTTTGATTCTGATAGTGGACGAAATTTTAAGGTGAATTTTCTCACACTTGGAATCTTCTTGCGAATCGTGCATATCGTGTAGAACGCACGTTCCATATCTCTATCGTGTATATCGTGTTAACCGTGTATTACGTACGGATCGTGTATCTTATCGTATCGCCCATCGTGCAGACCTTGTATACCGTGTATAACGTACGGATCGTGTATCCTATCGTATCGCCCATCGTGTATTTTTGTAACGTGAATCGTGCGTGTATCGTCCGTATATCGTGCGTGCATCGTTCGTCCATCGTGCGCATCGTGTGACAACTCGGACGTTCCGACTACTGTATTGTTTCAATGGGAAAACTGTTGGAAGAATACCAAAGTGACAAAAATCGTACATGTATTTCTCTTATGGGTGAATGCGCTGGAAATAATACAACGTCCGTGCTCTTCTGTTTGATCTATTCGATTTTTACTTGTATTACCACGGTGGCTTTTCTGCAAACCGTTGCCACTTATAATTATACGCATCATTTCCGAGTATTATTTCATGACAATAAAGCATACGTTTATCCTATGTAACGTCGATTTCCTGGTAAATGCACCCACACATGTTCATGTATGACTTCACATGAGTGAATCAATGAATACGGTATTGGTGGCACAGCGTCGTGTATTAAAATATGCGAATATATTGAACCATGTTATTACATTTACGACGCCACATCCTCGTTTGTCCGGAAACGACAGATAGTGTTGCAAAGTGGTTACGTACTGTCGATTGCACTTTAAGTATAGACGTGATCTCTGAATATCTTAAGGTGTCATAATAAACGTATGTATCGAACCATTGTATTATATGTACGGTATCCGATGGGATCCAGGAAACTACAGACAGTGCTGCCAGTGGTTACACACAGTCAAATCATGGTGATTAATGTGATATCGAACAATTTTGACATGGGCTGCAATACATTTATTTAGTACAACGTTTTACAACAGAAACAAAATGACAATTATAACATTTGCATCGGGGAGGTTATTCAGGATTGTGCAGCATTGCAAATACAAACGATCGTTAAACATCCTGGTACAACCATCGTCAATTATGGTCGGTGGTGCATCTAATGCATACTTAGTAACCTTCGTGTGTTGTATTTACGTGGGACACACATTGGTATGCAAACGACTAGCCCAACAAGATAATATCAACGCTTTGTATTGGCTTTTTCAATTAACGGTTTTGTCAGATTTACTAGATACATGTAGCTGTGATGTAGGCTGTCGGATTAATTGATATTTAACGTGCATTGCACATGGTATGGCATCAATGTACGACCATCACTTATTTTACCAAATCTCCAGAGAATATTTTGATTAAATATTTTTCGTATGACAATTCATAAACAAATAATTCACATTTGAAAACTTTTTTCGGACAGGTATCAATGCATTACGCATAATCCTTAAATATTAGTCCTATGAAAATTTGTTCTTACAAATCATTCATTCACGGTTGAAAAGTAAGTGAAGTTTAATGACCAACAACTGTATATTTAGTGTCAATAACGTCATCCCCGTGACCCGATATGTCTACAAAAATAATCAAACGGAACCAATATTCATAGTTACAAATTGGTTTTACACCAACCGTATACTAGTATCTGAATGTAGATGATAAATGAATCACTTGAAAGCATAATTTGAACCAATAATCATTCAATTTAAATATGTTAAGAAAGTTAACGCATTGACGAGTTTCGATACAGTATGGCAATAGAATTTCATTAGAGGCAACAAAAATTTAATGGAAATTTTGGATTGATGGAATTAACGTCGGAAGTTAGTTCCATTGTATTATCTATGTGTTGAGAAATACGCCACGCTTCGGCCATAAGTTGTATGTCTAAAAAAGATCGCCAAACGACTTTCACATTCCACAACTGTGTTAATCTTATAATAGTTAGGGTTATGACATTATTGATTCCCCCAATAGTATCTTGAAGATAAGTGCTGAAAGATACATCTGGTTTCTCTCTCATTCTCTCGTGGCTACATACAATGTATACCATCAGTAATTTGGTACCAAAAGTGACTTTAATGAGTAGTAACATCTTAAACTTTTGCACATGAACATACCAGTTTCATGTGACCTCAATATTGCAAATACTGCCATTATTAGTAGGACTTGAGTAAAATGACATCTAGTCAGTTGATAATAATTAAGAAGGGAGTCTGACATTACACATCATGCAACAGGACAATGAAGTTTTCTGCTTTACGAAGCATAATTCAAATATAAAATGTATTCGTGCAGAAATTATTCTGTTTTAAATATGCCCATTAGCAACGACTAAATCAATACTTGAAACAAATAACGTTCCTATTAGACTAATAAATCTTCACGAAGAAATACCAGCCGGAAACTATTCATGTGTTAGTTTCATGACGAGATATTATTTCCAGCTAGACTCGTGTGTATACTATAATGGAGTATTCGCTGGTAATCAACTGTGGTGTATGACACGCTATGGACCTATTTGAACTTCATAATTGTTTCATAATCTTAGAGCTTTGTCATTCTACTTTTATGGGTGGTATTCACCTAGAACCGCAAGGGAAAACGTACACTTTTCTCAAATCTTAAAATTAAATTTCTTTAGGTGTGCGGTCTATTTAGGATAATCAGCCGTTTAGATTTGTTAGAAACTTTATGTAGCAAGCTAACGAACGTTATGTAACAAGCTACAATAATCACAAACAAAACGTTAGTTAAACTTAGTTTCTTGCATCATATGTGCAAATCTCATTTTGTTTACTTAAATAATTGTGAATACTCCTGATGCTGAGAACGAATTGCCCTCTTTGGAGCAATCTTTTCCATTGATACAGAAACACGAGAACGTTTTTGTTGATACCATACTCATTTAGGCATGTGATAAAGCAATGTATGTAATGACTACTGTAACAGTAGTACTTTAAATTATGTTCCGACTGTATTTTGAACTAACATTATAAGCCCTATATATATATAGCAACCAACACATGTAAGATTAAACATATTTGAAATCAAATTTGCGTTACATTGCAAATGGTGACTGTTGTTTGGTTTAAACAATAACCATGTTGTGACAAAACATGCAAATGTGTAATAAATCCTACGTCATTTTTCAGGCTAAGACCGGTGTCTGGAAACGCCTAATTAATAGTTCCCATCCGATTTTATTATTGATCACGAATATCTAGTCTAGTATGTAGTAATTATATAATGACTTTCGCAACGGTTTTGGGAGTATAATTGTAATGTCTACAGTTCCTCGTTATTCTAAGTTTGTCTAGTTGTCAACTTTGTCATGCTTATATGCCTTTGAACAGTGCTATTGCGAATCTATGTCTAACGAACATATCCATTATATTACGATCATGTATGTCAATCATCTGTCCCCCTCGTTATTAATGAAATGTCATTACATGTACTATAGAGTTGATCAACATGCTTTTGTGTCCCGCTTTACTAGCTTTATCCATTAATCTGTTTAACACATTATTTTTTACTTTACCTACTGTCATGAACACATAATTATAGGCTGAACGCTAAACTGTTCAAAGTGAGGGTTTTCCTCCATGCCTTGTTATACAAAGGCTATCTCATTAAATCATACATGTTCTCCTTATACTGCTCACGTTGCACAGGTTCTAGTTCAGCCTACAAAATTAGATGTTTATGACAAAAGAAGGGAATGTGTCTACGGCACGTATTCATTTTGTGGCGTTCATTAGCGTTCATCAAGCGTGAAAACAACTCATTACGATGCAATTTTAAGGAATAAGATTCGATCTAGTATTCTAGTTTTGCGGACAAATTCGTACTAAATTGTGCAACCGGTATGCACTGTTGAGCGCAAACGAAATATAAGGCATTAACCTATCGTATGCCGGTATGCTTCGATTCCAAATAATATCACCGTTGTAACATTGTACGATTTTATAGACCTCTATACCAGATTATATGTGTATCAAGTGAAAGAAGGATTGGATAAGAAAGGAATAAGATGAGTATTATATGTATGTAATGTATCTGGTGCATGATTAATCTGTCTGCGCATGACACAATGTGACAATATCGTGAATATTGTGATGTTTTGCGTTCATCTAATGGGCAAGATTGCACTATTGTTTCTGAGAACTTCGGGATCAATAGTCCAGTGAACATTTAATATGCCAGAAACCGGTTATCTTGGTTGGATGGTGATCTTAAACATTAAACTGTATCACAACTCACTCAAACTGTCTGCGTTCGATTTTCAAATAAGTCTTATGTTCGTGGTTCCCAAATCCATTACACTGAAAGTTATTTGTATGAATGTGTTTGTAAGCGATCAACGGAAAAAGAATTTTATCAATGCCGAGGAATTGTCAGGGGTTCTTGATGGTGGTCAAATGGTAGAATTATTAAGGAAAACTGGAATTAAGAACAATTGTCAAGATGGTAAATGTGCCAGTAAGTGACATGCTGCATTATTCTACTCACCATCAAGAACCCCTGACAATTCCCTGGCATTGATAGAATAAGTTTGTCAGTGACGAAATGAGTTGATAATTAGCTAGTATCTGATGTTGGCAAAAGTAGTCCATTCTGTTACTGATTCATATCGTTACGGTTCTCACAAGCCTGACTACTCTAGTAATATAAACGTATGCATTAAATTAAAAGGGTTGATTTCAAACATATCAGTGTGGTACATTGTAATTTGGTCAGTGAGAACGTGTTGTATTTATAGGCAATACTGATGGCAGCCTAGATGAATCTCGTGGCATTGTATCAGGCCTGTGTTGATGTTTTTTGTATACTATCATTTTTACATTTATTCTAATATAGAGAACTTATCGTCGCAGTGGGTTTGGTGAAACCATTATGGACCGTACATACCTAAATATGCCAAAGTTTGACATCTAGTGACCAAACAACGTATCTCAAAGAATAGACGAATTGACCTAGTTTTAGACCTTGGTAGGCCTTAAAGGAAAGGGTATGCCTAACAATAGCCTAAATAATAATGTTTACTACATGTACATGTCCCTGTACCCAAATGTTATATTTTCAATATCTTGGTTTATTAATTACGTATTTAGGACAAACGAAACAATACGCATGGTATCTTTGTTTTCGAATTATCAGTGATGTCAAATCACATCATGGTGATATGTAATACACGCGTGTATTGAACAACACTATCATATTTCATTGATATGATTGAACACCGAATATTGAACTAAAAACAAACTTGAAAATAGCAGACAACATTGCGCCAAAGGTACGTTTAAAGGATCGTTAATTTGTCTTGTTGATTCAAATTTCCTTTACAACGTTTTCCTCATTAGCATGTCTTTTGATGTACACGTATTTAAAAAGGATATGAATTTAACACGTTTTTCTCCCTACTCGTAACTGTGAATGCTTAAACTAACAACGTTGATTTCCTTGGCGTGATGACCTTCGTTCTGTTGTTGGTACAATTTCAAATGTCATAAATCATCCTCAACGAATCTGAAAATAAACACAAAGACAGAAACTTACAGCTTCAACAGTTTGGGCAAATTTCGCAAATTCAATTACTTAAAATTGAAATCTCAGATGTTGCAAAACGTCTTCCATTGCATACGAGATGGCTTTGAATAGAATAATTTAATTGTCTTATTGATTTCTTTTTCGTTCATATATGTACTTTCAAGAGGCTCAAATGTGCAACTCATTCTGCTACTTAGTAGTCAATTTTATTGTAAAGTACGTTAAAATCAAATTAACCACCCTTGCGTAGAACAAGTATATATACAATGCTGCAATTTCAATTTACAAAGTGTCAGTGACAGTGTTCCATCTCTGATTGTATCAATCAAACAAGTATGATTAAACTATAACACATTTTTATTTACCTTGTTGTAAACAAGGGGTTGTTCCCTTAATTACCTCGATTCAAATTCAAATTCAAAGTATGTATTGTGAAATGGATACTAGTCTATAGCGGTAAAGTCATCGGTAACGGAATTGGTTATGCTCAAGGATAAATGCCATTGTGTGCTTCACGATGTCACGACAAAGACTCAAGTAACTATTGAATTATAAAAAATTACCAATTTTCTAGGGCTCTTTTCAGCTGTTATGCCGCTCAAGCACCCTTTGACATTTCAACTTCCCCTGGTCATTGGGCTACATATGGAAACCTACAGTCATGTCTCCTTGGTGAGACTATTTCTCTTCTGCTGTGTGGCAGCCAACATCTATCTGCGGCGCCCAGGATTATTCACTGCCCTCACAGGTACCATTTTACACCATGGTGGAGTGGAGCTGTGGGTCTTGCTCAGAGAAATTAACCAGTGGTCCAGAGGGGGATCGAACCCGGGACCTCTCGATCCCGAAGCGCACGCCCTACCTCACGGCCACCCCGCACATCGATTTCCGATCAAAATAATTAAAAGGCTAAGGTGCTTGTATTTCATTGGGATTTGATAATGGAATAATATAATCTGCACCTTGGATATTCGATTTAACTATCCAGCATTTATATTAGTACTTTTTGGAGTGAGTGTATACTATACCACAGCTACAAAAACGTACTTTGAAATGCATAAATATCGAAGCCGACTCCTTGCATCATGTGCTGCAACTGTGTATTACGGCAAAAAACTAGTTACGATCCCCGAGTGACTATTACCTAGTGATATATCATGGTATTAATGATTGACGAATGAAAAAAAATAAAACGAGCGTTTTTTACTTAAAAAACATACCAATTGTCGATCCTATATCATTTTACCAAATTATCAATTACAATACTATAGACTGGTTGACAAGAAAACTGCTCAAACTTAAGAAGTTGGTAAGCTCGTTGACATTTGTAGTGAGTTTGCGCAAGCTAAATATCGGCTGCCAATACCAGACGACTTAGTTCGTGCAAGACCACTCATATACATTCTGCTACTAGTATGATATTAATTTTACGTCTGCAGACAATAATTAGGACTGCCAGTAACGCATACATACCATAATGGTTTGAATTTTAGTTTTAGTAATATACATTAACTCTAACACTTTTCTAATCTTCATAAACGCGTCGAATATTCCACATAAAAGCATAATTAAACAAACCATATTATCGATATTGGCATTACTCACATTGAAACTGCTAATACTACTCAAGCAAAGTTGCCGATATCGATGGCCTTTTGGGGATGGGTGAACAGTTCAACGAGAAAGAGCCAATGGGTTTCTCGAGAATATATTTAAATTGAATTTGAACGAAATTTAAAGCCACCAGACACAACTTCAGGCGTTTGACAATGACATTTTCTCAGTATAAAACCCTGATTACAGAGAATACACAATGGAGATGTTACACAGGTATGTGTGTAAATGTGTACTCCTCTTGATTTTATCATTCCTGTTTGAAACAGTTTAAATGATTCAGTAAAATCGTTGGTTGGAAGTGTTATTTGTTTCGGAGAAATCCCTCACAAAAAATCATTTTTACGAGAAACAAATTTAATAAGCTAGAACTGTAAATGCAGAAACATAATAAATCATCATGGACAGATGACGAACCGTGCTATTACCAATTTCGCATTGAAACCTCAAAATGTCCACCAAAATTAGGTTAATCAGTTATAATAGTATCCACTACATTAACCAAAACAAAAAGCTTAAATATACTGTCATAAGAGTGTGAAATCAATAATGAGTGACCAATCAAGCACCACATGACATAGACACGCACTCGCAGTACGCGTCCCATCAATGTGACTGTTGGTACAGTAATTATATCCACATCCTTTATCCCAACCATAAGGATGCATACATGTTATAGCGAGCACACGATCTATAAATGCATGCACGTAATCCCACATTGCATTTATAAAAAACAACAGGCAGTTTAAAGGTACATTACGTGCAAAGACGGAGCAATGACAAATAAAGTTTGTCGTTTAAATAAAAAAAGAGGAAACTGCCGACTTTTCTCCCATATAATCCCATATTATCCATAATTTGGGAATTATGTATAGAATTTGTTCACAGTCGACATGATAAAAGTTATAATAAGGGGGTTAATGAGTTTCCATACACAAGTGATTTATGTCGTTCGAGCACAGACGTACGGTATCAGACACTTAGATTTTATTCGTTTCCCTATGTAACGAAATAATTGCATGTTTATTCGACAGGTTAAATGACATTGCCAAGTGATATAAGTCAGTTATTATCGAAAAGCTGCACTCAAGTACGATTCCAACATCACATAACGTATATAGCTGGGCATCAAAGTCACTATAAAGTAATAGTATAACAAATCTTCAAATGAGTATGATGGTGCCATATTCGCAAGTACGGTACCGAAACATCACATAACGTATATAGCTGGGCAACAAAGTCAAAATGTATGTATTGTGAAAAAATAGCATCTAATTCACGTATAAGTATTTACCAGAAACTCTGATTATTGATTTTACAGTGGATACTGTTTTTTATTTAGTGATAAAGGGTTTGTTTTTGTTCGGGAGTAATCCTATTCCTGTGTATTTATTCACACGTTTAGCAAAGCCTGAATTTGAATCACTTGACCCAGCACGATCGACAAACAAGTGCTTGGTATGTGAGTTCACGGTCCTTTGTGTTTTAAAATAGGTCTCAGGATTGTTGTGCCTCGTTTGGTCGCCGGCTTGACATGTGCTTGCGCGGTTGTGTCGCCGTGTCGCGGGGCCTTGGGGAACTTGTTCGAGTCTTGGCTGCGTTTCATTCTGTCTCATGCAATAACCGTTATTCTATTATTTGTTGGTGAATTGGGTCATCCAGCATTTCGTCGGCTGGGACTTGGATTTTTTATTGTTTCTTTGGTTTATGTGTGGACATTACTCAGTGTTGCTGCGTTGTGGTGTTTCTGATTTCTGTACTCTGCTGTTTAGGTAGAGTGCTGCCGTCCCCGTCGGATTTTGTCATATCTTTTTTGTACATATTTGAGTGACAGATATACAGAATAAAGCCAACAATAACCATTCAATGTATCTACGATCCAATAGTCATTATACCACATACACTTTTACGAATCCTTGAGACATTTACAGACGGCGTTAGAGGTGTTTATCTACTGTCAATTGACACGGACAGTGTGGGATTATAAGATATGAAAACAACGGATTACATGTAATGAGAGAAAATTGAATAATTTTCTTGATTGGCTTAGATAAGAAGCCTTAATAAAGTCATCCTGATTAAAGAAGGCAATTGTCGCTAAGAACTGACGAAATGACGATGTGCCTACTTTCTGTTTGTCGAACGATAACATCATTTGCATACGTAAATAGGAACATATTGATTCTCTATAATGAACGTTATTTTCACTACAAATGCAAATTTAACTTTCCCTGGTCGAATATTTTTGAAAAGACAAGATCACTTTGATTATCACTGCGTATGATTGTAATGTAAATTCTTATTTTTCTAGACGTCAATTTAGCATCACCCATAGAAACTTATTGAATCGGTAAAATTAGTGTTGACAGTTTCTGTTGCCGCGACCCAAGACTCATCTATCTCTTAGGCGATTTAAGAACATCGAATACCTGACGTAGTGACAAATTGGTTTCTTATAATAGTTTATGATCGGCAGCCAAATTATACCTGTATTCTTATACACAGCCGATTTATTTATACCCCAATGGGGGTAAGAAGCAGAATGAATGTTTCGTAAATAGTGCACATTGTGTCAAAAGGTAGTAAAGCTATGAAGGATTTGACATGTTCTATAGTCATGTATTATGTAATACAATTGTTCAAAGGCAGAGCATGTACACACTATGTTGTACATGATTTAGGTATTATATGAAGGCACGTTTATCCATCTCGTTTAATGTATTCAGTATGAAAAGACAGTCATGTAAGATCTTCTTTATATTCGGTGATAGAAACGCAAACATTTACACACCCTTGTACTTCAAATAAGACAGACAACGTTGATCTTCACATCGCTGAAGATTCGTTAGGTATACAAGCTCGCACATCAATGTAATATTATGCGAGTTTAATGTTGTGTTATTATTCGAATATAAATGAAATAAAAGTGTATGCCTACCTCAAATATATGTAAGAATTGCCCTCGTCATTATGAAGAACCCGGCATATTCAACAAAAGTTATAATCCTAATATATTTAATATAAGTAGCATCCAATCATAAGTATTGCAATTTGTCTTATATATTAAGTAAAGTATTGTAACGATTATGCAAGATACAACACAAAGTGATTACAAATAGATAACAGTGTGTCAACCACCAGTTCATCCATTATAACACACATTGAAATGTTCTTCGTCATCTGCGTCACTATGTTGTACAATATATTTATGGATAAAGATACGTACAAGTCAATATAACAAAATCACTAGACATATACCGGTACGTTTAAGATGTCAAGTATGACATATATCTCAATTATTTTGAAAGTAAAATGCCATAGATTATCAATTTGATACATTGACATGACACATAACATAAATATTTGTCAGAAAAATCCCAAACGTTCTTAAATAACCCAAAAAATGTCAGTCAAATACTTCAAAAGTGAAAAATTATTGTTTCGAACGGAAAACTGTTGTCGTTCGGAAGAAAATCAAAGTAACAATCACAAAATAACATATTTAATTAACATGTTATTCTCTCAAGGGCCAATGCGCTGGAAATGCTACAACGTCCGTGCTCGTCTGTTTGATCTATTGGAGCTTGACTTGTGTTACCACGGTGACTTTCCTGCAATTATAAGTATATGCCTTATCTCCGAGTGTTACTTCAGGACAACAAATGCAGAATGTTATCCTGATGTAAAGTCGATTTAATTGTGTTTTATCTTGGTAATTGCAAGCACAAATGTGCATTTATGACTGCACATTATGGGTTGATCTCTGAATACGGCATTGGTGGAAGATCGTCGTGTATTCAAATACGCGAATATATTGAACCATGTTATTACATTTACGATCTGACATACTCGTTCGTCCGGAAACGACAGACAGTGTTGCCAAACGGTTACATGTGTGTAGACATGATCGATGAATATATTTATGTGTCAAATCAAGTGCATGTACTGAGCCATTATATTCACGGTATCTGGTGTGATACAGGAAACTAAAGACTGTGCTGCAAGTGGCTACACAAAGTCAAAGCTTAATGATTAATCTGATATGGAAATCATGGACTGCAATTATGCAACGGTTTACAAAATGACTTCTGTTGAAGAACGAAATGTCAAATATAACATTTGGAAAGGAGAGGTTATTCAAGATTTTGCAGCATTGAAAATACAAACGATCGTCAAATGTCCTGGTACAAACATCGTCGATTATCGTCGGTGATGCATTCAATGCATACTTATCAACCATTGTGGTTTGTATTTATATGGGACCCACACTGATATGCCAACGACTAGCACAACAAGATAACGCCAACGCTAGTTACTAGTATTGGCTTTTTCAATTAACTGTTTTGTCAGATTTACCAGATTTCTTTGAGGTTGTCGGAAAACTAATTGAGATTTAACGTGCATTGCTCATAATATGGCATCAATGTAAGACTATTGCTTAACAAATAATTCGGTTGCTGAATTGTAGCAATAGCGTAAGTCTGTGATCGAAACATTTCTAAGAAGTGTTTAGATTCTTTCAGATGTGAAAGTTCACATTTGAAAACTTTTTTTTGACAGGTACCAATGTATTATAACCCGTAAATATCATTTCTAATTACAAATTATACATTCACGGTTGAAAAGTAAGTGAACTGTAAGAACCAACAACTGTATATTTAGTGATAAAAACGTCATCCCCGTGACCTGATATGTTTACATAAATAATCACACGGAACCAATGTATCTATATTCATCGTAACACTTGAATTTTACTTAGACCAATAGTATGTATGGATGTAGATATGATACATGAATAACTTGATAGCATCATTATTGTGGTATTCACAAAGAATCTTAAGGGATGTAGAATGTTAGATGTAGAATTTTCTCAAATCTTTAAGAGTGCAAACTATACAGGGTAATCAAGAGTATCAACATTGTACATATGTAGAAACGTTAGACCTACAATAATCGCTACCAAAACGCTAGTTGTACTTTGATTCTTGCAAAATATGTGCACACCACATTTTGTTAACTTAATTCAAACTATTAAAGTTTCCCTTAAGATGCTTCAATATTGTGAACACCGACCCTGTTACGTTACTTCTTATTAGCCCCCGTGATGCTGAGAACGAATTGACCTATTTGGAGCAATTCGTCCCATTGAAGCAGAAATATTTGTCTTATACGAGAAAATGTTTGTTGATAAAATAATCATTTAGGAATGTGAGATAAGAATGTGTAAGTATTGACTACAGTAGTACTTCAAGTTATGTTCCGACATATTTGGGATTAAGTTTGTGTTACATTGCATATATATGGTGAGTGGTGATTGGTTTAAACAATGACCATGCCGTGACAATACATGCATATTTGTAATAAATCCTCCGAAATAGAAGCCAAAAGTATTGATGCTTCATTGAAACAGTTGGTAAAAAGCAATTGTGGTTGTAAAAATTAACTGTATATCGACAAAAATGAACAATGAACTGTCGACTTGGTACTTGTTTCGTATGTAGATTTAAAGTGGAAGTGGATTATGTATCTAAAATGATCATTCAGGATTACAAACACAAGTCGTCATTGAAAATGCAGATTAGATTAGATTATCAGTATGTTTACATTTTGCAATCATGGCTAACGTTATCACAATAAACGACACACCCCTTACCATTCCAATATTGCATTGCCATCCTATATCAAAACCTCTCTACACACCCCACTTCATTTACCGTTTCCATCGTCTATGTCCTTTGTCTATCTCCATCTACCCCTAAAGCATCTCTCCTCGTCCGACTCTTCCCCCTCATCTCCTTATTTCCTCCATATATATGCTAACCTTTGTACCAGTACATGCGTTGTGTATATATCGGGGAATGATTCTATAAGTCATTTTTCAGGCTAAGCACTGTGTCTGGAAACGCCTAATTAATAGTTCCCATCTATAAGCACCTACTAAAATTCGATTTTATTAATGATCACGAATATCTAGTCTAGTCTACCACTCCTAATTATTCTAAGTTTGTCTAGTTGTCATCTTTGTCATGACTAGATGCTTTTGAACTGTGCAATTGCGAAATTATGTCTCATGTACATACCCATTTTATCACGATCATGTAATTTAATTATCTGTTCCCCTTTACTATTAATGAAAAGCCATCATCATAGTGTTGATCAACATGCTTTTGTGTGCTGCTTTACTAGCGTTATCCATTAGTCAGTGTAAAAAGGTATGAGGAAATTCGACAGGGAAGGTAGCACTCAACCTAACCAGCCGAGCACAGAAATCAGAAACACCAACGCAACTACACTGAGCAATGACAGCACATATAAACCAAAGAAACAATTTAAAACACTTAAGTGGAGATGTCTTTGTTGGTTTGTGAATTGGACGTATTGTTAACGTTACCCACTGTTATAAACATTTTATTTTAAGCTGAACTAAATATTGTTCAAAGTGAGTTTTTTCCTCTAAATAAAGTAATACAAACGCTATCTCATTAAACACTACATCTTCTCCTTATACTATTCTTACGTTGCACAGTTTCTAATTCAGCCTACAAAATAAGACGTTGTGACAAATGAAGGGAATGTGTCTTCGGTTCATATTCATTTTGTGGCGTTCATTAGCGTTCATCCAGCGAAGAAACAACACATTACACTGCAATTTCATGGAATAAGATTCGATCTAGTATTTTAAGCGTCTGTTATGGTTTCTTCCCGAGATTCAAACAAATTTTCACGATAGTGCCATTTGCAGCGCATTCTGGTGACGGCATATTTTCACTGGTGACTCACAGCAACTGTTACTTCTTTTATATCATAAATTAACAACACTAACCTTGATGAAGTCGAAATTACCAATGTGCATTTAAAGTACATCGCACTTTTATTTCACGAAGACGCCTTTAAAATTACACATGCCATATTTTAGGTACAGGCAGTTGAATTGTGCCAAAAATGTTTTAAAAAATCACTGCCCCGCCTAGCCGATTATTGGTTACTATGACAACTGATTAGATAACTTTCTAACATTATGTAAGCAAATTTGTTTTGTGATTCACATAGCATATGTTTGAAGTGTTTCGATGGCAAATTTGGTGAACATACTTGCCTAAATAAATAGGTTATGACAAAAGTCTACGTAATTCTGGTACACTCCTCGTATATATAGATTGTCTATCTAACTCCATGTACACTATCAAGGTATAAAGCGTAGTATATGTCTATGTCCAAAGATTGCGGAACATCGCATCTTACAATAGGCTTGGTTCCCAACAATAATAACGATACTGTGAGCGCAGCGGGTAACCAGTGCATAAATAAAATGACATTGACCGAAGTTAAATAACGAAAGTAAAACTGCTTTGCTGTTTCGCAGTTATAAGATACAATTGAACGAGATTTTCGGTAAGAATGAATATCTTATAGTTTATTTGAATGACTTGTATAGCGATTTTTCTTCAGTGCCCGTATTTTATGCCGAAACAGCGAGATGCAATGTTCCACAATCTTTGGCATATAGACATATAGTAAGCTTTATATCTTGATAGTATATTAGCTCAGTGACTGATTTTTTTTATATTTTTTTATTATATTTTTTAATCGTTTGCGGACCAAACACTGATACTATCACCTGTGCCTATACCATAAGGAATATGGTACCAAAAGTGGCTTTAACGAGTTGTAACACCTTGAACTTTTGCAAATTAACATACCAGTTTCAGGTTACCTAAATATTGCAAATGCAGCCATTATTAGTAGGATTGAAATAAAATGACTTCTAGTCAGTTGATAATGATTTAGAAGTTAGTCTGGCATTACATGTACCAGTGATGCAACAGGAAAATGAAGTTTTCTGATTTACGAGACAAAATTTGAATGTAAGATGTATTCGTGCAGAAATGTTTCTGTTTTAACTTGGTCCATTAGCAACGACTAAATCAATACTTGAAACAAACAGCGTTCTGATATGACTTATAAATCTGAACGAAGAAATATCAGCCGGAAACTATGGATGTTTTAGTTTCATGACGAGATATTATTTCCAGCTAGACTCGTGTGTAAATGAACTATAATGGAGTATTCGTTGGTAATTAACTGTGGTGTATGACACGCTATGGACGTATCTGAACTTCATAATTACTTCATAATCTTAAAGTTTTGTCATTCTACTTTTGTGGGTGGTATTCACCTAGAACCGCAAGGGAAAATGTACACTTTTCTCAAATCTTAAAATTAAATTTCTTTAGGTGTGCGGTCTATTCAGGATAATCAGCCGTTTAGATTTGTTAGAAACTTTATGTAGCAAGCTAACGAACGTTATGTTACAAGCTACAATAATCACAAACAAAACGTTAGTTAAACTTAGTTTCTTGCATCATATGTGCAAATCTCATTTTGTTTACTTAAATAATTGTGAATACTCCTGATGCTGAGAACGAATTGCCCTCTTTGGAGCAATCTTTTCCATTGATACAGAAACATTTGTCTTACACGAAAACGTGTTTGTTGATACCATAATCATTTAGGCACGTTAGACAACAATGTATGTAATGACTACTGTAACAGTAGTACTTTAAATTATGTTCCGACTGTATTTTGAACTAACATTTTAAGCCCTATATATATAGCAACCAACACATGTAAGATTAAACATATTTGGGATCAAATTTGCGTTACATTGCAAATGGGGACTGTTGTTTGGTTTGAACAATAACCATGTTGTGACAAAACATGCATATGTGTAATAAATCCTACGTCATTTTTCAGGCTAAGACCGGTGTGTGGAAACGCCTAATTAATAGTTCCCATCCGATTTTATTATTGATCACGAATATCTAGTCTAGTATGTAGTAATTATATAATGAGTTTCGCAACGGTTTTGGGAGTATAATTGTAATGTCTACAGTTCCTCGTTATTCTAAGTTTGTCTGGTTGTCAACTTTGTCATGATTAGATGCCTTTGAACTGTGCTATTGCGAATCTATGTACGAGGGGTGTTCCAGAAATAATAGGACTTTTCTCATAACCACTTGCTTAATAATTACAATTTAATGAAAATGGTCCCATATGCATAGCACTGTATGCTCTATCTGCTGATAGCAACGGAATTTCGTTGTTGCTGATGATGCTCATACAAAGCGTTGTCATAGAAACCATGTAACACTAAGGCGGGTCACACTATTATTTGTCATTACCATCCTAATTAAAACTGTGGAATAGGATTCGATCTAGCATCCTTGTTTTGCGGACAAATTCGTACTAAATTGTACAACCGCTCTGCACCGTTGAGAGCAAACGAAATATAAGGCGCATTAACTTATCGTACGAGGGTCATTCAATATAGTTGTAGACAGTCGTTCGTTCTCATTTTATTATATTTATGTTTAAACAATAATTGCTTGTATCATTATAAACATCTATCTTTGATTATGCAACACAGAAGCATGCCATCAGCCGTTGTATTACCATAATAACGCCCTACCACCCCGACCAACGTAACATACCCTTTTCACTAGTTCAACTAGTTATAAATTACAAACTAATTAATTATTGCAGGAAATTATCATAATATTTAGTGAAATTATAAAGTTGTTTGGACTTTTGAGTTTCCATTAAGAAGTATTTGATCTATGCCTGTCACGTTTTCGTTTACGTCAAAATACCGATGAATTTACGCAAGGAAATTCATGCAACTATTATATCGTACACTTGTCTTGGAAATACACAACACGCACACATAAACTGCTAATGTGAGCAAACGGAGAACATGTAATATTCAGTGTTACTATGTTTTAGTGGCAAAATCAAATTTTTGAAGAGCAGCATGGAGTTAAAATGATACAGAGATTGAACGAAATGTGCAAACGTAGCCCTGGACGTTTGAGGAAACGCCAGTCAAAATGTGCGAGGCGTTTTAACTTAGCATTAAATCACAGAGTCTAGCTTAATACTTTTTTTTGAATACATAAAATGTTTCGGTAGATATATTGAATAATATATAATTTAAATAGTTTTGTTTAATTCCATATGAATGACATAATTCAATTTCGGGTTTACCATTTGAGAAATAACAAAGCGTAAATAACGTCGCTGACGTCAGAATATGTTTTGCGCTGTGTGGTGGTTGCGGTAAGGGGATAGATTTGTTTTAGCAATATTGTCTTTAAAAATGCGTCGTTTCGCATAAAAGTTTCTGCACTTGTGTCACTAAGGCTATAGTTGAGTGTGATATTATTAG
This sequence comes from Spisula subtruncata, assembly GCA_963678985.1. NCBI lineage: Eukaryota > Metazoa > Mollusca > Bivalvia > Venerida > Mactridae > Spisula > Spisula subtruncata. The sequence goes on from OY787666.1 coordinate 44,740,942, forward strand.
TTATTTTCTGTGTGAATGTGTATTTGAATGACGAGTCCAGTCCACGAATTTATTGAATGACCCTCGTATGCGTCGATTCCAAATAATATTACGCTCTCATCTTCTTCAAATCGTTTCACCGTTGAAAACATTGTACGATTATATAGACCTCCAAACCAGATTATATGTGTATCAAGTGAAAGAAGGATTGGGTAAGAAAGGAATTAGATGAGCATTATACGTACGTAATGTATTTGCTGCATGATTAATTTGTCTGCACATGACACAATGAGACAATATCGTGTATATTGTGATGTCGTGCGTTCATTTAATGGGCAAGATTGCACCAATATTTCTGAGAGCTTCCGGATCAATAGTCCAGTGAACATTTAATATGCCAGAAACCGGTTATGTTGGTTGGATGGTGATCTTAAACATTAAGTTGTATCACAATGTCCTCATACCTTTTTTATATGAGCAATTCTCCAGGAAAACCGGGCTTAATGACAGAAATACCAAAATCATGATACTATATAGTTAGAAAGACGAGATTATATGACCAGTTTCTGAAAATTTAAACGAATTATTACGTACATTTACAATGCTAAAGACTTTTTAAGCTATTCACCTCAGACAAGATTTTGAGTGACGTCGCAAACGTCATTCGAACCTTTTTTGTCACATTTTAGAATAATGTTCCTTTTTTACTAAAGCATGACGAAATTGTGAGTGTTTATTAAAAGAGAAACGTACTTGCTAATTTTAACCACTTACCCCTTATTTTTCTCAATACGGGTAGTTTCCGAAATTTGGTCTCCATAGCCACGACGGAAGTGATTTTTACATAATGTATTAAATTTTTTAAATCGTATAGATAGTACTAATTAAACTTCTTTAAATTAAATCGGTGGACATGACTTTTTTCTCATTTTAGACCAATTTTTAATTAGTGTTATATAATTACTAGTATAATTTCATTAAGCCCGGTTTTCCTGAAAATGGCTCTTATCATTGAGGAGCATTGTACATTGGTCAGTGAAAGCGTATAGAGTTTTTATTCATGACTGATGGTAACCTTGATGACTCTCGTGGCATTTTTTATCAGGACTGTGTTGATGTTTTTGTTTACTATCATTTCATACATTTCAAATTCAAATCATGGATTCTGTATCCGGTAAAGTCAGACAATTCTTCATTAATTCAATCATGATTGTTAATTGAACTAATGTCCTTTTTTCGTAGCATTTAATTAACACATTGTTTTCCTGCGTCGAACGGAAAACTAAATGCGTCGGAAAATACGACAAATCTGCATAGAACAGTCCATACTGAAGAATGTTTAGCTGGTATTAATTTTGTTCGCATTGCAGTACAGTTCCATTTTCAAGCTAAGTTGCCATTGTCAACAACCTTCTGGTGATGTCATACAGATGGTGTCATCATTTGTAACATTTCAATGAGAAATAGCCTAAGGGAGCCTTAAGAATGTACGTAAATTTAATTTGAACTAAATTTTAAGAGCCCAGACACATTACGAGGCGTTTGAACAATAGACGTGCATCACGAATACATTTGATACACGACTGTTCAGTGAGAGTCGTGAAATATCAGATGTTTTAGGCGATTTTAGCGGTCTTAAATCGCAGTAGAGCGTCTGCAGTGATAGGAAACCTAGGCAGACCACGGTCGTGAGCAAAGTGGATCAGGTGATTTAATCTCAATTTTATTCAATTTAAGTCTAATGAAGATATACAAACACAATGATACGGAATTACACCTTTCTATGTTTCTAAAGTTTAACCAAGGAATAATTCAATATCTACTTTTACAGATGTATAATAAATATATCGCGGTTAAAATGCATTTTATTGATGGAATTACATGAATTGTAAACATTCGTGGAGACATGATGCATAGCAAATCGAATTTACGTCATATGGGAGGATGGAAACTCATAATAACACTGCAACTCACGAATTCGTCCACCAATAAAACTACATTAATTCAAAGTTGTAATACAAAGCATATACGATGGTGTTGTTTCTAGATAATGTGCTTTACAAACATATTGAATTAATTAATGTGCTGTTGTCTTTTATATATTATGATATGTACCGAATCTTGTGCAATAACCAATCAGTGGTGTGCTACTTGTTTAAATAATAAATTTGTAACAAAGTTGCAGATATCAGAATCATTACGGTAATTACTAAAGACAAACAAAAGTATACAACTGACGACCCTTCTATCATACCATCGCATATGAATGAGTTATGGTATTACAAGGAAAGACATACGCTATCAGACACAAATATTATGTTCGTTTCCTTATGTTACGACATGATTGCATGTTTAGTCGACAGGTAACATGACATTGCCAAGTGATGTAAGTCACTGCTTATCGGAAAGCTGCACTCGAGTACGGACCGAATACACCAAACACTGTATAAAGCTAGAATATGAAACGTTTTAACAGACAAGTGATGTTTCTAATTGTATATGCCAATTAACATTAACGTTAAAATGTCTGCATTGTAAAAAATGGCACCTAAAGCAATAATTAGCATTTACCAGAAAACCCTTGTTGACATTATGTTGCGTTCGGTTTAGGAGAAATATAAGGATTTGTTTTGTTTCAATTTATCGTTGTTTCTGTAATGTAATATAGAAACACTCTGACAAAAGTCTAACCAGTTCATAAGTTACGGTACTTACAACTTTTTCTTCTACAAAAAGCAATGGACCACAGTTTCAAATTTCGGATTGAAGCGTTGGTCGCCGTGTTACAGGTCCGGTACAATAATGTCTCGACCATGGCTGACATTGTATCACTAGTGTTGTGGGTTCTGTAAACATCGTATATTAAGAACAAAGCTAAGTCTAATGATACATTTAATCAATGACCAAAAAGACATCATACCATGAACGCTTGTTGTGAAATAGCCAATGTTAGAGACTTATACAGACGACATCCAATGTGCTTATTTAATACCCATTGACATGATCAGTGTTGGAATAACGTAGGAGTATTTGAAAAGGTCCGTTAATGAGAGAAATTCCGGAAGATGGTTTGAGGGCTTAGATAAGAAGCCATAATACACTAATCATTATAAAGAAATGGAATTGTCGCAAAGAACTGGCAAAATGACAATGTGTCTACGTACTGTTTGCCGAACGATAACTTCATTTGCATACGTAAATAGGAACATATTTATTCTCTATTCTCAACGTTATTTTCACTTCAAATGCAAATTTATTTTTGCCCTGGTCGAATATTTTTGGAAAGATAAGATCATTTAGATAATCTGTATTAGATTGTAATGTAAATTCTTTTGTCTCTAGTCGTCAATTTCCAACAGAATCGGTACAATTAGTGTTGGAAGGTTTTGTTGCCTCGAACCAAGAGGCGAAAATAATTAACATGATTATTGCGATTTAATCAGTTTATAACAATTTGTACGACAAAGTACTTATCTCAAGGCGGCTTAAGAGCAGCATCGTATTCCTAACGTTGTGGCGAATTGGTTTCTCGTAATAGTTTAGGATTTGCTGTAAAATTTTAATTGAATACTAATACACAGTCGTTTTACTTATATCACTTCGGGATGACGAAACACTATGTATGTTTCCTAAATATGAGCGTAGTGTTTATTGTGTAAAAGGATGAAAATCTCTGAATGGTGAGACACTTTCTATAGTCATGTTAAAACATCTTTGCGTAGTTACAGAACAACTGTATTTGAATTGTCACGAAGACTAACATATTCCGAATAATACTGGTCTTATGTTAAATGAGGCTTCTCCATCACAATTACATTGAACAATATATGTTTTCGTAAGCCTGTACTTCCAATAACAGACTTTAGATGCATACATGTAGTTTAATGTTGTGTAATTATGCAAGTTGGAATGAACTAAAATGTATATTGGTATAGTAGTGAACACAAAGAGTCGTACAAAAAAATAAAAATATTCAAATATGCGTAACCATTGGTTCCGACATTTTACAACAAAAGACCCAGTATATACAAGTACAAGAAAAGAGTTACATATAATACAATACGATCAATGTTAATCACTATACATGAGGTGGCATCCAATCATATGCATGACATATAGTGTAATATATTCAGTTCATACCAACGTCCTGTTCCGAAACTGTAATGATGGGCATTTCAACCTTAAACCCACCCAAATGATACACATAACACATTTTCTCCGCCATGTGTTTCACACAATATTTGCTCATATCGATATAAATACGTACCATGTCTAAAAGCCAATAAAACACAATCACTAGTCATATATAGGAACATTTTAGATGTCAAGTTTGACATGTATCTCAATTATCTTAACAGTAAAATGCCATAAATTATTAATGTGATACATTGACAAGACACATAACATGTAACACATACATTCGATTGCACTTTGTGTGTAGACGTGATCTCTGCATATGTGTATTATTATTTTATTATTATTATTAAAGTAGTGATCCTGGAAACTACAGACAGTGCTGTAAATGGCTACGCAAATTCAATTATATGTGATTAATCTGACATGGAAAACATTTTGACATGGAATGCAATTATGCAACGGTTTACAACAAGGTTTATGGTGTAGAATAAAGTGTCAATTGTTACATTTGGAAAGGAAAGGTTATTCAGGATTGTGCAGCATTGAAATACGAACGGCCGTTAAACATAAGGGAAGAAACATCGTCAATTATGGTCGGTGATACATCCAATGCATACTTATTAACCATCTTGTTTTGCATTTACGTAGGCCCACATTAATATGCAAACGACTAGCTCATCAAGATAATATCAACGCTTGGTATTGGCTTTTTCAATTAACGGTTTTGTCAGACTTACAAGATAGCTGTTAGGTAGGCTGTTGGAAGATTAATTGATATTTAACGTGCATTGCACATGGTATGGCATCAATGTACGACCATCGCTTATTTCACCGAATTTTCAGAGGTAGTTTTCCTATGACAATTCGTAAACTAATAATTCGGTTGCCGAATGGTAGCAAACGCAAAAGTCTGTGTTCGAAATCATATTATTTCTAAGAAGTGTTTCGATATTTTAAGAAGTGTTATTTAAACTTTTTTCGGGCAGGTATCAATGCATGACAGTCATTTAGTCAGTTGATAATGATTTAGAAGTGAGTCTGAGATTACCAGGCATGCAACAGGACAATGAAGTTTTCTGCTTTATGAAGCATAATTCAAATGTAAACTGTATTCGTGCAGAAATGTTTCTGATTTAAACATGCCCATTAGCGACGACTGAATCAATACTTGAAACAAACTGCGTTCAGATAAGACTGATTAATCTTCTAGAAGAAATACCAGCCGGAAACTATTCATGTGTTAGTTTCATGACGAGATATTATTTCCAGCTAGACTCGTGTGTAAATGAACTATTATGGAGTATTCGTCGGTAATCAACTGTGGTGTATGACACGCTATGGACGTATTTGAACTCAATAATGACATCATTATCTTACATTTTTCTCGTTCTAGTGACATTTGTGGTATTCACATAGAATCGTAAGGGAAAACGTACATTTTCTCAATGTTAAAATTAAATTTCTTTTAGTTTGCGAACTATACAAGATAATCAACGTTTTACATTTGTTACGCAAATAACGAGCGTTATGTAACGAGCTTCATTAATCACAAACAGAACGTTAGTTATACTTAGTTTCTTGCAAAATATGTGCATATCTTAATTTGTTTACTTAAGGCAAAATATTGAAGTTTTCCCTTAAGATTCTTTGCAATTGTGAATGTCCGTAATGCTGAGATTGAATTGCCCTATTTGGAGCGATCTTTTCCATTGATACAGAAACATTTGTCTTACACGAGTACGTGTTTGTTGATACCATATTCATTTAGGCATGTGAGACAACAATGTATGTAATGACTACTGTAACAGTAGTACTTCAAATTATGTTCCGACTGTATTTTGAACTGACAAGTCCTATTTAGCAACCAACGCATGTAAGATTAAACATATTTGGGTTCAAATTTGTGTTACATTGCAAATGGTGGCTTGTGTTTGGCCATGTCGTGACAAAACATGCATATCTGTAATAAATCCTACGTCATTTTTCAGGCTAATACCGGTGTCTGGAAACGCCTAATTAATAGTTCCCATCCGATTTTATTAATGATCACGAATATCTAGTCTAGTATGTAGTAATTATATAACGAGTTTCGCAACGGTTTGGGAGTATAATTGTTATGTCTACAGTTCCTCATTATTCTAAGTTTGTCTAGTTGTCAATTCTGTAATGTTTAGATGCCTTTGAACTGTGTTATTGCGAATCTATGTCTAATGTACATATCCGTATATTACGACCATGCGTTTCAATTATCTGCCCCCTCGTTATTAATGAAAAGACATTACCATAGTGTTGATCAACATGCATTTGTGTGCTGCTTTACTAGCTTTATCCATTAATTAGTGTAACACCCAAGTGAAGATGGATTTGTAGGTTTGTGAATTGGACGTTTTCTTTACTTTACCCACTGTTATAAAAATCTTATTTTAAGCTGAACTGGAAACTGTTCAAAGTGTGTTTTGACTTCAAGGACTTGTTATACAAAAGCTATCTCATTAAGCAATCCAACTTCTCCGTATACTATTCTCACGTTGCACAGTTTCTAGTTCAGCCTTCAAAATCAGATATATATGACAAAGGAAAGGAATGTGTCATCGGTTGGTATTCATTTTGCGGTGTTCATTAACGTTCATCCAGCGTAGAAACAACTCATTACACTGCAATGTCATGGAATAAGATTCGATCTAGCATTCTAGACAAATTCGTACTAAATTGTGCAACCGGTATGCACCGTTCAGAGCAAACGAAATATAAGGCGCATTAACCTATCGTATGCCTACATTTGTATATGCTTCGATTCCAAATAATATTACGCTCTCATCTCCATGAAATCGTTTCACCGTTGTAACATTGTACGATTGTATAGACCTCCAAACCAGATTATATGTGTATCAAGTTAAAGAAGGAATGGGTAAGAAAGGAATAAGATGAGTTTTATACGTACGTAATGTATTTGTTGCATGATTAATTTGTCTGCACATGACACAATGAGACATTATCGTGTATATTGTGATGTCTTGCGTTCATCTAATGGGCAAGATTGCACTCATAAATTCTGAGAACTTCCGGATCAATAGTCCAGTGAACATTTAATATGCCAGAAACCGCTTATGTTGGTTGGATGGTAATCTTGAACATTAAACTGTATCACAACTCACCCGAACTGTCTGCGTTCGATTTTCAAATAAGTATTATGTTTGTAGTTTAAAAGTCTATTACACTGAAAGATATTTGTATAAATTGGTTTGTAAGCGAGCAACGGAAAATGCATTCTATCAATGCCAAGGAATTGTCAGGGTTTATTGATGGTGGTCAAAGTGTAGAATAGTTAAGGGAAACTGGAATGAATTAATAGATACCACCGTATGCTTTACCCAACATTGTTGTATGTGTCTATTTGTGGTTTGGTCAAGATTGTGGAGGTTACGGGATATTACTCAGGCCGCAGTCAACCGTTGATATCCATTTTGAAAATGTATGTACATTTATCGCTTTTGTCATGTGGGTGCAATGACTATATGTAATCATGTGAATGCGATCATTTCTGTAACGAAATACTAATTGATTATATTTTCTCTGTTTGTTTAAGGTTACATGGATAGTGAAATTCAATCAAGCTCAAGTCTAGGTAAGTACATTGATATGTTGTACGTTGCAAACAAATATATGACATTCACAAACTATCTACACAAGTAGAAAATCTAAATACAAGTACACTTAGATGTTGTAGATTAGTACTATAGTACGCCTGTGATAGTGAGAAACGCTGGAAAATGTGGTATAGGTCAGATAGATAAAAAAAGCGTACACGATCTTTCAGTGTGATTTTATTATAAACTTGACCTTACGTGTATATTTAACCAACAAATTTTGCAACAGTAAACAAATCCAGACAATGTATGTAAATGTCACCTGATCCTGGGCGCGCTATAGCAGTAAAGCATTATCAAACTTTCCATGGTGTAAAGGCACATTGTTTATCCAAATTCAAGATTTCTATATATTCAACGAATATGTTAAAACGAATATTTGCGGACGTAACATGAATAAGTCGGTTTTACTTAAGAGATAGTTTACATTATTGTTTTATTTAATGACGTTTTGAGAATCCTCATAAATATATTGTCGTGTGAGTTTTGAGTAAATGGCAGTAGGCAATTATCATTTTGATGGATATTTATTGTGCGGCTGAACGAATTTTAACCGAGAAGATCTACTGTTTTATGCAATATGACTCTGCTTAGACAAGTTATCTATATGTCCGTTCACTAATGGTATACTTCATTTTATGCAAAAACTTGGATCGACAAACCTGATATTATAATACGAGGGTTGTTCGCAAAAGTCTCGAACATTGTCTACCATAGCAACAATATTAGGGATTTTCCAGACAATCTGTCACATATCATCCATCAATTATTTCCGTACATGTGTGTGGTGCTGGAATTATATTTCCTGCTACAGTTTGGTATTACCTGTAATACTTGGTTGATTGATGCGATTTGTGTGCAGTCGGTGTCGGTGTCGGTGTCGGTGCACACTCTCACTCAATACATGTATGTCGATAATATCACTAACAGCAAAACTATCAATTTATTCAGAACGCTCCAATTTTGCGACTTCCAAACTGGCGACGTCGTAAAATTGTACGGCTCAAATGGTACAATGTAGTATATGCGACAGGTATAATGGGACACGAATGTAGTTTGCTACGAATATGTGGCGTCTAACAGTATCAATTGTCTTTGTTTCAGTGTTCAATTTTGTGGAGATGAGTGCCCACATATTAAGTGAAAGAACGTTTGACTCTTAAATGTCTTTTGCGCTGTGTTCCATGTCGAGCGATACTGAGTAAAGCAAAATAAGGATAAACATGCCAGTATCTTTAGATAATACGACGCACCTAAATCTTGATAACTATACGGGAGTGATTGAACAAGATACATCAATTAGTGAATGTTTAATTAACAACAGACCCGTCTAATTAGTATAATGTATTTTGCTGTCATATGATTTGTTAGAAACCAACCTGCAGACGTTTATGTGTTGTTAACCTCACGGCTGTTTCAAAAACAAAATATATCGCTGGGGTATGTTTCTGGTGAAGTTTACGCGCGGTTTTCACCGGAGAAGTCTATTCCATCTTTTCTACCATCACTGTAAAATGAATAATTAGAACCTGAATGAGCGTATATTGAAACTCTGTGTGAAAAATGGCGATCGCTTTCGGTACATCACGTTAGCGTGTTGATGTATTTGTATAATTTCAATTTTATCACCGGTGCATTATTAAACGTTTATGTCCTACAATTCTGTCTTACAATTCACTCTATCGTTGTTTCTTCTCCAGCTGTCAAGTTTGTATTCTTGGTTTGATTACGTTCTGTTCTTCGACCTGTCCAATTTGTCATCTTGACGCATGTTAAACTATTGAGATCAGAGGTTTCCATGTTTTCTCTTTAATCTTTCAGTGATGTTGTTTTAGTGTCTGTTTCACAGCCTAATGGTTGATGTTGTTTGTTTTGTGTCGATGATATCTCTTTGTAAAACGCAGTCTTTATTGAAATCATTCGTAGAAATGAATACTTCTTATTGGTGCTCCTTATCTCTAGACTTGTATGTTGTAAAAGGTTAACATGATACGCAGTTTGATCGAGAATAAAACTATCGTAATATTGTAATTGTTTTTTTGTTTCTTTGTAAGATAACAACATGCAACCATAAAGTCCAGGATTTTAGTAAATATATTGTTTAATATTGCACGAGTTATAAAGTATAATGTTTGTACATGTATTATGTTTTCAACCGAATGCGAGGCGTGTTGTAAGCACATACGAGTGGCTCAAAATATTTTCATTTTTGTGTTTCTAATCAATTCGATCAACCAAATATGTTTAATATTGTATCATTCTTGGCTTACTGTCGAATGATTGTGCCAAGATCTTACCACAGAATCGTCTGCAGCTATTAATAATGCTCTTCCACCTTGTCAATTGAGGAACAAATATATTCAATGAATTTATTATATTGACACGTTCAATGCATTTTCTTGTCAAATTATTCTTATTAACACAATCGTAATGTTAGGCATATGGATATCTCATTTATTACATCTAGATCAGTCTGTTCTTCTCCCATAGCGTACATGTAATCAGGAAAAAAACAGTTGTACCATGAATGACTTTGTCATAGAATAATATGTTTGTTTATATAACATTATGCACGAGGAATGTTTGTCCATTATGACTTACCACTGGTCGCACTACTCACGTATAAAAAGTAGGACCTTCAGAATACTTGGATTCTCAACTTTGGGCAATGAACTACCCACATGACAGACTACCATGTTACACGAAGAGTTGCAGTGACATTTGTATATGTAGCAACAGATTGAGCTACTACTTGTATGTATTTAATATTAGTGTGCCCTTCACTAGTTTTAAAATAAGCGCACTAAATGAAATAATTTTTCTTGAGCTACTCTAAACGTCTTCAATGGCATATAATCTCACTTATGATTATGCTAAAATTCCTGTTTTTATAATTTCGATCATTCTAAAAATGGAATCTGTCTGGTTATAATTGATTCTTAAAGTCACTTATACTTTTAAATGACTTCATTCCATTAGTGTAAACATTTAACGCAAATTGTCATATTGTAAGACGTTATTGTCTGCCGATAGTAGTGACGGTCCAATGACAATTTGGCTCTTATAGCAAGGGGTCTGTCATGAAAGCCAACACGATATTTTAGTATACAATTTGTTGCAATATGTTGACAAGGTCTGCTGATTCAAAAAAGGCAGAGGCCTCACATCGGATGATATAGCGTGTTGGCTTAGTATAGTCTTAGTATGGTTTACAAAACACTAAACAAATGCACGTATATCTGAAGAAAACAAAAAATCAGGAGATAAATTATTGTATTGTAGTATGGTGTACGTTTATTCTAAATTAAACTGTTGTGATTAATAAAGTTGTTTACGCCGTATATGGATTCTATTAAAATAACATAATAATTATTGTACGTTCCCTCCTTTGATGCATGTGTTGTATGTTGCCTAACTAAAATCGTCAATTTTATTAGCCGAACTGTTCTTCTATATCCGAATCAAAAGTTATATCCCTTGTATGACACCTGTACCTTACTGAAACATACCTTCCTTTCTCTAAATACGCCGATATTAATAAACCAAACATGTTACGCCGTCATTAATTTTATTAAGAATATTGCAAACGAATATTAAGCCTATACTTATGTCGTTTTTCCCTTTGAATACAGACAATTTATTGTGATGGTTCCAATATAGCACATTTCAAGTTAGCCATAACTCATCAATACAAACATCATTATAAATAGTTTATGGTTCCGACGGTGGATTCGATGTTTGATCCCGCTCATTAAATTTCACAATTCATTAAATATCATGAACGATAAAATAGCATTGGGAGTCCCTTGTCAGCATAACCCTAAAATAGAATGCAATGAAGAGTATATATTCGCCAACGAAAATTAAAGAAGAGGATTATATCAAGAGAAATATCATATATCAAATCCATGAATTCCCAAAGATATCATAACGGTAATTGAAAAACAAAATCGGCATTTTCTAAGGCTTAGTTGTTTGACTCCTGGTTAGTAAATTTAAAAGAGCAATCTATTCACACTCAAATATTTGGTGTTGACTAATACCGGGCTGGTCATGTAACTTCTTAGACTGTTTGACTTGCACATGTGAGGAAATTAAAATACATACTTGCTTCATAAATATTTCCCGGAAAACTAGTAAGATAAACTGAGAGACGCATAAAACTTCCAATTAAAACGGCACTAACCACTATAATGCAAGCAGACTAACGCTATAATACGACATCATTCCTGACGGCGTTGTCTCCCGTCTAATGATCTCGCCAATATGACAATGAAACATTATCTGTTAGGGGAACATTATCTAATGTAGTGTTAGTGTTTCTATAATATTTAATATTTTTAAATCGTGTGCGGTATTTATTAGCCAATTGATATAAGAATGAACAACAAAAAACGGAATTATAAGAGTTGTAACAGTTTAAATTGAAGGAAGTTGCATCTTCTCATGAATGTTTTGCAATTACCACAACGATGCGGTTCCAATGACTCCTGAATACTTATACAACGAAGGTATCCACAAAATAAAAATCATCCAGAAAGTTTTCATTATCATAAAGTCTACAATACTCTGTAACGGAAAAAGTCAATCACCGTCAATTTTTATTGTCATCGTAGCCATATTCACATAGAGACAGTAATTAGTAAACTTAACATTTTTAAACCATTCATGATTTTCAGCTTCTTTTGTGCGAAACCTTGCGTTTCCAATTTGTGTTTATTATTTAGATATACCATGCATGTACACGTGTGTCAAGAACTAACGAAATACATCAAGATGTTTGTCTCCTTGTGTGTTTTATTTAACTAATTCATTAGTTGGTCCCCATGTATAATTACGTGATACTCAAACCCAATTGATGATGAATTGAACAACTGAGAAATTTTGATTGAATTTAATCAGGTCCCACGCTCGTTGTATTGCTTTATATTTTTGTATAAAAAGCATAAGTCGCACCCAATAACTTGTTAACACGTAATTTTAGCCCATTTTGTGGAAATAAAATTGGCAAGAAAAAAATGGCGATTATTTTGTATTTGAGTCTGTTCTTGCTACTGATATGGTTGAATATGTGACTGTATGATCTTTTCAGTACACACATAGTCGCAATAAATACAACTTTGTAATGATATCAAAGCCCTGTGATCGTGTGTTAACCGCCGTATGATCCTACAATGTTACTGTTATTTATTGAATTGGAAATGACCATCTATTTTACTCCAGCTTGGTCCAATATGCGTTGTATTGTCCAATAAATTAATTAAATGTCACCCATTAGCTGTTTATATTCCCCAATCATCTTTCACTTGATAACTCGCGTGGCTTTGAACTTTACCAGTATCTAGTGATGCAGTTAACGTCTAGAACATAGTTCCTTTTTGATTTAACAATGAACAGATTAAATATCATGTTAACAATGTTGAGTACTCAATTTGACATTCATCTTGTTCATTATCCGTACAGACAATGATAAATGGCTTTTTTAATAGACAAGAATCACTGATTAAAATCACAGCATGTCACGCAACATGAATGATGTCTACATCCTTGATCATTAAAACGCGCTGATAAAATGTCGTCTGTCTCACGGCGTACAATTATGTTATTTTTCCTCAACCAATCTCTGCAGTACTGTACATTGTCTTGCTTATATTGATTACCTTATCTACTTTAATTTATCATGCGCCCTGGAGCATACTGCACAATAATATAATTATCCAATCAACTTATTGTCTTCAAATTATTGACCATTAAACTCCCAGTACCCAATAACGGTATTAGTTTCCAATTCTAAATTGACAGTAGCCCAGTTGGTACGCGCACAACGTAGATTCCACGACACTATTATATTATAGTTACATGTATGGCCTACCACATCCGATGTATGTAATAAGCTTTTTGAGGCATTTCATAATCACAACCTTGATTTATTCGTATAGTGACTACGATTACGTTGAGTTATATTGTTCAGAGTTATTGTTGTTACCCACAACATAAGATATGTTATGAGGTGCGTGTCGATTTGTGAGACATTGCTTATATGGCCAAGCTGTGTTACTCCAATTAAGCGACGGGATGTCATTTACATTAAGCAGAAAGTGGAAAGCTTTCGTGTCGCAATTACGTTCATTATGCATAGTTGCCTAATAAAAGGAGTATGTTTTAGATAAATTCGCTACAGGGGCTGAATGTGAAGTATCGTCATCTACAATACGTATTGCTTTGTGGAGACATACCAGAAGATGCAGATAAGCATGTTTTACGATTATAGAACTGAGGTATAACACGTAGCTGATTTCACACGTAGGTCTATTAAATGAACCATGATTCGCGATTATCAGATATTTTTTAAGGAATGGACTAGTAGGTCTGTTTTAGATTGATTGCTCACTCAAACGGTCAATACCATGGAATAGCACTATCTGATAAGACTATTGCAATGTTTGCCATAAGATCTAACGTTATAATTATTCGTCCTTGAAGAAGTTCACGTCTGCATTTCTTAGGTGATGTGTTAGCATATCTTATTAGTTCATGATTGTTATTACCAATGTATGTGTGGTTTTGAGCTATCAGGATCGTCAACTTAAAAATGATTGTCATGTTTGGTTGCTAATTTGTTAAAAAATCCCGCTGATCTTAGTCCTTGTGATTTTGGCCTTTTTCAAATGACATTGCACTTAAACCAACGTCGTTGATCATTCTATAGTTCTGCAGTCATAAGTCTGTAAGAGAATAGTTTATGTCTGCAAACAATAATCGTTGATATGGGGACGCCGCTACAATATTCGTATGATTAATAGGAGAACGACAACAATGAGAGCAACATTGCTGACATAATCTTTGCTGAAACATTCTGTTTGTTCAAACGCAATATTTATTTCAGCATTACTTAATAACATAATTATGCAAATACAACTATGCTTCGTAGGCCCGTCGCATGTCAGTCTAACTGCAATTGTGAAGGGGGTTTCAGATAGATCCATATTTAGTAATGCTGAGTACAGCATAGTCAGTATTAAACTTGCCAGTAATTTTAATTAAGAAACCGCATCTAAAGTTCGACAATTATGCGGGAGTGTTTGAAAATGCTGCGCTATTTAATGTATGTTTAATTAACAATAGACCCGTCTGATTAGTGCAATGTCTTTTTACTCATATAAAATGTTCGAAACCAATCTGAAGACACTTTTTCCTTGTAACGCCAAAATCGTTTAAAAAAAGGAATACATCGCTTCTTTCCAGAAGTGCACGCAGTATTAACACCAGATGGTATTTTTTGTTTTTCGCTGTAGAATGAATTGTCGAACCTGAATGAACGTATATTGAAACAGTTTTTAACAACTGTGCTCGCATTGGGTACACATAGTTAGCATTTTGAAAATATGCGCATCATTTTAATGTTGCAAACCTGCGCGTCATAAGATGTTTATTTCCTGCAATTCAGTCTTACACTACAGTCAATCGTTTTTTTCTCGTTCCGCTATCAGTCTTTATTTAAGTTCCGTTTCTTGATTACATTTTGTGCTTCGGCTTGTCCAATCTGTCATTTTGATGCATGCAAAACTATGCATTTTAGAGGTTTCCATTTGTTCTCGAGTGATTAATCTTTCATAGATGTTGAGTTGTGGCCAATTGTCACAGCCTGATATTTCATATTGTTTGTTTTCTGTCGCTTATCGTCTCTATCAGAAACACAATCTGGGATGATATATTTGGAAAAGGAATGCTTATTTATTGACACAAACTGTCACAGAACATATACTTAGGCCACTGTACATGGTGTTTGTTAACTAGGCCAGGTCGCCGTTATGCATCATTTGGTTGCTTGAATCACCTGTTTGGCTTATTATGTCTATATAAATTGGGTCATCGTTCATTTATGGGACGGGGACTTGGACTTTTAATAATTTTTTGGGGATATGTGTGGATATTGCCCCGTGATGTTAGTGCGTTTTGTGCTCTGCGGGTTAGGTTTGGTGCAGCTGCAGTCCCTGTCCGATTTTTTCATACCTGTAATTATATATGTAGCAAAAGCTGACCATGATACACAAGACGAGCTAAGTTCGTCACCACCTATTGATAAATTCTAATTTTAAGTTTGTAATACATAGTGTATTAATAAATTCAGCCACTACAATCCATGACTGTAATGTGTACCGTTGAATAATGCAAGTTTTGATGAGGTTTGTTTCATTATATATCCTTCTAACAATTGATGAGACCAGTTCGTGTCAGACCAAACGTCTCAAAATTATTTAGCATTTCATAGATTTGATCTCGCACAGGTATGTTTTATACTGTATCATTGTTGGTTTTGGCTCTCGAGTGGTTAACTGTTAAATGAATTTGCTGCGATCTTGCCAATGGATCGTCTGCGACAATCAATCATTTTATATCATCTAGTATAATGAGGAACTAATATATCCAACGTACTTACTATATTGGCACATCCAAAGCATTTTCTTTTCAAATCATTTTGGTGAACACAATTGTAATTGCCTGTATATGAATACCTTAATCATTGAATTCTGATACGTACGCTCTCCTGACGGAGTATATTCAAGTTCAGCAGGTTCCTCTTAGTTCATAAGTTTGACCCCTAATGACTCTGTGTAGGTAGAGATGAGAATAGTGGCCAGAGATTAAACCCTAACATGTTTCTGAATCCGACTAAGTATGACATCTTTCAATAACTCCTGGTTCCAATATAGCATATTTCAAGTTAACCATAACTCATGAATAGAAACATCATTATAAGTAATTTACGGTTCTGACAATGGATTTGATGTTTGATCTCGCTCAATGATTTTCATAATTCATTAATAATTATGAAGGATAAAATACAATTTAGATTCCATTATCAACATAGGCCTTAAATGGAATAAAAATATTATTTTATAATTGCTAACGAAAATCAAACAAGATAAATAATATCATATATTATATATACAATCCATGAATTCCCAAGTGTATCATAAAGGTATTTAATTATAAAATCGGCATTTTCTAAAGCTCAGCCTTACTCCATATTTATACATCGAAGAGAGCACTCTATTGTCACTCGAGCGATCTGTGTAGGTGAATATCGGGCTGGGCATGTGACCTGTGACTTTTCAGCTTACATCTAATGACATGCACATATGGAGAAATTGTTAGTTACTTTAGAAGTTGATACACATAATTAATGCATAAATGTTTTCATGAACACTAGTATGGTAAACTGAGAGCCGCACATTACAGCAAATTGTTCAAATAAAACGGTGCAGAAATATATAATGTAACGACATAAAATTAACGCGATAGTTACGCATTTCTATACATGTTTCACAACAATATTATTCCAAACGGGGTTTTCTCCCTTCATAAATGTCTCACAGGTATGAGCTTGCACAATTATCTTTGTTTTCTGGAAACATTACTTCATAGCTGCATACTGGTTATTGTATCTACATTTGTACCATAAGCATAGTGTGTTCTCACTTAGTAGATCTAAATCATTTGTGATAATTATTGGCAATTCAATATAAGAAGAAATAACAAAAACAGACGTAACAAATACTGTAATTGTTGAAGCTAAAAGACATTGACATCGTCGAATGAATGTATTGGAATATACCCCGAACATATGGTTCCAATAATCATTGAATACTTATACGCTATACATGTAGACTCGTAATAGAAAAAATGCCAAATAACAGAAGTTTTCAAACTTTTTTATATGAGTATGCAGCCACACAATAGAAACCGTATAATTCGAGTTGCGGTCATGACAATAAATTTTGCAGTTATACATGTATGTGTTTACAACCACTAACGATATAATGGAAACTGTGGCTTAATGGTCTTTTCAGAAAACACGAAATAACAATAAATAAACAAGGCGATGATATCAAAGGCTTCTCATCGTGTGTTTATCGCAGTATGTCACTGATGTTTATTGGTTGTCACCATTTACGTTACTCTAGCGTGGTCCAATATGCGTTGTATTGTCTAATATATCATGTAATGGCATCTATTAAATGTGTTTTTCCCTATTATCTCTCACTTTGTTACTCGCGTGCCTTTGAACTTAACAAATATCTAGTGATGCGTTTAACGTCTAGAACATTGTTCCTTTTTTATTTAACAATTACTATATTAAATATCATGTTTACAATGATGAATACTCAATTTGACATTCATCTTGTTCATTTTGCGCGCAGACAATGATAAATAGCTTATTTAATAGACAAGAATCACTGATTAAAATCGCAACATGTCACGTAACATGAATGATGTCTACATCCTTGATCATTAAAACGCGCTGATAAAATGTCGTCTGTCTCACGGTGTACAATTATCTTCATTGCCCCCATTCAGTCTATGCAGTTTTGTACAATATCATGCTTATAATGATTATTGTGTCTACTATAATTTATCATGCGCTCTGAAGCATACTGCGCAAGACAACTATCCATTCGACTTATTGTCTTCACATTATTGACCAATAAACATCCAGAACCAATAACGGTATTACTTTCCAATTTTAAATTGTCAGTTGGTACGCACACAATGTAGATTGCACGACAATGCTAGTTACATACATGGCCTACCACATCCGATGTATGTAAGTAGCTTTTTGAGGCATTTTATAATTACAACCTTGATTTATTCGTATAGTGACTACGATTACGTTGAGTTATATTGTTCAGAGTTTTTGTTGTTACCCACAATATAAGATATGTTATGAGGTGCGTGCCGATTTGTGAGAAATTGCTTATATGGTCCAGCTGTGTTACTCCAATTAAGCGACGGGATGTCATTCGCATTAAGCAGAAAGAGGAAAGCTTTCGTGTTGCAATTACGTTCATTATGCGTAGTTGCCTTATAAGAGGAATATGTTTTAGATTAATTCGCTACAGGGGCTTTACGAATACATAACACTCAATGTGAAGTACCAACATCTACAATATGTTTTATTTTGTGGAGACATAGAAGTGGATGCAGATATACATTGTTTTTCGATTTTGGAACTGTGGTATAAATGTTACATGTAGCTGATTTTTCACTTAGGTCTATAAATCTTAACCATGCTTCGCGATTATCAAATATTTTATCATGGAATAGTAGGCCTGTTTTAGAATGATCGCACCATCCAAAGGTTGCTGGTACCAATACCATGGAATAGCACTATCTGATGAGATATGTGTAATGTTTGTGAAACATTTATCGTTAGAATTGCATGCATTATCTTGAATACTACAATTAATAAAAATGATGTCCTTCCTGAAGAACTTCACGTCCTCAATTCTTATATGGATGATACGTTAGCGTGTGCTTTGCTTCATAACTTATTACTATTAACGTATGTTTGTTCTACATTTTGTATCGTTATCATGGTCTTCATTTTCAGAAATGATAATCATGTTTCTAGCTGGTTTGTTAGTAAATTCACTTTTATTTTAGTCCTCTGGACGTGGGCTTGTGGTCTTTTTGCATGTAAAACAACCACTTATATCATAATTTTCCTGTGAAGTCTTTGGTCAGAAACATGATATAGCATATACCAAAAAACTATTTCTATTATTTGGAACGTCGCTGCAATATCAGTATGAGTTATAATAGACGACCCCTTTTGTGTGGTTAATGTATTAGGGTGGAAATTAAATATTACACTTTCTTTTTATTGTGCAAATTATGTTCTCAGATAATGTTAAGACGTACAATTCGTTTCAGCATTCTGTCACCATTCACACATGCCCAGTTTGTTTATTATCACAGTTGTATAATGTATCACTTCTTTGCTGTGTGAGTGGGATCGTTCAAAGACACACTATTATGTTATTTTTTCCTTAAAAGTGATGCTGTAATAACTATATTTGTTCAAACCGTTGGTTACCATTATTACAAAGCGTGAAATAAGACACGAAATATAATAATATTTGTATTGTGTTTGACGTATACTTCGAGAATGATAACTATGAGAGCTAGATTGCGCACATGATCATAACTGAAACGGGCTGTTTATTCAAATGCAATATCTCGTATGTCAATTATGAAAGGGGTATTAGAAAGCTTCTAGGCTACTGAGCATAGTCGTTGACGTATGGTGAGTAAAGCAAACTCAGGTTTAACATGCCAGTATCTTTGAATAAAACAACGCATCAAATCTTGGAACAATGCGGGGTTTTTTGACAAGATGCGCTAATTAGTATTTTTAATTAACAAGAAACTCGTCTAATTACATTGGGTTTTGTAGTATAATTGCTCGAAACCAACCTGAATATATATTTATGCGATGAAACATCAACAGCTTTTTTAAAACGTAATATATCGCTGGAGCTTGCATTGTTGTTTCCAGAAGTGCAAACACTATTCATATTATTGTATCAATCTCTGTAGAATGAACTGTTGAACCTGAACTAATTCATATTGAAACAATTTAAATCGAATCTGCTGACATTAGATGCGGAAAGTAAGCG
Organism: Spisula subtruncata; assembly: GCA_963678985.1. NCBI lineage: Eukaryota > Metazoa > Mollusca > Bivalvia > Venerida > Mactridae > Spisula > Spisula subtruncata. The sequence continues at coordinate 44,761,169 of OY787666.1, forward strand.
TGTTCAAAGTATTTGCATAGTTTCAATGTTATCATTTGGCTCGTCATTAGATGTTTATCTCCAACAAATCTGTCTTACAAGACGCTCTACCGTTATTTCTTTTCCCGTTATCAGTGTTATTTAAGTTTGTTTTCTTTGAATGATCACGTTCTGTTCTTTGATCTGTCCAATATGTCATCTTGACGCATGTTCAACTCAGCAGTTGAGAGGTTTCCATTTGTTCTCAAGTGATTAATCTTTCATAGATGTTGTTGTGTGGCCTGTTTCACAGCCTGATGGCTGGTGTTGTTTGTTTTGTGTCGCTTATCGTCTCTTTCTAAAACAAAATTTTGATTGAAAAAAAATCGGGAAAGGAATCATTATGTTTCTTTATTGACACAAATGATCACAGGACAGCTTGTAGAACACTCGAAGTTTATTAGTTTAAATGCACATAATCTCATGTCATAAAATATAATCGCAAACAACCTGTGATTGAAATGTATATTTTTGCATAGTGTCCGTATTTATGAGGCTCGTTACAACCTTTTAACAATTGACGAGACCTGCTATTTTGGTCAAAAACCTCAAATTATTTACATTTTTATGCAGGTACATGTAATATAAATGATATACCAGTTCAGTTAACATGTAATACTGTATCATTCTTTGTCTTGGCTCTCGTATTTTGAGATGAATTTGTCTGCAACTATTAATTTTCCCCTAGCAACTAGTCTATCGAGGAAATGATACATTTAACGTATTTATCATATTGACATCTTCAATGCATTTTCATGTCAAATTAGTCTTGTGAACACAATTTTATGTCGCGTATATGGATATCTCGTTTATTATAATTAATTAGTCAGACAAATATGTACATTATATATGTTCTCCTCACTGGGTATATTCAAGTCCAACGCTTTCTTTCATAGTTCATCAGGTTAAGTCAAAATGAATCTAGGTATGGAGGGATAAGATTAAACAAAACAATGTTTCTGAATCCGACTAAGTATGACTTCGTACAATGACTCATGTACCTGACTGAAATATTATTTTCTTTCTCCAAATATACTGATGTCATAACAATGAAGTAATAATGTTTCACCGTCATTAATTAATTTCATTTCAAATATTGCCGACGAATATAAAACATATTCTGCGTGAAAATGTTCTACGTATGATAAAATTCTGCGTTGATTTAATTATGCGAATTGATATTGGACCACAGAATGGCAGAAATGTTCACCCCGCAGAAATAACCAGCTACATGTATACGGTACTGATGTCCTTTTCCCTTTGAATACAGACAATATATTGTGATGGTTCCAATATAACACATTTCAAGTTTCCATAACTCATGAAGACAAACATCATTATAACTACTCGCAGTTTACAGTTCTGACGATGTTTGATCTCGCTCATCAAATTTCTTACTTCACTGATAATTATGAAGAAATGAATACAATTCAGATTTCATTGTCAACATACATGTAGGCCAAAAATAGAATACAATAAATAGTTTATATTCGCTAACGAAAATTCAATTCAATAAGATAATTAATGTCATATATCAAATTTATGAATTTTACAATGTATCATGACGGTATTTGAAAAATATCGGCATTTTCTAAAGCTCAGACTGGCTCGTGGTTACTGTAGCACTCTATTGTCACTCGAGAGATCAGTGTAGGCAATTATAGGGCTGGGCATCTGACTTCTGAGACTGTTGAGGTTACGGCTAATGTCAAGCACATGTAAAGAAATTGTTGGTTATTGCAGAAGTTGACATACATAATTACTTCATGAATATTTTCTTGAAAACAAGTAAGATAAGCTGAGAGCCTCATACAACATCGTATTTACCACAGATTTAGTGTCCTCGTTTAATAGATAAAATCATGTGTGATAAATATTGGCGAATCAATTTAAGACGAAATAACAAAAACAAACACTATAAAATGTTGTAATCGTTTAAGATTTTAAGTTCAAGGACATTGACATCGTCAAATGAATATATATATATGGAAATACCACGTTCATTCGGTTCCAAAGAGTCGTGAATACGTATACAGATATACATGTAGCACCTGTAATAGGACAGATGCCAATAATAAAATTATTCAAACTATTTTATATGTGTATGTAACCACACGATAAAAACCGTACAATTCCTGATGCGGACATCATAGTAAAAATTGTAGTTATACATGATGTGTTTACAACCACTTACGGTAGATTGAAATATGTGGCTATGTGATCCTTTTGCAGTAAAAACAAAATAGCTATAGATAAAACCAGGCGATAATACCAAAGCCCTCTGATCATGTGTTTATCGCAGTATGTTTCCTACCCGGTCACTGATATTTATTGGTGGTAATCATCATCTTTACTCCAGCGTGTTTCAATATGCGTTGCATTGTCCGATATATCAATGTAATGGCATACATTAGCTTTGTCGTTTCCCCGATCATCTTTCACTTGATTACTCGCGTGCCTTTGAACTTTACCAGGATCAAGTGATGCGTCAAATTTACGTCTAGAACATAGTTCATATTGTTCATTTCCCGCGTATACAACGATAAATAGCTTCCTTAATAGACAAAAGTTACTGATTAAAATCGCAGCATGTCACGTAACATGAATGATGTCTACATCCTGCATCATTAAAACGCACTGATAAAATGTCGTCTAACATGGTGTGCATTTGTGTTTATTTTTCTCAATCAATCTCTGCATTTTTGCACAATGTCATGCTTATATTGATTATATTATTTAATTTGTCATGCGCCCTGAAGCACTGCACAAGACAACTATGCAATCAACGTATTGTCTTCACATTATTCACCAATAAACATTCAATACCCAATAACGGTATTAGTTTCCAATTTTCCAGATGGTTCGCGCACAATGTAGATTCCACAACACTGTTAGTTACATATATGACCTGTCTCATCCGTTGCATGTTATTAGCTTTTTGATGCATTTCATAATCACAACCTTGATTTATTCGCATAATGTCTACGACTAAGTTGAGTTATATTGTACAGAGTTATTGTTATTACCCACAATATCAGATATGTTATGAGGTGCGTGCTGTTTGTGAGACATTGCTTATATGGTCAAGCTGTATGACTCAAATTAAGCGACGGTGTGTCAATCACATTAGGCAGAAAGTGTAAACCTTTCGTGTTGCAATTACGTTCATTATGCCTAGTTGTCTAATAAAAGGAACATATGTTAGGTTAATTCGCTACAGGGTATTTACGAATGCATAACACTTAATGTGAAGTACCAACATATACAATACGTTTTACTTTGTGTAGCCATACCAGATGATGCAGATAAAAATTGTTTTTCGTTGATAGTACTGTGGTATAACACGTAGGTGATTTTTTCACATAGGTGTATAAATCTTAACCATGCTTCGCGATTATCAGATGTTTTTTAAGTCATGGTAGGCCTTTTTTAGATCGATCGCTAACTCGAATTGTTACTGACACTAATACCATAGAATAACACTATCTGATGAGACATTTGTAATGTTTGTCCAAATCAGTAACGATAGAATTACATGTATTATATTGAATACTACAAATAATTAAAAAACATAATATTTCGCTGAGGCTTGCATCATTGTTTTCAAAAGTGCAAACACTTTTAATATCTTTTTATTACGCACTGTAGAATGAACTGTTGAACCTGAAATAATTCATATTGAAACATTTTTTAATCAAATGCAAAAAGTGTTCAAAGTTTCTGGATAGTTTCAATGGTATCATTTGACTCGTCATAAAATGTTTATTTACTACAATTCAGTCTTACAAGACGCTCTATCGCTGTTTCGTTTCCATTATCAATGTTATTGGACTGTGTTCTGTTCTTCGACCTGTCCAATCTCTCATGTTGACGCATGTTAAACAATGCAGATCAGAGGTTTCCATGTTTTCTCTTTAATCTTTCAGTGATGTTGTTTAAGTGTCTGTTTCACAGCCTGATGGTTGATGTTATTTGTTTTGTGTCGATGATATCTCGTTGTAAAACGCAGCCTTGATTGAAATCATTCGTAGAAAGGAATACTTCTTGTCTGTGCTACTTATCGCTAGACACGATAGGCAGGTTGATCGAAAAAACAACAGTTTTTCAGAACTATTGTAATCTTCTAATTGCGTGTGTTTCTTTGTAAGATAACAACATGGAACCATAAAGTGAATATTTTGTTTAATATTGCAGTTAAAAAGTATAATGTTTGTACATGTTTTATGTTTTCAACCGAATGCGAGGCGTGTTGTAAGCAAATACGAGCAAAATATTTTCATTTTTGTGTATCTAATCAATTCGATCAACCAAATCTGTTTAATATGTATCATTCTTGGCTAACTGTCGATTGATTGTGCCAAGATCTTGCCACATAATCGTCTGTGTCAATTAATAATGCTCTTCCACCTTGTCAATTGAGGAACAAATATATTCAACCTATTCATTAGATTGACACGTTCAATGCATTGTCTTGTCAAATTATTCCTATTAACACAATCGTAAGGTTAGGTATATGGATATCTCATTTATTATCTAGATCAGTCTGTTCTTTTCCCATAGCGTACATGTAATCAGAAAAAAACAGTTGTACCATGAATGCCTTTGTCATAGGATAATATGTTTGTTTATATAACATTATGCACGAGGAATGTTATCCATTATCACTTACCACTTGTCTCACTACTCACGTATGAAACGTAGGACCTTCAGAATACTTGGTTTGTCAACATGGGCAATGAACTACACATGACAAGACTGTTCCGCACTATACAAAGAGTTATAGTTGTATAGCATCATAGTGAGCTACTATATTTATATATTTAAAAATACTGTGCCATTCATTAGTTCTAAAATAAGCACACTAAATGAAAAACTTGTTCTTGGGGTATTCTACATGTCTGGAAGCGCATATAATCTCACTTATGATTATGCTAAAATTCCTGTTTTTATAACTTCGATAATTCTAAAACTAGAATCTGTCTGATTGTAATTGATTCTTAAAGTCACTTATACTTTTAAATGACTTCATGGCATATTAGTGTAAACTTTTTACGCAAATTGTCATTGTGTAAGACTTTCTGCAAGATAAGATTGTCTTTTATGTCTGCCGCTATTAGTAATGGTCTGGTGACAATTTGGCACTTATAGTTACCGTAAGGGGTCAGTAATGATAGGCAGCACGAGATTTGTATATACATTTGTTCAGCAAGGCCTGCTGTTGAAAACAGGCTGAAGGCACTTATCAGACGATATACGGTTTTGAGTAATCAAAGATGGCGTCGAGCATGGCCGCTAAAATGTACTTTTACATCTAATTGTAGTATTTGCCTGAATATTATTTCATTTGACAATGTACATAACTTGACAAATCATGAAAATTAGCTGTACAATTGATATTTCCTCTCTTGTTGTCTTGTTTTAGCAAATGTTTCGTTTTGAAGTTAGCATTATATGTACTAAAATAGTTTGTGAGCATAAATACGTGAATTTTTAGTTCAATTTCTAATTCAAAATAATAAAACTAACTTTATTGTGCATGCACATTTTGACTGAGAATGCGTTCTTAGATAGCTGCTTCCCAAATTTAAAATTAAGATTGTGCTAATATAAAGTTGTCACACTTATTGCATATAAATACAATTGTATAAATATAACTCCTATCTACCTTATTACGTAGAATCAACTCTAAATGGATGTGAAACCGACCACATGATCAACGTCACTTCAATGTCAAATTATAACAAATAGCTAAAAATGGACACTTCCTCTTAATATATTTTATTTCATTAAGTATATAAATGTTAATTTATAGCTACAAATCATTGTATTGTACAGTATTATAGTGCATGTTTATTCGAAATCAAACTGGTGTGATTAATCAAGTTGTTTATACCGCATATTGATTGTATTTTAATTTTAATGAGATGATATCACACATTTACTCCTTTGATGAATGTGTTGCATGTGGCATAACTAAAATCGTCAATAGTTAAGCCGATCTGTTTTTCTTTAATAATAATAATAATATTAATAATAATAACGACTTTATTTTAAGAGGCAACACAGTTGGGCAAGCCCAGTCTTCCCTGTAAGCCTCTATGGCAAAACCTATTTACAAAAGTAGTACGACATAAGTAATAAACAGTCTGAAGTATAACAACAGAATATAAAAGTATTATAGGTGGATTTTTCCGCAAAGTATTTTGCCATTGAATACTATTTGGATGGATGAGATGAAGAGGTATAATAGGAGTTAAATTCTCTCCTAGTGATTACAACTTAACCATTTATTTAAGACACAATACCTGTAAGGCTGTTATGTTTACTTATGGTCTAAAAGGTGACATGCGACAAGTCAGAAAATTCTAACTATACATTGGGAATACAAGTCAAAATCAAATATATACAGAAATACAGTCACATTATTTACAAATTATCGAATACATTTAAATTCAGCTTGCCCACCAGAGTAAAACCATGATAGGTATAACATTTTGAAAGCAATTAAAGAATTTGACTGGCGAATATTCAATGGAATATTATTCCATATAACTGGTCCAGAATATGCTAGTGATTTTCTACAAAATTCCAGACGTTGTTTTCGGAAATATATGTACAGTGTGTGGTTTGAGTGTGATCGTAAAGATATGTTGTCTGATTCTTTAAACAGGTTTGACATGTATCCGGGAAAAAATATTGTTTAGAGATTTATATACAAAAGTTGCCTTTTTATAAATGATGCGGTCATGAAATTTCATCCATTTCAGTTCTTGAAATCAATTCTGAGAAGGTGCGTCGTTAGATTGGTCAAGAATTATTCGTGCTGCTCTTTTCTGAAATTTGTACACATTATTAGTCAATGTATCACTACAGTTACCCCATATGGTGCAGCAGTAACCAAGGTGTGGCAAGATGTAGGCATTGAAAAAAAATGTTTCAACTTAAAATGTAAAATCAATACTTTGAACATTGAGTATAAGTTTATGTTTATCTCTTAAGGAAAGTCTGTAAATAGTGTTTGATGGAGTCTATAGTTGAATCAAAAGTTATGTCCCTCGTATGATTCCTGTACCTGACTGAAACATTCCTTCCTTTCTCAAAATATATCGATATCAATAAAGCAAACATGTTACGCCATGATTAATGTTATTTAGAATATTTCTAAACGAACAGTCTATATTGAATACAGACAATATATTGTGATGGTTCCAATATAGCACATTCCAAGTTGACATAACTCATCAATACAAACATCATTATATATAGTTTACTGTGGATTCGATGTTTGATCCCGCTCATTAAATTTCATAATTTATTAAATATCATGAAAGATAAAATAGCATTGGGAGTCCCTTGTCAGCATAACCCTAAAATAGAATGCAATGAAGAGTATATATTCGATAACGAAAATTAAACAAGAGGATTATATCAAGAGAAATATCATATATCAAATCCATGAATTCCGAAAGGTATCATAACGGTAATTGAAAAACAAAATCGGCATTTTCTAAGGCTTAGTTTGACTCCTGGTGAGTAAATTTAAAAGAGCAATCTATTCACACTCAAATATTAGATTTTGGCTAATACCGGGCTGGTCATGTAACTTCTTAGACGGTTGGAAATACGACAAATGTCATGCTGCACATGCGAGGAAATGGAATTCGGAAGTTAAAACACATAATAGTTTCATAAATAATTCCAATGAAATTAGTACGATACACTGAGAGACATATAAAACTGCCAATTAAAACACCATGATGCAAGCAGACTAACGCGATAATAACGTACTCACCAACACGATATCATTCCTGAACGAGTTTTCTCCCTTCGTAATGATTCTGCCAATATGAAAATGGACCATAGTCTGCGTTCTCTGTTAGGAGAAAATTATCTGCTGTAGTATTATTGTGTCTATATAATTAAATATTTTTTTTACATGATCGGTATTTATTGGCAAATTGAAATAGGAATAAACAACAAAAACGGACACATAAAATGTTGTAACAGATTAAATTGAGGGAATTTTGCATCTTCTCGAGAATGTTTTGCAATTTACCACAATGTTACTCCTGAATACTTATACAGCAACCGTATCCACAATAGAACACTTTACTTCCAGAAAGGTTACTTTATCTTATCGTATAACTAAAACAATTGACTGTCTGTGATGCCTGTAAACAGCAACAAAACTAGAACATGTTTTAAGACAACGTACCTGCTGGCAGTACATAATTCAGTTTGCTTTCGTCTATTATTTCTTGTTTGACATTGCAACATGCATTACTAGAAAATGTTGGTATACCTGGTGTAAAGTTTTATATTCGCCACTACTCTGAAACTGGACTAGTCAATTAAAGTCATTGTGGCCATATTTACATAGAGCAAGTAATTAGTACACTAAACAGTATTGAACCATTCATGATTTTCAGTTTCTATTGTGTGAATCCTTATCATTCCAATTTGTTTTATAATTTAGATATACCATGTTTGTACATGTGTGTCACGAACTAACGAAGTTAATGGCCTAAAGGTAGGGTGTGCGCTTCGGGATCGAGAGATGCCGGGTTCAACCCCGTCTGGAACACTGGTCAAATTATTTGAGCAAGAATCACTTGCTCCACACCACCAAGGTGTAAATTGGTACCTATGATGGCAGTTTCTATTCCTGGGCGCCACAGACCAATTTTGACTGTCACACCCACAGGAGAGAAATAGTGGCCACAGGGGGACACGAACGTAGGTTTCCATAAGGAGCCCAATAACCAGGGGAAGTTAAAATGTGATAGGGTGCTTGAGGGTTAAAAGAGCCCTTGAAAAGTGGTAACTTAACTTAAATACCTAAAGATGTTTGTCTGGATGTGTTATTTTGTTTTAACTAATTAATTATTTTGGTCGCATGATTAATAACGTGTTACTCAAACACAATTGATGATGAATTGAATTCAGACAATTTGATTGACCTCAATTAAGTTCCACGTTCGTTTTATCGTTTTATATTTTTGTTAAAAACGCATAAGGCAAATTTAATAACTTGTAAGCAATTACGTCTAGCCCATTTTGTGGAAATAAAATGATACACAGAATATCGTACATTTGATTCGAGGCATTTCAAATCCTAATCCATCTAATTGACTTTTGTAGAGGAATGATATTAGCCCCTGTCCCATAATTTATTAACTTTCTTTCTGCAAGGACAAATATGGCGATTATTTTGTATCTTTATTTCAGCCGGTTATTGCTACTGTTAAGGTTTGAATATGTGACTGTGTGATCTTTCCAGTAAATACGAAATTGCAATAAATAAAACGAGGCTATCGTATCAAATCCCTGTGACCATGTGTTCATCGCAGTATGGTTTCGACACTGTCTCTGATATATATTTTTTGTAATCACTTCTTTACTCCAGCGTGTTACAATATGCGTTGTATTGTCCAATATATCAATGTTATGGCATCCATTAGCTATGTCATTTTTTCCCGATCATCTTTCACTTGGTTAATCGCGTGCCTTTGAACTTAACCTGTATCTAGTGATGCAGTTAACGTCTAGAACATTGTTCCTTTTTGATTTAACAATTACTATATTAAATATCATGTTTACAATGATGAATACTCAATTTGACATTCATCTTGTTCATTTTCCGCGCAGACAATGATAAATAGCTTATTTAATAGACAAGAATCACTGATTAAAATCACAGCATGTCACGTAACATGAATGATGTCTGCATCCTGCATCATCAAAACGCGCTGATAAAATGTCGTCTGTCTCACGGTGTACAATTATCTTCATTGCCCCCATTCAATCTCTGCTATAGTGAACGATGTCATGTTTATATTGCTTCTTATGTATACTTAAATTGACCATACGCCCTGGAGCACACTGTAGAAGACGATTATCTATTCAACGCATTGTCTTCACATTATTGACCAATAAACACCCAGTACCCAATACCGGTATTAGTTTCTATTTTTAGATTGACAGTAGCACAGTTGGTACGCACGCAGTGTATATTCCACGACACTGTTAGGTATATATGTGGCCTACCCCATCCGGCGCATGTAATTAGCTTTTTGATTCATTTCATAATCACAATCTTGATTTATTCGCATAGTCTCTACTATTATATTGTTCAGAGTTATTGTTGTTACCCACAATATCAGATGTGTTATGAGGTGCGTGCCGATTTGTGAGACATTGCTTATATGGTCAAGGTGTGTTACTCCAATTAAGCGACGGAATGTCATTTATATTAAGCAGAAAGTGTAAAGCTTTCGTGTTGCAATTACGTTCTTTAAGCCTAGTTGCCATACAGAATGAATATGATTTGGGTTATTTCACTACAGGGGCTTTAGAAATATAACACTCAATGTGACGTAACAGAATCCTAAACACATGCACGGTGTAGAAATATATAATAAATTGATTTTTGTCGAATACAGAGATGTTGACTCCCGTGGGAGGGATGAGAATAGCCACGCAAAGATTGAACCATACAATGTTTCTAAATCCGACTAAATGACTACTCATAATGACTCCTGTACCGGAATGAAAAAGATTTGTCTTTCCCCAAAAATACCGATATCAGTGACGCAAAAATGTAACACTTTCATTGATATCATTTAGAATATTGCAAACGAATATAAAGCCTATATTGATATCATTCCTTTCCTTTGAATACAGACAATTTTTGTTCAAGGTTCTCACATAGCGCCACATTTCAACTTACCATAAATCATTTAGACAAACATCTGAATAGTTTATGGTTGTGACTGTTGATTTAATCTCGCTCATTAAAGCTCGAAATTAATCGATTATCAAGAACGATTAATTTTATTTTTTAGTCCCTTGTCATTATAGGCCTAACATAGAATTAAATGAATAGTTTGTATTCGCTAACGAAAATTAAACAAGTGAATACATATCACATATCAAATTCACGAATTCCCAAATGTATCATAACGTTAGTTGAAAAAAAAACTGATCGGTATTTTCTAAAGCTCTGCCTGACTCCCAGGGTACTGTTTTATCAAAGCATTTACGCAAATCTTAAACTTACGATCCAATTTTAATGTTTTATAATGCTTTTACAACTATAAAGCGTGATAAATGGAGCAGCAATACCAATTAAGATTCAGTTAATGAATGTCTACAAACAATATACGTCCCCAATTTGCTGTAGCTATAAAGAAATATACAGAATTTAAATATGAACGTAAGTTTACAATTTCCGTAAGTCCGTTGATAAAACAGTACCCTGGACTCAGGATTATAACCAATTCTTCAATTTTGCACTCACCACTCAAATGTTGAAATTCAATCATTTGAGGTATTTAGTATTTAACGACATTTTTTTTAGCACTGCACGTTGAAATAATGTTTGATAGGTACTACAGTGAAGTTCCGCTAATAAGACCAGTAAAAAAGGTGGTCTTAATAGCGAATCGGTCTTATTAGCGGACCTTTTTGTCCTAAATTTAATACTTAGGGACCTTAAACTGGCAAAAATCGGCATTATTTCAAAATAATCAAAGTGGTCTTATTAGCGAAACTTTACTGTACATATTGTTTTGCTTGATTCCAAGGGTAATTTAGTGAACGTGTATGTTATAAATGTTATTTATCAGTCTCTGTGCAGAGTTCGGCATTCGGCTACATTTATTACATATATTGTTCATACATAGTATACAATGGCAAAGCAAAAATATCAATTGTTTTTTTAACACTCATACGTGTATATCCATTTTATACATTTCTGTATCTTGATGTGCAATTTATGATAAAAATAGCTCATTATATCATATTTTCATTACTTTGGGGTTGAGTGGTCAGTATAAGGGAAATCGTTCAATAAAATGTCACTGAGCAATATAATCAACACAGGCTAACGCGATGGTATCGCATTTCTATTACATGTATATCTCACGACCACAATTTCACCTATGGCGGGGTTGTATCCCTTCATAAGATCTCGCCAGTATGAACATGAATAACTATCTGCGTTTTCTGTTAAGGGAAGCATTACCTTACAAGTTTTAAACAGGGTGCGATAATTATTGGCAAATTTATAGAAGGACAAACAACAAAAATGGTTATATAAACTGTTGTTACTGCATTATAAGGTTAGGGCATTTGACATCGTCTCATGAATGACATCGGTAGATAGTAACAGTAGATAATATACTGTTTGTCATACGACCATCATATTGATTGTATTTGTCTACTATCACAACCGTTAGATTGTGGATTGGAAGTGTGGCTGTGTGATCTTTGCAGTAAATATGGAATAGAAATAAATACACAAGGCGACGGTATCAAAACACTGCGGTCGTGTGATTATCGCAGTATGTTTCCAACACTTTCACTGATATTTATTAGTTGTAATCATATACTTTACTTCAGCGTCGTCCAATATGCGTTGCATTGTCCAATATATCACTGTAATGGCATCCATTAGCTGTGTCGTTTTACGCGATCATTTTCACTTGATTACTCGCGTGCCTTTGAACTAAACCAGTATCTAGTGATGCGATTAACGTCTAAAACAGAGTCCCTTTTTTAATTTAACAATTACTATATTAAATATCATGTTAACAATGATGAATACTCAATTTGGCATTCATCTTGTTCATTATCCGCGCAGACAATGATAAGTAGCTTATTTAATAGACAAGAATCACTGATTAAAATCACAGCATGTCACGTAACATGAATGATGTCTGCATCCTGTATGGCGGGGTTGTATCCCTTCATAAGATCTCGCCAGTATGAACATGAATAATTATCTGCGTTTTCTGTTAAGGGAAACATTACCTTACAAGTTTTAAACAGGGTGCAATAATTATTGGCAAATTTATAGAAGGACAAACAACAAAAATGGTTATATAAACTGTTGTTACTGCATTATAAGGTTAGGGCATTTGACATCGTCTCATGAATGACATCGGTAGATAGTAACAGTAGATAATATACTGTTTGTAATACGGCCATCATATTGATTGTATTTGTCCACTATCACAACCGTTAGATTGTGGATTGGAAGTGTGGCTGTGTGATCTTTGCAGTAAATATGGAATAGAAAAAAATACACAAGGCGACGGAATCAAAACACTGCGGTCGTGTGATTATCGCACAATGTTTCCAACACTTTCACTGATTTTTATTGCTTGTAACAATCTACTTTACTTCAGCGTCGTCCAATATGCGTTGCATTGTCCCATATATCACTGTAATGGCATCCATTAGCTGTGTCGTTTTACGCGATCATTTTCACTTGATTACTCGCGTGCCTTTGAACTAAACCAGTATCTAGTGATGCGATTAACGTCTAAAACAGAGTCCCTTTTTGATTTAACAATTACTATATTAAATATCATGTTAACAATGATGAATACTCAATTTGACATTCATCTTGTTCATTTTTCGCGCAGACAATGATAAATAGCTTATTTAATAGACAAGAATCACTGATTAAAATCACAGCATGTCACGCAACATGAATGATGTCTACATCCTTGATCATTAAAACGCGCTGATAAAATGCTGTCTGTCTCACGGCGTACAATTATGTTCATTTTCCTCATTAGTCTCTCTGCAGTATTGCACAGGCTTATATTATTCTTTGATTTACGTTAATTTATCATGCGCCCCGAAGCACACTGCACAATACGACTTTTCCAATCAACTCATTGTCTTGAAATGATTATGATAAGCATGTCCGCCGGCTATTGGCTGTTAAAAGTGGCGGTCGGTAAAATGTATTGACCATTACATTTGCGATATATAAGTATATCTTGTAACAACTGTGTTTCTCTGAAAGACAGTGCTATTAGAAACTATTGCAGCAATGATTAAATCTCAGTTGTTATCGGCTATTTAGTGAAGGCACATATAACACCAAATGTATATATGAGATTCGGTTATGTCAGGAGAATTCGCCAATCCTTAGCAGCAGCGTTATTTCGGGCACAGTCTAGGACCTGAATACATGACTGTTACAGCACCAATCCTATAACCAAACATAGACTACTTCAGGCCTTTTCCAAAACTAGAAAATAGACAGCATGGAACAAGCCCCAAGAGGAGTAGGATGCGTCATAAATAAACGCTGTGGGAGATGTGACGTGACGGCCTGTAACACGTGCTCCAGCTAAGGGTCAAGCAATGGAATAACTGCAAACTTTAAATGCAATAGCGGCTAATAGTGTGTTAGGCTTTTTTACTTGCAACATAAATTCACGTCATGAAATTATTCATGTGTCCTCGTAGCTAGCCGGTCAACTGAGAGCAATTAGCCACGTGAAAAACATGATTTTGGCGTGATTTAGATCTTTGCAGTACATTCAACATTTTGTTTGACGATGCAGTCCTAGAATAATCCTTTGCAATAATATACATGTGTACGCTCTATTGCCAGGTGAAGACGCCACTATAGGCCTATCCTTTACTGTGCACTATTACGTTACAATCATTCTGAATAAGGCGCTTACATGCTTAACCACTGCACGCACAGCTCTGCCACTTATTATACATTTCATCATGCCGATTACCATATGCAGTTAGCACACATTACCACTGTCAGATCTGTTCTGCGTGTAATTGATTGTTTTCAAATAAAACAACAACAATCACAAGAAAAACTATCACAATAATAATTCTTAATGGTTTTCAAATTTCTTTGCAAAACGAGTAAATTTCTCACACAAATTATTGACAAATACTAAAATATTTAAGAAAAAAACATCCTCAGTAGAGATTCGGCGCGAATGGGATTATGCTCCTGATTTGCTTTGAAGGTCTATGACATTGGATCTTTTTTACAAGGAATTACAATTTCAAAACATGTTGTTTCTGAATAACCAAAAACTGCCCGAGTTTTTCATCATTTAATGTCGGACAGCTTTTATGTATACAAATGAGGAAGCTTTCAATCCATAAATGAGAAGATATGAAAGATTGAAATGAATTTTCAGTAATTTGTTGCTGCGAAGACGAGTTTCTTTCTTATTCAAATTAGGTTTTGCTTAGACTGCTAAAATCTAATTTATCAAATAACCTGTGAGAGTATTCCCCGACATCGGCATGTACTTGCAACAAGTACAAATTGTCAGATTGTTGATGCCCTGACAAATAAAGCAACATGCGACTTTAATGAAATGCCACACATCCAATCTATTTAGTTCGTAACATTGCTCGACTATGCCTATCGGGATGGTTCGATTTACACACGTTTGACAAGATAAACAATTATCGAATACGCTATCAAAAATAATTGCTCGCCTGTAACGAGGCATTTTTATTTTTGCATCTTCTTCCTGATCCTACCAAAAACGTCTGATGAATGGATTTCGACAAGGAGTCAGACTACGATTTATATCCGTTATATGATAAATTGCTTTGTATATATCGTCTTATACTTACGCCGACATGTTATAGACGACAAAATGTGTACTACCCCACACACGGCTAGCTACACGTACATATGCTCGTACACGTGTATTTTACAACCTTCCTATTGCATCACAACACCATGCTTGTGTATTGTTCGTCTTTGGCGATCTTCCGAAAGTGCGTATTCCAACTGCAATCCGCTTACAAACATAACGTTTGAAGATGATGATATTCTATTACAAACCTCCTCAATATTTGATTTATTACAGAACGGAAATCATCTTACACACCATTGTGGTCTTTGGGGTCTTAAAATGTAATAACACTGAACTTTTTATTGTCGCTTTTAACTCGAGTTTCTCTATTTTGCTTTGCTATAACATTGTTAATAATTGAACGTAGAAAGAAGGAATGGTAACCATGCTCGCTGAATATTTCATAGTCGACATTCTGTGATCTATACGTGACACGGGTAAAATGAATTAAGGGGCCATATAGACAGTATTCGCACGATTTAATGGTGACTAGGTGGTTACATAACGTGCTATCTATTAGGGTTAAAGCTCTCAGTGTGTTTCCCCAGGCACGTAAATAGCATATATGAAGGATGGTTTGGACTGTTTGTCGTGTAACTTTCATAAATCTTTCAATGTGAAGCGTTACTAAAATACGTTGCCAATTGTTCAAAATAGAAACTGTTTAAAACTGTATAACCTTATTTAATTTCTAAGTAAAGTGGGGTCTGAACATAATGTAATGCTACATGTTCAGCCTTGTTTAGGTCGATACTATTTTACTTTATACAGGCAACGGCAGGGATTTTGACTTTTACTTGTTCAAACTCATGGTTAAATAAATTGACATGTGAATTACTTGACTGGTCCTCGGAATTGTAGTCTTCATAGAAGACTTATCTAATATTTGTCATTTACAATTTGTCTAACAAAACAGTTTGAGTAAACGTGCACGTACTGTAGAATAATTTGTATAAGGAATTTCGAAAAAGAAGTAAATGTAGAGATTTTAGTAGTCTAAAAATGCATCACATGTAAACGTATCCATTCCATATATTATAATAAAACGCAATCGGACAAAGATTATTAGTAACATGTGCCAGAAGCAAATTGTAATATACCTGACAACGTCCATCATGTACATTGTGCAGACGAGAACAATAGTATATTATATTATTAGATATTCCACATTGACTTCAACTTTAAAGAGACTATAGTTTTGATTGAACATTATTGATAAAGTGTATAGTTTACATTCGAAAATAAACTATAAAACTGTAAAACTGTAAATAAGTTATTGTTGTAACGTTAATGTTTACGTAGCGTTATAGTGTTATAAAGGTGTTGATTCACGTTGGATTTACCAGTTATACTGGATCTATCATTTATTTGTATTGGATTTAAACATCACATTCGCGATACTGAACGTGAGTGCAACAATACAAGTGTTGAAATCTACATGAAGAAAAGTGAATTGTATTAAATGTTTTGTTATTGAATAAGCATGTAACTCCCAACAACATGTGCCGTGAAAAAATACACTTGTTGTGAGCCCTCTAATTGATTTAATTACAATTTCTAATAAAGTGCCAATTTCGTTTAAAATTAAAGCATTTAAACTGTGCGAACAAAGAGTTTCTTGCAGCAATTAAAACAAGGGAAATGTCTGCAAAAGTCGATTCAGAGAAATAGAAAAATAAAATGTCAATCGAAGAAATAATACATCCTATATCCATGATGGACTCTGTACGGTTATTCTATAATTTCTTTGTGCAATTGGGTCATCCTGCATTTTGTCGGCGGGGACTATGACTTTTAGTTGTTTCCTTGGTTGATGTGTGGACATTGCTCAGTGTAGTTGTGTTGTGGTGTTTCTGATTTCTGTGATCGTCTGGTTGAGTTGAGTGCTACCGTCCCTGTCTTCCCTGATTTCCTCATACATTTTTTTGACACGACATTTTAAAACTTGGACACTTCACACGTTAAAAATGTCAAATGTAAATCAAGTGTTTCGATGATTATACCAGACAATATACTTTTAAGTTGTCGTCCTATTGCAGTAGAATCAGATGAGCTGTCATAAGTAAAGGTCGAATGATGTATTGTAAACTAAATTCAGGTTGGAATCATCTCATCCAGACTTCGTTTTTGTAGACTCATAATTATTATGCAAAAATGAAATTGTTGAGATTAAAATGGATCACTTCAAACGAGCAAATATTTCGATAACTGATGTGATAATATTATTGTGTATCTTGTCAAAAGTTGATAAATCGTAGCGTCCCGATGGAAAAGTCGAGCAATGTTACGAAATAGATAGATAAGATATGTGGCAATTCATTATACACATGTTTTGTTTGTAATATGTCAAACAATATGACAATTTTGACTTGGATCGAATATATGTTGATGCCGGCGAATGTTCTCGCAGGGACATTGATGGCTTATCAAAAACGTAATTTGAATAACAACGAAGCTGGTCTTTGGATGCCCAGACGGACCAGTCTTTCCTTCTTGAGAAAGATGTTTAAACCACCAGTACAGTCTGCGCAGTGATATGTAGCAATTCCCTAAGTCGGAAATTGCACCATTCGAATTGCAATCAAGCGTTTTATTGCAAACGAGTACTCTAGTAGTGTTTTAAGGCATTTCGTAATAGAGGTTTGTGAAGTTTCTTCAAGTAAGGGACGTATGACAAGCGAATACAAAACATGAGTTATCTCATAGGTACGGAAATACACGTAGTACGTATATTTATATACAGCTAGCTTACCGTAGTTGTACCATTTTATGTACCTTCGCAATCTACGTTCCCTTCGCTACCTACATTTTGTATCACAACATCATAAGCGTATTGTTTGTGTTGAGCCATCGTCCAATAACTAGTGCGTGTTCCAACATATTCCTAGTGTAATCCGCTAACAATTGTAGAATTTGAAGATGATGATATTCCATTAGAAACCTCCTCAATATTTGATTTATTACGGAAAAGAAATCATCTTACACACCATTGTGGTCTTTGGGGTCTTAAAATTTGATAACACCGAGCTTTTTATTTGCTTTTCTATTTCGCTTTGTAATAAATATCCATCGAATATGGTATTAATAATACTTGCTGAATATTGCATATTTGACATTCAGTGATTTGATTCTTTGAAAACTCTACACGGCAAAATGAATTAAAGGGCCATATAGACAATAATTACTCTATCGGGAGGAATAATTGTTATATAACATGCTATCGTACTGCATTTCGCGATATAGTAGGATTAACGTTGGCACATGTGTTATTCATGTACGTAAGCATCGAGAATCGGAGTTGTATGTCGTGTTTCTTCCATACATTTTAATTGTGATGTGTTACCCATATGCAGTACCGATGGTCGATTGCGAAATTGTTGTAAACTTGTTTTACTATATTCCTACTTCTGATGGTTTCCACATGTAGAGTGCCATGCCACTTCCATTGTGTGTGTGTGTAGAAACAACTACCATGGCGGGAATACGACAGCAATTATAACACTCTTATTTTCGTTCAGCCTTGTTTCTGTCTAAAATAATTGACAATAGCGGAAAATTCTTTCGTGCTGCAATTACCAAGCGAATGCTCAAATTTCTAGGCTTATTTGTGTATCCATCCAATTAAGTTATGGAAAATTTGTCTTGCAAAATATATTGCGAGAATATGCAGCACAATCACTTTCTACATGTTAATTTAAGTTCCTGAATTGTGGCTCTAAATGTCACGAGATATACATAAAGACATAAAGCCCACTGGTATAGCCAATGGCATAGACTTTCAATATCTACTCACCCAGTATGTGAAGTCGAAATACTAAAATTATATTTTATTATAAGCACATCATCGTTTTGTCTTTTCATTTACGACTGTAATAAAAAAATGCCTTGAATGTTTAATGGTATCAAGCAACTAGTGGTTGCCTCAATTACAAGACGAACGTCATAACGAAGACGAAATAAAAATAGTTCTAGTAATTATTTGCAAAACGCACAGCCTTAGAGAAAATGACTTCTTTTCCTCAAACCTTCGTTGCGAAGGATCACGTCCGACATGATGAATGGTGAGACATAAGTATCCGTTGGGGGACTTATTTATGATTGCTCAGTGAAGTAATATGGACAGATGAGCACGGTCATGTAGCAAAGTGTTCTAGAAAATGAATAAACACTTGCCAATCGCTCGAAAAAGTAGGCCATATAATATATTGTCATGGCCAAATAAGAGTCCTAGATATATTAGGTGACACCTTACATTCGGAACATCGCACTACTACGTTTGAATTGTATCTATATACAGTAGACAATTCATTATTTACATTTGTTTGTTAGCGTCTGTGTAACCACGCATTGTACATCGACGGAGCGTCTAAAATGCCCTAGTCGATTTATTACAAAAAGTGAAATAATGAAAGAGAGGAAATGGTTGCGTTAATGCTGCAAGACACAAATTCCTATTGTTGTAACAGTCCTTGGATATTGTCTTAACGTTTCGGTGTGACCATGACATTGAGATGAATAGGATATAAATGAGACGTTGTTTTCAATGTTATAATAATTGTCTGTCCGAGAGGGAGATACATTTTACCACACACACAAGGACGTGTATATATTGCACTACTGAATTAAGACACATCCTGTTTAAGAATCTCGAAATGCATCCAATTTGCATGAGTTTATAGTGTGCTCTGTTCTGCTTGCCCGCCAGTAAATTATGAACATTTAAAAAAAAGATTCATCAATAATATAATTTCAAGACAGCATGACTTTTTGTATAGAATAATGATTACCACACTTCGGAATTTGACAGAAGTTAACGCCCCCTTATATTGTATGTTGGCCTACAGTTTCTTAAGTTTAATTTGATCCAATTTAAGACGACCACAGTGTGACGTTATATATCTGTACTTACTCTCGCAACTTGATTGATGATATGAAACACGAGGTAGTCATTATTCTTTGCAACCAAAAACAATTTTCTAGTCTTGAAATTGATTAAATAGAATGCTTTCGCAGTTGAATAAAGAAGTATAACTGAAAATTCAACACACAGCGGGCCAAGTTCCGTTTCGTTTACACCATAAGAAGTTTAATTAATTAAGAGAGATATTCAAGGGGTTTTGAATAGTTTGAACTTTGTCTACATGGTTTGTTACTGGTATGAGTTCAATCTTTTGACATCGAACTAGTGCATACTCCCAATTACTTGTTATTCTTTATTTATTGAACGAATTGGTGGGCAGTGTAAAGTGCTATGCTGCCATATACTCATAATGCACACGTTTGTAAGTTATGCAATATTATAACAACTACAAATGTACTGTGTAAACGTAGAGAAAACACATAATATCCTCCCTGCGTGATGACCAATGGGGAAGTAAGAATATCGTGTCCCTACGTGATTATTCAATTTTGTTAAACGCATTCATGACAATTCCAGAGAGTATATTTAAGCAAGGTCACATTAACGATAAGTCGTAAAGAGTTTCAGAAATTAGGCTTGGTACTACTTATCTGTCTGTGTGACACGATAAACATCACCTTATATTATATTCGTGCTTTCGTGATGTTGTATGTATTTAAGTAATAGCTGCCATGTGATACTTGTCTTACATGTAACGAACTGTTGTTTGAACATTTTTAACTCTCAATCAGTGGGGTAGCAAATTACTACACACAAGAAGTGGCCACTGGTGAAGAAATACACGTTCTGTTTACAGAAAGATAAGAGGACAGAAAACATAATTCATCAAACATACATTACACAATTGCACGGCTAATGAAGACCCCCCATGTGACCGAATACGACGCAGCTAATATTTATTTCACAAGCGTTCATTTGGCAAGACAGCATTTTTCAATTTTGACACACACCATGCGATATAGGTTGTTGAGAATGACAAATTGGTTTTACACTCATTATGTCTGGATTAGTATTTTAATTGTAACTTTATGAGCATGCTTTCATAATCTGAATTTCTTGTTACTTTGCCCCCCCACTAGAATAACCAATACCGGATTTATAGTACTAGCATGTAATTATTCATATATGATCTAATAAGCTGTCATGTTACTTGAATTAGAAATTTGGCAAAGGAGGAAAACATGCAAAACCATTATTTTCAATTTTCTGCAGTACAATCCAATAAGTGCTAACTTTGGCCCTGTACTTCTTTCACACATCTATAAAATACCAGCCTTACCCGTGAATTCGTGTAATCAATTTTAAATTCTAATTTATTATCAATCTGTCATTTTGCGCAATTATTAGTTAATTATTTCCAAACCGCAATCTACGTCACTGGGAATACTTTCTGGATAAATAGTCTTATAGCGATTATGTTAGAGAACGGTTAATGCCAATTTACCTCTATAATGTATCGCCAAAAATAGTTCAAATTACGATATTAAGGTATTTTTTCGCTGATAATGAAGTATCTGTTCGAACTTAGAAAATGTCGATATTTTCATTAATGCTGTGTATATCATCAAAACTTGCAAAACATAACGAGGCGTAATTATTATTTATAATGAATTTTGAAATTGGCATGGGAGATTTTTACTTAATTACATGTACCATCCATATAGTGTGATAGAAGATTTAAAATTGTGATTTTTGTCCCGTTGGGTTATTATTGATATCAGTAGATTTGTTTGGTGTTGTTCATGAAGAAATAAGCACCGAAATATGCACTGACGAAAAGCACTAAACGGAAACCCGATTTAACACTATGTACAGGTGCATTAAGTCACTTTATTATATAAAGCAACTTTGCTTGCGCCCTCTGCAAAATATTTAAGTGGACATCCGTGCAACATTAACTGTGACTATTTGAGATCGATCCTACCACAAACATAATGCAAATGTACATTCCACTACACATATGTCAATCATATTCGTAACGATTTGGAAATTGTTATTCATTTGGTCACTTGGGGTCACCGTTTTTTTTCATATTTGTGGGATTTGGTATTTTCATTTTACTTTAGGTTTTGCATGTGCATTGTTCCGTGTTATGTTGTTAATGTTTTATGTGCTTTGCTAGTATGCTGGATTGTATGCCGTACAGCCTCAACACACGTTGTTCCGTTGATTTCGAACAGGAATTTTAAGTAGCATTAACGGTGAAAGAAAACTATATATTAAATTTGAGAGAACGTTTTAAGAACTATCAATCTAAAATTATACAGTCTGTTTGAAAGACAACAAACAATACAATGACCATTTAATGTAATCGTGAACGGTACAGTACAAAACGGGTCATTCCATATACAAATACTTGAAAAAAGAACACATCCCATTTAAGAACATTCCAAGCAACTAAATGTCTTTTTAGCCAGAAAATAACTCACTGATAATCTGTATGAATCTTTGAACACTGATTTAAAATCACGAAATGTATCCAATGCCCATGTCAGTTTTCGCATGAGTTAATATTGTTCTCGATTCTTCTTGCCCGCCTGTAAAATATGAGCATTAAAAAAAAAATTATCAATAATATTATTTCAAGGCAGCATTCTTTTTGTATAGAATAACGGATTCCATACTTCGGAGTCTGACAGAAGTGAACGCCCCCTTGTATTGAATGTTGGCCTACAGTTTCTTATGCTTAATTTGATCCAATTTAAGAAGACCACAGTGTGACGTTATATGTCTGTTATAATTCTCTCAACTTGTTTGATGATATGAAACACGAGGTAGTCATTATTCTCAGCAATCAAAAACTTTTCTAGTCTTGAAATTGATAAAATTGAATGCTTTTACAGTTGAATGAAGTAGTGTAATCGATAATTCAACACACAAGGAGTCCAGTTCCTACTAGTGAACCGCGATGGACATGTATTGTTCCTGTTAACACCATTAGAAGTTTAATTAATTACGAGAGATATTCAATGTGTTTCAATAGGTTGCACTTTTATGTATGGTTTGTGCCTGGTATGAGTTCAATCTTATGTCATCGATCTATTACATGTTATCCGCGAAACCAAATTACTTGTTATCCTTCATGTATTTAACGCATTGGTGAGAAGTGTAAAATACTATACAGATACATACTCATAGCTCATACGTTTATAAGTACAAATTTATTTCTATGAAAGTTGAGAAAAACCTAATATCCGTATATTTGCGTGATGACCAGTGGACGGAAAGTAGGTGATCATGTCTCTACGTGATAATTCAATTATGTTAAACGCATTCATGACAATTCCATAGAGTATATTAAGGCCAGGTCACATTAACGATAAGTCGTAAAGAGACATCGTAAATGTTAGAGATATTAGACTGGTAGTATTTATCTATCGGAGTGAAACAATAAACGTTACCTCAATATAATTTTTTTCGTGCTTTTTGTTTAGTTTTGTGTGTAATAGCAGCCTTGTATAATTTCCTAAACTGTGCTCACAACATATGATACTTGTCTTAAATGATATAACTTCACCTCTCGAGTAATGGGGTAACAAAATACATGTACTACCACTGGTGAAGAAATGCACGTTCTGTTTACAAAACGATAACAATTGAATACAATAAATAAATGTACGGAGCGAACAACTAAACAACGCGTCTGTTTGCTTGATTTTATTTATTCCCACGTTTCGGCTCACATCGAGGCTTCTTCAGGGCATATAAAAATCGATAAAAAGTCACAAATTATATAAAACATACATTCCTAAATTGCACGGTACAATGGCATACCCTTAACCAACAATAAACTGACTTTAACACTGAAATACCAAGTTACAGCAGTTAAATAGTCAAAAGCCAAAGTCCCAGCTGTCCAAATGCTGGACAGCCGAGTTTCATTGTGACAGTATTGCGGTATGTTACGTACAGTGCGGGTACATTCATGCTGGAACGATGGATACTTTATTCGGTTTCATAGTAAAATAAGGTCATTAGGTCAACCGAATAGTTGAATATACAAATAATAATAGTATGTGTTTTGTTTAAAACAGATATTAAGCGATCGGACTGGTAAGGCAGTACTCAACTTAACCAGACGAGCACAGACAACAGTACCAACTAGACATAACACAAAATGTACACGGAGCAATGTCAACACTTAACCTAGCGAAACAATTAAAAGCGTAAAGCCCTACTGTCATAGAGCAGGATGCCCTAGTTTCACAAAGAAATGCCATACAACGGCACCCCAAAGTGACCTAAGGTAATGCAGCTAAGACCCGAACTAGTTCCTAAGTCATAGCTGTAGAAGAATGTCAGTCATACGGCGACTACCAGAATAATTAAAGCGGTGAACAAAGGGAAGATAACTATGAGTTAAGTATTTAAACAAAATTCCACAAGCATTCATTTTGCAAAACGGCATGTTTCAATTTTGGTACTCAAGGGTTGTTGAGAATTACAAATAAGTTGTATGCTCATTATGCCTTAATTAGTATTTTAGTAGTAACTTTATGATTGAGCTTTCTTAATCTGATTTTCTTGTTATTTAGCCTTCACTAGAATAATAAAAAAATCGGATTTAGTGTATTTGCATGTGATTATTCACATATGATCTAATAAGCTGTCATCTTACTTGAATTTGAAATTTGTCAACGGAGCAAAACAAGCAAAACCATTTTTTTTAATTTACCGAGGAACAAGCCAATTAGTACGAAATTGGGCATAGTACTTCCTTCACACATCTATAAAATATCAGCCTTACCCATTCATTCGTGTAATCAATTATAAATACTAATTTATTATTAATCTGTCATTTTGCGCAATAATTAGTTAATTATTTCTAAGCCACAATCTACGTCACTGGATAAATAGTCTTATAGCGATAATGTTGGAGAACGGTTAATGCCAATGTACCTCTTATGTAACAGAACGGTTGATTATGAATCGCCAAAAATAGTTCAAATTGCGATATTACGGCATTTCTTCGCTGACAATGAAATATCTGCTCGAACTTAGATAAAGTCGATATTTTCTTCATAGCTGTGTATATCATCAAAACTTGCAAAACATGACCAGGCGTAATTATTATTTATAATAAATTTTGAAATTGGCATGAGAGATTTTTACTTGATTACCATCCTTTTGGTGGGATAGAAGATTTAAAATTGTGATTTTTGTCACGTTGATGATTATTGATATCAGTAGATTTGTTTGGTGTTGTTTATGATTTCAAATGGTTCTCGGAGAAGAAGAACAACCCTTGTTAATTTCTCCAGCGTGGAGAACCTTAATGTTTACCGGACAATTACATACTGTATCGTGGTTAATTCTAAAGAAGCATGTCTTTCGCGGACAAATCAGCGCCTAATATCGCACCGAAGAAATATGCATCGACGAAAAACAATGAATTGAAACCCGATTTAACCCTATGTACAGGTGCATTAAGTCACTTAAATACATAACGAAACATTTCTTGCGCTCTCTGCAAAATATTAAAGTGGAACTCAATAAACATCAGTGTTCATGCAAAATTCAGTTCTAAATCGGTTCATAAATTGATTGCGAATCACTTGCTTACGTCATTGATCAATTGAAGGTTGTGAAAATAGGTTCTCCTAATTAAGAGTAACTAGCGTGCACTTAATCAAGTCATATGCGGGCTATAGAGAACGTTTACTTTTAATTGTTTGTCATTGAAGATGCCTGATTATTTTACTTAACAATCCCAAACTCCTGCTTAATTATAATTCATTTGAGGTTGACAATAGCTGACAATACAGGCAGGGATAAACAAATTGCAACAAATTAAAAGCCCAAGTCGAGCGCAAACAAATAAGCCATCCAAGTTACTACTAAACTATTTATCTCTTTTGATTAATCAAACATGGAACTGAAACAACACCGATGCTTTTATTTGTTCATCCATCTACTCCCTACCCAGAGGACACTTGTTCAACGACATCATGACAATAAGCTGCTACACCGCTAATTTCGTGTCAATATGTCGACAAACCACTAGCTTTGTCCACCAGGATGCTAGATCACACACGTCATGTTATCTGGCCACTGAGTCACCAGTTTTATATAACCCACATTTCCTCTGCTTAAATACATTCTTGTAATCAAGTTTCGTGTCCAAGTCTCCGAGATCACTGGACCGAGAAAAGATTGGGCTGATGGCTAACTATTGTAATAATTAAAAAAATGAACTTTATGTAGACGTGTATGAAATATCACATGTACCTTCAATGGTTTTTATTGTGTCCCCATATTAATTTATGTCATCACTTCGACATGAGCGTTAAGCAACATGTTTGTTATTGTGCCACAATAGTTATTTATTGTACCGCATCGTCGTGAGCGTTAGACACCGTGGAAAGTGTCATGATATTGAGCTATCATTTTTATATAGACCATACAATTCTTCGTGACAGTGTTATATTTTTGTAAAGTTTAATTATTGCTACCACAGTCGATGATATAATTGGAGTTCCCCAAGTGTAACAACGATTGACATAAGTTCAATTATATAGGGTAGTGTATTCCATCATGGGTTCGGTATGTTTTTAGTATTCAACGATAAATCAAACTAGTCGTATATTTTTCTCAATTGAATGGCAGCACATGTTGAGGTTACATCAGTGGTAGCATGTGTATGCCAATCATGTTGTCAGACTGTCATCCGAAACCATGACCTGGCCATTGGTTATAAAGCTTGAAAATTTTAATATTGCTGTCAAGTAGGATATTTCGCATACACATCAATCACAACAGCTTTTTGCAACCTGTTTACACTTAACAGAGTTTGGGCGTACACAACAACGATGTTTATTACAAGACGATGGCAATGCAATGCCATTCACATTATGCTAAGTGTCCCTGTATGTTTATGACAATGAGTATCATAACAATTGTGACGAATCGTTATAACGAAACTGTTACTAATAATAAGTTTATTCTTAACTAGCATCTATTCAGAAGACACAAATAATCTAATATAAACCAACAAATATGCCGTGTCTAGGAAGGTATACATATGTTAGAACACATATATATTGCATTAATATTGAATGACCCTCGTAGATGGCTGAATCAAACGAAATAATTTATTTCGTTTGATTCAGCCATCTACGAGGGTCATTCAATATATAATGCAAACTAACAATTATCTCTTAATCCAGTCATGATAATAAAATGAAACTTAGCATGATTATAATATAGGACAATTCCTATTTGATAGAACATTTTAAGGACATCTGACGTCGATGGCGTCACCAGCGCACGACCACATTCGATATAACTTGGAACGTCATGGACGCGGTAACATCACATCTAAAAAGTAGTAAACATTTAATCAAGTGATCATGCAACACAAACTCAATCGATATTGTATTACCTTACAAGAGACATGTTTAAAAATGTCTGCAACAATAATTATCCTAAAATGGCGCTACTGTTGAATGAAAATACAAACGACAAATATAGAGTTAAGGGCTACTAGTGTGTGAAACTGAAAATGTGCGCAATGGCCCCATGTCTTATCGAAACATTAAGAGAACAATTGAAACTAGACAAAATATCAACATACGTAGAGATAGCCCAGGGACTTGACAGTAGATTTGGCTAATTTAATTTGAAATTGCAGAACAGAGTACACATGTAACCGGGTTCCGCTCACTGAATGTCGTATTTTTTTGACGTCAGAGCCGTCCGAACGTCGCACCGAACTCATCGCAAGCTTAATTAAGGGCTTAAATATAGAAGGAAAAAACTTTATTCGTAAACTTGTAGTGATATATGGCATGCAGATACCATATTACCAGTCGAAAATGATACCACGATTACCTAGAAATTCGACATGCCACTTCACATTAAGTTGACTAGACCGTGTCCGTGCAGTTATGAGTGTATGTACGTAGTTGCCTAGCAACGGGAATAGAATAGAATAATGACCGAAAGGATGAACGTTGGTCATTGAACTCAAGGAAAGTTACTTTGGATGATTATGAAATTATTTAAAAGATAAATATTGTATCAAAGAATTTATATGATAGTTTGCATTATACATGTACATTGAATGACCCTCGTAGTTAACCATGAGCAGTGTGAGAAGTTAAGATTGTTAACTTTACAGTAATAGAAGAAGATATTTTAAACCAGAACATATCAGAGTCTATTAATAGATAAGTTTGTGTTGTTTAGTTATTCACGGACATGAAAATATTCCATGAATGTAAAGAATCGGTGTTAAATGATTGTACGGGATATTCACGCGGCTATAAATATTTATACAAACAATAAACATCAATTATATGAAGAGGTTATGGAAATTCTTCAATCACAGTGCTGACTTATATATAAGGGATCTTTATTGACCATATGCTATGAGTAATTTCCTATGTTTTTCTTTTCCATATCATATGAATATACCTTGCTAGATATAGGGAAAGGTTACAGAACCCCGAAACTTATCTGACTGTTTTGTGATGGTGTTATTTACATTGTAAACATATCTTAACATCAGACAGGTGTAATATACTAACTATCGTCGATATCCCGGGGGAAACCGTCTACAACCAGGCATTCCATTTTTAAGTTCAATATCTGAAATTGCTGAAAATCGATGTCACATACATACAATGTAGCATGTGGAAGTGTGTCACATGGCATGAAAGGAACAATATGAGCTGAACATTATTGTCAGACCAGACCGTTATGTTAAGACCATTTGCAGAGACGTAACGCACGCAACTGAGTTCGTTCGTAATTTCGTACACTCGCTGTAAAACAGTAGTTAATACTTTTTTCTATTTCACTCGATACATTACATATCGTATACCAAACTATTCATTCTAAAATTGTCTAAATTGTCATATTAATTTGAGTTCATGTAGAATTGTATGTAGCCGTAGAATTGGAGACAATGCCCGACAGATATACAAAAATCCGTGTGCAATTTGTAACACAAAATATTGGTCGTCGGCATAAAATAACAGCCGTTTTATTCAAAATGTCATTAAATTTGAGGGATACTTCACTGAGTGACACCAGAAGTGACGTGTTTTAACATACTATCGTGAAAATCACGGGTACAAAAAATGAAAAAAGTTATATAATAAACTGGTAACACGAAAAAAGTGCAAATTTGCAAAAAAATGCTGAAAATTTTCCGAAGACGCATGATTAAGTACGCAATTATTTTTTCATTTTTATAAATAAAATTATTATGATTTCGTTTTTAAAATATTATTTTTGTTTTATTATACATAATAAATCCCAATGCATTCTAGCCAATACTTATCGAGATTATTAGAATGAAATATGTGGAGGAAAATTGTCCTACTCGCTCGTTTTAGCGATACATTGTGGCACAGACCATTTTCGAAACTTAATAATTTTATAATAAGTCATACAACGTACAATTAAAATAAAATTTGAAATATTATCAGAGTGAAATTTTTACTTTTAAAAATTCTTTACGATTGCTCTTAAAATAAGTCCGACACACTTGATTCAATGTGTGGAGGCAATGTGTGGAGGAAGATTGTCATACGGCGCAATTTTGCGACGTTTTGGACGTTTTATGCATCGCGAGTTTTTATAGTAAACGTACTACATGTACATGACCAAAATAATTATTTTGAGCGATAGCATGCATAGGCATGCAATGCATTTTGTACCCGTATATTCTAGAACAATGTGGTGTTTTGTTTTTCATAAAACAGCACATAGATAAGTGTATTAGGGGTTGAATACGTGAGTGAGTAAGGTACTTGTCAGATAGACAACGAGTGATACTAGTGAATAAGCGTAAAATTGAACAAGCGGAAGAAATTGCTACCGAAAGACACCCAATATTTTTAATTAAAAACGATGTTATTGACAGATAAATGTATTGTAGGTTTCGACATTGTAAACATTTGCAGAATTAAACAGTAATGTTTAGATCATAAGACTAGTATTACGCAGAGTAAGTTATGCTGACGTAACATGACGTAGCAATACCATGCGTTACGTCAGAGTAGCCAGGTAATTCTGGGCCGATGATATTACGCATCCACGTACGAAATTATTAAATACTCACGCACTAGGTTTTATGACTTTCTATCAGTACTGGTTATTAGTTGGGCAATGCCTTCTACACGATCTTGCAAAATCGCTCATTGACCAGAAACATCTAGCTCACCAGATATTAGGTACATTATGAAATAATATGTTCTTTTTTTGAGACGCTTTAGTCCGCAAAGCCCATGGTCATGTTATATACCACTCAAAGTATGCTACGGGACACGAAATCCATGTGCACCTCTCTATTGCGTTAACTAGAAAAAGCACATTAAACAAACACAGGTAATCTCAACAGGTTTAGAAATTATACATATTGAATAGAGTTAGTATACAAGTATATGTCAAATATAGCAAGAATATAATGTCTATAATACCAGACACAATTTCTTAATCATTCGGCGTCTCTAACGACATTCTGTTTATGTGACCTCATGTAAAGATACAAGTATATTCTCACAAATTGTCATGATTCCGTTTAACATAATTGAATAACCACGTCGAGACACCATAACCTAATTTTCGTTTATTATGTATACATTCCAAAAACGTTTATACTATACTTTGTGATTACTTCAGTATTACATAAGTTTGAGTTATAATTTGTTATCTGGAAAGCTTTTTACAAAGTTCATCAATATACATCAGGAAGAAGGGATAACAAGTACATGCTTTCTCGCAAAGCATCTAGAGAAATCTAATGTTATGAAATTTCTCATACCTTTTTTGTTCAACAATTCAAAATCCTAACAATATCCCTCGTGATTAATTAAACCCCTGATATTGTTAAGGGTAACATTCATTGATCTGAACATGTCGGCTAGTAGTTCACCAGTTTGAACTGTACTGCTTGCATGTTGAATTGTCAGTTATAATTCTCCATTCGTTTGTACATGCATTCTATTTCATCAATTCAAAGACTGTGAATTGTCTTTTGTGGTACAGAATAACGACTACCTCGTGTTTCATATCATCAATCAAGTGGAGAGAGTTATAACAGATATATAGCGTCGTCTTAAATTGGATCAAATTAACCATAAGAAACTGTAGGCTAACATTCAATATAAGGGGGCATTTATTCATGTCAGATTCCGAACTTTTATTTCCGTTATTCTGTACATGAGGTCTTAAAGTTATATCATTGGCTATTCAACTACGCCATTGTCATATTTCACTGACTGCCAAGCAGAACCGCGTTCAATATAAACTCAATTTTAGAATCAGATTAGTCAATATTTTCAAGACATTATTTATACCAGTAGCATATTCAAATTCAAAGCAACATACTTCCCAAAACATGTTTATTAACAGAGCAGTTTAATGGTCTACTAACGCATATAACATTAAATACCAGGCAAATTAATCGCGTAGCACATTGTGGAAGATTTACACGTTTTGTGCATTAGTTATATTGCGTTTATCAGCGCAGTAACGACTTGGAACATCGCATATTGCACTGCTTTAATGATTGTAAGCAGTGTTTACTATTCTTGATTCTTTATAGCATAGACTAATGTATAAGGCCATCAAGCACGCAATTCTCACACATCCCACGTAACATATCCGAAATGGACTTGTAATCACTAATCAGTGGCATTGTTTCAGTGTACCATATTAACCTGTTGATTTTTTTTCTCAACAATCCCAGAATACTGCTTAGTTATAATTTATGTTCAACGTTATTGTAATTAGAAAATTATATTGCAGATCGAATCTAAGGTAATACCTAGAACGCGCCAATTTATTTCCTTTATTGAATTAATTTCATTAATAAGATTTGAAAATGAAGTATAGGCCTGGGCTGATCAAAGCCTGATTATTCGCCGATTAGGTAGGCATAAAACCAAATGGCCATGAATGTCTCAGTCCAACGCAAACAAATCAGCTATCCTAGAGCATGAACGATAAATGAGGTATACGAGAGGTGCCCCACTTATATTTGAACAGTATTGAATATCAAATAGTTCGATGCTTATTATATATAATCAAAATATTTATATATCATCGTGCAAAATAACGTGTTATGAAACACATACAACTATTGATTATTACTTTATTTCTTAGTTTGCACTCACATCTACAATTTTGTAGGGGGTATGGTGTTTGGCTTTTTGAAGACCGAATAATCCGATCGATGTTGTTTGCATTTCCCGCCTGTAATAAACGCAGCAATATTCCATAGACTAAAGGGTTTGTGAATATATGTTCATTAGACTTTGGCCTTTACTGATCTTGGGTAATATACTTCAAATGTGTGTTCTTAAGGTACAGAATGGTATTTTTGTGGAGGGAGTTGAAGCTCCGTGTTGACAAAACACCATGCTTCCCATATTGTCTACAGGAAAGTTGTTTTGCAAACATATTGACCAAATATGGTTTTGAACCTAATGTAAACATTTTGACCAAATATAACCTAATGTACACAGCAATGTGCAATCACCTTTGACTTTTTAGTAAAACATATGTGTTCCATTAAGCCAGTATAGCAAACAATAGCATACGTTATGCAAACGTTCGGAATCATGTGAAGCTTAACGAATGTCAACTTATGGGTGGCCTTATCAACATTTATCATATCGTAGGCTGTCCGTTCATGGTATATTTCTCAACGATAAAGCATTGCCTCTATAGAGATGATAAAATTGTGGCATTTACGTTTCCGGTGAAACATACACAGCGTTAAAGACATCTGTCTCCCTTATGTTGTTTTTGTGGTATTGAGCAGGTAAATTCCGATTTTATCCCGAGTCCGGCATGTATAATTCTCTAAATTAACAAATCGAAAGTTCGAATAGGTACTCTTAACGTCGCTGAAGTCCCTATTTTGGTTTTTGGATATGCCTTACTTATTAAATAACCAAACTTTAAGCTTTTGGTAGGTATCATCACTTTTTGTCAGTTTTTAATATTTTGCGTAATTTCTTTAAAAGAACAACAAAGCGCAAAACATCCTTCCTGTGACAAAAATTGCATATTTTCTTCTAAAAAATGGAATATCCATGCTCAACCAACAACTTTTAAGGGCTTTTATGGCAGTGGCTGACCCTCAAAACGTAAAACATCATACCCTCTACAAAAGTGTTGTTTTTTGTTCATTCTATTTTTCAAACAAACCAACCAGTTAGTGTAAATGTTACCTAACACATATGTTTACACAATTCAAAATAAATATTTGATTTATACCATATTTCCATGAAAATATGTCATGTTCAACACTGTTCAAATATAAGTGGGGCACCTCTCGTATATATTGATTAATACTATATGGAGCAGAAAATAGACCGATCCTTTTTTGTTCCACTTATCCATCTACGCCTTTCCGATAGGATACTTGTTCAACGACTTTATTTTTTAAAAAAGGTGCTACGCCGCTAATTTAATGTCAGTATGTCGACAGGCCACTAGCCTTTCCCGCCAGGTCGGTACACTACACACTTTGTGTCATGTTGATCACCGTATTGATATTAACAAAATGGCCTCCGCCCCGACTAAAATTTGCAATTAGTCTTCGTGGCCACATCTGCTAGGTCATTGGGCCGAGAAAAATAGGAAATATGAAAACGGAAAGAGCGTCATTGTTAAATATCGTATTAATTAATAATAAAATAATGATCTATCTATATGTAGGCGTGTATGAAATAGCACATCTACATGCAATGGTTTTTATTGTGTAATCATAATTTTTTATATCATTTCTTCCACATGAGCGTTGATCACCATGATTATTATCGTGTCACCATAGTTATTTGTTGTACCACATCGACGTGAGCGTTAGACACCGTGGAAAGTATCATGCCATTAAGCTATCATTTTATATATACCATACAATTCTCCGTGACTGTGTTATATTTTTGAAAAGTTGAATTATTGCTATCACAGTCGATGATATAATTGGATTTCCCCAAGTGTAACAACGATTGGCATAAGTTCATTAATATAGGGTAATGTATTCCACCATGGGTTCGGAATGTTTTCAGTATTCAACGATAAATCAAACGTGTCATCCATTTCACCCATTCGAATGACGGCCGATATTGAGGTTACATCAGTGCCAGTGTGTTTAGACCAATGAGTTCTACCATAGACTGATGTAGTTGCCCCGGACAGCACAACGGAAAACATGTTTATGCCAATCATGTTCTCAGACTGACATCCGAAGCCATGACCTGGCCGTCGGTAATAAAGCTTGAACATTTTAATATTGCTGGCAAGCAGGATATTTCGCATACACATCAATCACAACAGCTTTTTGCAACACTTAACAGAGTTTTGGCGTACACAACAACGATGTTTATTACAAGACAATGGCAATGTCATTCACATTATGCTAAGTGTCCCTGTATGTTTATGACAATGAGTATCATAACAATTGTGACGAATCGTTATAACGAAACTGTTACTAATAATAAGTTTACTCTAAACTAGCATCTATTCAGAAGACACAAATGATCTAATATAAACCAACAAATATGCCGTGTCTAGGAAGGTATACATATGTTAGAACACATATATATTGCATTATTTCGTTTGATTCAGCCATCTACGAGGGTCATTTAATATATAATGCAACCTAACAATTATCTCTTAATCCAGTCATGATAATAAAATGAAACTTAGCATGATTATAATATAGGACAATTCCTATTTGATAGAACATTTTAAGGACATCTGACGTCGATGGCGTCACCAGCGCACGACCACATTCGATATAACTTGGAACGTCATGGACGCGGTAACATCACATCTAAAAAGTAGTAAACATTTAATCAAGTGATCATGCAACACAAACTCAATGAATATTGTATTACCTTACAAGAGACATGTTTCAAAATGTCTGCAACAATAATTATCCTAAAATGGCGCTACTGTTGAATGAAATACAAACGACAAATATAGAGTTAAGGGCTACTAGTGTGTGAAACTGAAAATGTGCGCAATGGCCCCATGTCTTATCGAAACATTGAGAGAACAATCGAAACTAGACAAAATATCAACATACGTAGAGATAGCACAGGGACTTGACAGTAGTTTTGGCTAATTTAATTTGAAATTGCAGAACAGAGTACACATGTAACCGGGTTCCGCTCACTGAATGTCGTATATCTTTGACGTCAGAGCCGTCCGAACGTCGCACCGAACTCATCGCAAGCTTAATTAAGGGCTTAAATATAGAAGGAAAAAACTTTATTCGTAAACTTGTAGTGATATATGGCATGCAGATACCATATTACCAGTCGAAAATGATACCACGATTACCTAGAAATTCGACATGCCACTTCACATTAAGTTGACTAGACCGTGTCCGTGCAGTTATGAGTGTATGTACGTAGTTGCCTAGCAACGGGAATAGAATAGAATAATGACCGAAAGGATGAACGTTGGTCATTGAACTCAAGGAAAGTTACTTTGGATGATTATGAAATTATTGAAAAGATAAATATTGTATCAAAGAATTTATATGATAGTTTGCATTATACATGTACATTGAATGACCCTCGTAGTTAACCATGAGCAGTGTGAGAAGTTAAGATTGTTAACTTTACAGTAATAGAAGAAGATATTTTAAACCAGAACATATCAGAGTCTATTAATAGATAGGTTTGTGTTGTTTAGTTATTCACGGACATGAAAATATTCCATGAATGTAAAGAATCGGTGTTAAATGATTGTACGGGATATTCACGCGGCTATAAATATTTATACAAACAATAAACATCAATTATATGAAGAGGTTATGGAAATTCTTCAATCACAGTGCTAACATATATATAAGGGATCTTTATTGACCATATGCTGGGAGTAATTTCCTATGTTTTTCTTTTCCATATCATACGAATATACCTTGCTAGATATAGGGAAAGGTTTCAGAACCCCGAAACTTATCTGACTGTTTTGTGATGGTGTTATTTACATTGTAAACATATCTTAACATCAGACAGGTGTAATATACTAACTATCGTCGATATCCCGGGGAAAACCGTCTACAACCAGGCATTCCATTTTTAAGTTCAATATCTGAAATTGCTGAAAATCGATGTCACATACATACAATGTAGCATGTGGAAGTGTGTCACATGGCATGAAAGGAACAATATGAGCTGAACATTATTGTCAGACCAGACGGTTATGTTAAGACCATTTGCAGAGACGTAACGCACGCAACTGAGTACGTTCGTAATTTCGTACACTCGCTGTAAAACAGTAGTTGATACTTTTTTCTATTTCACTCGATACATTACATATCGTATACCAAACTATTCATTATAAAATTGTCTACATTGTCATATTAATTTGAGTTCATGTAGAATTGTATGTAGCCGTAGAATTGGAGACAATGCCCGACAGATATCCAAAAACCCGTGTGCAATTTGTAACACAAAATATTGGTCGTCGGCATAAAATAACAGCCGTTTTATTCAAAATGTCATTTAATTTGAGGGATACTTCACTGAGTGACACCAGAAGTGACGTGTTTTAACATACTATCGTGAAAATCACGGGTACAAAAAATAAAAAAAGGTAAATAATAAACTGGTAACACGAAAAAAGTGCAAATTTGCAAAAAATGCTGAAATTTTTTCGAAGACGCACGATTAGTACGCAATTATTTTTTCATTTTTATAAATAAAATTATTATGATTTCGTTTTTAAAATATTATTTTTGTTTTTTCTTATACATAATAAATCCCAATGCATTCTAGCCAATACTTATCGAGATTATTAGAATGAAATATGTTGAGGAAAATTGTCCTACTCGCTCGTTTTAGCGATACATTGTGGCACAGACCATTTTCGAAACTTAATAATTTTATAATAAGTCATACAACGTACAATAAAAATAAAATTTGAAATATTATCAGAGTGAAATTTTTACTTTTAAAAATTCTTAACGATTGCTCTTAAAATAAGTCCGACAAACTTGATTCAATGTGTGGAGGCAATGTGTGGAGGAAGATTGTCCTACGGCGCAATTTTGCGACGTTTTGGACCTTTTATGCATCGCGAGTTTTTATAGTTGACGTACTTCATGACCAAAATAATTATTTTGAGCGATATCATGCATAGGCATGCAATGCATTTTGTACCCGTATATTCTAGAACAATGTGGTGTTTTGTTTTTCATAAAACAGCACATAGATAAGTGTATTAGGGGTTGAATACGTGTGTGAGTAAGGAACTGGTCAGATAGACAACGAGTGATACTAGTGAATAAGCGTAAAATTGAACAAGCGGGAGAAATTGCTACCGAAAGACACCCAATATTTTTAATTAAAAACGATGTTATTGACAGATAAATGTATTGTAGTTCTCGACATTGTAAACATTTGCAGAATTTAACAGTAATGTTTAGATCATAAGACTAGTATTACGCAGAGTAAGTTATGCTGACGTAACATGACGTTACACAAACGTACGCAATACCGTGCGTTACGTCAGAGTAGCCAGGTAATTCTGGTTGCTGATGATATTACGCATCCACGTACGAAATTATTAAATACTCACGCACTATCAGTACTGGTTATTAGTTGGGCAATGCCTTCTACACGATCTTGGAAAATCGCTCATTGACCAGAAACATCTAGCTCACCAGATATTGGGTACATTATGAAATAACATGTTCTATTTTTGAGACGCTTTAGTCCGCTAAGCCCATGGTCATGTTATATACCACTCAAAGTATGCTACGGGACACGAAATCCATGTGCACCTCTCTATTGCGTTAACTAGAAAAAGCACATTAAACAAACACAGGTAATCTCAACAGGTTTAGAAATTATACATATTGAATAGAGTTAGTATACAAGTATATGTCAAATATAGCAAGAATATAATGTCTATAATACCAGACACAATTTCTTAGTCATTCGTCGTCTCTAACGACATTCTGTTTATGTGACCTCGTGTAAAGATTCAAGTATATTCTCACAAATTGTCATGATTTTGTTTAACATAATTGAATAACCACGTCGAGACACCATAACCTAATTTTCGTTTATTATGTATACATTCCAAAAACGTTTATACTATACTTTGTGATTACTTCAGTATTACATAAGTTTGAATTATAATATTTGTTATCTGGATAGCTTTTTACAAAATTCATCAATAGACATCAGGAAGAGGGGATAACAAGTACAGGCTTTCTCGCAAAGTATCTACTATTAATGGCAAAAGGATATAAAGAGAAATCTCATGTTATGAACATAATATGACTTGTGTTTTAAACATCACGCACCGGGGTTGTTGTGCCTCATTTGGTCGCCGTTTTGGCATGGGTTTCTGTGGACATTGCTCAGGATAGTTGTGTCGTAGTGTTTCTGATTTCTGTGCTCGGCTGGTTGGGTTGAGTGCTACCTTCCCTGTCGGATTTTCTCATACCTTTTTTGTTCAACAATTCCAAATCCTAACAATATCCCTCGTGATTAATTAAACCCCTGATATTGTTAAGGGTAACATTTATTGATCTGAACATGTCGGCTAGTAGTTCACCAGTTTGAACTGTACTGCTTGCATGTTACATTGTCAGTTATAATTCTCAATTCGTCTGTACATGCATTCTATTTCATCAATTCAAAGACTGTGAATTGTCTTTTGTGGTACAGAATAACGACTACCTCGTGTTTCATATCATCAATCAAGTGGAGAGAGTTATAACAGATATATAGCGTCAAACTGTGGTCGTCTTAAATTGGATCAAATTAACCATAAGAAACTGTAGGCTAACATTCAATATAAGGGGGCATTTATTCATGTCAGATTCCGAACTTTTATTTCCGTTATTCTGTACATGAGGTCTTAAAGTTATATCATTGGCTATTCAACTACGCCATTGTCATATTTCACTGACTGCCAAGCAGAACCGCGTTCAATATAAACTCAATTTTAGAAACAGATGCAAGTCACTATTTTCATGACATTATTTATACCAGTAGCATATTCAAATTCAAAGCAACATACTTCCCAAAACATATTTATTAACAAAGCAGTTTAATGGTCTACTAACGCATATAACATTAAATACCAGGCAAATTAACCGCGTAGCACATTGTGGAAGATTTACACGTTTTGTGCATTAGTTATATTGCGTTTATCAGCGCAGTAACGACTTGGAACATCGCATATTGCACTGCTTTAATGATTGTAAGCAGTGTTCACTATTCTTGATTCTTTATAGCATCGACTAATGTATAATGCCATCAAGCATGCAATTCTCACAAATCCCACATAACATATCCTCGCGAAATGGACTTGTAATCACTAATCAGTGGCATTGTTTCAGTGTACCATATTAACGTGTTGATTTTGTTTTCTCAACAATCCCAGAATACTGCTAAGTTATAATTTATGTTCAACGTTATTGTAATTAGAAAATGATATTGCAGATCGAATCTAAGGTAATATCTAGAACGCGCCAATTGATTTCCTTTATTGAATTAATTTCATTAATAAGATTTGAAAATGAAGTATAGGCCTGGGCTGATCAAAGCCTGATAATTCGCCTATTAGGTAGGCATAAAACCAAATGGCCATGAATGTCTCAGTCCGACGCAAACAAATCAGCTATCCTAGAACATGAACGATAAATGAGGTATACGAGAGGTGCACCACTTATATTTGAACAGTATTGAATATCAAATAGTTCAATGCCTATTATTTATAATCAAAATATTTATATATCATCGTGCAAAATAACGTGTTATGAAACACATACAACTATTGATTATTACTTTATTTCTTAGTTTGCACTCCCATCTACAATTTTGTAGGGGGTATGGTGTTTGGCTTTTTGAAGACCGAATAATCCGATCGATGTTGTTTGCATTTCCCGCCTGTAATAAACGCAGCAATATTCCATAGACTAAAGGGTTTGTGAATATAAGTTCATTAGACTTTGGCCTTTACTAATCTTGGGTAATATACTTCAAATGTGTGTTCTTAAGGTACAGAATGGTATTTTTGCGGAGGGAGTTGAAGCTCCGTGTTGACAAAACACCATGCTTCCCATATTGTCTCCAGGAAAGTTGTTTTGCAAACATTTTGACCAAATATGGTTTGGAACCTAATGTAAACATTTTGACCAAATATGGTTTGGAACCTAATGTACACAGCAATGTGCATTCACCTTTGACTAAAACATGTGTGTTCCATTAAGCCAGTATAGCAAACAATAGCATACGTTATGCAAACGTTCGGAAACATGTGAAGCTTAACAAATGTCAACTTATGGGTGGCCTTATCAACATTTATCATATAGTAGGCTGTCCGTTCATGGTATATTTCTCAACGATAAAGCATTGCCTCTATAGAGATGATAAAGTTGTGGCATTTACGTTTCCGGTGAAACATACACAGCGTTAAAGACATCTGTCTCCCTTATGTTGTTTTTGTGGTATTGAGCAGGTAAATTCCGATTTTATCCCGAGTCCGGCATGTATAATTCTCTAAATTAACAAATCGAAAGTTCGAATGGGTACTCTTAACGTCGCTGAAGTCCCTATTTTGGTTTTTGGATATGCCTTACTTATTAAATAACCAAACTTTAAGCTTTTGGTAGGTATCATCACTTTTTGTCAGTTTTTAATATTTTGCGTAATTTCGTAAAAAGAACAACAAACCGCAAAACATCCTTTCTGTGACAAAAATTGCATATTTTCTTCTAAAAAGTGGAATATCCATGCTCAACCAACAACTTTTAAGGGCTTTTATGGCAGTGGCTGACCCTCAAAACGCAAAACATCATACCCTCTACAAAAGAGTTGTTTTTTGTTCATTCTATTTTTCAAACAAACCAACCAGTTAGTGTAAATGTTACCTAACACATATGTTTACACAATTCAAAATAAATATTTAATTTATACCATATTTCCATGAAAATATGTCATGTTCAACACTGTTCAAATATAAGTGGGGCACCTCTCGTATATATTGATTAATACTATATGGAGCAGAAAGTAGACCGATCCCTTTTTTGTTCCACTTATCCATCTACGCCTTTCCGATAGGATACTTGTTCAACGACTTTATTTTTAAAAAAAGGTGCTACGCCGCTTATTTAATGTCAGTATGTCGACAGGCCACTAGCCTTTCCCGCCAGGTCGGTACACTACACACTTTGTGTCATGTTGATCACCGTATTGATATTACCAAAATGGCCTCCGCCCCGACTAAAATTTGCAATAATTCTTCGTGGCCACATCTGCTAGGTCATTGGGCCGAGAAAAATAGGAAATATGAAAACAGAAAGAGCGTCATTGTTAAATATCGTATTAATTAATAATAAAATAATGATCTATCTATATGTAGGCGTGTATGAAATAGCACATCTACATGCAATGGTTTTTATTGTGTAATCATAATTTTTTATATCATTACTTCCACATGAGCGTTCATCACCATGGTTATTATCGTGTCACCATTGTTATTTGTTGTACCACATCGACGTGAGCGTTAGACACCGTGGAAAGTATCATGACATTAAGCTATCATTTTATATAGACCATACAATTCTCCGTGACTGTGTTATATTTTTGAAAAGTTTAATTATTTCTATCACAGTCGATGATAAAATTGGATTTCCCCAAGTGTAACAACGATTGGCATAAGTTCATTAATATAGGGTAATGTATTCCACCATGGGTTCGAAATGTTTTCAGTATTCAACGATAAATCAAACGTGTCATCCATTTCACCCATTCGAATGACGGCCCATATTGAGGTTACATCAGTGCCAGTGTGTTTTACTATAGTCTGATGTAGTAGCCCCGGCCGGTACAGCGGGAAAACATGTGTATGTCAGTCATGTTGTCAGATTGATATCCTCTGAAGTTTGATATTCTCGGCCGTGATCTGATTGTCGGTAATTAACAATGAGAAAGTAAATATTGCTGTCAAGCTGGCGTTTAGGCAAATACATCAATCACAACAGCTATTTTCAACCGTGAACACAGCAGGCTTTGTTCGTACACAACAATGCTGTCGATTGCTAGAAAACGAAAGTAACATTGTGCTAAGTACTACAGAATATTTGTTATAAGACTGTTTGTCATAAAATTTGTAACGAAATCGCTAATCGAAATTTACCGAACTCTAAAGTACTCAGAAAGTTAATTATTTTTAACTATCAACTGGTCAGAAGGCACAAATAATGAAATGTTAACCAACAAATATGCCGTGTAATGAAAGGTATACAAATGTTTGAAAAAACATATTATTTATTTTGATTCATCCAATTGGTGCAGGTATAATATAAGCAGCATTGTAATAAATCTAATTCATATGATTATCAACTTTACAGTTACAAACTTAAGTGATTTTCAGAAAGCAAATATCGAATTCTATTTACAGTATAGATATGTACTCGTATAATGTTTTATTTATTCTCGAACATGAAAATATTCTATGAATGTAAAGAATCGGTCTGAAATAATTATCGGTTGGTCACGGGATCTTTACGCGACTATAAATATTTATAGAACCAATAAACATCAATTATACGAAGAGGTTACGAAAATTCTCCAATCATCTTGCTGACATATAAGGGATCTTTACTGACCATATGCTGGGAGTAATTTCCCATTTTTTCCCATATGATACGAATATACCAGGCTAGATAGGGAAAGGTTACAACAATCGGAAACATATCTGGCTGTTTTGTGAGGGTGTTATTTACATTGTAAACATACCTCAACCTAAGGTAATTAATCATTGTACTTGTCGACATTACATTGCACCATTACAAATACATGTTAATTACACTAAATAGATGTTTAACTTAAGTATTTCAAGCGTCGTTATTTATATGTTGTGTTTCATAAGTTATTTATTACAGTGATCATCATTTTAGAATATTAATGACGATGAATGTAACATCAATGTAATATTTACGTGGAAGAGGAAACGCTTAAAAAATATAAAAACCCTACCTATATGCGTAGTCTTATACACACAACTGTTCTTTACGGCATTATCAAAAGTTTTCGGTGACTATAAGTAAACAATAACACGTTATGCACGAGTTTGTTGCACGTGGTAAATTGCATTTAAACTGTCTATGTATCTGAAGTAAGCAATGAGCCATCGTTATATTGTCAATTTAGCAAGGTTTTATTTAAATGCTAATAAGTATAATGTGCTCACCATTGTCACAATGCGTTGCATATATGTGCTATTAAACAT
Organism: Spisula subtruncata; assembly: GCA_963678985.1. Classification (NCBI taxonomy): domain Eukaryota; kingdom Metazoa; phylum Mollusca; class Bivalvia; order Venerida; family Mactridae; genus Spisula; species Spisula subtruncata. The sequence continues at coordinate 44,804,759 of OY787666.1, forward strand.
GTTCCGTATAGTTATACAATGCGATATTTGTAGTAATGGTATTTATACTTGAATAAACTGCTATAACTGTGTTCGGTGCTTGTAGCTTAATTCGTTTGCTTTTGTGTATACTTAGTTTAGGCTTCCAGCCTAATAAAAATTATTTGGTATGTAAGTTTGTGTGTGTACTGGTATAAGTTAAGTTAAGTAACCAATTTCCTAGGGTTTTTCTCAGCTGTTAGGCCGCTCAAGCAACCTTTGACATTTGAACTTTCCCTGTTGTTTGGACTATACCTTTGGAAACCTACACTCGTGTCTCCCTGTGGAGACTATTTCTCTCCTGTATGTGTGGTAGCCAACATCGTTCTGCGGCACCCAGGTATAGACACTGCACTAACAGGTACCATTTTGCTCCATTGTGAAGTGGAGCATTTGGGTCTTGCTCAGAGAAATTAACCAGTGGTCCAGAGGGGGGTAGAACCCGAGATCTCTCGATCCCGTTAGGCCACCAGTCCCTAAAAGGTATTATGTCAAAACAATAATATGCACGGTAATATAGCAAAAATAAAAAAGCCAGACATAAACAGATATAAACTGCCATTGGTACTTGCAACTACTTGCAGAAAAAATATTTTTGCTAACGAACTTGAAAATACTTGATGTATGTTAAAAAGCAGTGATATTTTATGCACAACACCACGTGTATCAATTTTATAAACATAAATAGTATACTTTGTAAAGAAAACTGATGAAAATAATGATTTTCCATCTGTATTATAAACAAACGTACAAGAATTTAATATTTTAAAATGAAAAGGTATTTGACGTAATGTCATTATACCATTCAACTAAATAAATACTGGCATTTACTTACAGTCGAAGAAATTAACTTCATATTCTTTAGATCCATTCTACGCAACAAACTTTGGCATCGGTTTACGATATTCATTTAAAATGGTGTCATACATCGCGACATTCTTGTGAATACTAAACGGTACTGAAGCAATTATACTTAAGTTTCTCGCATAAGTGTTCGTTTTATGTAGATCATCACATGTACCGGATAAAAGTCCCAAAGGGTTGCATACTAGACGAAACATTGTAGTAGTTTCAAATAAGTACCTGAATGTGCTAAGATATTTCGTTTGCTTAAAGCATAGAATGATGTTATTTAGAAGCTAACATGTTTGGTATTGTCGAATGATATGTAACTACATTTGTAGCAACCTGTGGTTTACTGTTAGTCTCCATATAAGTCTTCATTACAACATGCTGGTTCGTTTAAAGTTATCAAAGCATCGCTTGTAGTGTGTGCTTGTTAATGGCATGTCGTTCTAGACAATTATTTCCTGTCCGATTATCTTTAAGCGTATCGGCAGTGTTAGAAATAACTTCAATCTGAATCTTGTCTCGGACCAAATACACTATTATTCATATATCTTATGTTACACACGTAACAATAATGTTCACCACAATTCAACCATATTATGTTCTAATGCGAAGCTAGTGGATCAAAAATAGGACTTATGAACAGTTGGCAATTAGGCAGACAATATGTGCATTTTTACCACAAAATAGTGTTTCTTTTGCTAAATGTTCGTAGGCAATGCTGTAATATATTAAACTAGACGTTTATTTGCATCTAAATAAGTGATTTATTTTCAAATAACTTAACTAATGAAATTGTAGTATACCTATTCCAAAATTTCACACTCTGATTTAATATTTTTTCCTTTTTTACTAATTTTTGTGTATTCATAAATAATATGAATTTGAACAATTGAACAAGTTTTTTTCTTGGTACACGCCTGCGCTCGTATTTCAATTTGCCATGTTATGACCATTTTTGACAAAAGGTGCATATTTCGGTCATTTTAGGGGTCAAACGAGACCCATTATGGCGTCATTCAGCTCATATAATTTTGTTAACATGATAAACAGACAGTTAAGATATAAGTTATCGTTTTCTGTAAAGAAAACTTTCATAACATAACTTTCAATTTTTCCAAAATATTTGGGCCATAAACGCCCCTTATCGTCCCTGCTCCTTTCGTACTGTATACACTGTTATCAATAATTCCTATGACATCGCGAATATGTAGTACATGTGGTACATGTTATAAAAATTATGCAAACTATATACATTGTTATCCAAACCAAATGTTCTCATTGTTTTGTAAGATCCTGACATTTCTAGGTTGTATCTGTAAATTATTGACTCACAGATCAAGAAGCCATGAATTTGAATAGGTGTGTTTATCATAGAGAGTGAGTGTGGTGTATTTAATTTCAAAGACTGCATGTCAAATGCATGAAGTGTAAGCTGGTGAAATCAATCTAAATGAAGAATATCTAACTGTTTATTCAGATTAATATAAACTCTACAAATAATGTTGTCTTAACATCACGTAATGAATTGAGAAATAAAGTACATTATTTACTCTCGTGTGGGGAACGTTTCGAATGTTCAAGAGAATAGAAAAAACAATTGGCATTTCATCTACTAGAAATACAAAATATGTGCACATTTAATCCGCTCAAAATCACATGCTATACCTAATATTGCGGTGGAACTAGCATTTTTGACACTGCTCACCTTTCAAGCTTTGTCATTTCTGGTGAGTGCTGGCTTTCATGTCACTTGATCCTCTTTTGTTAAAGCTACATTGAATCCTTCCAAACGCACGTTGCTATTTATAGTTAATGATACGCGGTATTTCCACTGGCGGCTGATCTCTTGTGCCATACATACCAACAAAGCGATGTTTAGGTCGATCAATTTAGTCATCTCTCCAGCATTACTTTGTTTTTATATCCAAAACCATTCACAGACACAATAGTTTTCTTTGTTGGACTTCAACTATGGGCCATTGTTGATACTGGCTGATCGGTGTATTTTTCTTTGGCATGCTCATGCGCCATGTGGCGACTTGATCATTGATCATTTCTAGGAAACCAATTAGGCTTTCAATATGTTTTTCACTTATTTTATGTTTGCCAAACGCCAATAATTGACGACGTTCACGGCATGTGTTTTACGAGAAAGTGCTTGTTCTATGTTGGAGATACTCGTTTGATTGTCGACTATAGCAATGGATATGTACGTTAATTGCTTTGTCATTACGCAAGTGAAACAATCTATTTCTCTAATCAACATTAAGATATCTTTAACATTATATGTTAGTGCCCAAACTGATTGTGCTAACTACATGTTTGGACATGTACTATGTAGTACAAGGTTCGTGTAACATATACATGTATAGAGCAAGCGATTCACTCTTACAGACATGAAAATTAAAGTTAGCATGAGTCATTGTCCAGAGAATACCACTAACATAGATACTACTTAGCAATACGTAATTTTATGTATACCGTTTAAAAGTGAAATTCATGCATTGGCAATAGTTACAATGAGCTCTCGTCATGACCACCCAGGTTCACAGACCTCAAATGCAACAGAGAGCCAAAACATGGCCTTATGCAGCCAGTTACCCTCGCGAGACGCTCTTAGTCTGTAATGCATGCCCATGGAAGACATACGAGTTATTAAAACAATTTTCATGCAGGAAATTGAACAAAAACAAATGTGTACTAATTTCCACAAGCTAAAGTATTCAAATTTTCCCTGGAAGACAACTTAACACTACATCAACGGTTCAATAATTAAACTAAGATCGCTGAATAATCGAATTTATTTAATTATCAATACGTACAAATCCTTGTGTGTTCTCAAACAAAACTAGTTACGAATTACACAAGTGGCCGTTTACAAAAACTGTGTTTTAGATTTTATGATGTAAAATATTAGTTTATGTATAAAAAAAATTATATCTAGTAATGATACGTTTATACTCACTTATTATCGGTATATGGTTTAAGTCAACCGGCGTATCTTAGAACCGAAAACTATATATCTGATGTTTTACACATCAATAAATAAAACATGTTTGCTCTTTTTGGTATCATAAAGCAAATTTGCATTTTAACTATGCATACCATTTGAGATTGAGAAAGCGTAACTGTAATTTTATGTATCATATTTCTATATTTTCAGGCATCAGCACTTTATCATTTCATCAACATCGACAGGAATATTATATTGACGAGTATAGGAGATAGTGTTGTCTGATTATCGCTATTGCAAACAAGGTAGGAAACTTAGTATAATACTTTTTATTTTTGTTCTACGATATGAAAGTCATTATAATCTATTAAATCAGCTGTAAATGTGTCTAAAGTGGTTTCCGCTGTGCAGTGAACATATACGTAGCTTGTTTCTTGCGACAGTTTTGCCCCATTCGATCGCCTTTTATTTTATCATTCATATGTATATTTATTTCATTCAGATATGTAGATACAAATGATATAGTCGTATCGTTGTGGTGTTGCTTCCATTATGTCGATCCTTTAGGTCACAAACCACCAAACACAGTTGTTATTTAACTCAATGTAAAGTGACCTAGGTCAGCCAAAAAAAAGTCAACTTTTTGTCCATGGGGCCCTCTCAAAATCTTTTAATCAATAGAAATAGCATCCAGCTTGAAGAAAATGAAAAAAAGCAGTGGGTCATGTATCATATAAGAAAAGTTTGGTTCGTCAAACGCGGTGAACAGATTTTCTCACATATACGGATTTACACACTGTCCGTTAGCCTCAACCTTACTTTCACTTTCATATTTAAGCCAGAATACAAAATATTTCTGAATAAAACCATTTCACTACATCACATACATGCATACAAAGCATTTAACACCAATTTCATGATTCTGATGCTGATTTATCAAGACATACCCCCATTTCCAGTCGCTTAAAGTTTTTTAACGGACTATTTGACGGTATCTGTTTGGTCCGCGTAGGCATTTAGTGGTTATTTCCCTTTATGCCATCTATCTTATATATATAAAAAAAGTTAGTTCCAACGCCAATACGTAATACGACAATTTGTGTCATTTTTCAAGAAAGTACGTTTAAAATATGTTCGTGGTACATTCAAGCCTATGTGATAACACAATGCAGTCCATTGCTGTGGCATTTTGACACTATAATATCAAAATAGGAACAAAACGATACGTGTTTTTTTTGTAACTGGTATGTGCGAATAGGGCTTATCAGTTACCAGAAAGAAGTCGACATTGTGTCAATATATACCAAATTCCTTACAAATCCCTTACTTATCTCTTCTGATAATACTGTTCAGCTAATACCGCTCGTTTCATGTGACAAACATCTTCGTGCTAAGTATGTGTTGCATCGATTTTCAAGAATTTCATAAATTGAACTTATGAATGGAATGTCTAGTTTAGACGGTTTTCCCTGGGATATCGACGCTATTTAGTATAGCACACCTGCCTGATGTTAAGGTATGTTTACAATGTAAATAACACCCTCACGAAACAGCAAAATAAGTTGCCGGTTGCTGTAACACTTTCTTATGTCTAGCCAGGTATATTCGTATGATATTGAAAGGAAAAATATAGGAAATTACTCCAAGCATATGGACAGTAAAGATCACTTATATATATATCAGCAAGACGATTGTAGAATGTTCGTAACCTCATAAAATGGATGTTTATTAGCTCTATAAATATTTATAGTCGCGCGAAGATCCGATGACGAACCGACAATTATTTTAGACCGAGTCTTTACATTCATAACATATTTGTATTTTCGAGAATAAATAAAACATTATACGAGTACATATCTATAAATAGGGACCGATATTTGCTATTTTGAACATCTCTACGTCTGTAACTGTTAAGTAGATAATCTTGTGGATTAAATTTATAAAAATACTGCCTATATTATACCTGCACCAATAAGATGAATCAAATGAAATAATACGTGTTTTCAAACAGTTGTATACCTTCCGTGACACGGTATATTCGTTGGTTAACATTACATTAGTTGTGCTTTCTGACCACTTGCTAGTTAAGAATTAACTTTCCGAGTACCAAATGATTCGGTTAAGTTCGATTAGCGATTTCGTCACAGCATTTTTGACACACTAACAAACATTCTGGAGTACTAAGCATAATGTGACTATCGTTGTTTTGCAATCGACAGCATTGTTGCGTACACACAAAGTCTGCTAAGTGTACGGTTGAAATAGCTCTTGTGATTGATATATATGCTGAAACTCCTGCACAACATTTTTTTGCTTTTTCAATGTTAATTACCTAGGTTAGATAACTGCCGAGCATATTAAACTTCAGCGGATGTCAATCTGACAACATGACTGGCATATACATGTTTTTTCACGCTATGCCGGCCGGTGCAACTACATCAGAGGACGCACTGGCACTGATATTACCTCAACATGTGCCATCATTCAAATACGAAAAATATGTGACACGTTTGATTAATCATAGAATACTGAAAACATACCGAACTCATGGTGGAATACACTACCCTATATTAATGAACTTATGCCACTCATTGTTACACTTGGGGGACGCAAATTATATCATCGACTGTGATAACAATAATTAAATTTTACAAAAACATGAAACTGTCACGAAGAGTTGTATTGTCTGTAAAAAGATGATAGCTCCATGTCATGATCCTTTCCTTGGTGTCTAACTCTCACGTCGATGTATTACAATAAATAACTATGGTGATACAATAACACACAATAGAGCTCAACGCTCCTGTCGACGTGATGAAATAAATAATTATGGTGACACAATAAAAACCATTGCATGTAGATGTGCTATTTTATACACGCCTACATATAGATCATTATATTTTATTAAATAATACAATAGTTAACAATGACGCTCTTTTCATTTTCACCTTCCCCATCTTTTCTCGGTTTAGTGTCATCGGACACAATAACATTTAAAATTAAATTTAAATTAAGTAGCATTTGAAATCAATGCTTCTTCGATAGAAAACAATTAAATGTTAAAGTTCTTTATAGCCCGCATATGACTTGATTAAGTGCACGCTAGTTACTTTAAATTATGAGAACATATTTTTCACTACCGTGGCTTTGTCAATGACGCAAGCAAGTGATATTCAATCAATTTACGAACCGATTTAGAACTTTATTTTGCATGATCTCTGAGGGTTATTGACTTCCACTTAAATATTTTGCAGAGGGCTGTTTTATGATATTAAGTGACTTAATGCATGGGCTGATTTTTGGTGCGCAATTAGTCGCTGATTTGTCGACGAAAATTGTTTCCAAGAAGCAGGTTACCGACACGTTTGTTAATAGAACAGCCTGACCGCATTTAAAAGACACGAAGTAGGCGGTAACAATGCTCGCGTTTTAGGTTAAACATAAACGTTGCTTTTAGACATTGGTAGTTCAATGTCCTTTCCGTCAACATTTTAACTTAAATTCTTGTAATTTCAGATGAGTGTGGTCAATATATTTGCCATACCTCTTTCTTGAAGATATGCGAGGAAGATAATATTTTCCTAGGGAGAACCGTCTACAATCAGTCATTCTGTTCATATGTTTAATTTCTGAAATTTCTGAAAATCGATCCCACATGCTGGAATGTGTTACATTATACGAGTGGTGCAATATAAGAATTAGTTTTCGACGAGACAGTTATGTGAAGACCATTAATTTTGAAGAAAAGCGAAGTAATTCCTGTTGATGATTATAGTACGCCTAAACGTACGAACATATTAAATACTCACGCACAAGTTTCATGATGCCAATACTAGTTATAAGTTGATGTATTTTGTGTTGTTCATTGACCCTGCAAATAAAGCAACCAATCTAGCTAGCCAAAACAATGCCAGGTAGTGCATGAGTCAATTATTGGTGGGAAGATATAGGCTGCTCAGTCCATCATCGTGTTATATTTAGGTTTACAACAAATGAACATATTCTGGGCAGTTTTATCAGGTATAATGAAGACTGTATATTAGATAGACGCATCCCGAGTGATCTAAGTTTGAAACCAATGTAGGGCATTTCATATATCGCTGGCTTAGAACAAGAACTCGTAACTACCAAATTGATAGATTGAGAAAACAAGAGAAAACTGTATGTGATTTACTCTTTACATATTGGAAAACACGTTTTTAAAACATCATTTTGGTAAACATGACAATTTCAGATTTTCATGAAAATAGACTCATAAGAAGCGCCTTGTGAAGCAGATTTCAAATATGTATGAGTCTTATAAGGTCGAAAGAGGTAGTTGAGACCTTCTGGTTCTAAGCCATCGATATGGCATAGGCTACAGTCAAGTACAACATGCTGTTCGACAGAAGTGTAAATAAGCTGATACAAATCTTTGTCCCATACAACGAAATACAAAACGATTAAACGTTTTAGCTGTTGCACATGGCCAGTGTGTACGTCTCATATCAGACTTAGCTAAATGCTTTTCAATCCTATCCTGATCTTTAGAAAGAATCCGGATATAGTATTTAAATGTCCCGTAATTAGGACCAAATTAAGGTACTCCACGCTAGGAAATGGACATGAAAGTTTCTTTCTCCTTCTTAGATAACCATTTGAAATAATAAACAACAATAATATAGAAGAGCTACACCAAACATCTACTGATATAGATAATACCTCAACGTGACAAAAATCTTTAAAATTAAATTTTCAATCCCTCCGAATGGATGGTAATTAAGTCATAATCTCCCAAACCAATTTTAAAATTCATTATAAATAATAATTACGCCTCGTTATATTTTGCAATATTTGATGATATACAAAACTTAAATGAAAACATCGACTTTATCTTAGTTCGAACCGATATTTCATTCTCAGCGCGGAAATACTTTAATGTCAAAATGTGGACTATATCTGGCGATACGTATTGGCGGCACATTGGCATCAACTGGGTCTTAAATAATTGCTTGCTATTAGACTATTTATCAGTGACGTAGATTGTGTTTTAGAAATAAGTAACTGATAATTGCGCAAAATAACAGATTAATAATAAATTAGTATTGATAATTGAGTACACAAATGCACGTGTTACGCTAGTTTTATAGATGTGTGAAGGAAGTGCAATGCCAAATTTCGCACTCATTGGCTTGTTCTACAGTGAATTAAAAATAATAGGTCCTTAGGCAAATTTTCAAATTCATATGTGAATAATTGCATATAAGTACACTAAATCCGATTATGGTTATTCTACATTTTAGTATGGACAAAACAACAAGACAATCCGGTTAAGAAAGTACAATCATAAACTTGCAATTAAATACTAGTTAAGGCATAATGAGTGTAAAACTAATTTGTCTGTCTCAACAAACCCTTTCGAATGCTTGGTGTCAAAATTGAAACATGCCGTCTTGCAAATGAACGCTTGTGAAATAAATATTAGTTCTCTGCTCTAAATACATACTCAAACTCATCAACCCTTTGTATATCGTTTTACTTATTCTAGTAGTCTGACTGACAGTCTACTACAGCGGGAACTTGGATAACTAGTTCGGGTCTTAGTTACGTTTTCTTCATTTACTTGGATGTCACCGTCTTTTATGGTATGTTTGAGAAACTATGTCATTCTGCACTTTTACAGCGGGGAGATGGGTGTTTTCTAAGGCTATGTGTGGGCATTGAGCACTCCGTGTAATTGGGTTATGTTAAGTTATTACAATTTTCTATGTTCGGCTGATTAAGTTTAGTGCTGCCTTCACTGTCCGAATTTCTCATATCTTGTTGAGACAATTAACATGCATTAAGAAACGTTTGTGTCATTAGGATTTAATAAAACGCGCTATTAGATATATAAGACCACACAACAAACATATATCAATACGTCCATACTCCACTAAACGGTAGACCTAATGACCTTAATTTACTATGAAACCGAATAAAGTATCCATAAAATCGTTCCAGCATGAATGTACCACCAATGTACGTAGCATACCACCATACTGACACTAGGAAACTAGGCCTTAATTTCAGCCTTCCAGCCTTTGGAGAGCTAAGACTTGGGATTTTGACTATTTGACTGCTATTAATTGGTCTTTCAGCGTGAAAATTAAGTTTATTGCTGGTTAAGGGTTGGCCATTGTACCGTACAATTGTGGAATGTATATTTTATATGATTTCTGACTTCGATCGTTTTGTTAACAGAACGTGCATTTCCTCACCAGTGGACACTCCTTATGTGAAGCATTTTGTTACCCCATTGCTCAAGAGGTGAAGTTACATCATTTTAGACAAGTATCATAATGTTATAGTCACATTTCAGGCAGTCATACAATGCTGTTATTACACAGATAAAAAATAAACAAAAACGCACAAATATAATTATAATACGGTAATGTTTATTGTATCGCGCAGTCAGATATATAAGACCAAGTCTTATTTCTGTAACATTATCGACGTCTCTTTACGACTTATAGTTAATATGACCTTGCTTAAGTTTACCCTCTGGAATTTTCATTAATGCGTTTAACATAATTGAATTATCAGGTACAGACACTACAACCTAATATCCGCCCATTGGCCATAAGGCAGATACACGGTTATTATGTGTTTTCTCAACTTTTAAACCAGTGAATTTGTAATTGTTGCAGTATTGCATACGTTTGAATTACACACGTAGGGATTATGAGTGTGCTTCTGTATAGTATTTTACACTGCCCACCAATGCGTTTAATAAAGAATGGATAACAAGTAACTGTTTTCGCGGAAAGCATAAGCGATGGCAAAAGACTGAACTAATACTAGGAACACACCACATATAAAAATCCTTTGAATATCTCTCGTATTTAATTAAACTTATAATGGGATAAAGAGGAACACTGGCTGTCCATCGCGGTTCACCAGTTGAAACTGAACTCCTTGCATGTCGTATTGTCAGTTTTACTTGTTTATTTAACTGTGAAAGCATTCTATTTCATCAATTTCAAGACTAGAAAAGTTTTTGGTTGCAAAGAATCACGACTAGGTGGTTTTCATATCATCAATCAAGTTGAGAGAGTTATAACAGATATATCACGTCACACTGTGGTCGTCTTAAATTGGATCAAATTAAGCATTATAAACTGTAGGCCAACATTCAATATAAGTGGGCGTTAACTTCTGTCAGATTCCGAAGTGTGGTATCCGTTATTTTATACAAACAAGTCATGTTGTCTTGAAATTATATTATTGATGATTCATTTTAAATGCTCATATTCTACATGCAGACAAGCGTAACCGAGCACAAAAATAACTAATGCAAAAATTGGCTTGGGAAATCAATGCATTTCGAGATTTTTAAATCAGTTTTCAAATTTACAGATCAGTGAGAAATTTGCGGTTAATAAACCTTTAGTTGCTTGTGTCTTTCTTAAACGGGATGTGACTTGATTCAACAGTACAATATATGCACGTCTCTGTGTTTGTGATAATATATATCTCCCTCTGGGACAGACACATAATTATTATATCATGGAAAACATCGTTTCATTCATATCTTGTTCATCTCAATGTCATGGTAACCCCGAAACGGTAAAATAATAGTCAATGGATTGTTACAACTATATTAGCATTCGTGTCTGGCAGCGTTAACAAAACCATTTTCCTCTCTTTCTTTATTACATTACTTGGAATAAATCAACTTGGGAATTCTAGATGTACAGTCGATGTACAATTTGTTGTTTCACGGACGCTATTTAACTGATATAAGTTATGAATTTTCTACTGTATATAGATACACATGTTTATTTATTTGTTATTTGGATTTTAAAGCGTAAAAAGAGTTAAGGATTTAGTCATTAGATAAGACATATACGGTGTTCTTGTTGTAAGACATCACTTATCACACTCATCTAGAACGCTTATATATGTCATTTTAATGCTTTCGAAATGAGCCCTCATTGTCTCTTTCGAGCGATGCTACGACGATAAAGTAAGAGTATATTATTTCCTCTAGATATGGAGAAGCGCTGTAAAATATATAATTCACTCTTATTCCATATTTTTGAAAGTTATTTCCTTAAGCTATATACTTAAACCTAACACGTTCCTACAAGGTATACTTATTTCCCACGACACCTCACTCACGATTGTATATTTCGCCGAAGGGGTTTGCAGAGCATTGGTGGAACTATTTTGATGTTGTCTTGGAAGTGACGCGGCCGTAAGTACACACCAGTCATCATGGGCTCTGTGCGAAAGCTCTAACGCAAACTTATTGACAATTTCCATTTAGACCGTTAGTGAAAAGACCAATTGATAATGTACTTAATGTGTAATTAAAGTATTTCAAAATCATTTATTGGGTAAACAGATTTCGTTCTCCTTTACCGTTGGCTATATACATGCCCTCCTCATTCTTGTATACGTCCATAATAAACGAAATCAAATGGCACAATTTAGAATAATATTCTGCGAAAACTCACGTTCTGTCTAGTAGTTATAGCATAAGTCAATTTTCCGTTAAGCTAAGCTATTTCCGACATAAACAAGACTGGAATGAAATAATTGCTGTCGTATTCACACCATGGTAGACATTTCTACATAGTCACAGATAATGCAACATGTCATTCTTTGGGAAACCCGCTGTATCTGATAATAAAGGTCAGACATGTTTCAAACAGTTTTTTATTCGACCATTTGTGCATTTTGGTGTAACATTTGACATGGTAAAATGAGTGACAATAGTGACAACAAAGACTTGCAAACTTGCAAGGTTATCACATGGGGTAACGTTAAACCTACATGGTAAAGCGCGAAGTGCATTAACATCGCATGTTGTATAACCAATTTTCCACCGATGGTGTTGATACAGTCTATATGGCACCTTAATTCATTTTACCCATGTTGGGTTTTCAAATAATTGAATCACTGAATGTCAAAAATAAAATATTTAGCGAAGCGTGGTTACCATTAACCTTTCTCATCATGTTCATTTCTTAATGTGACCCAGCGAAGAATAGGAACACTAGTTCGCAAAAAAAGCTCAGTATTATTAAAATTGAAGACCCAAAAGGCCCCACAGGTATGTAAAGATGATTTATTTTCCGTAATAAATCAAATATTGAGGAGGTTTGTAACGGAATATCATCACATTCAAACGTCGTTATATTTGTTCGGGGATGGTGTATTGTTACGCTGGACCGATAGAACTGAATTCTCCATAATATGTACCAATTAGTATACACACGTATGCGAATGCGAACTTGTTACATATACAAATATTCGTACACTGTACATATTCTTTCACAAGCTCCCTATTGCCAACCGCCGACGTGGTCTTAACTGAATGTCCTACTGACACATACTTTAACCAGTCATGTCAACCAGTCACGGCTATGATCGGAAAGGGCCCAAAATGACCACAAAATCTTATTTATGTCTGTCAGGTATCCGGTACAGAATAAATCTTTATGACGAAATACCAGAAACTAAAATTCTCGTACACGTATGCTAACGTTAAACGTACCAAATGATTGCAAATAGACCACACGTTCTAGCATTGAGATCGATGAACGTTTGACAAATGTATCGATTGACGTTCGAAAGAGACATGTTTGATTCGCGGCTCTGAAATTGTTACAAGGTAGTTTTTTGCTGGAGGTCAGAACACCCGTCCATATGTGTTCCTTTGCATAGAAGTGGTCCGCATTGTTCACTACAAAGTACAAACAATCACATGTTGATTAATAAAAACAAAATATTTTACTGACAATTCCAATGCCGGGGGTCACAGTCGCTGGTTGTGAACCCTCGAGTTTATTAAATTAAAATGCATGCGTCAAATAAAGTGTCAAGCTCATTAAACATTTAATGTACGAACAAGGAGTTTGTAATATATTATCTCCAATGTCAAAGCCAGTGTTCATCTAACAATGAGTTAAACCTTCTTTAACAGTGACACAAAATGGGAATAATTCATAATAATTCATCAATTTCTCGTCCTTCCTATGAAATCTCTTCTTCCTCCCACTTTTAAAGTTATTCTCTGTTTCCTTCGTATCCAAATAACATCTCCCAAGCAGCATCTCCTCTTCAGTTAAATATTTTCAAGTTTACTATCATACACGTACATTCCGTGACTAAACACGTTTTGTCCATGAAACTAACTCATGGTCACACCAGTACCAACCAAGCTCACTGAACAAAGCGTCGACAATACAAGGGGCTTTCAATACCGTGTTCAACCAGCGTAAGTATCATCCGGAGCTAGTCTTGGTACTCGACTGATGTATAAAGATAGGGTACATAAAGAACATGCAAAAAAAGAAAATTAGCGACTAAAACTGTCTCATTTCGGCAAGCAATTATTTATTTTGTCAGAATTTGTGAATCCAACCTTCCCGAAAGGGAAAGTCGAACAATGTTAAGAAATAGATAGATTTGAGATGTGACATTTCATTATACTCAAGTGTTGCTTTATTTGTCAGCAAATCAAACGATTTGATAATTTGAACTTAAAGCGAATACTTGCCAATGTCGGAGGAACGTTCTCGCAGGGTCGTTGATGAATAATATGTTAGCAGTCGTAGCATAACGTAATTTGAATAACAAAGAAACTTGTCTGCGCTGCAACAAATTAATTTCATTTCAGTCTTTATGATCTTCTCGGTCTAAAATAAGACATTTATAGATTGAAAGCGTCGTCATTTTTACACACAAAAACATTGAACGTGAAAACGCCACAGTTTTAAGGAGGTTATTTAGACACAACTTATTTTGAAATATTGTAATTTCGTGTTAACAAGATCCAATATTGAATGTCATAGACTTTCGAAGCAATTCAGAAGAAGCATAATCTAATCTGAGGGTAAATCTCTGACGTTAATGAAATATATTTTTTGTTAGGTATTTTCTGAATATGTCGACAATTTGTGTGAAAATTGTACTCGTATTGCAAAGAAATTCAAAAACAATAATGGAATATTATTGTGAGCTGCTTTCTTGTTATTGTTATGGTTTTATTTTGCAACCAATTATTTAATAGGGCTAGTGGGAATAACGAAGTGCAATTGGAGATAGCGAGGCACAGCGTTTGCAGTCGATGTGAGTACTTGTCGGAATGATTGTAAATTTACGATTTTGACGTCATGTATTATTTTAATGTCGAACAATATTGAACAGTTAGATCAATGAGTTGTTATGTGAGAGTTGAATGTATTAATTTCTACGACGTATTTTAATTCATAAAATACAAGAGTTAAGATTAATTTATCCTCTCAAATCAATAATCTGCGGCCGATTTTAAAGAATACAATTTGAATATATCTGTATTTATTTGTTACATTAGATGTGTTTATTTAATTAGAACATCGTAAACTCCAAAATTGCATTTTGAACATAGATTAAATGTAGAAATTCGTGCACATGTTATATAACGCACAAGAAATGCGTATAACCAGTTTATGTGAACCTGCCGAACGGCTGTAAACCAATTTAAGTTAAGTTAAAAATTAATACAATCATGCAGAGCAAATGGTCGACTGATGAACAGCATTTTGCAAAACAGATGAAATCACGCCAACAATGAAATTCCATGCACAGTTTCTTTAAGGGGTTACCATGCATACATCATTTTAATGCGTTTTATAATTAACGGAATTGCCAATAAAAGCTAGACACCTTTGGAGATGGGAATGCAGTGGTTGCCGACAAACGACATTTTTCTTTGTAATATGCAACATAAAGCAAACTGTATAATATACCTGCAACCAGCGCATGGTGAGCCTGTAACAAATACATGGTGAGACATGAAGACAATGAACTACTCATATGTCATAGAAGGCTGGTATAACAAATGAATGTGTTTGCCCGAATAATTATATATTGTACAAGAAGTAATATTTTACGAAGCCAGCGCATTATATACAATAACTCATTTATTATTGACGTCAGTCCAGCACCCACAAGATCCAAACCAACTTATCTAATACAATGTAGAATCATGTTTCTCTTTGTATCTCTGTAACATATGACGGATAAACACGTATACATAAAGAGTATGATTCGTGCTGAGCGACAAGAAAATGGTTTGGCAAACGAATATTTTAGAACATCGCATACATATGGGATTTCCGACAGAATCACTTATTTTCACGACAGTGCACTGTCTTCTTCTGCTTTAGAATGCACACAATGTCGATAAGCTTTATAAAATATTATAAACAATGCTATAAATGAATTGGAAAGTATTGTTACAAGCGGAACATCTTGGCACTGTGGGACCAATTGTTTTGTAAGGAATGGTATAATGTGATTGTCCTAGATCTGTTTTGAGGGTTGGAACGTTGATACATATTTTTCTGCAATTGTTATATAACACAAATCCTTGATCATTAGCGTTTTAGATTTTATGTTTGTGATACGAAACACTGGCATGTCCGTATAAATATACTTTTTATTTTATTTATTTGTATTGATTCTTGACAACATTGATATGGGCTTATATCACATCTGCAAACAGTTAGATAGTGTGCACTTTTTTGCGTGTAAACATTATTTGCAGTTTTTTCCAAGGTAGTTTTTTTTGCTATTAACAGTGACAGGTATAGTGGGCGGCCAATCCTGTGTCTGCCTTTAAATGGACAATTGCATCATGCTAGGTAGAGTAGGTATTGTCACTGATTGGTAATAATTTGTCCCTACTCTCGTTTTGTGTCATTTAATTTCTTGGCGATGAAGGAATATATATTTATTTCAGAAGATCGATAGTACTGGTCAAGTGTTCACCTTTCGAAACCTTTTGTTTGTCACATGACCGAGGCTGGTATATATTTGAATCGACTGCGCTGTTACATTTGTATCTATATACTGGTATGTATTGGTATGGTCACTGGTACTCTGGTTATTTCAAGTAACTATTTAATGCAACCCTTGTTGTTTTTGCGATAGGTGAAATTATGGTTTAATGCCTTCTTTTTTCGCATTGTGATGCAAAGACTTAAACTATTGCACAAAAATTGTTCTAATATATACGTATTCACCCATCTTATGTTACAACCATTTGTTGATATATTTACCCATCCATTGTAATATTGGGGACCTTGCAGTTCGTCCACATACAAAGGGGTTGTAGTTTAGCCTTATGTGGTATCTATATCTTATTAAGCCACTTCTCTAAGTCGGTTGATACTCGTATAAACATGCATGTATCACGTTGTGTTTTCACGATATCAAACAGTTGACGGCTCTGAAATATTCAAATAGAGTATTTTCATTAGATTTATTCATACAAATTGTTATGGGGCTATTGCAGTACAGCTTTTTTCGTCGACTGATAAAAACTAAATCTATCTTTTCTGGCTTCTTTTATATAGCTGTAGCATCTCTAACGCTGACCGACCCGGGAATCGTGGCGTCAATGCATTCTACGTGTTAAATGAAATATTATTTATGTGTTTCCAAACCGACTAAATTATACAAAAAGGAGATAAAATGGATTTATTTATTACAACTCATTACAGAACAAAGGTCATCTCCCAGGAACGTTTTCCCCGTATCATCGGCATTACCAACATCCGTAATGAATTGCAAACTAAAATACAAAACATGGACTGGAATTTAAGTTCTGTTTCACATTAATCCATCGGTGCAAGAGAGTTGAATACAAAAAATAACACCATTTGCTTTTCTATTTTTCTTGATCAATAAATCTTGATATCCTTACTTGTACAATTCGTCAACCTTGTCATTAAGCTATTTTTATCTTTGAAGGATTAATAATATTGTTTATGCTTGTACATCATATTGTCAAACACGAATCCAGTGCGTGTGTGTGCAATGATGATTACCAAACAGATGTCAAACTAGAAACTGGCAGGTTAAGTAACCAATATTTTGCCTAAGTCACGACCATTATCGAGATGTGTAATTACGCAATTACTCCAACATTGATTCAAAATAAATTCATTGTTCATCAACAAAACGCTGGAAACAAACGTATTGTATCGAATGTTGCGCTGCTTAATGTCACTAGTTATAACAAGATCTCTCTCAGATAGAACATCGGTAATTAAATAGTCCGGAAAAGTCGGAATTGATTTTAAATGTTTCTGTCAACGAGTGGATTTTATTTTCCAATTCACCTATGTCAAATGTCAGACGCCTTCCGCATTTTTACTCTTGAAAGTGTATCGTATCAATTTATCCCGATATTAATTGTGGACAGTTTTGCCATGTGATCATTAGGAGCATTCGAATGGTGCAATTACTATAGCTCTTTAAACTAAAACTACTATAACACGGCCGGCTTGTTGTTGGTGAAATTTTATTTACTTACTAACAACTCATTGAAGTAAACATTGCATTGTGTATTTTTATTATTGTAACTCGGTTAATCAGCTGAGGCATTGGGCTAATTTTTGCTTGACCGTTCAGCAACGGATTTCTGCTTGTTGAAACTTGATAGTTAAGCTTTGACATTCGGCATATTGAAATAAGAATATACAGTTAGAGCATTAAGTTTATTGTTACTTTTATTATTCAACTTCTTAGAGTTTCTTCTGACAAAGTATACGTATCAATCTCAGTTGTTTATTGTTGCTACTAGAATAGTGAGCTAAGTAAATCCATTCTCGTTCGGTTATGTGTTGACATTGTGTGTTGGTTTGTGACGTTTCTTTAATTTCTGTGCTCGGCTTGTTATCGGTTAGGGTGGATGTTGCCTTCCCTGTCAAACTTTCTATTAAAAATAATCAAATTTGAAACCTTCAATTTTATGTAGAAGTAGAAAAGAAATATCGAGTGCTAACTGCATTAAAACCCTTTGATTACTTGAACAAATCAGACAGGCAGTGTCGCACAATACCGTCAAAGTCGTTTGAATGACTTTGTAGGCTATTGCAATGTTTTAATTAGCATTGTTGATGGTATCGTAGTTTAAATCAGATAAAATCAGATACATTTTCCTACGATAACATGAGTCTTGCTCGTTCCCTCATTCTGAACTTCAGAACATATAAAGTGTCTCGTCATTCAATTCCAATATATATGCTAATGTCTTGTACCGTGCATTATGCCAAATGCGTGCTTAATCTACCTATATGTTAAATGCATAATCCATGATCCAAAAGAAACACTGCAAAAAACAGAATTATGTACATAAATAATTTTTCAACCCTTCTAGTATAATATTAATGAATGTTGTGACTATCAGTAAATGGAGATAAAACTCAATAACTTTTTAATACAATTTTATGATGCATGTTTCTATGGTTTTAAATACATGTATCTAGGCTAATTGTCTGATTGACATAAAGGTAAATAACCACTAAATGCCTACGCGGACCAAATTCAGATACAGTCAAATAGTCCGTTAAAAAACTTTAAAGCGGCTGGAAATGGGGGGTATGTCTTGACAAATCAGCATCAGAATCATGAAATTGGTGTTAAATGCTTTGTATGCATGTATGTGATGTAGTGAAATGGTTTTATTCAGAAATATTTTGTATTCTGGCTTAAATATGAAAGTGAAAGTAAGGTTGGGGCTAACGGACAGTGAGTAAATCCGTACATGTGAGAAAATCTGTTCACCGCGTTTGACGAACCAAATTTTTCTTATATGACACATGACCCCCTGCTTTTTTTTCATTTTCTTCAAGCTGGATGCTATTTCTATTGATTAAAAGATTTTGAGAGGGCCCCATGGACAAAAAGTTGACTTTTTTTTGGCTGACCTAGGTCACTTTACATTGAGTTAAAGAACAACTCTATTTGGTGGTTTGTGACCTAAAGTAAGATTAAGAGTGGATAAAGGGAATGGTGAAAATATATCGGCAAAGTAACATAAATGATGTCTTTAAAATGCAAGCAATGATACTTTAGCCACTATAAACTTCCCCATGTTTAAAGATTAAAAGAAAATATCGGGGAGGTTTAATGGCATGGAACTTAAAAACCTTCAAGGAAGTAATTAGCATTGAGTCAAGTTCCCATTAACCGAACAATCGACAGAAACAAATGGATTTCATTTCTGTGGAATACAAAATAAAACAAATATGAACGCTTTGTATAACAATGGACACTGTGCCAATCATCAATTCACAATATTCCCTACCTATACAATGTAAATACAGTGATTAAGTTTTTTATCAATATTGCCCCATTAGTGATTGATTATCGCTAGCTTGTTATTGAACGCCGTACTATAATAAGTCCAGATTCAGTTGAATTTTGCGAGCAAATATTTAAAAGAACCTCTACATTTGTATGGTTATAGATATATTGGGTTTTACAGATGTATGCCATTATTTGCCCACTTGTCAGCAAATAAATGATTTTTTCCGAAGTAAATTAAGTTCACAGCCACATTAATCGATAATCGAATTGACTATAAAAACCATTTATTGTATCTGAACAGAAGCAATAAAACAACAAGTTATAGCCATGGTATGAAAAGCATTTAAAACAATTACTTCATCGACGTATGATTAATACATTATGTTATATTCTCTCCCTGATTATTCGTCGGTAATTGTGGATATCGTATGTCCACAAATAGTCGTCAATGTCTACTCCAGACGCATGCGCTTGTATTAGGTGATGTACTTTGTCACTTAGTCGCGCTGCTTAATGTCACTGGTTTTAACAAGATATATCTCGGAAGGTAAATCAGTTACTTAATTGTCTGGAACTGTTTTCGAACTAACGTATTGTTCACATAGACTATATGATAGAGGAAAGGAATTGACACTCTTACCCTATATAACAGGTACGACTACCAGGCAATAATACAATGAATGTAAGCCGTAATACTTGATACTGGGATAGCTCAGAAATATTTAATATTTAAAACTTTTAATGTGTCTGAAGACGTGTCCGTGTCTAGCATTATACATTGCCTGTGTTGGTTGTAAACATGCAGTATGGAAACGGTATACTCTTCTGAGCAGTAGATCTAGGTTTTTATTTCGTCTATGTTGTGCATGGGCTCACACGCGATGTTTTATGTGTGTTTTATTATTGCGCATAACGTTTGTAAGACACTAGTCATTGTCCCATGAAGCATATTAAAGGAACAACCGCCTGGTTTATTCAAGAAGCATTTCACAGCAACAGTGTTTCATACGTCTGATCAAAGTCCGCTTTATCGTAAAATAATAGAATTGGCTGCAAAGGATTATTAATTTACATATATGAATATATACCAGGATGTTGATGCATTTCAAGTAATAAATAATCCATAAGTTGGAATTATGTTCCGGAGTCCTGGGTTCTTTTGAACAAATGCAAATTGCGACTGAACGGCATGTTCTATTGAGTTTTTGTCGTCGCTTATTTTTCAATGAAACGTATTCAATTATGTAAACAGCTTTTAAGTATGCTTCCTACATAATGCCAATAGAAGTAAACAGAATTAAGTGTTGGAATTCGAACTTACATTTTGAAATTACTAGTTATAGGAAGAAATGGTATCAGTTAAAACAATTGGTCAGAAAGGCTTCACACCGAAAGAAGACATGTTAAACTGGGCAACGACAGAAACAATCGGCATCAATGATAATATCATTCATGAAACATAAGTCATGATAAATGCTCCACTAGGTAGAGCTTAGTTTGTATATGGGACACTCGTATGAGTTTACGAAAATACGTGGCGTAAATCAATTTATTCGCTCTTAGTTTATGACCACCAGTGGGAAAGCAATCGAACACATTTAAGCGCACAATGGATAAAACGTCTATACATAAAACTAAAACTGCTCGACTGTTCAGTGATAGTATAAATTATGAACGCCAACAAAAGAAACCATCGGCTTTACAAATATTACATATTTTCCTTTATTCAGCATTGACATATAACTGCATTTATGATAAATTGTGTGACGTTTCAATTTAATTTTATAAATGTTTGACAATAAAGTATTCAACATATGACAAATGGATACATTTTGGGGCATACATAATTGTACAGGGTATACGATACTGGAAACATTTTCTGATTGATTTCTTTGAAAAATGAAAATATATTCAGTGTTTCCTTATCGTATTGAACTAATGCCTCAAGTTTTGCGGAACGTCATTTATGAGTGTTGTTTATCGTTGTATAAGGGATACATTGTGTATTGTATGGTTAGTCAAGAGCAAAATGTTCCAGAAATGACACACCAAATTAATGGTTTATACATTTGTGTAATTCCAAGCAGTTAACCGATATTCGTTTTCTCGTAATACAGTTTCCCGTTGGTATAGTTTTTTCTCATGGAATCGGTGCATTGACAAAACCAATGTTACGACTTAGGAGGGAGGTAATTGTGTTAGTGACCTAACTGAAATTTGTTTCTGGACATTGTCAACATAGAATGGACAACCGTGGTCATTCCGCTGTAATCAATGTACCAAGAGGTCGTATTGACACGCCGTGTACATATTCGCTTGTGTTGGCATTATAAGAAAAAAAAGTTACTAATTTTCTAGGGCTCTTTTCAGCTGTTAGGCCGCTCAAGCACCCTTTGACATTTCAACTTTCCCTGGTCATTGAGCTACATCATGTTTCTGATAAGCCTTTTGTGTATGTATTGTATATACCTAGCATAATGTATTATCTGATAGATTTTCAACAATGATTGTCTATACACAATGTGTTATGTTACCAGACAGTATTATATCGGGATGAGATTATCTAAATAACAAAGGAGTATCTATAACAATGCTACAGACTTATACAATTATTTCTTATCGAATGTAAAATTATCTGACATGTGTTGTACGTAAATTGTATGTAATACCAGGATATTGGTAATGAAGATTAACACCAGACCACAATAAAATGGCAACCTATTTTCATGAATGAACGACGTAATTTTTGTGCGACTTTGCATGGTCATTCAGTGAAGATTTTGGATCGAGATTGCACCTTTATAAATAACAACGTGTTACTAAATAGAAATATTTACACTAAATCGATGTTTCACTTAAGTATTTTAAGCGTCGTTATTGATATGTCGTGTTTCATAAGTTATTTATTACAGTGATTATCGTTTAAGGATATAAATGACGATGAATGTAAAATCAATGAAATAGGTAAGTGAAAGTGGAAACGCTTATAATATATGGAAACCCTGCCAATATACGTAGTCCTATACACAAAACTGTTCGTTATAGCACTATCAAAAGTTTTGGGTGAATATTAGTATACAATAGCACGTTATGCATGAGTTCGTTGCACGTGATAAACTGCATCTAAACTGTCTATATATCTGAAGTACGCAAAGATACATCGTATATTGTCAATTTAACTAGGTATTATTTAAGTGTTAATTAATATAATGTGCACGCTATTGTCACGAATGCGTTGTATATATGTGTTATTAAACATGTTCTTTATTTTTATACAATGAAATAATTGTAGTAATGGTATTTATACTTGAAAAAACTACTATAGCTGTGTTCGGGGCTTCGGGCTTAATAAGTTTTATTTTGTGTATGCTTAGTCTATGCTTCCGGCTTAATTCATATCATTTTGTATGTAAGTATGTGTGTTCACTGGTACATGCATAAGGTCAAAACACTAATAAGCGTGGTATTATAGCAAAAATGATAAGCCAGGTGTTACAGAATTGATATAAGTGCACAGCTAATTGATAATTTTAAAATATTAATAATCAGCAAATATATTTGCAAACGAACTAGGAAACATATGAAATGAACATAATATTATATGGTTTTCTTATCAAATATGTGCAGATGTATTTGTATCAATTGATGAACAATACGAAATTTATCTATTTTATAAACATAAACATTAAACACCAAAAGTTTAACAGTATGCGTGGTAAAAAACTGTTAAGAAATTATTATCTATCTGTCAACAAACGTACAATAATTTAATAATTTTGAATGAAAAAAGGATTTGTCGTTATACCATTTTACCCTTTACATTGGTGGACAAATTTAACTTGGTATTCTTTAGATCGATTCTACGTAACACACTTTGGCATTGGATTCAATTAAAATGGAGTCATGTATCGCGAAATTCTTGTGAATTCTAATCGGTACGGAAGCAATTATACTTAGGTTTCTCGCATAAGTGTTCGTTTTATATAGAACTTCCCAAGTACCGGATAGAAGTCCCAAAGGGTCGTACACGAGAAGACATGTTGTAATAGTTTCAAATAAGTGCCTGTATGTACTAAGATATTTCGCTTGCTAGTAGGCGTCAATACGTTTTCCCCATTCATAAAATACACGAGATCCTAAATAACTCTTGAACTTAAAGTATGGAATGATGTTACTTACATGTAGCACGTTATTTATTGTCTACAGATTTGTTACTACATGTGTAGCATCATATGGCGTACTATTAATGTCCATATTAAGATCCATTACAATATACTGGTTTGGTATACAGTGATCACAGCAGCGCATGTACAATTATGATAGTTAGTGGCATTGTATGATGGAGAAATAATACGCATCCGATTATCTTCATGGGATCGTAAGTGTTAGAAATAACTTCAATATGAATCTTTGCTCGGATCAAATACATTATAGCTCATATATATAATGTTACACGCGTATGTAGCTAATAATAAGTTCCACCACAATTCAACCATATTATGTTCCAATGCGAAATTAGTGGATCGAAAAGGGAACTTCTGAACAGTTGGTCATAAGGAAAGAAGCCAGTGAATTTTGATATAATTTATATTGCATATATCTTACTGTATATTGTATAGACTTATCTCAATAACTCCTGAAGAGGACGCGTATAGGAAGCACTTTAATACTCTGTGGTACATGTTATAGAATATATGCATGTACTATAATTCATACCAATTGTGCTGTTTTGTTTTGTAAGATTTCACGTTTTCAGGCCTACCATTACGAAGTTGTGTCAGTAAATTATTGCCTCACAGATCAAGTAGCCATGAATTTTAATAGTTGTGTTTATCATAGAGAGTGAGTGTGATGTATTACATTTCAAAGACTGCATGTCAAATGCATGAAGTGTAAGCTGGTGAAATCAATCTAAATGAAGCATATCTAACTGTTTATTCAGATCAAGATAAACTCTACAAAGAATGTTTTCTTAACATCACGTAATGAATTGAGAAGTAAAGTAAATCAATTACGCTCGTGTGGTGAACGTGTCTAATGTTCGATAGATTAAAAAACAAAGCAATTTGAAATACTGATTATGAATATATCACCTTTCATCGAATACGAAATTCGTGTACATTTTATCCATACAAATGACAAGCTAATGCTTACGTGAAAAGCATACTTTGCCTAATATTGCGTTTGAGCTAGCATTTTGTACACTGCTAAACTTTCGAGTTCTGTCGTTTCTGGTGGTGAGTGAACCTCTTTTGTTGAAGCTTCATTGAATCCTTCCAAACACGCATATGATATCATAAATATTTCAAGATATGCTGTTTTCCTACTGGCTGTTGTGTCAAATATACCAACAATGCGATCTTTAGGTCGATCAATTTAGTCATCTCTCCAGAAATACTTTGTTTTCATATCCAAAACCATTCACAAACACAATAGTCTTCTCTCTTGGACTTCAATGGGTTATTGTTGATACTGGCTGATCGTTGCATTGTTTTTGTCATGGGCATGCGCCATGTGGCGACTTGTAGGCTCATTGATCATGTCTAGCAAACCAATTAGTCGTCGAATATGTTTTCATTTATAAAATGTTTGTCTAACTTGACGAACTTCGCGGTATGTGTTTCAAGAGAAAGTGCACGTTCTATGTTTGTGATCCGCGTTTGATTGTTTACTATAATAATTGATATGTACGTTAATTGTTTTGTGATAACGCAAATGAAATACCTCATTTCTCCAAAATATATAAGTATTATCTCTTTCACACTATATACTCAAACTAACTGGTTATTGTTCGGACAGTAACATTTACAGAGCAAGTTGCGATAAAATTTTACAGACATGAAAATTTAAGTCAGTATGAGTTATGGTAAAAATAATACCACTTGCATAGATACTAACAAACTGTCATTGTAAACATTTAAAAAGTACTGAGCATGGCAAATATACAATGGGCTCTTGTCTTGGCATGTCATGTTTTCAGACCTCAACCTCAAATGTTACAGAGAACCATGTTTTAGTAGTCGAGTAGAATATAATTCCACAAGTATGGTTAAACCAGCTAATTCATAACATGTCCAGACGCTGTCAGGCTGTAATTAATGTCCATGGACGACAAATCTTACGCAGATAACTGACTTATCGAATTTATTAGCTATACGAGAGGTGTTCAACTTATTTATGAACAAAACATGAACACCGATTGTGCAATATTGAATGAAAATAATTGAAAAATCTTTTTTAAACCATGCGAGAAAATGTTTTAAGTTGAACATATGATCATCATACATTGTATATTTCATTTGGTTAAAGCTTAAAACAACAATTTAGTAGATGATGTTGTTTTTCCTGTTTTTAAGGCAAAATGGCCCTTTTATAAGCATCAAGAATGTGTTAATATTTTTTTATTTCGCGTTTTTAATGAGAACACCAGTAATATTTGTCGTAAGAAGTGTTATTAAAGTTCTGTTTCCAGTAATTGTGAAATGGCACCAAAAATTGAAAATTGCCCAACATTGCCAAAACCTACACTAAAAAGTTAAATCGGTTTTATGATATCTATGATGAATCCATTAGCAAAACGTGGAAAAGTACCACGGATGGAAGTGTCCATAGAAACTATCAGTGGCATTATTTCAAAACAGTTGAATCCATAGTTCTGGGAAAATGTTCCTACGCTGAAAATCAAGAAAACATGCTTCGCAGCCAAAAGTCTTGGAATCTAGAAATGCGAAATAAACAACATTATATGGAAAAATCGTTTCCTTATGGCGAAGGAATGCTGTATCTTAAAGAATGTTATGATAGATTATGGTATGCTTCTTTAGGAAAGGTCACAAGGATAGGGAGAAAGTCATGTTTGTCCAGCTTTGGGTGTTCGCAGCCGTTTTCATAGAAAGGCATTGGGTTTGTTATTATGGAAATACGCACATCAATATCAATATCAATTTGACGAAAGTGAAGGCTGTGGTCTATGTACAAACCGTTTTAAATCAGGTTTTCAACAAAAAAGTGTAACCAATCGTTCCTAGTGACTGTTCCAAGAACATAGTCAGTTTTATCCAGATTCAGCTTCAATTCTCCATATACAACGCAAAATAAAAAAACTTAAGAATATAACTTTGATATATATTATAACCAAACAGGGGATGTCGAAGTCTTCTCATGCTTTTACAATATAATTTTCTATCTAGTTGATACTAAAACAACGATTAAAGAAGGAAAATATAAACGTAATTATTACGAGTTTTGGACCTTCAAAACGCAAATAACAACACTCTTTACCCTAACGCTGATTATGATTTAACCGTAACGTATTGGCAATTTACAATTATTATATATACTTCTTGATACACTACTTTACACAATATAAAAGTTTTTATTCAATTTCATTGTTAGAATAACAAAAATCGATGTTCATTTTCTGTTCATAAATAAGTTGAACACCTCTCGTACATACAAACATTACTACACAAGCAACACGCTTGTGTGTTGACTCCAACACAACTAGTTACATATTACACAAGTGACCCTTATCAAATTTTGAGTTGTATATTTAATAATGTAAAATATTATCTAATGTATTTAGTTATGATACTTTTATACTCACTTGCTATATATAGCAGCCATATACACTTCAAATGTATCACATATGCATAGAAAACAAGCATTTATGTACGTACACATGAATGCGTTTAAGTAAGTAATGATCATAGGTCGATGCACACGGAAGACTGGGCTTGCCCAACTGTGGCCCCTTTTAAAATAAAGTCGTTATTATGTAAACACGTGTCTGCTTTATATGACGAAAGAATACATATAACCTTAACATATATAGCCGATGATATACACATTAATAAATATCACATGTTATCTCGTTTATACAATGCATAATATCATATGTAAATTTACATGTTAACTATACACTACCCCAAAGTGCTAACCCGCCACGTAGATATTTCAGTCCTGTAGTGTCAAAAATTGGCATATTCAATTGAGATTTTGCATACCGATACATGTTTAGTAGATGCAGCTGATAGTTAGTTTAATTTAGCAGTATTGTGGCTAAACTCGGTGCATTTGGCGTGTTGCGTAATGACGTATTTTTGCACGTGCAGTGCATGTGCACCTAAATTTACGCGCACATGATCGAAATCGGCATGATTGATGACTGCTTATCTTGAAAAACACTTTACATCCTGAAATTCACTCGATAGGAACACTCACGGGATTTCGAAAAATGCCTGGAACACATTTCGTAGGTGTCAATGTTTCATTTTTTTAAATACTTTTTTTAATATGCATCTTCTAGCATGAACATCCACATACGTACGTATAAAGATGTATTAAAGTCAAATATGTGTTGATATTTGGCCTACATGCAGTTGAATTTACCATGTTAGACATGTTACGTAATATAGCATGTTTACACGTGTAAGAAATACGCAACGGAAACCACGTGCTCCTGAACGGTTTTGATTAAAAGGATGAATTTCCTTCGCGAAAAACACATAAACAGCCAAATTGTATCAGCAGGGAATGCGATAGACCTGTCGGAATGTTATGACTTTGGTTAGAGTTGCGGCCATTATTTTTTTAATTTTACAAGAATATTATTTTATGTTTTTGTTTGATTTTGTAGTTTAAGTGGTTATCTCTGTTTTTATTAACAACAAACTTAGTTTTGTGAATATTGACATTAAAGCGTAATTTTTGCAAAACCAACCGTTTTGACAAAGCCTTTTTTCTCATTTTGTTCGAAGGTTGTTACTCTTCAGCAGAGTTCGTCTGGAGTAAATCACGACATGTTACGTGTTTTTCGTATAGGACAGGGATCAGTTATGCGAAAATGTTTATGAAAACGTGCTTTCCATGTGTTGATTTATGCACACTGTCATCAAAAGTTTGGGTATTTTTGTGAATTGGTAAAAAATACCCCATTACGTAACACGACTGTGACAACAAACATAACCGTTTTCCGTCCAAAATAAATTTATAATTAACTGCATCTAGGATTCAAGTACGGGTATGCAAAATTTTATGCGTGTACATACTTAAATAAAAAAGTTATGGCGAAAAATGTAGGTGGCGGGTTAGAACTTGTGGGTAGTGTATATTCCATTTTAGATAGTTTAATTTTATGTATCCTATTTTTTATATTTTCAGGCACGAGCAGTTTGTCATTTCATCAACATCGACAGGAATAGTCATATTGACGGATATAGGCGATACTGTTGTCTGATTCTCGCTATTGCAAACAAGGTAGGAGACTTTGAATATTGCATTTGATGTTTAACCTACGTTATAAAAGTCATTAAAACCTGCTAATGCTGCTGTGAATGTGTCTAATGTGGCTTTTGTTGTCATATATACACAGCATCGCTGTGCAGCGAACATATAGCTCTTTTTTGTTATATGTATATTTGTTTCGTTTAGATATGTAGACACAAATGGTATAGTCGTATCGTCGTGGTGTTGCTTCCATTATGTTCATCCATGTTCGTCGTCTATCTTATATCTATATATAGACGTCTGTTCCAACGCCAATTCTTAATACGACAATTATTGTCATTTCCAAGGAAGTACGTTTAAAATATGTTCGTGATACGTTCAAACCTCTGTGATAACAGAATGCAGTCCGTTGTTTTTGGTATTTTGGTATCTACACACTATGAGAGCCAAATAGGAGCAAAACGATGATGTTATTCTTGCAGTTGTTGTGTGCGAATAGGGCTTATCAGTTACCAGAAAGAAGTCGATATTGTGTCAATATATACCAAATTCCTTACATATCCCTCACATATCTCGACTGATCATAATGTTCAGCTCATTCCGTTCGTTTCATGTGGCAAACTTCTACGTGCCACGTATGTGTCGCGTCGATATTCAGAAATTTCAGCAATTGAACTTATGAATGGAATGCCTGGTTTTAGATGGTTTATTCCGGATATCGGCGATAGTTAGTATATCACACATGTCTGATGTTATGGTATTTTTACAATGTACATAACCTCCCCACAAAACAGTCAGATAAGTTTCCGGTTGCTGAAACCTTTCCCTATATCTAGCCTTTTATAGTCGTGTCATATGGAAAAAAACAACACAGGAAATTTCTCAAAGCATATGGTCAGTAAAGATCACTAATAAATCAGCAAGATTAGTGAGGAATTTCCGTAACCTCTTCATATAATTGAAGTGTATATGTTCTTTAAATATTTATAGTCACGTGAAGATCCCGTGACCATCCGACAATTATTTCAGACCGATTCTTTACATTCATAGAATATTTTCATGTTCGAGAATAAATAAAACATTATACATGTACGAGTACATATCTATAAATAAACTCCGAAATATTATGTGTTTTCAAACATTTGCATACCTTCCGTGTCACGGTATACTTGTCGGTTTACATTATATTGGTTGTTCATTCTGACCAGTTGCTAGTTAAGAATAAACTATCTGAGGAATAAAGGATTCTGTTAATTTCGATAAGCGATTTCTTCACAACATTTATGACACACATCTACCAAACATTCTGGAGTACTTAGCATAATGTGACTTTCATTGTCTTGCAATTGTCAGCATTTTTGTTTACGCGAAAAGCCTGCTAAGTTCACGGTTGAAAATAGCTGTTGTGATTGATCCATATGTTTAAACGCCTGCTTGACAGCAATATTTATTTTCAATGTTAATTACCGACGGTCAGATCACGACAGAGAATATCAACTTCAGCGGATGTCAATCAGACAGCATGACTGGCATACACATATTTCCCTGCTGTGCCGATTGGGGCAACTATATCAAACTATGAAAAAAAACACACTGGAACTGATATAACCTCAACATGTGCCATCATGTAAATGGGAAAAATGTGTGACACGTTTGATTCATCGTTGAATACTGAAACACGCCGATCCCATGGTGGAATACACTACCCTATATTAATGAACTTATGCCAAGCGATCAAGCGATGTTACACTTGGGGAACACCAATTATATCATCAACTGTGATAACAATAATTAAATTTTTCAAAAACATGAAACTGTCACGAAGAGTTGTATTGTCTATAAAAAGATGATAGCTCCATGACATGATAATTTCCATGGTGTCTCACTCTCACGTCGATGTGATACAATAAATAACTATGGTGGCATAATAACAAACATTGTGTTCAACGCTCCTGTCGAAGTTATGATATAAATAATTATGGTGACACAATAAAAACCATAGCATGTAGATGTGCTATTTCATACACGCCTACGCATATATGATTATTTTTTTCTCAATGCATATAATAGTTAGCAATAACGCTCTTTTCATTTTCATCTACCCAATCTTTTCTCAGTCCAGTGACACCGGATACTTGGACACGATGCTTGATTGCAAATCATTGAAATGTATATAGCCGCAGAGGACATGTTGGTAATATAAAGCCGATGACCCTGTCGCAAGATGACATCAAGTGTGTGATCTAACAACCTGGTTGGAAATGCTAGTGGCTTGTCGACATATTGACACGAAATTAGCGGCGTAGCAGCTTATTGTCATAAAGTCGTTGAGCAAGTGTCCTATCAGTAAGGAATAGATGGGTGAAGTGAAACACACAAAAAACCATCGGTGTTTTTTCAGCTCCATATTGCAATAATCAAAAGAGAAAAATAGTCTAGTAGTAACCGGGTTGGCTAATGTGTTGGCGTTCGACTGAGACATGTGATGTGTATAGATTGGTTTATTTCTGCCTGTATTTTCAGCTATTGGCAATCTCAAATATTATTCAAGAAATGAATGCACTAAAAATCCGTATTCTAGATATTACTTTAGATTCAACCTGCACAATTATTTTCCCATTACAATAACATTGAAGATAAATTAAAACTACAAGATATGTTAGCAGTATTTTGGGATGGTTTAAAAAAGAAACCAACAAGACATCTTCAATGACAAACAATTAAAAGTTAACGTTATCTATAGCCCACATATGACTTGATTAAGTGCTCACTAGTTACATTAAATTAAGAGAACATATTTGTTACTACCTTCACTTTGTCAATGACGTAAGCAAGTGATATTCAATCAGTTTTCGAACCGATTTAATTTTGAATTATAATTGAGGTTTATTGAGTTCTACTATGCAGAGGGCACAATCAAGTTGCTTTGTATTATTAAGTGACGTACTGAACATGTACGTAGCGTTAAAATGGGTTTCCACTTAGTGTTTCTTGTTGGCGTCGATTTTTAGGTGCGTAATAAGTCGCTGATTTGTCGACGAAAAATTGTTTCATGGAAGCAGATAACCGATACGCTTTTTTTAGATAATTGGGAAATATAAGGACAGCCAGACCGCAAATGGTGCGTGTGCATGTTGCTAGCCCGTTAAAAACTGCTCGAGTTTTAGGTTATACAGAAAGGTTACTCAGAGAAATTGGTACTGCAATGACCTTTTAGTCAACAGTTTAACCTTATTTTATGTGATTTAAGATGAGTGTTGTCAAAATGTTTGCCTTACCTCTTTCCTGGAGACAAGCAAGGAATAAAGTGTTTTCGGGGAGACTCATGTTTTAAAGCCCACCACGTACAAAGCATTCGTTACTTCAAGAAAAAAGAATCTGATTCCTTATATAGAACAGTTTAATTTGTTTTGTTTGGTCTTAGACATCCAACGATTCTATGAATGTTAAGAATGGTAACGGGATCTTCACGCTACTATAAATATTTATAGAACCAATATACTGCAATCATATGAAGAGGTTACGAAACTTTTTCAATAACCTTGCTGACATACGAATGGCGTCATCGGTACTGACTATATGCTTATTTGCTATGTTATTTTATTCCATATTATACGAATATACCTTGAAAGATAATGGAGTACGTTACAACAACCGGAGACTAATCTGATTTGTTGTGAGCGTGTTATTTACATTGTTAATATACCTTAACATTTGGCCGGTGTGATCTACAAAACGTCGTCAATATCCCAGGGGATGAGACATTCTGTTTATAAGTTAACTTGCTGAAATTTCTGATAATCGATTCAACATGTAGAAATGTGTCACAATATATGAGTGGTGCAATATAAGCATTACTTTCAGACGAGGCAGTAATTTATCATGCAACTACCATGGTAACTGCCTGATAACACATGACCTGAGAAAAGTATGTGTTCTCAGGTCAATGACCTGGGAACACGTTTTGGCTCCGCCCACAAATAACGGACTATTTTGCATTTTTTTCATTCCGTCTTAAATTGGCATAAATATCATTGAAAACAACAGAAACAAGCATTCAAAAGCGATTATTTATTTAACGTTAAGTTTTACAATCCAGATAAGCAATAATTCTTCGCACGGTAGGGCTACGTCACTGTTATTGTTCTTGAATTCATACGGGTCACCCACGGATCGATTGTTTTGAAAGGCCCTGAAATAAACCAACAAACACAGATAAATACACTGGCTAAGCATCGTCGAAGATAAATAAACATCAGAATATTCATAGCTATCGACTCTATATCCAATTCACTGGCCTAAATGAATTTTTAATATCATTTTCACGACTCACGAAGGTTGACCTACAAAACGAAAACCATGAAACACCCGAGCTTTTTTGGAGAATCAAAACATTGTTCAATTCAGTACACAACCCTACAGTTTATACAAAAAACAAAACAAATTTTAATAGACTCTTCCACAGATCAATGTCTTACTCACCATTGTGTATTTCCATCTGTTTTCCTTAGCATTCTGCCGTGATTAAGTTGATCTTGTTGAAAACTGTTCTCCACCCACTTGGTTTTACAAGGTTTTACAAGCATGTCTAAACTGTTCATTTTTGAAGTTATTTCCCATTCACAGAATTCAATGTTGCACTACCCGTTGCCACACACAATCGAGTATTTAAATGAATTCGTATTTTGTCATTGTGTAAAGCATAACATAATAAAGTTTGACACAATTAGCGACCTTCTCCACACACACTACGTCATTGATGACGTTTCATTGATGAATCATCCAGAACAAAATCATCAAAAATTCATGAGCGGAATTTTATTCTACTTTTACGACCAGATGTTCTTATTTTGGAAATACTTGTAATTTGCTTAGATTTATCGTTTTGATTAAAAAATTGAAATAGAACTTATTTATTGTTTAATATTTTTTTAATTGAACATCGTATAATTGAGAACTATATTTTGTGTACGGAAGCAAATGGAGTTGTGTTAATCGGCGGGCGGTCTAAGAACGATCGACAACTCTTAGTTTAAAAATATAAAATATAGCTCTAAATTGTGCCCCGTTGTTGGTTTCATGATAAATAGAAACTCGGGTCCCTGTCCGGCTCGAACAATGTTATCAGACTTGGCGATATCGCCCGGGATGGCTCGGTAAACCTCGCCACCCGAACGATATCACCTCGCCTGATAACATTGTTCTCACCGGACAGGGACCCGAGTTTCTCTATGTGAAGAGTAGTGAAATATTTCTAGTTGATGATATTAGAACGCCTCCACGTACGAAAATGTGAACTACTCACGCATAGGTTTCTTGATTTATGCCAATACCAATTATTAGATGGTGTATTTTATGTGGTCCATTGACCCGGCAAATGTAGCAACAAATCTAGCTATTCAAATAACAAGGTACTACATGATAGCGAACTATGTAATTCTTGTTGATGATAATAGCACGCCTCAACGTACGAAAATGTGAACTAGACAAATGTGCAAAACAGCATTATCGCATAACTATTTCTTCGTATTTATCTTGGTAGTCGTTTAGCGGTGGAAGACACTCGTTACTTTATTTAGACTGAAATCTGATGTCTGAGTCGAACTGCCCATTACACTGAACTGGGGTTGTTAAACTAGGGTTGCTTAAGAACCCTGTTTAAAATACAAGGGGAGAAAACGTTTTATCCGTTGCCCATGGCCAGTGAGTACCTATCTGATTTCAGTAATAGGCTTTACAAAAGGGAGTAACCGGATGTAGTATTTAACTGTTCAGTAACATGGAACTAATTATGGTTCTCCACGCTAAAATTGAACATAATTTTTAGAAAACCATTTGAAATCGTGAACATCAATTGTATAAGAGAGCTACACCAAACATATCGACTATTATAAACTATAACTTAATCTGACAAAAAATATTTAACACTTAAATGCCACCAAATTGACGGTAATGAAATAAAATGTTCCAAAAAAATTACAAAATGCATTATAAATAATAATTACGCCTTGTTATCTTTCCCAACTTTTATAATATACACAACGTTAATGAATACATCAACTTAATTAAGTTCGAACCGATATTTCATTGTCAGCAAAGAATTACTTAAATCTCTTTTTGGCGATGCATAAACATGTAGCGGTACATTGACATCACCCGTTCTCTTACATAATCGCTATTAAACTATTTATCCAGAAGACATTCTCAGTGACGTAGATTGTGGTTAAGAAATAATTAACTTATAATTGCGCAAAATGACCGATTAATAATAAATTAGTATTAATAATTGATTACACGAATGCACGGGTAACGCTGATATTTTATATGTGTGAAGGAAGTGCAATGCCCATTTTCGCACTAATTATCTTGTTCTACAATAAATTGAAAATAATGGTTTTGCTTGTTTTGCTCCTTTGACAAATGCAAAATTCAAGTAAGATGACAGCTTATTAGATCATTTGTGAATAATTACATACCAGTGCACTAAATCCGGTGTTGGTTATTCTAGTGGGGGCAAAATAACAAGAAAATAAGATAACGAAAAGACAATCATAGAGTTACAATTAAAATACTAATTAAGGCATAATGAGTGTAAAAATAACAACCCTTTTCGCATGCTGTGTGTCAAAATTAAAACATGCCGTCGTGCAAAATGTACTCTTGTGAAAAAAAGAGGTTTTTTTAGAATTTAACTCATAGTTATCGACCCTTTGTTCATCGTTTTACTTATTCTGGTTCGTCAGTGTTGTATCCGTCTTTGTATAGAAAAAAGCCAGGCTGTCTTGAAATTAGATTATTGATGATTCATTTTTTTAAATGCTCATGTTTAAAGGGCGGGCAAGCAAAACAGAGCACAAAGAAAACTAGCATGGGAGTTGGATAAATTTCGTGAATTTTAAATCAGTGTTTTAACTAACAGATACAGATTATCTGGGAGAAATTCTGCGGTTAACAAGATCTTTAGTTGCTTGGATTGTGCCTTTCTTAAACGGGATGTGTCTTGATTCAGTAGAGCAATATATCGAAGTCTCTGTGTTTGTGATGATGTATATCTCCCTCTGGGACAGACACATATTATATCATGGAAAATATCGTTTCATTCATATCCTGTTCATCTCAATCTCATGGTAACCCCGAAACGTTAAAATAATAGTCAATGGATTGTTACAATTATATTAGCATTCGTGTCTAGCAGCGTTAACAAAACCATTTTCCTCTCTTTCTTTATTACATTACTTAGAAGAAATTGACTAGGGAATTCTAGATGTACAGTCGATGTATAATATGTTGTTTCACTGACGCTATTTAACTGACATAAGTTATGAATTGTCTACTGTATATAGATACACATGTTTATTTATTTGTTATTTGATTTTAAAGCGTACAAAGAGTGAAGCATTTAGTCATTAGATAAGACATATACGGTGTTCTTGTTGTAAGGCATCACTTATCACACTCATCTGGGACTCTTATATTGGTCATGTTAATGCTTTCGAAATGACCCCTCATTGTCTTTTTCGAGCGATGCTACGAGGATAACGTAAGAGTATATTATTTCCTCTAGATATGGAGAAGCTCTGTAAAATTTATAATTCAATCTTATTTCATTTTCTTGAAAGTTATTTCCTTATGCTATATACTTAAACCTAAACACGTTCCTACAAGGTATACTTATTTCCAACGAAACCTCATTCACGATTGTTTATTTCGCCGAAGGTGTTTGCAGAGAATTGGTGGAACTATTTTGATGTTGTATTTGAATTGACGAGGTCGTACACGCCAGTCATCCTGGGCTCTGTGCGAAAGCTCTAACACAAACTCTTCCACAATTTCTAATTGGACCGTTAGTGAAAAGACCAAATTATGATGTGCTTAATGTGTACATCCATAATCTATGTGATCAAACGGTCATGAAAAGAAATGATGGTATGTATGCGCAATATATTTTGCAAACCAAATTCCACATGGCACATATTGAATAAACATTATATGGAGACTAGAACTTTTTTATAGAGTATATGTCAATGTATCATAGGACGATACAGTTTCTTGTTAAGCGTAAATATGCCGACATACAAACATTTCGGGTGGAGGTACATATATATGCCTGCCATGTTTAAGTAGCAATAAAGCAAATAAAGGCTATGCTCGGCATAATTAATATAAAAAAGCAGTCATTAAATCTTTTCTGTCGTATTGACACCATGGAAGACATTTTGTCACATCAAAGGTAGACTTGCAAGTATGCGTCGACTTCGCTGTATTTGAAGAAGAATCGGTAGAACATTGGGTAGTATTGCACTTTGTATGACGTAGCAAAAAACAGTCTCATCATCGATAGTTTTATAACAAGCGTTTCACACGAACGTCAAATGAACGTCGTGTAAATGGCACGATTTCGGAGAAGATTCTGCGAAGCCTAAAGTTATGTCTAGTAGTCTAGTAGTAATAGCATGAGTCAATTTTCCGTTAAGCTAAGGTATTTCCGACATAAACTAGACTGAAATTAAATAATTGCTGTCGTATTCACACAATGGTAGACATGTCAACATAGTCACAGATAACGCAACATGACATTCTTTGGGAAACCCGCTGTATCTGAGAATAAAGATCAGACAAGTTTCAAACAGTTTCTTTTTCGACATCTTGTACATTTGGGTAACATTTGACAATGCAAAGTGCATTGCATGAACCATGACACGTTGGATCACCCAATGGTCTTGATATTGCTTATATGGCACCTTAATTGATTTTACCCATGCTGGGTTTTCAAATAATCACTGACTGTCAAATATAAAATATTTAGCGATCGTGGTAACTATTTTCTTTCACATCATGTTCATTTAATATGAACTAAGTCATTGCCTATAATGGGTATTTAATAAATATAAGATAACCGCTAGGCTTTATTTGTAGATATAGACATGGGCCACAGTTGCTATGCATTATCCAAGGGAGATAACAAATGCATGCAAGCATTGTGAATTGTAATCTTTATACAGCACACAAGTCATTCAATCAAATTGTCATAATTTGATTCCAATTCAATAAAATCAAAGACGTACCTTGTACTATAAGATGGTTTATTTATATTCCGAATATAGATAATTTACAGCCTCCCATGTTTGTCTTTCGTCCTTATCCGCTTGAAAAATAAATCGAAGATATTACATACGCGACAACGTATGGACCCTCCTAGTACACAAGTTTGTCCACCACAAATAATTAATGCACCAGTCAGTTGCATCCACAGTTCCCCCCGACCACAGGGATCCATGGCGGATAGCCAGCGAGACGGCCATGTTTTTACCATCCAGTTTCCCCCGCAAGGCAGGGGAAATTTAGGATTTTTTCTGCGAAAACCAATAGCCTAGAGACAATATTTACCGGTATATGTCAGGGGAAATGCGGGAGATTTTACCATCAGCTTTTCCCACAGGCCGTAGAAGGGCTGTTGATTTTGACAACTCAAAATCCCGGCTGGGGTGCTGTGGATGAAACTAACTGGTACATAAGTCTTATACTAGTACACACTGACAGTATCAAAATAATCTCATAAACATTGCTTTGACAAGCTATACATTGAGACATAGAATTGTTGATTTGCATTGTTGACATGGAACGAATTGTAGCCTACTAACGTTCAAGCATATGGTATGATCTGAGTGTTGATATCATTGTAAAACTACGTAAAAATGTCTATTAAAGACCAGTTTCCTCGGAGATCGAGTACTGTCATGATAAATCGGCTATTTAAATGAAAATTTTACCTTTATTTCTGATGATTCTTAAAACATCTTCCATGTGCAATGGGCGCATGAAAATCTCGCAAACGCTTGCAATCAATTGGCTAGTGACACGTAAAGCGGAGTATAGCGTATTTCTTACTTCCCTTTGTTTTTTTAAAAATAGTTTTTTTATTTATTACACATTTTTTAATAATGATATTAAATCAAAATAGAACGATAGGCTCAACCGTTTACAGCTTACTATTTTTTTATATTCAAAGGACTATTCACCTCAGAAAACTGCCTGAAATTTTTGACCGGGAATAACTTTTTTTGAAAGCATTAGTACCTGCAGAAACTCAACGAAGATATGTACGTTCGCCTGTTACCGGTCTGGGTATTTTCAATAGCTCCGCTGCGCTGGGCTATAAAATACCCTATTATTATGACAAAGCGAAACAGAGAAAAAGTTCAGCATTATTGAAATTAAAGACACTAAAGGCGACAATGGTGTGTAAAGATGATTTCCTTTCTGTAATAAATCAAATATTGAGGAGGTTTGTAATGGAATATCATCATCTTGAAACATTATAGTTGTTCGAGGATTACAGTAGGAATTTTGAGGATTGCTGTTGGAATATGTTGGAGCACGCACTATCGGAAGTTGGCTGAAGACAAACAATACACGTATGGTGTTTTGATGCAATAGGGAGCTTGTGAAAGGAACATGTACAGTGTACCAATATTTGTATTTGTAACAAGTCATACAATCGCATACTTGTGTTCACTTATTGGTACATATCATGGAGAATTCAGGAATATCGGTCCCGCGTAACAATACACAATGTATAAGATAAACTATACTTACCTACCGCCGACGGGCTGTCTCTTACTATGATACCATACATCACAATGTATCACTGAGAAACCAATGATGTGCATTGCTTCGTCTCGTGGTCTTAACTGTCGAGTGTCCGACTGGCACATACTTTAACCAGTCATGTCAACCAGTCACGGCTATGATCGGAAAGGGCCCAAAATCACCACACAATCTTATTGATTTCTGTCAGGTGTCCGGTACATAATAAATCTTTATGACGAAATACCAGAAACTAAAATTCTCGTACACGTATGCTAACATTAAACATACCAAATGATGCATATAGACCACACGTTCTAGCATTTACCGTTTGGCAAATCTATAGACTGACGTTCGAAAGGGACATGTATAATTCGCAGCTCTGAAATTGTTACAAGGTAGTATTGTGCTGGAGGTCAGAACATCCGTCCATAGTTCAGGTGTTACATTGCATAGAAGTGGTCCGCATCTTTTACCACAAAGTACAAACAAACACATGTTGAATAATGAAAACAAAATCTTTGACTGACAACTACAAGTACCGAGGGACAAAGTCGCTCGTTGTGAACTCTACAGTTAATTAAATTAAAGTACATGCGTTAAAAAAGTTGCAAGCTCATTAAACATTTAGGAGTGTGCGCACCAGGAGTTTACAATATATTAATTGCATCTCCAATGTCAAAGTCAGTGTTCATCTAAAAATGAGTTAAACCTTCTTTAACAGTGATACAAATTGGAATAATTCATACTATTTTATCGATTTCTCTCTATTCCTCTGAAAACTTCCGCGTCGTCCGAGTTATACTCTATTTACTACACGTCCACATATACTCTCTCAAGCTGTATCTTCTCAATTCTCTTCAGTTTCATATTTTCATTTTTACACGCACATTCCGTGACGAAACAAGTTTTGTCCATGATAAAACTAATTAACAGTGACATCAGTACCGCCCAAGCTAACTAGTCAAGCGTTAACAATAATATGGCTTAAAATGCCAGTTCAACCAGCGATATTATCATCCGGAGCTAGTCTCGACACTCGACAATTCACTGATGTATAAACATAAAGTACATAAAGAGCATGCAAAAAACAAAACAAATTCGAACAATGTTAAGAAATAGATAGATTGGATGTGTGACATTTCATTTTACTCACATGCTGCTTTATTTGTCAGCAAATCAAACGATTTCACAACTTGAACTTGAAGCGAATACTTGCCGAACTTTGAGGAACGTTCTCGCAGGGGCGTTGATGAATTATTTGTTAGAAGTCATAACGTAATTTGAATAACAAAGAAACCAACTCCTCTTTGCTGCAACAAATTAATTTCATTTCAATCTTTAATATCTTCTCAGTCTCAAATATGACATTCATAGATTGCAAGCGTCGTCATTTTAAACACAAAAACTGGCAAACACTGTTTTAAGGAGGTAATTTAGACACAACTTATTTTGAAATTGTAATTTCGTGTTAAAAAGATCCAATAATGAATGTGATAGACTTTCGAAGCAATTCAGAAGGAGCATAAGCCTATTATAGGTTAAATCTCTGATGTTGATTAAATATATTTTTGTTAGTTATTTCCTGAATATGTCGAAAATTTGTGTGAAAATTGTACTCGTATTGCAAAGAAATTCAAAACCAATTATGGAATATTATTTTGAGCTGCTTTCTTGTTATTGTTATGGTTTTATTTGGCAACCAATCATTTAAGATAGTTAGTCGGAATAACGAAGTGCAATTGGAGATAGAGAGGCACAGCGTTTGCAGTCGGTATGTAAGTATTTGTCGGAATGATTATAAATTTACGACATTGGCGTCATGTATTATTTCATTGTCGAACAATATTGAACAGTTAGATCATTGAGTTGTTATGTGAGAGTTGAATGTATCCATTTCTACGACGTATTTTAATTCATAAAGTACAAGATTCATTGAATTAAGATTAATTTATCCTCTCAAATCAATAATCTGCGGCCGATTTGAAAGAATACAATTTGAATATATCTGTATTTATTTGTTACATTAGATGTGTTTATTTAATTAGAACATCGTAAAAACCAAAATTGCATTTTGAACATAGATTAAATGTAGAAAATTCGTGCACATGTTATATAACGCACAAGAAATGCGTATAACCAGTTTATGTGAACCTGCCGAACGGCTGTAAACTAATTTAAGTTAAGTTAAAAATTAATACAATCATGCAGAGCAAATGGTCGACTGATGAACAGCATTTTGCAAAACAGATGAAATCACGCCAACAATGAAATTCCATGCACAGTTTCTTTAAGGGGTTACCATGCATACATCATTTTAATGCGTTTTATAATTAACGGAATTGCCAATAAAAGCTAAACACCTTTGGAGATGGGAATGCAGTGGTTGCCGACAAACGACATTTTTCTTTGTAATATGCAACATAAAGCAAACTGTATAATATACCTGCAACCAGCGCATGGTGAGCCTGTAACAAATACATGGTGAGACATGAAGACAATGGACTACTCATATGTCATAGAAGGCTGGTATAACAAATGAATGTGTTTGCACGGATAATTATATATTGAACAAGAAGTAATATTTTACGAAGCCAGCGCATTATATACAATAACTCATTTATCATTGACGTCAGTCCAGCACCCACAAGATCCACACCAACTTATCTAATACAATGTAGAATAATGTTTCTCTTTGTATTGCTGTAACATATGACGGATAAACACGTATACATAACGAGTATGATTCGTGCTGAGCGACAAGAAAATGGTTTGGCAAACGAATATTTTAGAACATCGCATACATATGGGATTTCCGACAGAAACACTAATTTTCACGACAGTGCACTGTCTTCTTCTGCTTTAGAATGCACACAGTGTCGATTAGCTTTATAAAATATTATAAACAATGCTATAAATGAATTGGAAAGTATTGTTACAAGCGGAACATCTTGGCACTGT
Organism: Spisula subtruncata; assembly: GCA_963678985.1. Lineage (NCBI taxonomy): Eukaryota > Metazoa > Mollusca > Bivalvia > Venerida > Mactridae > Spisula > Spisula subtruncata. Next base: position 44,847,468 of record OY787666.1, read on the forward strand.
GGGACCAATTGTTTTGCAAGGAATGGTATAATGTGATTGTCCTAGATGTTTTGAGGGTTGGAACGTTGATACATATTTTTCTGCAATTGTTATATAACACAAATCCTTGATCATTAGCGTTTTAGATTTCATGTTTGTGATACGAAACACTGGTATGTCCGTTTAAATATACTTTTTATTTTATTTATTTGTATTGATTCTTGACAACATTGATATGGGCTTATATCACATCTGCAAACAGTTAGATAATGTGCACTTTTTTGCGTGTAAACATTATTTGCAGTTTTTTCGAAGGTAGTTTTTTTTGCTATTAACAGTGACAGGTATAGTGGGCGGCCAATCCTATGTCTGCCTTTAAATGGACAATTGCATCATGCTCGATAGAGTAGGTATTGTCACTGATTGGTAATAGTTTGCCGCTACTCTCTTTTTGTGTCATTTAATTTATTGGCGATGAAGGAATATATATTTATTTCAGAAGATCGATAGTACTGCTCAAGTGTTCACCTATCGAAACCTTTTGTTTGTCACATGGCCGATGCTGGTATATATTTGAATCGACTGCGCTGTTACATTTGTATCTATATACTGGTATGTATTGGTATGGTCACTGGTACTGGTTATTTCAAGTAACTATTTAATGCAACCCTTGTTGTTTTTGCGATAGGTGAAATTATGGTTTAATGCCTTCTATTTTCGCATTGTGATGCAAATGCTTAAACTGTTGCACAAAAATTGTTCTAATATATACGTATTCACCCGTCTTATGTTACAACCATTTGTTGATATATTTACCCATCCATTGTAATATTGGGGACCTTGCAGTTCGTCCACATACAAAGGGGTTGTAGTTTAGCCTTATGTGGTATCTATATCTTATTAAGCCACTTCTCTAAGTCGGTTGATACTCGTATATACATGCATGTATCACGTTGTGTTTTCACGAAATCAAACAGTTGACGGCTCTGAAATATTCAAAATAGAGTATTTTCATTAGATGTATTCATACAAATTGTTATGGGGCTATTGCAGTACAGCTTTTTTCGTCGACTGATAAAAACTAAATCTATCTTTTCTGGCTTCTTTTATATAGCTGTAGTATCTCTAACATTGACCGACCCGGGAATCGTGGCGTCAGTGCATTCTACGTGTTAAATGAAATATTATTTCTGTGTTTCCTACCGACTTAATTATACATCAAGGAGATAAAATGGATCTATTTATTACAACTCATTACAGAACAAAGGTCATCTCCCAGGAACGTTTTCCACATATCAATGGCATTACTAACATCCGTAATAAATTGCAAACTAAAATACAAAACATGGACTGGAATTGAAGTTCTGTTACACACCAATCCATCGGTGCAAGAGAGTTGAATACAAAAAATAACACCATTTGGTTTTCTATTTTTCTTGATCAATAAATCTTGATATCCTTACTTTTACAATTCGTCAACCTTGTCAATAAGTTATTTTTATCTTTGAAGGATTAATAATATTGTTTTTGCTTGTGCATCATATTGTCAAACACGAATCCAGTGAATGTGTGTGCAATGATGATTACCAAACAGATGTCAAACTAGAAACTGGCAGGTTAAGTAACCAATATTTAGCCTAAGTCACGACCATTATCGAGATGTGTAATTACGCAATTACTCCAACATTGATTCAAAATAAATTCATTGTTCATCAACAAAACGCTGGAAACAAACGTATTGTATCGAATGTTGCGCTGCTTAATGTCACTAGTTATAACAAGATCTCTCTCAGATAGAACATCGGTAATTAAATAGTCCGGAAAAGTCGGAATTGATTTTAAATGTTTCTGTCAACGAGTGGATTTTTTTTTCCAATTCACCTATGTCAAATGTCAGACGCCTTCCGCATTTTTACTCTTGAAAGCGTATCGTATCAATTTATCCCGATATTAATTGTGGACAGTTTTGCCATGTGATCATTAAGAGCATTTGAATGGTGCAATTACTATAATTTAAACTAAAACTACTATAACACGGCCGGCTTGTTGTTGGTGAAATTTTATTTACTTACTAATAACTCATTGAAGTAAACATTGCATTGTATATTTTTATTATTGTAACTCGGTTAATCAGCTGAGACATTGGGCTTATTTTTGCTTGACCGTTCAGCAACGGATTTCTGCTTGTTGAAACTTGATAGTTAAGCTTTGACATTCGGCATATTGAAATAAGAATATACAGTTAGAGCATTAAGTTTATTGTTACTTTTATTATTCAACTTCTTAGAGTTTCTTCTGACAAAGTATACGTATCAATCTCAGTTGTTTATTGTTGCTACTAGAATAGTGAGCTAGGTAAATCCATTCTCGTTCGGTGTTGACATTGTGTGTTGGTTTGTGACGTTTCTTTAATTTCTGTGCTCGGCTTGTTATTGGTTAGGGTGGATGTTGCCTTCCCTGTCAAACTTTCTATTAAAAATAATAAAATTTGAAACCTTCAATTTTATATAGAAGTAGAAAAGAAATATCGAGTGCTAACTGCATTAAAACCCTTTGATTACTTGAACAAATCAGACAGGCAGTGTCGCAAAATACCGTCAAAGTCGTTTGAATGACTTTGTAGGCTATTGCAATGTTTTAATTAGCATTGTTGATGGCATCGTAGTTTAAATCAGATAAAATCAGATTCATTTTCCTACGATAACATGAGTCTTGCTCGTTCCCTCATTCTGAACTTCAGAACATATAAAGTGTCTCGTCATTCAATTCCAATATATATGCTAATGTCTTGTACCGTGCATTATGCCAAATGCATGCTTAATCTACCTATATGTTAAATGCATAATCCATGATCCAAAAGAAACACTGCAAAATACAGAATTATGTACATAAATCATTTTTCAACCCTTCTAGTATAATATAAATGAATGTTGTGACTATCAGTAAATGGAAATAAAACTCAATAATGTTTTAATACAATTTTATGATGCATGTTTCTATGGTTTTAAATACATGTATCTAGGCTAATTGTCTGAATGACATAAAGGTAAATAACCACTAAATGCCTACGCGGACCAAATTCAGATACAGTCAAATAGTCCGTTAAAAAACTTTAAAGCGGCTGGAAATGGGGGTATGTCTTGACAAATCAGCATCAGAATCATGAAATTGGTGTTAAATGCTTTGTATGCATGTATGTGATGTAGTGAAATGGTTTTATTCAGAAATATTTTGTATTCTGGCTTAAATATGAAAGTGAAAGTAAGGTTGGGGCTAACGGACAGTGAGTAAATCCGTACATGTGAGAAAATCTGTTCACCGCGTTTGACGAACCAAATTTTTCTTATATGATACATGACCCCCTGCTTTTTTTCATTTTCTTCAAGCTGGATGCTATTTCTATTGATTAAAAGATTTTGAGAGGGCCCCATGGACAAAAAGTTGACATTTTTTTTGGCTGACCTAGGTCGCTTTACATTGAGTTAAAGAACAACTCTATTTGGTGGTTTGTGACCTAAAGTAAAATTAAGAGTGGATAAAGGGAATGGTGAAAATATATCGGCAAAGTAACATAAATGATGTCTTTAAAATGCAAGCAATGATACTTTAGCCACTATAAACTTCCCCATGTTTAAAGATTAAAAGAAAATAATTATCGGGGAGGTTTAATGGCATGGAACTTAAAAACCTTCAAGGAAGTAATTAGCATTGAGTCAAGTTCCCATTAACCGAACAATCGACAGAAACAAATGGATTTCATTTCTGTGGAATACAAAATAAAACAAATATGGACGCTTAGTATAACAATGGACACTGTGCCAATCATCAATTCACAATATTCCCTACCTATACAATGTAAATACAGTGATTAAGTTTTTTATCAATATTGCCCCATTAGTGATTGATTATCGCTAGCTTGTTATTGAACGCCGTACTATAATAAGTCCAGATTCAGTTGAATTTTGCGAGCAAATATTTAAAAGAACCTCTTCATTTGTATGGTTATAGATATATTGGGTTTTACAGATGTATGCCATTATTTGCCCACTTGTCAGCAAATAAATGATTTTTTCCGAAGTAAATTAATTTCACAGCCACATTAATCGATAATCGAATTGACTATAAAAACCATTTATTGTATCTGAACAGAAGCAATAAAACAACAAGTTATAGCCATGGTATGAAAAGCATTTAAAACAACTACTTCATCGACGTATGATTAATACATTATGTTATATTCTCTCCCTGATTATTCGTCGGTAATTGTGGATATTGTATGTCCACAAATAGTCGTCAATGTCTACTCCAGACGCATGCGCTTGTAATAGGTGATGTACTTTGTCACTTTGTCGCGCTGCTTAATGTCACTGGTTTTAACAAGATATATCCCGGAAGGTAAATCAGTTACTTAATTGTCTGGAACAGTTGTCGAACAAACGTATTGTACACATAGAGGACAGAAACTAATAATCTTACCCTATATAACAGGTAAGACTGACGGGCAATAATACAATGGATGTAAGCCGTATTACTTGATACTGGGATAGCTCAGAAATAGTTAATATTTAAAACTTTTAATGTGTCTGAAGACGTGTCCATGTCTAGCATTATACATTGCATGTGTTGGTTGTAAACATGCAGTATAGAAACGGTATGCTCTTCTGAGCAGTAGATCTAGGTTTTTATTTCGTCTATGTTGTGCATGGGCTCACACGCGATGTTTTATGTGTGTTTTATTACTGCACATAACGTTTGTAAAACACTAGTCATTGTCCCATGAAGCATATTAAAGGAACAACCGCCTGGTTTATTCAAGAAGCATTTCACAGCAACAGTGTTTCATACGTCTGATCAAAGTCCGCTTTTTCGTAAAATAATAGAATTGGCTGCAAAGGATTATTAATTTACATATATGAATATATACCAGGATGTTGATGCATTTCAAGTAATAAATAATCCATTAGTTGGAATTATGTTCCGGAGTCCTGGGTTCTTTTGAACAAATGCAAATTGCGACTGAACGGCATGTTCTATTGAGTTTTTGTCGTCGCTTATTTTTCAATGAAACGTATTCAATTATGTAAACAGCTTTTAAGTATGCTTCCTACATAATGCCAATAGAAGTAAACAGAATTAAGTGTTGGAATTCGAACTTACATTTTGAAATTACTAGTTATAGGAAGAAATGGTATCAGTTAAAACAATTGGTCAGAAAGGCTTTACACCGAAAGAAGACATGTTAAACTTGGCAACGACAGAAACAATCGGCATCAATGATAATATCATTCATGAAACATAAGTCATGATAAATGCTCCACTAGGTAGAGCTTAGTTTGTATATGGGACACTCGTATGAGTTTACGAAAATACGTGGCGTAAATCAATTTATTCGCTCTTAGTTTATGACCATTAGTGGTAAAGCAATCGAACACATTTAAGCGCACAATGGATAAAACGTCTATACATAAAACTAAAAACTGCTCGACTGTTCAGTGATAGTATAAATTATGAACGCCAACAAAAGAAACCATCGGCTTTACAAATATTACATACTTTCCTTTATTCAGCATTGACATATAACTGCATTTATGATAAATTGTGTGACGTTTCAATTTCATTTTATAAATGTTTGACAATTAAGTATTCAACATATGACAAATGGATACATTTTGGGGCATACATAATTGTACAGGGTATACGATACTGGAAACATTTTCTGATTGATTTCTTTGAAAAATGAAAAAATATTCAGTGTTTCCTTAACGTATTGAACTAATTCCTCAAGTTTTGCGGAACGTCATTTATGAGTGTTGTTTATCGTTGTATAGGGGATACATTGTGTATTGTATGGTTAGTCAAGAGCAAAATGTTCATTGATGACATGTGTGTAATTCTAAGCTGTTAACCGATATTCGTTTTCTGGTGATACAGTATCCCTTTAGTAGAGTATTTTTCTCATGGAATCGGTTCATTCACATAACAATTGTTATGACTTAGGAGGGAGGTAATTGTGTTAGTGACCTAACTGAAATATGTTTCTGGACATTGTCAGCATAGAATATCTTGACAATCGCATTCATTCCGCCGATGTTCAAAGAAATAAATCAATGTACCAAGTGGTCGTATTGACGCGCCATGTACATATTTCGCTGATGTTGGCATTATGTGCTAAGCTTAATATAAGCGTTTTCAAAACATACAGAATAATTGCATTGCTACTAGTGATTGAATAATGACATACATATATTTGATACATACCATTGATATATGAAATATATTATGGATATATTTAGTGACCGATTTGATGCAATAAATGGAAACCAAAGAATCCAACAGATTGTTATTTGAATGCCCCGTTTGAACTTGAATGAATATATCGATGTCTTAGAATGTCTGAATCCCACCTACGACCTTATATTACTGATACATATTTACAATCAGCACCACAAGGCGCTTCTTATGAGCTTTTTTCATGAAAATCGGAAGCTGTTATGTTGGTCAAACTGAAGATGAAACGGCTTGTTTTACCATAAGTAAAGAGTAATTTTCGAACATTGTGTTCTTGTTTTCTCAAAATATCTGTATTGTACTTACGGCCTGATCATTCTTAGCCGGCGATTTGGCGATGATGTTCATTTCATATTGGTTTGCACTAAATAAAAGTATGCCCTTATACCATGCTTAATTGTGTAGCAGTGTATCCAATCAATTCAAGAACAATGCCATAAGTTCACGTTTGAATGAGTAAAACTAAACCACTCTTGCACTGTATGACTTCTGTTAGATGTGCCACACCGAACAGGTTATGTGCAGTATTTTGCTTCCCTGCATTGTAATATGCATCTATGATGTGCATATTTAGTTACGTTTAAAAGGCTTTCTGATCATACGATGATAATACAACCCTGTGATTAAGTTATTATAAAATGAATATTTATTTAAAATGCACCTCACATGTTTGAGTGATTGTTAGACCAACTCCGACGGGAGCTGTATAATAAAAACTATCAGTGACAATTAATTAATGTGTCATCAAGTGCAACATGTATCTGCATTATACATTTTGACGCGAACCTTATAGCAAAAATCACAATTTAACAATTACTTTTCTACAGTCTAGTAAATGTTTGAACATTATTTACTAGTAAGTAATTCGATCCCAGAAGATAGTGAAGTTTAAATATACATTTCGTCTGTTTTTATAAGAGACAATGCAACTCCTGACCTGGCAAGAGGTCAACGTGTATCAACTTAAAGATAGAAGATGTACGTAGTCCTTAGCGATTGAGTGGTTGTTTAATTTGTGAAGCCATTGATATGAAGAGAATAATGTATCATTATTGTGAACATCGTAATAGGATACCCTTGTACTTTCTTGGTAATGACTGGACATTTGACTTAATATAATGTCATGCATAGTAAGCTTTACAAATTGACATAGTCTACACTAAGTTGTACGAACATTATAAATAAGCTGTCAGAAAGTCTCTTAAATGGTACATATTCGAGTCCATAATTATTTGATTTGAACAGACTGTCTGGAACAAATATTATCTGGCTGTACGTTTTGGTCCGGTATGATACTTACGTCACATTATTCCGCGAGATAATGCTACCATTTGTATTAAAAACATTTGTTTAACCATGTTAGAACATTTGTCTGTATGGCTTAGAACGAGACGTAGATAGCACACTTATATCAATAACACAACTTTTGAATACCACGTAAAATGATGCGATAAGATGCTGTTTTAAGTTAATGTTCAACCCCGGTGCTCAACGAGGGTTTAACAATACAAACTTTGTTGATATAAGTACAGAAGCATACTTAAATATACTCACACGTGGGTCAGTAAAGAAAAAATGAGAGTTGGTGAATAATGATCAGGAGAATAAGTTTTCGTATATTGTCTATTCATTACCGTGAAATATGATATCTCGTCGATGTTATGGCGATTACCAATTTTGTGTAGGAAAATTTGATTCTGGTTATCAGGCAACCGAAATAGACCACTGGAAGGCATGCGTTCGCGCTGTCTGTAGAACACAATTGTGCGTTTCTATGGAAACTTGGTTGCTAAGTAATATCGAACATTTTCAAAACTTATTTATAATTTTGCAATACATTACTCTATCAGATATACTTAATTTTGGTATTTGATATATATTTTTGGATACCCACTCAATTTAAAACGTTGAGGTTACAAGTGCAGTATGCATAAAACTCTTTTAATACATAATAATGACATTCGACGTAATGTCTTATCACTGATAGTTGAAATAGTGTTTTTTATAAACTATTATTTGAAAGCTAAATCATTTCAAAGCACATTCTGAAACGAATACATAAAACAATGCGTTTTGTGTGTCCGTTTCAGTAAATCAACAGTCTGCTGGTCTTCATCTTTGCTTCATGCACGTTTGTTGTTATTAACTGCTTTGTGGCAGACTATTAGTAATACGTATTGTAAGGCAGTCATAACTAATTGATAGAACACACAACCCATAGTTACCCGATTTCATAAACTAATAAATAAAGTAGGACATTCCTGAACCATGCAGTCTGACATCAGTGTACTGTATAGCGGGTATATTTCACGGTGTCCAATTTTCGCGTTAATTGGGTCCTTTTGGATTCACGGTGTCTTGATTTCGCGCTAACGACCTTGACCGCGAAATTAAAACCTTGTTGGTAAACATAGAAGGGGAGGTAAACGTTAGAGTATGAGTATAATCGTCACTACTGATCTCGGGGTTGTTTGTTCGAATTCCGGGCTGGCCAACTAAAATTACTGATAGTCTTTCGAATGAGACTTTAAACCGAAGTCCCATGTATTGGTGCTATACATATGGCATATGACATGCAAAGAACCAGGAATGCTTCTGGAATTAGGGCATCTTCTGAATCATGCATTATCCCCCAACAACTAAAAGTACTAAGTCTTATGGAGGCCTCGCCCATAAGAATTATCTGATGGCAAGGATAAAGAAACGCAATAAACCAAACATACTGATCATTAACTGCTAACATAAGAAAAACATGTAGATCTATTTACAAACAAACAATTATTTCAGCAAACATTTACACGTTCCGCAAACAAAACTAGTATTACTTTTGAACAAGTGTGATGAAACGGCTTACAATTCAAACCTTCAGACGATATTGATATGCATGCATAGAAAATTTAAACACGTTCTTTACAAATATCCAATTTCTAATTATATTTCATACATGTCGTAGCTCATTTATTATTACCGTATTTTACTCAAGCGACACAATATGTCTTGTTGTAGGTCTTGCAAAGTAATGTAGGATTATTTCTTAAAGCTCCTTGATGCATTGTCTCCCTTTGTAAAATTTGTATATTTTTGGTGATTATTTCGCGGGGTTAAGATTTCGCGCATTCGATGTAAACCGCGAATATAGCGAAAATTAAACCCCCGCGAAATATACCCGCTATACAGTATATGATTAATTATTTTTCGACCAATTTATTGTTGTTATCCACTTTACATTTACATCTAAACTGAAGTATCATTCATCATATGTTTGTGTATCAATATTTGGCATCGTGTTTCTGATAAGCCTTTTGTGTATGTACATTGCATTGTATTTACCTAACATAATATGTTATCTGATAGATATTCTACAATATATGTCTACAAACAATGTATTATGTTAGACTCAATCATATCGAGATTAGTTGATCCGTATTACAAACTACAATCTATAACAATGCTACGCTCTGATGCAATTAATTCTAATCAAATGTAAAGTAACCTGACATGTGTTGTACGTATTGTATATATTACATGTACCAGGATATTGGTAATGACGATTATCATCTGACCGCAATAAAATGTCAACTTATCTTCATAGATATACGACGTTATTTTTGTGCGACTTTGCATGTTCGTTCAGTGAAGTTTTTTGCGGTTTATCTATGCGCACTAGCTTTAGTACACACCAAATAAAAGAACACAATAATCTACTGAATTATGTTTCCATTTTTGGCTCTATATGTACATGTACAGTGGTTTTATAATAAAACAATTGTGGGCCACGGATGGATGTCTTTTTCTGTAAACATAGCTGTTGTTCGGCATGATTGTACCAATCAATTAGCAATTGCTATTTTACGTCATTCAAATGAGTTTATCGTACTTATCTATAATATAATGTTGTCGGTAATGTGATGAATAGAATATGAACTGAGTCGTTTGAAACATTACCCTTATGCAAATCACAGCGGCGTTATTCAACCCGAGGAATAAATGCAGCACTTAATTAACACTCATTTATACACGCGGTTTGATATAGGAAAACTATCTGAATACGAGACAGACAGATATGAATCTAATATTAGTAATTAATCATTGTACTTGTCGACATTTCATAGTCATTCTTTATAATTAATCATAAGGTCATAACTACATTACTTAGCCTGTAGTATAACGTGGATCGAGGTTGCACCATTATAAATAACAACGTGTTACTAATTAGAAGTAATTGCACTGACTGATGTTTAACTTAAGTATTTCAAGCGTCGTTATTATAATTTCGTGTTTCATAAGTTATTTATTACAGCGATCATCATTTTAGGATATTAATGAAGATGAATGTAACATCAAAGTAATAGGTACATGGAAGTGCAACACTTATAAAATATTAAAACCCTACCTATAAACGTAGTCTTATACACAAAACTGGTTGTTACGGTACTATCAAAAGTTTTTGGTGAATATTAGAAAACAATAACACGAAATGCACGAGTTTGTTGCACATGGTAAACTGCATCAAAACTATTTAACTCTATATATCTGAAGTACGCAAATATACATCGTATATTGTGAATTAAACTCGGTATTATTTAAGTGTTAATTAGAATAATTAGCTCGCTATTGTCACAAATACGTTGCATATATGTGTTATTAAACATGTTCCTTATTTTTATACAATGAAAAAATTGTAGTAATGGTATTTATACTTGAATAAACTACTATAAGTGTTCGGGGCTTCAAGCTTAATAAGTTTGCTTGTGTGTATACTTAGACTAGGCTTCCAGCTTGATAAATATTCTTTGCTATGCAAGTTTGTATGTTTACTGGTATAAGTTCAAAGCAAAAATAAGCGGGGTAATAAAGCTAGAATATAGAGTTTCATTCCACGCAACACATTTTGGCATCGGATTCAAATAAAATAGTGTCATATAGCGCGAAATTCTTGTGAATTCTAAACAGTACAGAAGCAATTATACTTAAGTTTCTCGCATTAGTGTTCGTTTTATGTAGACCATTACAAGTATCGGATAGAAGTCCCAAGGGGTTGTTTACTAGACGAAAAGTTGTAGTAGTTTCAAGTTTGTGGCTATGAATGTTCTAAGCTATTTACCTCGTCAGTGGGCTTCAATACGTTATCTCCATTAATAAGATACACAAGATCTAAATTACTCTTGATGTTACTTAGACGCTAACATGTTTGGTATTGTCTTATTATATGTTATAACATGTGTAGCAACAGATGAAGTACTATTAGTCTCTATATCAAAATACATTACAATATACTGGTTTGTTTACCGTGATCACAGCAGTGCTTGTACAATTGTGATTGTTAATGACATGTAATGCTAGACAACTTATTCCTATCCGATTATCTTTAAGCGTATCGTCAGTGTTAGAAATGACTTCAAGCTGCATCTTGGCTCGGACCAAATATACTTTAACGATGTCCGGGTGTAAAAACTATTTTTTTAAATGTTGAACTCGGCGTTTTCAACAGTTTTGTTCTATTGTATACCCTTTAAGACAACTGCATGTGAATTTTAAAACACTTTCATTGTCTTTTAAGAGAGTAATTTCTATTTTTATTTCCCTACACCTAGCGTAAAAACGTACTGCAAAAATAAATGTCATCTCCATGATAAATATAATAAGTCCGCAACAGATGACCTAATAAAAACAAGAGTGTGTTTAAATTAAATGATAATGATTATTTCTTCAATCAAAAGTGTAAAAATGATATTTGGTCTTATTATGAAGTAAATAAAAATAAAAATGTAACCCTACCCTACTTGAAAGTAAGGCATTTTTTCGCATATTGCCAGTAAGTACCCTTTAGATAAATGGCAATAAAATATGATCTAAACAATTGGCACCATTGAATATTTTTCAAAAATAACTTCAATGTGTGTGTAATGTTTCAACAAAATTTTGAAAGGTTTCACCGAGCGGTTTTGAAAATATACATTTCAGAAATTCATAGTAACCCGATTTTCGTCTATATTCCACATATTTTACTCCTATAAAATTAAAGAAGAAAAAAGAAAAAAATATTTTTCTCCAAATTACACTAAAAGGTGATGTCAAAAAGCCAAAACATTGTCTTATAACTAAAAAATAAAGAAAAAAAGAAGTGGGGGTTGAACCACGACCTATAGGAAATCAGTCAAATTGTCATAAAATTACTAAACTTGAGAACTCTTCAAAAGGAGATTCTTTATTACACCCGGATATCCTTAATACAGATATCTTACGTTCCACACGTATATAACTAACACCAAGATCCACCACCGTACTAACGGTAATCGAAACTAGTGGATCAAAAAGGGGACTTATGAACAGTTGGCCATTAGGTAGACAGCAAGTGCATGTTGGAATGTATAGCAAATGTCGTACTTTATACTGTATACACTTATCTTCATAATGCCCGAAGAGAACATGTATAGGGGACACTTTAATACTCCGTGGTATATATAATAGAAATACAGGTATGCATAATTATGCTATATTTCAAACCAAATTTTCTCATTTGTTTTGTAAGATTGCACATGTTCAGACCTGACATTTCTAGGCTCACAGACCAAAACGCCATGCATTGGAATAGGTGTGTTTATCACAAAGAATGTGATGCATTACATTTCAAAGACTGCATATCAAATGCACGAAGCGTTTGCTGGTGAAATCAATCTAAATGAAGAATATCTAAATGTTTATTTAGATCAAGATATCGGCTACAACGAATGTTTTCTTGAACCACGTAATGAATTGAGAAGTAAATTACATTCATTATTCTCGTTTGGGGAATGTGTCTAATGTTTAAGAGAACAACAAAGTAAATTGAAATACTGTATTGGCATATATCACTTTTCATCTAATACAAACGGTGTGTTCATTGTATCCATACACAATCACATGCTAATGCTTACGTGAAAAGCAGACGGGTTGAGCTAACATTTTGGACACTGCTCACATTTCAAACTCTGTCGTTTTTGATGAGTGTTGATCTCCATGTGACATGAACCTCTTTTGGTCAAGCCTGTCAAACCCACGTTGCTATTAGGCACACCTGACATCGAAAATATTTCATGATGAGTAATATTTCCACTGTTTATCTCTTGTGTCATACATACCAACAAAGCGATGTTTAGGTCGATCAATTTAGTCATCTCTCCAGAAATACTTTGTTTTTTATAACCAAAACCATTCACAGACACAATAGTTTTCTTTGTTGGACTTCAACTATGGGCCATTGTTGATACTGGCTGATCGGTGTATTATTTGTCGCGACTTGCTCATTGATCATTTCTAGCAAACCAATTAGGCGTCCATTATGTTTTATCATTTATTTTATATTTGCCAACCGCTAGTATTTGATGAAGTTTACTGTATGTGCTTTAAGAGTAAGCACTCGTTCTATGTTGGAGATACACGTTTGATTGTTCACTATGACAATGAATATGTACGTTAATTGCTTTGTGATTACGCAAGTGAAACACCCTATTTCTCCAATCAACATTAAGATCTCTTTAACTAACTGGGTTATCTACAGGTTTGGCATGCAATAGGGTGTATAATGTACGTGTAACATTTGCAAAGCTAGTCGCTATATTCTCTTACTGACACAGTAAGTATGATTCATGGTACAAAGAATACCATGATTAGATACTCGCAATAAGTCATTGTATACCTTTAACAAATGGTGTGCATCCATTGGCAAAATATACAATGAGCTCTTGTCATGGCTTGCCAGGTTTCATGGATCTCAAATGCCACAGAGAGCCTTGTCATATCGATTGTGCAACCAGTTAACCGCGTCTAAGTAGTCGAACAGAACATAATTCCGCAATTATTTGAGAGAGTCTAATTTTATGTATCCTATTTTTATATTTTCAGGCACGAGCAGTTTGTTATTTCATCAACATCGACAGGAATAGTTATATTAAAGAGTATAGGTAATCGCGTTGTCTGATTATCGCTATTGCAAACAAGGTAAGATACTTTGTATATTGCATTTGATGTTTAACCTACGTTATAAAAGTCATTAAAATCTGCTAATGCAGCTGTGAATGTGTCTAATCTGGCTTCTGTTGTCATATATACACAGCATCGCTGTAAAGCGAACATATAGCTCTTTTTTGTTGACAGTTTTGCCCCATTCGATCGGCTATTCTTTTATCACGCATATGTATATTTGTTTCGTTCAGATATGTAGAAACAAATGGTATAGTCGTAGTGTTGTGGTGTTGCTTCCATTATTTTGATCCTTTGTTATGTCGTCTATCCTATATCTATATAGCAACATTAGTTCCAACGCTAATACTTAATACGACAATTCGTTTCATTTTCCAAGAAAGTACGTTTAAAATATGTTCGTGGTTCTTTCAAACCTCTGTGCTTACAGAATACAGTCCGGTGCTGTGGCATTTTGACACTATGAGAACAAAATAGGAACAAAACGATACATGTTATTCTTGCAACTGGTAGGTATGAATAGGGCTTATCAGTTACCAGAAAGAAGTCGACATTGTGTCAATATATAGTGAATTCCTTACAAATCCCTTTTTATCTCGTCTGATAATAATGTTCAGCTCATGTCGCTCGTATCATGTGTCAAACTTCTACGTGCCACGTATGTGTCGCATCGATTTTCAAAATATTCCATAGATATAAGTTATGAATGAAATGCCTGGTTGTAGACGGTTTCCACCGGGATATCGACGATAGTTAGCATATCACACCTGTTTGATGTTAACGTATGTTTACAATGTAAATAACACCCTCACAAAACAGTCAGATAAGTTTCCGATTGCTGTAACCTTTCCCTATATCTAGCTAGGTATATTCGTATCATATGGAAAAGAAAAACATAAGAAATTACTGGAAATTACTCCCGCATACGGTCAGTAAAGATCACTTATATAGCAGCATGTTGATTGAAGAATTTCCGTAACCTCTTCATATAATTGATGTTTATTGGTTCTATAAATATTTATAGTCGCGTGAATATCCCGTGACCAACCGACAATTATTTCAGACCGATTCTTTACATTCATAGAATATTTTCATGTGCGAGAATAAATAAAACATTATACGAGTATATATCTATAAATAAACTCCGATATTTGATACTTTGAAAATCTCTACGTCTGTAACTGTGAAGCTGATAATCGTATGAATTAAATTTATAAAAATACTGCTTATATTATACCTGCACCAATTGGATGAATCAAAAGAAATAAAATTTTATGTGTTTTCAAACATTTGCATACCTTCCGTGACAGGGTATATTTGTTGTTTTATATTACATTGTTTGTGCCTTCTGACAAGTTGCTAGTTAAGAAAAAACTTTCTGAGTACAAAAGGATTCGTAAATTCATTAACAGTCTAACAAACATTCTGGAGTACTTAGCATCATGGGACTTTCGTTGTTTTGCAATCGACAGCATTGTTGTGTACGCACAAATCCTGCTAGGTTTACGGATGAAAATAGCTGTTGTGATTGATATATAATATATTATGTTGAAATGCCAGCTTGACAGCAATATTTACTTTTTTAATGTTAATTAACGACGGTCAGATCACGGCCGAGCATATTAAAGTTCAGTGGATGTCAATCTGACAACATGACTGACATACACATGTGTCGGGGCAACATCATCAGACTAAAGTAAAACACACTGGCACTGATGTAACCGAAACATGTGACATCAATCAAATGTGAAAAATATATGACACGTATGATTTATCATTGAAGACTGAAAGCATGCCGAACCCATGGTGGAATACACTACCCTATATAAATGAACTTATGCCAATCGCTGTTACAATTGGGGAATGCCAATTATATCATCAACTGTGATAGCAATAATTAAATCTTACAAAAACATGAAACTGTCACGAAGAGTTTTATTGTCTGTAAAAAGATGATAGCTCCATGTCATGATCCTTTCCTTGGTGTCTAACCCTCACGTCGATGTGTTACAATAAATAACTATGGTGACACAATAACACACAATAGTGCTCAACGCTCCTGTCGAAGTGATGAAATAATTATGGTGACACAATAAAAACATTGCATGTAGATGTGCTATTTCATACACGTCTACATATAGAGCAGTATTTTTTTTATTAATTCATATAATAGTTATCAATAACGCTCTTTTCATTTTCATCTTCCCCATTTTTTCTCGGTTCAGTGACACCGGAGACTTGGTCACGATGCTTGATTACAAAAATGTATCGCCGCAGAGGACATGGTGGTAATATAAAGCCGATGACCCTGTCGCCTGATGACATAAAGTGTGTGATCTAGCGACCTGATGGATAAAGATACTGGCTTGTCGACATATTGACACGAAATAAGCGGCGTAGCAGCTTATTGTCATAAAGTCGTTGATCAAGTTGAAATGAAACAAAAAACATCGGTGTATTTTCAGCTGCATATTGCAATAATCAAAAGAGATAAATAATCTAGTAGTACCTGGGTTGGCTAATGTGTTTGCGTTCGACTGAGACATGTACTGTGTGTAGATTGGTTTATTCCTGCCTGTATTTTAAGCTATTGAAAATCTCAAATCTTATTCATGAAATTAATTCACTTAAAAATCCGCGTCCTAGATATTACTTAAGATTCAACCTGCACAATTATTTTCCCATTACAATAACATCGAAGTTAAATTACAACTAAGCAGTACTTTGTGATGGTATAAAAAAGAAACCAGCAATACATCTTCAATGACAAACAATTAAATGTTAATGTTATCTATTGCCCGCATATGACTTGATGAAGTGCACGCTAGTTTATTTAAACTTAGAGAACGAATTTTTCACTACCTTCACTTTGTCAATGGCGTAAGTAAGTGGTATTCTATCAATTTTCGAAACTATTTAATTTTGAATCATAATTGAGCTTTATTGAGTTCTACTTTGCTTAGGGCGCAAGCAAAGTTGCTTTATATTATTAAGTGACGTAATGCACATGTACGTAGCGTTAAATCGGGTTTTCGATTTAGTGTTTCTCGTTGGCGTTGACTTTTCGGCTCGTAATATGTCGCTGATTTGTCGTCGAAGCATTGTTTCATGGAAGCAGATAACCGATGCGCTTTTTTATAGATAATTGGAAAGTATTAGGAAAACCAGACCGCAAATGATGCATGTGTATGTTTGCTAGCCCATTTAAAACTGCTTGACTTTTAGGTTATACAGAAAGGTTACTCAGAGAAAGTGGTACTGCAATGACCTTGACAGTTGTACCAACTTTCTTGTAATTTATGATGAGTGTGGTCAAAATGTTTGCCATACCTCTTTCCTGAGACAACAAGGACTATAGTGTTTTCGGGAAGACTCAACTTCAAAGACCACCACAAACACAGCATTCGGTACTTCAAGTAAAGGAATCCGATTCTTTATATAGACCAGTTTAATTTGTTTGGTTTGGTCTTAGACATCCGACGATTCAATGCATGTTAAGAATGGTAACGGGATCTTCACGCGGCTATAATATATGTATAGAACCAATAAACTGCAATCATATGAAGAGGTTACACAACTTTTTCAATAACCTTGCTGACATACGGATGGTGTCATCGGTACTGACCATATGCCTACTTCCTATGTTATTCTATTCCTTGTTATACGAATATACCTTGAAAGATAAAGCAGTACGTTACAACAACCTGAGACTAATCTGATTTGTTGTGAGCGTGTTATTTACATTGTAAATATACCTTAACATCTGGCCGGTGCGATCTACAAAACGTCGTCAATATCCGAGGGGAACCATCTTCATTTATATTTTAACTTGCTGAAATTTCTGGAAATCGATTAAACATGTAGAAATGTGTCACATTATCCGAGTGGTGCAATATAAGCATTACTTTCAGACGAGGCAGTTATGTGAAGAGTAGCGAAATAATTCTAGTTGATGATATTAGTACGCCTCCACGTATGAAAATGTGAACTACTCACGCATAGGTTTTTTATTTATGCTAATACCAATTATTAGGTGGTGTAATTTATGTCATCCATTGACGCGGAAAATATAGCAGCCAATCTAGCTAGTCAAATTACAAGGTACTACAGGATTGCGAAATACGTAATTCTTGTTGATTATAATAGTACATGCACGCCTCAACGTACGACAATGTGAAATACACAATGTGCAAAGAAGCATTATCGCTATAACTATTTATTCGTATGTATCCTGATAGTCGTTAAGCGGTGGAAGACGCTTATTACTATATTTAGATTGCAATCTGATGTCTGAGTCGAACTGCCCAAAACAAAACACTAATCAATATGTCTATACTCGACTATACCGTTGACCTAATGAAACCGAATAAAGTATCCATAGAATCGTTCCAACATGAACGTACCACGTAACATACCGCCAAACTGACACAATGAAACTAGGCTTTCTAGCCTTTGGACAGTAAGGACTTGGGCTTTTGACTATTTGACTGCTACAACTTGGTCGTTATGTGTGAAAATTCAATGTATTGTTAGTTAAGTGTTGGCCATTGTACCGTGCAATTGTGGAAATCCTTATGTGTAGTTTTTTGCTACCCGATTGCTCGAGAGGTAAGATCATTTAAGACAAGTATCATATGTTATCATCACAGTTAAGGAAATTTTACAAGGCTGCTATTACACAGATAAAAAATAAACAAACAAAAAACACGAGTATAGTTATAATAAGGTAATGTTTATTGTGTCACACAGACAGATAAAAAGTACTAAGTCTAATTTCTCTAACATTTACGACGTCTCTTTACGACTTATCGTTAATGTGACCTTGCTTAAATATACTCTCTGGAATTGTCATAAATGCGGTTAACATAATTGAATTATCATATACAAACACGATAACCTAATTTCCGTCCATTGGTCATCTGAGAAACGATTACTATGTGTTTTCTTAACTTTTATACCAGAACATTTGTAGTTGTTACAGTATTGCATACATTTGAACTGAATTATGAGTATGTGTCTGTATAGTATTTTACACTACAGGCAAATGTGTTTAATAAAGAAATGATAAGAAGTACATTTGTTACTGGTTTCGCAGAATGCATTCATAGGTCGATGAGAAAAGATTAAACTCATACAAGGAACAAACCACATATAACAACCCTTTGATTTTTTTTCGTAATTAATTAAACTTTTAATGAGGAACACTGGCTGTCCATCGCGGTTCACCAGTTGAAACTGAACTCATTGCATGTCGTATTGTCAGTTTTACTTGTTCATTCAACTGTGAAAGCATTCTATTTCATCAATTTTAAGACTAGAAAATTGTTTGTGGTTGCAAATAATCACGACTAGCTGGCCTTTCATATCATCAATCAAGTTGAGAGAGTTATAACAGATATATAACCTCACACTGTGGTCGTCTTAAATTGGATCAAATTAAGCATAAGAAACTGCAGGCCAATATTCAATTTAAGGGGGTGTTAACGTCCGTCAGTGTTGTAACCTTTTTTCTATAGAAAAAGGCCAAGCTGTCTTGAAATTAGATTATTGATAATTCATTTTTTAAATGCTCATATTTTACGGGCGGGCAAGCAAAACAGAGCGCAAAGTAAACTTAGACGAAAACTAGCATGGGAGTTGGATGCATTTCGTGAATTTTAAATCAGTGTTTTAACATAAAGATACAGATTATCAGGGAGAAATTTTACGGTTAAGAAGACCTTTAGTTGCTTGGCTTGTGCCTTTCTTAAACGGGCTGTGCCTTGATTTAGCAGTGCAATATATCCACGTCCCCGTGTTTGTGATGATGTATATCTCCCTCTGGGACAGACACATATTATATCATAGGAAAACATCATCTCATTCATATCCCATTCATCTCAATGTCATGGTAACCCCGAAACGTTAAAATAATAGTCAATGGATTGTTACAATGTACAACGATATTAACATTCGTGTCTGACAGCGTTAACAAAACCATTTTCCTCTCTTTCTTTATTTCATTACTTGGAATAAATCAACTAGGGAATTTTAGATGTACATTCGATGTACAATAATATTATATTGTTTTACTGACACTATTTAACTGATGTAAGTCTACTGAATTGTCTACTGTATATAGATACACGTGTTTATTTATTTGTTATTTGGATTTTAAAGCGTAAAAAGAGTGAAGCTTTTATTCATTAGATAAGACATATACGATGTTCTTGTTGTAAGACATCACTTATCACACACATTCATTTGGGACTCTGATATTAATCATGTTAATGCTTTCAAAATGACCCCTCGTTGTCTTTTTCGAGCGATGCTACGAGAATAAAGTAAGAGTATATTAATTCCTGTAGATATGAAGACGCTCTGTAATATTTATAATTCAATCTTATACCATTTTCTTGAAAGTTATTTCCTTATGCTATATACTTAAACCTAAATACGTTCCTACAAGGTATACTTATTTCCCACGACACCTCATTCACGATTGTATATTTCGCCGAAGGGGTTTGCAGAGAAGAATTGGTGGAACTATTTTCATGATGTCTTGGAATTGACGCGGCCGTAAGTACACGCCAATCGTCCTGGGCTCTGTACAAAAGCTCTAACACAAACTTATCCACAATTTCAAATTTGACCTTTAGTGAAAAGACCAAAATGATGATGTGCTTAATGTGTAATTAAGTATTTCAAGATCATTTACTGAGTAAACAGATTTTGTTCTTCTTTACCGTTGGCTTTACCATGCACTCCACATTCTTGTATACATCCATAATATACGAAATCAAATGACTCAATTTTGAAGAACATTCTGCGAAGACTAAAATTCTGTTTAGTAGTTATATCATGAGTCAATTGTCCGTTAAGCTAAGCTATTTCCGACATAAACAAGACTGGAATTAAATAATTGCTGTCGTATTCACACCATGGTAGACATTTCTACATAGTCACAGATAATGCAACATGACATTCTTTGAGAACCCCGCTGTATCTGATAATAAAGATCAGACACGTTTCAAACAGTTTCTTTTTCGACCTCTTGTACATTAGGGTAACATTTTTCAATGCAAAATGAGCGAAAGTAACACGAAAAAGGCGTGCATTATATGAAGCAACGCACGTTGGATCACCAAAAGGTGTCGATATTGCCTAAATGGCCTCTTAATTCATTTTGCCCATGCTGGGTTTTCAAATAATTCAATCTCTGACTGTCGAATATAAAATATTTAGCGAGCGTGGTAACTATTACCTTTCACATCATGTTTATTTATTATTATTACCAAGCGAAACAGAGAAAAAGTTCATTATTGTTAAAATGTAAGACCCCAACGACCACTGGTGTGTAAAGATGATTCCCTTTCTGGAATAAATCAAATGTTGAGGAGGTTTGTAATGGAATATCATCATCTTCAAATTCTATATTTGTAAGGGGATTGAGTTGGAATATATTGGAACACACACAATACCGGAAGTAAGCTGAAGACAAACATAACGCGTATGGTACTGTGATGGAAAAGGGTGCTTGTGAAAGGAACATGTACAATGTACGAATATCTGTATATGTAAATTCCTGAAACAACAATTCTCGTACACGTATGCTAACTTTTAACCTGCCAAATAATTGCTAATAGACCACACGTGCAAGCAATTACATCAATTCAATTTCAATTTCAAGAAATTTTATTGGCATAAAACATATATACATGTTTGTCGCCACAAATAGTTAGCGTTTGAAATATACTATTACAGAGAAATACATTTATAAGAAAAAAAGAAAAGTATGAATAATATTAATTGCTAACAAATAGTTATGTTCAATCACATACATAATTATTTACAACATAATATGACAATTGCATTGGTAAATTTTACAATATGTTACAGTTTCATTATTTACAAGTAATTAGAAAGAGCCTTGTATCTAAACACAAAGGCATTTACAGAAAATAATGTAGCATGGTAATAAAATATGATGTTTAAAGATTAAATGTTACAATGTAGACATCGATGAACGTTTGGCAAAGGTAATGATTGTCATTCGAAATGGACAGGTTTGGTTAGCGGTGCTTCCTTGTATGGAACAAAATGTTGATCTAATTGTTTCCGTGTATGGAATGTGTAATCCAAATGATGCCCATGTGCTTTAAAAGATCTTATATGTTCAGTGTACACCTGTTCAAAATCTCGGATTTGGAATAAGTGTCCGCATCTTTTACTACAAAGTACAAACAAACACATGCTGATTGATAATTACAAAATCTGTTCCTGCCAAGTACAAGTGCTAGGGGACAAAGTCCCTTGTTGTGAACCCTAGAGTTAATTTAATTAAACAACATACGTCTTATACAGTTTCAAACTCATACAACATTTAGGACATTTAATGTGCGAACAAGGAGTTTGCAACATATTAATTGCATCTCCAACGTCAACGTCAGTGTTCATCTAACAATGAGGTAAACCTTCTTTAACAGTGATACAAATTGAAAATAATTCATAATAATTCATCAATTTCTCTTAATTCCTCTGAAATCTTCCGCGTCTTCCCAACTTCAAAGCTATACTCTATCTACTTCATGTCCACATTACCTCTCTTAATCTGTATCTTCTCAATTTTCTTGAGTTTCATATTTTCAATTTTACGCGTCAACAATAAAAGGGTTTAAAATGCTGAGGTCAACAAGTTATATTAACATTTGGAACTAGTCTTGACACTCGACAATTCACTGATGTATAAACATAAGGTACATATAGAGCATGCAAAAAACTGTCACATTTGGGAAAAGCAATTATTTCGGATAACAGATGCGATAATTGCTTTTTTTGTCAGCAATTGTGAATCCAACCTTCTCGAAAGGCAAAGTCGAATAATGTTAAGAAATAGATAGATTGGACATGTGGCATTTCATTATACTCAGGTGTTGCTTTATTTGTCAGCAAATCAAATGATTTGACAATTTGAACTTGAAGCGAATACTTGCCGATGCCGGAGGAATGTTCTCGCAGGGGCGTTGATGAATTATATGTTAGCAGTCCTAGCATAACGTAATTTGAATAACAAAGAAACTTGTCTGCCCTGCAACAAATTAATTTCATTTCAATCTTTATGATCTTCTCAGTCTCAAATAAGACATTCATAGATTAAAACCCTAGTCATTTTTACACCCACCAAAACTGTCAAATACTGAACGAGAAAAACGCCACAGTTTTAAGGATGTAATTTAGTCACAACCTATTTTTAGATTGTAATTTCAAGTAAAAAAAATAAAATAATGAATGTCATAGACTTTCAAAGCAATTCAGAAGGAGCACAACCCCATTCTAGGTTGAATCTATGATGTTGATGAAATATATTTCTGTTAGGTATTTCCTGAATATGTCAACACTTTTTGTGAAAGAAAATCATAAACAATTATGGAATGTCACTGTGGACTGCTTTCTTGTTATTGTTATGGTTGTAGTTGGCAACCAATCATTTAAGAGGGCTAGTCGGAATAGCGACGTGCAGTTGTAAATAGAGAAGCACAGCGTTCGCAGGCGGTATGTGTGTATTTGTCGGAATGATTATAAATTTACGACATTGGCGTCATGTATTATTTCATTGTCGAACAATATTGAACAGTTAGATAAATGACTGGTTATATGTGAGTTGAATGTATTCATTTCTACAACGTATATTCATTCATAAAATACATTATTTCATTGTCGAACAATATTGAACTGTAAGATCAATAAGTGGTTAGGTGAGAGTTGAATGTATTCATTTCTACGACGTATTTTACTCATAAAATACAAGATTCATTGAATTTATATTAATTTATCCTCTCAAATCAATAATCTGCGGCCGTTTTGAAAGAATGCAATTTGAATATATTTTTATTTAGTTGTTAAGTTAGATGTGTTTATTTCATTAGAGCATCGTAAAACTATAAATTATATTTGGAACATTTATTAAAAGTAGCATTTAAGTAGAATTGTGTTTTTATGGAATAATTACTTCATTGACGTTGTTTGTGATCCCACTTTTACAAATTACGGCTTTTTCGTCCACTGTTGCATTAATACGATACACTAAATTTATATGAAATCGAGCAATAACTCATTAATTGTATCCGTTAGTTTTATCCCTAAATCATTTATTACTGACATCAGTCCAGGATCCACAAGATCCACGCCAATTTATCATAGGATCATTTTTCTCTTTGTATGGTTGTAACATACATGTAAGACGGATCAACACGTATATATTACGAGTATACTAACCTGCATCGTGCTGAGTAACAAGAAAATGGTTTGACAAACGAATATTTTAGAACATCGCATACAAATGAGAGTTCCGACAGAAACACTTATTTTCACTGCGGTACACTCTCTTCTTCTGCTTTAGAAAAAAACACAATATCTAAGAGCTTCATAAAATATGTATAAGCAATGCTATAAATGCATTGGAATAGTATTGTAACAAGCTGCTGATATTGGCACTATGGGACCCATTTATTTTAAGGAATGGTATAATGCGATTGTCCTAGATCTGTTTGGAGGGTTGGAAATTTGATAAAAATATTTCGGCAATTGTTATGTATTACAAACCGTGACCATCAGCCTTTCATTGGGATTTCATATTTGTTATACGAAACGCTAACATGTGCATATAAATATATTTTTTCTTTCATGCAATTATAACGATTCCTGGCAACATTGATATGGACTTATATCACATCTGCATACAGTTAAATTATGCGCTTTATATTGCATGTAAACATTACTTGCAGTTTTTTCCAAGGTAGTTTGTCTTTTTGCTTTCAACTGTGACAGTTATAGTGGTCGGCCAATTGGTTCTATGTCTGCCTTTAATTGGACAATTCCCTCATGCTTGATAGAATTGTCCCTGATTTCTAATAACTTGCCCCCTCTCTCTTGTTTTGTCATTTAATTTCTTGGCGATGAAGGGAAATATATATTTCAGAAGATCGATAGTACTGCTCAAGTGTTCACTTACCGAATACTTTTTGTTTGTCATATGGCCGAGGCTGGTACATAACTAAATCGACTGCGCTGTTACATTTGTATCTATACACTGGTATATAACGGCATGATCATTGGTTCTTGTCATTTCAAATAACTATTTACGCAACCCTCGTGGTTATTGTGATATGTTACTCTGAATTGTTTGTTTAATGCCTTCTAATTTCGCATTTTGATGCGAATGCGTAATATATTCACCCATGCGGTTCGTCCACATACAAAGGGGTGGTAGTTTAGCCTTACATGGTACCTATCTTATACAGCAATTTCTCTAAGTTGGTCGATATATATGTATCATATTACTTGTTCATGCTATCACACTGTTGACGGCTCTGAGTCCGGTAAATATACATATATATATATTAGTTTTTTGAGAATTTATAATATTGTTTATGCTTGTACATCTGGTAACCATGACAACAATGCATGTCAGTCACATACATAACCATGACAACAATGAATACCAGTCACATACATAACCATGACAACAATGCATACCAGTCACCTACATAACCATGACAACAATGAATACCAGTCATATACGTAACCATGACAATAACAAATACCAGCCATATATGTAACCATGGCAACAACAACAACCAGTGAATGTGTGTGCAATGATGATAATCCAACAGGCGTCAAACCAGAAACTAGCAGGTTAAGTAACCGATATTTAGCGTAAGATACGACCATTACCGAGATGTGTAATTACGCAATTACTCCAACATTGATACACAATTAATTAATTGTTTATCTATAAAACACTGGAAACAAACGTATTTATCGAATGTTGTGCTGCTTAATGTCACTAGTTATAATAAGATCGCTTGTAGATGGAAAATCGGTAATTAAATAGTCCGAAAAAGTCGGAATTGATTTTACATGTTTCTGTCAACGAGTGGATTTTATTTTCCTATTCACTTATGTCAAATGTCTGACACCTACCGCATGTGTACCCTTGAAATCTTAGCGTAGCAATTTATCTCGATATTAATCGTGGACGGCTAAGCTATGTGGCCAATTATGACCTCTCCAATGGTGCAATTATTATAGCTCTTCAAACTAAAACTACGATAACATGTTTTACTATTGAAACTAGGCTATTGAGCTAGGGAAATCCTAATATGTGGGCATTTTGCGTTCTTTTTGGTTTGTGACGTTTCTTTGATTTCTGTGCTCGGCTGGGTATTGGTTAGGGTGGTTGCTGCTTTCCCTGTCCAACTTTCTATTGAATCCAAAGAATTGAAAACCGTTCATTTTATATCGAAATAAAAAAGACAAATCGATTGATACCTGATTAGATACCATTCTGTTACTCGAACAAATCAGACAGGAAATGCCGCACAATGCATAAACATATACAAAGTAGTTCCGGTCAAAATGCGTTTGACTTACTTTGTTTGGCTATTATAATTTGATAATTAGTATTGTTGATGGTTTAAGAGCTTAGATCAGATCAATTACATTTTCCTAGGATAAAATGAGTATTGTACATTCCCTCATTCTGAACTTCAGAATATATAAAGTTTCCATCCTTCAAGAATAAAACGTAGGTTCCAATATATATGCTAATGTCTTGTCCCATACATTTTGTAAAATGCATGCTTAAGCTACTTATATGTAAAACGCATTCACCATCAACAAATGAAACACTGGCAATTTCAGGAATTTGTAAAATAATCAATTTTTCACAATTTTCACATACAATATTAGCGAATGTTGTGACTATCAGTAAAAGTCAATAAAATTAAATGACTTTAGTGCAAATTTATTATGCATGTTTTATGGACTTAAGTACATAAATCAAGACTAATTGTCGGAATGACACTAAAGAAAGATTAAGAGAGTGCGGGCATAATTGGAATGATGAAAATATATCTGCGAAGAAACAAAAATATCGTATAAGAAATGCAAGCAATGATACTTAAGCGACCATATTTTTTCATGTTTAAAGATTAATGGCAAATATCGGGGGGAAATGGCATGGAACTAAAAAACATTCAAGGGAGTCATAAGCGTTAAGTCAAGTTCCCATTAACCGAACAATCGACAGAAAAATGGATTTCTGTGGAATACACAAGAAAACAAATATGAATGTTTTGGATAACAGCGAATACTGTCAAACATAATTCACACGATTCCTTACCTATACAATGCAAATCCAGTGATAAACTTTTACCAATATTGCTCCATTAGTGATTGATTATCGCTAGCTCGATAATGAACCTCATTCTATAATAATACCAGATTCAGTTGAATTTTGCGAGCAACACTATAAAAGAACCTCTTTATTTGTATGCTTATAGATAGACTTGGTTTTACAGATGTATGGCATTATTTGCCCACTTGTCAGCAGATATGACTTTTTCCGAAGTAAATTAATTTCACAGCCGCATTAATCGATAATCGAATCGACTATAAAAACATTTATTGTATCTGAACAAAAGCAATAAAATAAATAGTTATAGCCATAGTATGAAAATCATTTAAAACAAATACATCATCGACGTATGATTAATACATTAAGTTATATTCTCTCCCTGATCATTCGTCGTTAATTGTGGATATCGTATGTCCACAAATAGACGCCAATGTCTACACCAAACACATGCACTTGTCTGATTAAAGTCCGTTTTATCGTAAAATAATAGAATTGGCTTTAAAGGATTATTAATTTACATACATGAACAAGGACGTTGATGCATTTCAAGTAATAAATAATCCCATCAGTTGGAATTATGTTCCGGAGTCCTGGGTTCTCATAAACAAATGCAAATTGCGACTTAACAGGATGTATGAAACACTGTTGCTGTGAAATGCTTATTGAATAAACCAGGCTATAGTTCCTTGAACATGCTTTATGAGACAATTACTGATGTTGTACAAGCGTTATGCTAAATAATGAAACACACATGAAACATCGCGTGTGATCCCATGCACAACATATAAACGTAGATCTACCGATCAGAAGAGTATACCGTTTCACTACTGCATGTTTATAACCTACACAGGCAATGAATAATTCTATTAAAACTTATGATTTTTTATCGTATAAGGTACCTGTCTATTGGGTAGGATTGTCAATTCCTGCCCGCTATGTGAGCAATACGTTAGTTCGAAAACTGTTCCAGATTTTTTAGCTACTGATTTGCCTTCCGGGATATATATTGTGCCAGTGTGTTTTACTATAGTCTGATGTAGTAGCCCCGGCCGGTACAGCGGGAAAACATGTGTATGTCAGTCATGTTGTCAGATTGATATCCTCTGAAGTGTGAAATTCTCGGCCGTGATCTGATTGTCGGTAATTAACAATGAGAAAGTAAATATTGCTGTCAAGCTGGCGTTTAAGCATATAAATCAATCACAACAGCTATTTTCAACCGTGAACATAGCAGACTTTGTGCATACACAACAATGCTGTCGATTGCTAGACAACGAAAGTAACATTGTGCTAAGTACTACAGAATATTTGTTATAAGACTGTTTGTCATAAAATTTGTGACGAAATCGCTAATCGAAATTAACCGAACTCTAAAGTACTCTGAAAGTTAATTTTTAACTATTAACTGGTCAGAAGGCACAAATAATGAAATGTTAACCAACAAATATGCCGTGTAATGGAAGGTATACAAATGTTTGAAAAAACATATTATTTATTTTGATTCATCCAATTGGTGCAGGTATAATATAAGCAGCATTGTTATAAATCTAATTCATATGATTATTAACTTTACAGTTACAGACTTAAGTGATTTTCAGAAAGCAAATATCGAAGTCTATTTACAGTATAGATATGTACTCGTATAATGTTTTATTTATTCTCGAACATGAAATTATTCTATGAATGTAAAGA
The DNA here is from genome assembly GCA_963678985.1 of Spisula subtruncata. Lineage (NCBI taxonomy): Eukaryota > Metazoa > Mollusca > Bivalvia > Venerida > Mactridae > Spisula > Spisula subtruncata. The sequence goes on from OY787666.1 coordinate 44,876,566, forward strand.
ATCGGTCTGAAATAATTATCGGTTGGTCACGGGATCTTCACGCGACTATAAATATTTATAGAACCAATAAACATCAATTATACGAAGAGGTTACGAAAATTCTCCAATCATCTTGCTGACATATAAGGGATGTTTACTGACCATATGCTGGGAGTAATTTCCCATTTTTTCCCCATATGATACGAATATACAAGGCTAGATATAGGGAAAGGTTACAACAACCGGAAACATATCTGGCTGTTTTGTGAGGGTGTTATTTACATTGTAAACATACCTTAACTAAGGTAATTAATCATTGTACTTGTCGACATTACATTGCACCATTACAAATACATGTTATTTACACTAATCGATGTTTAACTTAAGTATTTCAAGCGTCGTTATTTATATGTTGTGTTTCATAAGTTATCTATTACAGTGATCATCATTTTAGAATATTAATGACGATGAATGTAACATCAATGTAATATTTACGTGGAAGAGGAAACGCTAAAAAAATATAAAAACCCTACCTATATGCGTAGTCTTATACACAAAACTGTTCGTTACGGCATTATCAAAAGTTTTCGGTGACTATAAGTAAACAATAACACGTTTGTTGCACGTGGTAAACTGCATTTAAACTGTCTATGTATCTGAAGTAAGCAATGAGCCATCGTTATATTGTCAATTTAACAAGGTTTTATTTAAATGTTTATAAGTATAATGTGCTCACCATTGTCACAATGCGTTGCATATATGTGCTATTAAACATGTTCCGTAAAGTTATTCAATGCGATATTTGTAGTAATGGTATTTATACTTGAATAAACTGCTATAACTGTGTTCGGTGCTTGTAGCTTAATTCGTTTTCTTTTGTGTATACTTAGTTTAGGCTTCCAGCCTAATAAATATTATTTGGTATGTAAGTTTGTGTGTGTACTGGTAAAAGTTAAGTTAAGTAGCCAATTTCCTAGGGTTTTTCGCAGCTGTTACTGTAGGCCGCTCAAGCAACCTTTGACATTTGAACTTTCCCTGTTGTTTGGGCTATACCTTTGGAAACCTACACTCGTGTCTCCCTGTGGAGACTATTTCTCTCCTGTAGGTGTGGTAGCCAACATCGTTCTGCGGCACCCAGGTATAGACACTGCGCTAACAAGTACCATTTTGCTCCATTGTGAAGTGAAGCATTTGGGTCTTGCTCAGATAAATTAACCAGTGGTCCAGAGGGGGGTAGAACCCGAGATCTCTCGATTCCGTTAGGCCACCAGTCCCTAAAAGGTATTATGTCAAAACAATAATATGCACGGTAATATAGCAAAAATAAAAAAGCCAGACATAAACAGATATAAACTGCCATTGGTACTTGCAACTACTTGCAGAAAAAATATTTTTGCTAACGAACTTGAAAATACTTGATGTATGTTAAAAAGCAGTGATATTTTATGCACAACACCACGTGTATCAATTTTATAAACATAAATAGTATACTTTGTAAAGAAAACTGATGAAAATAATGATTTTCCATCTGTATTATAAACAAACGTACAAGAATTTAATATTTTAAAATGAAAAGGTATTTGACGTAATGTCATTATACCATTCAACTAAATAAATACTGGCATTTACTTACAGTCGAAGAAATTAACTTCATATTCTTAAGATCCATTATACGCAACAAACTTTGGCATCGGTTTACGATATTCATTTAAAATGGTGTCATACATCGCGACATTCTTGTGAATACTAAACGGTACTGAAGCAATTATACTTAAGTTTCTCGCATAAGTGTTCGTTTTATGTAGATCATCACATGTACCGGATAAAAGTCCCAAAGGGTTGCATACTAGACGAAACATTGTAGTAGTTTCAAATAAGTACCTGAATGTGCTAAGATATTTCGTTTGCTTAAAGCATAGAATGATGTTATTTAGAAGCTAACATGTTTGGTATTGTCGAATGATATGTAACTACATTTGTAGCAACCTGTGGTTTACTGTAAGTCTCCGTATAAGTCTTCATTACAACATGCTGGTTTGTTTAAAGTTATCAAAGCATCGCTTGTAGTGTGTGCTTGTTAATGGCATGTCGTTCTAGACAATTATTTCCTGTCCGATTATCTTTAAGCGTATCGGCAGTGTTAGAAATAACTTCAATCTGAATCTTGTCTCGGACCAAATACACTATTATTCATATATCTTATGTTACACACGTAACAATAATGTTCACCACAATTCAGCCATATTATGTTCTAATGCGAAGCTAGTGGATCAAAAATAGGACTTATGAACAGTTGGCAATTAGGCAGACAATATGTGCATTTTTACCACAAAATAGTGTTTCTTTTGCTAAATGTTCGTAGGCAATGCTGTAATATATTAAACTAGACGTTTATTTGCATCTAAATAAGTGATTTATTTTCAAATAACTTAACTAATGAAATTGTAGTATACCGATTCCAATAATTCACACTCTGATTTAATATTTTTTCCTTTTTTACTAATTTTTTAAAATCAGCGCAGGCGTGTACCAACTTTATATTTTGTGTATTCATAAATAATATGAATTTGAACAATTGAACAAGTTTTTTTCTTGGTACACGCCTGCGCTCGTATTTCAATTTGTCATGTTATGACCATTTTTGACAAAAGGTGCATATTTCGGTCATTTTAGGGGTCAAACGAGACCCCTTATGGCGTCATTCAGCTCATATAATTTTGTTAACATGATAAACAGACAGTTAAGATATAAGTTATCGTTTTCTGTAAAGAAAACTTTCATAACATAACTTTCAATTTTTCCAAAATATTTGGGCCATGAACGCCCCTTATCGTCCCTGCTCCTTTCGTACTGTATACACTGTTATCAATAATTCCTATGACATCGCGAATATGTAGTACATGTGGTACATGTTATAAAAATTATGCAAACTATATACATTGTTATCCAAACCAAATGTTCTCATTGTTTTGTAAGATCCTGACATTTCTAGGTTGTATCTGTAAATTATTGACTCACAGATCAAGAAGCCATGAATTGGAATAGGTCTGTTTATCATAGAGAGTGAGTGTGGTGTATTTAATTTCAAAGACTGCATGTCAAATGCATGAAGTGTAAGCTGGTGAAATCAATCTAAATGAAGAATATCTAACTGTTTATTCAGATTAATATAAACTCTACAAATAATGTTGTCTTAACATCACGTAATGAATTGAGAAATAAAGTACATAATTTACTCTCGTGTGGGGAACGTTTCGAATGTTCAAGAGAATAGAAAAAACAATTGGCATTTCATCTACTAGAAATACAAAATATGTGCACATTTAATCCGCTCAAAATCACATGCTATACCTAATATTGCGGTGGAACTAGCATTTTTTCACATTTCAAGCTTTGTCATTTCTGGTGAGTGCTGGCTTTCATGTCACTTGATCCTCTTTTGTTAAAGCTACATTGAATCCTTCCAAACGCACGTTGCTATTTATAGTTAATGATACGCGGTATTTCCACTGGCGGCTGATCTCTTGTGCCATACATACCAACAAAGCGATGTTTAGGTCGATCAATTTAGTCATCTCTCCAGCATTACTTTGTTTTTATATCCAAAACCATTCACAGACACAATAGTTTTCTTTGTTGGACTTCAACTATGGGCCATTGTTGATACTGGCTGATCGGTGTATTTTTCTTTGGCATGCTCATGCGCCATGTGGCGACTTGATCATTGATCATTTCTAGGAAACCAATTAGGCTTTCAATATGTTTTTCACTTATTTTATGTTTGCCAAACGCCAATAATTGACGACGTTCACGGCATGTGTTTTACGAGAAAGTGCTTGTTCTATGTTGGAGATACTCGTTTGATTGTCGACTATAGCAATGGATATGTACGTTAATTGCTTTGTCATTACGCAAGTGAAACAATCTATTTCTCTAATCAACATTAAGATATCTTTAACATTATATGTTAGTGCCCAAACTGATTGTGCTAACTACATGTTTGGACATGTACTATGTAGTACAAGGTTCGTGTAACATATATAGAGCAAGCGATTCACTCTTACAGACATGAAAATTAAAGTTAGCATGAGTCATTGTCCAGAGAATACCACTTACATAGATACTACTTAGCAATACGTAATTTTATGTATACCGTTTAAAAGTGAAATTCATGCATTGGCAATAGTTACAATGAGCTCTCGTCATGACCACCCAGGTTCACAGACCTCAAATGCAACAGAGAGCCATAACATGGCCTTATGCAGCCAGTTACCCTCGCGAGACGCTCTTAGTCTGTAATGCATGCCCATGGAAGACATACGAGTTATTTAAACAATTTTCATGCAGGAAATTGAACAAAAACAAATGTGTACTAATTTCCACAAGCTAAAGTATTCAAATTTTCCCTGGAAGACAACTTAACACTACATCAACGGTTCAATAATTAAACTAAGATCGCTGAATAATCGAATTTATTTAATTATCAATACGTACAAATCTTTGTGTGTTCTCAAACAAAACTAGTTACGAATTACACAAGTGGCCGTTTACAAAAACTGTGTTTTAGATTTTATGATGTAAAATATTAGTTTATGTATAAAAAAAATTATATCTAGTAATGATACGTTTATACTCACTTATTATCGGTATATGGTTTAAGTCAACCGGCGTATCTTAGAACCGAAAACTATATATCTGATGTTTTACACATCAATAAATAAAACATGTTTTCTCTTTTTGGTATCATAAAGCAAATTTGCATTTTAACTATGCATACCATTTGAGATTGAGAAAGCGTAACTGTAATTTTATGTATCATATTTCTATATTTTCAGGCATCAGCACTTTATCATTTCATCAACATCGACAGGAATATTATATTGACGAGTATAGGAGATAGTGTTGTCTGATTATCGCTATTGCAAACAAGGTAGGAAACTTAGTATAATACTTTTTACTTTTGTTCTACGATATGAAAGTCATTATAATCTATTAAATCAGCTGTAAATGTGTCTAAAGTGGTTTCCGCTGTGCAGTGAACATATACGTAGCTTGTTTCTTGCGACAGTTTTGCCCCATTCGATCGCCTTTTATTTTATCATTCATATGTATATTTGTTTCATTCAGATATGTAGATACAAATGATATAGTCGTATCGTTGTGGTGTTGCTTCCATTATGTCGATCCTTTAGGTCACAAACCACCAAACACAGTTGTTATTTAACTCAATGTAAAGTGACCTAGGTCAGCCAAAAAAAAGTCAACTTTTTGTCCATGGGGCCCTCTCAAAATCTTTAAATCAATAGAAATAGCATACAGCTTGAAGAAAATGAAAAAAAGCAGTGGGTCATGTATCATATAAGAAAAGTTTGGTTCGTCAAACGCGGTGAACAGATTTTCTCACATATACGGATTTACACACTATCCGTTAGCCTCAACCTTACTTTCACTTTCATATTTAAGCCAGAATACAAAATATTTCTGAATAAAACCATTTCACTACATCACATACATGCATACAAAGCATTTAACACCAATTTCATGATTCTGATGCTGATTTATCAAGACATACCCCCATTTCCAGTCGCTTAAAGTTTTTTAACGGACTATTTGACTGTATCTGCTTGGTCCGCGTAGGCATTTAGTGGTTATTTCCCTTTATGCCATCTATCTTATATATATATAAAAAGTTAGTTCCAACGCCAATACGTAATACGACAATTTGTGTCATTTTTCAAGAAAGTACGTTTAAAATATGTTCGTGGTACATTCAAGCCTATGTGATAACACAATGCAGTCCATTGCTGTGGCATTTTGACACTATGATATCAAAATAGGAACAAAACGATACGTGTTTTTTTTGTAACTGGTATGTGCGAATAGGGCTTATCAGTTACCAGAAAGAAGTCGACATTGTTTCAATATATACCAAATTCCTTACAAATCCCTTACTTATCTCTTCTGATAATACTGTTCAGCTAATACCGCTCGTTTCATGTGACAAACATCTTCGTGCTAAGTATGTGTTGCATCGATTTTCCAGAATTTCATAAATTTAACTTATGAATGGAATGTCTAGTTTAGACGGTTTTCCCTGGGATATCGACGCTATTTAGTATAGCACACCTGCCTGATGTTAAGGTATGTTTACAATGTAAATAACACCCTCACGAAACAGCAAAATAAGTTGCCGGTTGCTGTAACACTTTCTTATGTCTAGCCAGGTATATTCGTATGATATTGAAAGGAAAAATATAGGAAATTACTCCAAGCATATGGACAGTAAAGATCACTTATAAATATATCAGCAAGACGATTGTAGAATGTTCGTAACCTCATATAATGGATGTTTATTAGCTCTATAAATATTTTTAGTCGCGCGAAGATCCGATGACGAACCGACAATTATTTTAGACCGAGTCTTTACATTCATAACATATTTGTATTTTCGAGAATAAATAAAACATTATACGAGTACATATCTATAAATAGGGACCGATATTTGCTATTTTGAACATCTCTACGTCTGTAACTGTTAAGTAGATAATCTTGTGGATTAAATTTATAAAAATACTGCCTATATTATACCTGCACCAATAAGATGAATCAAATGAAATAATACGTGTTTTCAAACAGTTGTATACCTTCCGTGACACGGTATATTCGTTGGTTAACATTACATTAGTTGTGCTTTCTGACCACTTGCTAGTTAAGAATTAACTTTCCGAGTACCAAATGATTCGGTTAAGTTCGATTAGCGATTTCGTCACAGCATTTTTGACACACTAACAAACATTCTGGAGTTCTGAGCATAATGTGACTATCGTTGTTTTGCAATCGACAGCATTGTTGCGTACACACAAAGTCTGCTAAGTGTACAGTTGAAATAGCTATTGTGATTGATATATATGCTGAAACTCCTGCACAACATTTTTTTGCTTTTTCAATGTTAATTACCTAGGTTAGATAACTGCCGAGCATATTAAACTTCAGCGGATGTCAATCTGACAACATTACTGGCATATACATGTTTTTTAACGCTATGCCGGCCGGTGCAACTACATCAGATGACGTACTGGCACTGATATTACCTCAACATGTGCCATCATTCAAATACGAAAAATATGTGACACGTTTGATTTATCATAGAATACTGAAAACATACCGAACTCATGGTGGAATACACTACCCTATATTAATGAACTTATGCCACTCATTGTTACACTTGGGGGACGCAAATTATATCATCGACTGTGATAACAATAATTAAATCTTACAAAAACATGAAACTGTCACGAAGAGTTTTATTGTCTGTAAAAAGATGATAGCTCCATGTCATGATCCTTTCATTGGTGTCTAACCCTCACGTCGATGTATTACAATAAATAACTATGGTGATACAATAACACACAATGGAGCTCAACGCTCCTGTCGACGTGATGAAATAAATAATTATGGTGACACAATAAAAACCATTGCATGTAGATGTGCTATTTTATACACGCCTACATATAGATCATTATATTTTATTAAATAATACAATAGTTAACAATGACGCTCTTTTCATTTTCACCTTCCCCATCTTTTCTCGGTTTAGTGTCATCGGACACAATAACATTTAAAATTAAATTTAAATTAAGTAGCATTTGAAATCAATGCTTCTTCGATAGAAAACAATTAAAAGTTAAAGTTCTTTATAGCCCGCATATGACTTGATTAAGTGCACGCTAGTTACTTTAAATTATGAGAACATATTTTTCACTACCGTGGCTTTGTCAATGACGCAAGCAAGTGATATTCAATCAATTTACGAACCGATTTAGAACTTTATTTTGCATGATCTCTGAGGGTTATTGACTTCCACTTAAATATTTTGCAGAGGGCTGTTTTATGATAATAAGTGACTTATAACAATGCTCGCGTTTTAGGTTAAACATAAACGTTGCTTTTAGACATTGGTAGTTCAATGTCCTTTGCGTCAACATTTTAACTTAAATTCTTGTAATTTCAGATGAGTGTGGTCAATATATTTGCCATACCTCTTTCTTGAAGATATGCGAGGAAGATAATATTTTCCTAGGGAGAACCGTCTACAATCAGTCATTCTGTTCATATGTTTAATTTCTGAAATTTCTGAAAATCGATCCCACATGCTGGAATGTGTTACATTATACGAGTGGTGCAATATAAGAATTAGTTTTCGACTAGACAGTTATGTGAAGACCATCAATTTTGAAGAAAAGCGAAGTAATTCCTGTTGATGATTATAGTACGCCTAAACGTACGAACATATTAAATACTCACGCACAAGTTTCATGATGCCAATACTAGTTATAAGTTGATGTATTTTGTGTTGTTCATTGACCCTGCAAATATAGCAACCAATCTAGCTAGCCAAAACAATGCCAGGTAGTGCATGAGTCAATTATTGGTGGGAAGATATAGGCTGCTCAGTCCATCATCGTGTTATATTTAGGTTTACAACAAATGAACATATTCTGGGCAGTTTTATCAGGTATAATGAAGACTGTATATTAGATAGACGCATCCCGAGTGATCTAAGTTTGAAACCAATGTAGGGCATTTCATATATCGCTGGCTTAGAACAAGAACTCGTAACTACCAAATTGATAGATTGAGAAAACAAGAGAAAACTGTATGTGATTTACTCTTTACATATTGGAAAACACGTTTTTAAAACATCATTTTGGTAAACATGACAATTTCAGATTTTCATGAAAATAGACTCATAAGAAGCGCCTTGTGAAGCAGATTTCAAATATGTATGAGTCTTATAAGGTCGAAAGAGGTAGTTGAGACCTTCTGGTTCTAAGCCATCGATATGGCATAGGCTACAGTCAAGTACAACATGCTGTTCGACAGAAGTGTAAATAAGCTGATACAAATCTTTGTCCCATACAACGAAATACAAAACGATTAAACGTTTTAGCTGTTGCACATGGCCAGTGTGTACGTCTCATATCAGACTTAGCTAAATGCTTTTCAATCCTATCCTGATCTTTAGAAAGAATCCGGATATAGTATTTAAATGTCCCGTAATTAGGACCAAATTAAGGTACTCCACGCTAGGAAATGGACATGAAAGTTTCTTTCTCCTTCTTAGATAACCATTTGAAATAATAAACAACAATAATATAGAAGAGCTACACCAAACATCTACTGATATAGATAATACCTCAACGTGACAAAAATCTTTAAAATTAAATTTTCAATCCCTCCGAATGGATGGTAATTAAGTCATAATCTCCCAAACCAATTTTAAAATTCATTATAAATAATAATTACGCCTCGTTATATTTTGCAATATTTGATGATATACAAAACTTAAATGAAAACATCGACTTTATCTTAGTTCGAACCGATATTTCATTCTCAGTGCGGAAATACTTTAATGTCAAAATGTGGACTATATCTGGCGATACGTATTGGCGGCACATTGGCATCAACTGGGTCTTAAATAATTGCTTGCTATTAGACTATTTATCAGTGACGTAGATTGTGTTTTAGAAATAAGTAACTGATAATTGCGCAAAATAACAGATTAATAATAAATTAGTATTGATAATTGAGTACACAAATGCACGTGTTACGCTGGTTTTATAGATGTGTGAAGGAAGTGCAATGCCAAATTTCGCACTCATTGGCTTGTTCTACAGTGAATTAAAAATAATAGGTCCTTAGGCAAATTTTCAAATTCATATGTGAATAATTGCATATAAGTACACTAAATCCGATTATGGTTATTCTACATTTTAGTATGGACAAAACAACAAGACAATCCGGTTAAGAAAGTACAATCATAAACTTGCAATTAAATACTAGTTAAGGCATAATGAGTGTAAAACTAATTTGTCTGTCTCAACAAACCCTTTCGAATGCTTGGTGTCAAAATTGAAACATGCCGTCTTGCAAATGAACGCTTGTGAAATAAATATTAGTTCTCTGCTCTAAATACATACTCAAACTCATCAACCCTTTGTATATCGTTTTACTTATTCTAGTAGTCTGACTGACAGTCTACTACAGCGGGAACTTGGATAACTAGTTCGGGTCTTAGTTACGTTTTCTTCATTTACTTGGATGTCACCGTCTTTTATGGTATGTTTGAGAAACTATGTCATTCTGCACTTTTACAGCGGGGAGATGGGTGTTTTCTAAGGCTATGTGTGGGCATTGAGCACTCCGTGTAATTGGGTTATGTTAAGTTATTACAATTTTCTATGTTCGGCTGATTAAGTTTAGTGCTGCCTTCACTGTCCGAATTTCTCATATCTTGTTGAGACAATTAACATGCATTAAGAAACGTTTGTGTCATTAGGATTTAATAAAACGCGCTATTAGATATATAAGACCACACAACAAACATATATCAATACGTCCATACTCCACTAAACGGTAGACCTAATGACCTTAATTTACTATGAAACCGAATAAAGTATCCATAAAATCGTTCCAGCATGAATGTACCACCAATGTACGTAGCATACCACCATACTGACACTAGGAAACTAGGCCTTAATTACAGCCTTCCAGCCTTTGGAGAGCTAAGACTTGGGATTTTGACTATTTGACTGCTATTAATTGGTCTTTCAGCGTGAAAATTAAGTTTATTGCTGGTTAAGGGTTGGCCATTGTACCGTACAATTGTGGAATGTATATTTTATATGATTTCTGACTTCGATCGTTTTGTTAACAGAACGTGCATTTCCTCACCAGTGGACACTCCTTATGTGAAGCATTTTGTTACCCCATTGCTCAAGAGGTGAAGTTACATCATTTTAGACAAGTATCATAATGTTATAGTCACATTTTAGGCAGTCATACAATGCTGTTATTACACAGATAAAAAATAAACAAAAACGCACAAATATAATTATAATACGGTAATGTTTATTGTATCGCGCAGTCAGATATATAAGACCAAGTCTTATTTCTGTAACATTATCGACGTCTCTTTACGACTTATAGTTAATATGACCTTGCTTAAGTTTACCCTCTGGAATTGTCATTAATGCGTTAAACATAATTGAATTATCAGGTACAGACACTACAACCTAATATCCGCCCATTGGCCATAAGGCAGATACACGGTTATTATGTGTTTTCTCAACTTTTAAACCAGTGAATTTGTAATTGTTGCAGTATTGCATACGTTTGAATTACACACGTAGGAATTATGAGTGTGCTTCTGTATAGTATTTTACACTGCCCACCAATGCGTTTAATAAAGAATGGATAACAAGTAACTGTTTTCGCGGAAAGCATATGCGATGGCAAAAGACTGAACTCATACTAGGAACACACCACATATAAAAATCCTTTGAATATCTCTCGTATTTAATTAAACTTATAATGGGAAAAGGGGAACACTGGCTGTCCATCGCGGTTCACCAGTTGAAACTGAACTCCTTGCATGTCGTATTGTCAGTTTTACTTGTTTATTTAACTATGAAAGCATTCAATTTCATCAATTTCAAGACTAGAACAGTTTTTGGTTGCAAAGAATCACGACTAGGTGGTTTTCATATCATCAATCAAGTTGGGAGAGTTATAACAGATATATCACGTCACACTGTGGTCGTCTTAAATTGGATCAAATTAAGCATTATAAACTGTAGGCCAACATTCAATATAAGTGGGCGTTAACTTCTGTCAGATTCCGAAGTGTGGTATCCGTTATTTTATACAAACAAGTCATGTTGTCTTGAAATTATATTATTGATGATTCATTTTAAATGCTCATATTCTACATGCAGACAAGCGTAACCGAGCACAAAAATAACTAATGCAAAAATTGGCTTGGGAAATCAATGCATTTCGAGATTTTTAAATCAGTTTTCAAATTTACAGATCAGTGAGAAATTTGCGGTTAATAAACCTTTAGTTGCTTGTGTCTTTCTTAAACGGGATGTGACTTGATTCAGCAGTACAATATATGCACGTCTCAGTGTTTGTGATAATATATATCTCCCTCTGGGACAGACACATAATTATTATATCATGGAAAACATCGTTTCATTCATATCTTGTTCATCTCAATGTCATGGTAACCCCGAAACGTTAAAATAATAGTCAATGGATTGTTACAACTATATTAGCATTCGTGTCTGGCAGCGTTAACAAAAACATTTTCCTCTCTTTCTTTATTACATTACTTGGAATAAATCAACTTGGGAATTCTAGATGTACAGTCGATGTACAATATGTTGTTTCACGGACGCTATTTAACTGATATAAGTTATGAATTTTCTACTGTATATAGATACACATGTTTATTTATTTGTTATTTGGATTTTAAAGCGTAAAAAGAGTTAAGGATTTAGTCATTAGATAAGACATATACGGTGTTCTTGTTGTAAGACATCACTTATCACACTCATCTAGAGCGCTTATATATGTCATTTTAATGCTTTCGAAATGAGCCCTCATTGTCTCTTTCGAGCGATGCTACGACGATAAAGTAAGAGTATATTATTTCCTCTAGATATGGAGAAGCGCTGTAAAATATATAATTCACTCTTATTCCATATTTTTGAAAGTTATTTCCTTAAGCTATATACTTAAACCTAACACGTTCCTACAAGGTATACTTATTTCCCACGACACCTCACTCACGATTGTATATTTCGCCGAAGGGGTTTGCAGAGCATTGGTGGAACTATTTTGATGTTGTCTTGGAAGTGACGCGGCCGTAAGTACACATTAGTCATCATGGGCTCTGTGCGAAAGCTCTAACGCAAACCTATTGACAATTTCCAATTAGACCGTTAGTGAAAAGACCAATTGATAATGTACTTAATGTGTAATTAAAGTATTTCAAAATCATTTATTGGGTAAACAGATTTCGTTCTCCTTTACCGTTGGCTATATACATGCCCTCCTTATTCTTGTATACGTCCATAATAAACGAAATCAAATGGCACAATTTAGAATAATATTCTGCGAAAACTCACCGTCTGTCTAGTAGTTATAGCATAAGTCAATTTTCCGTTAAGCTAAGCTATTTCCGACATAAACAAGACTGGAATGAAATATTTGCTGTCGTATTCACACCATGGTAGACATTTCTACATAGTCACAGATAATGCAACATGTCATTCTTTGGGAAACCCGCTGTATCTGATAATAAAGGTCAGACATGTTTCAAACAGTTTTTTATTCGACCATTTGTGCATTTTGGTGTAACATTTGACATGGTAAAATGAGTGACAATAGTGACAACAAAGACTTGCAAACTTGCAAGGTTATCACATGGGGTAACGTTAAACCTACATGGTAAAGCGCGAAGTGCATTAACATCGCATGTTGTATAACCAATTTTCCACCGATGGTGTTGATACTGTCTATATGGCACCTTAATTCATTTTACCCATGTTGGGTTTTCAAATAATTAAATCACTGAATGTCAAAAATAAAATATTTAGCGAAGCGTGGTTACCATTAACCTTTCTCATCATGTTCATTTCTTAATGTGACCCAGCGAAGTATAGGAACACTAGTTCGCAAAAAAAGCTCAGTACTATTAATATTGAAGACCCAAAAGGCCCCACAGGTATGTAAAGATGATTTATTTTCCGTAATAAATCAAATATTGAGGAGGTTTGTAACGGAATATCATCACATTCAAACGTCGTTATATTTGTTCGGGGATGGTGTATTGTTACGCTGGACCGATAGAACTGAATTCTCCATAATATGTACCAATTAGTATACACACGTATGCGAATGCGAACTTGTTACATATCCAAATATTCGTACACTGTACATATCCTTTCACAAGCTCCCTATTGCCAACCGCCGACGTGGTCTTAATTGAATGTCCTACTGACACATACTTTAACCAGTCATGTCAACCAGTCACGGCTATGATCGGAAAGGGCCCAAAATGACCACAAAATCTTATTTATGTCTGTCAGGTATCCGGTACAGAATAAATCTTTATGACGAAATACCAGAAACTAAAATTCTCGTACACGTATGCTAACGTTAAACGTACCAAATGATTGCAAATAGACCACACGTTCTAGCATTGAGATCGATGAACGTTTGACAAATGTATCGATTGACGTTGAAAGAGACATGTTTGATTCGCGGCTCCGAAATTGTTACAAGGTAGTTTTTTGCTGGAGGTCAGAACACCCGTCCATATGTGTTCCTTTGCATAGAAGTGGTCCGCATCGTTCACTACAAAGTACAAACAATCACATGTTGATTAATAAAAACAAAATCTTTTACTGACAATTCCAATGCCGGGGGTCATAGTCGCTGGTTGTGAACCCTCGAGTTAATTAAATTAAAATGCATGCGTCAAATAAAGTGTCAAGCTCATTAAACATTTAGGAGATTTAATGTACGAACAAGGAGTTTGTAATATATTATCTCCAATGTCAACGCCAGTGTTCATCTAACAATGATTTAAACCTTCTTTAACAGTGACACAAAATGGAAATAATTCATAATAATTCATCAATTTCTCGTCCTTCCTATGAAATCTCTTCTTCCTCCCACTTTTAAAGTTATTCTTTGTTTCCTTCGTATCCAAATAACATCTCCCCAGCAGCATCTCCTCTTCAGTTTAATATTTTCAAGTTTACTATCATACACGTACATTCCGTGACTAAACACGTTTTGTCCATGAAACTAACTCATGGTCACACCAGTACCAACCAAGCTCATTGAACAAAGCGTCGACAATACAAGGGGCTTTCAATACCGTGTTCAACCAGCGTAAGTATCATCCGGAGCTAGTCTTGGTACTCGACTGATGTATAAAGATAGGGTACATAAAGAACATGCAAAAAAGGAAAATTAGCGACTAAAACTGTCTCATTTCGGCAAGCAATTATTCATTTTGTCAGAATTTGTGAATCCAACCTTCCCGAAAGGGAAAGTCGAACAATGTTAAAAAATAGATAGATTTGAGATGTGACATTTCATTATACTCAAGTGTTGCTTTATTTGTCAGCAAATCAAACGATTTGACAATTTGAACTTAAAGCGAATACTTGCCAATGTCGGAGGAACGTTCTCGCAGGGTCGTTGATGAATTATATGTTAGCAGTCGTAGCATAACGTAATTTGAATAACAAAGAAACTTGTCTTCGCTGCAACAAATTAATTTCATTTCAGTCTTTATGATCTTCTCGGTCTCAAATAAGACATTTATAGATTGAAAGCGTCGTCATTTTTACACACAAAAACATTGAACGTGAAAATGCCACAGTTTTAAGGATGTACATGTAATTTAGACACAACTTATTTAGAAATATTGTAATTTCGTGTTAAAAGATCCAATTATGAATGTCATAGACTTTCGAAGCAATTCAGAAGAAGCATAATCCAAATATTGGGGTAAATCCCTGACGTTAATAAAATATATTTTTTGTTAGGTATTTCCTAAATATGTCGACAATTTGTGTAAAAATTGTACTCGTATTGCAAAGAAATTCAAAAACAATAATGGAATATTATTGTGAGCTGCTTTCTTGTTATTGTTATGGTTTTATTTTGCAACCAATCATTTAAGAGGGCTAGTGGGAATAACGAAGTGCAATTGAAGATAGCGAGGCACAGCGTTTGCAGTCGATTAGAGTACTTGTCGGAATGATTGTAAATTTACGATTTTGACGTCATGTATTATTTCAATGTCGAACAATATTGAACTGTTAGATCAATAAATGGTTATGTGAGAGTTGAATATATTCATTTCTATGACGTATTTAAATTCATAAAACTGTTAGATCAATGACTGGTTATGTAAGAGTTGAATGTATTCATATGTACAACGTATTTTATTCATAAAATACAAGATTCATTGAATTTAGATTAATTTATCCTCTCAAATCAATAATCTGCGGCCGTTTTGAAAGAATGCAATTTGAATATATCTGTATTAAGTTGTGAAATTAAATGTGTTTATTTAATTAGAAAATCGTAAACTCATAAATTGCATTTGGAACATTTATTAAATGTATAATTTAAGTAGAATTGTGTTTTTATGGAAGAATTTATTCATTGGCGCTGTTGTTGATCTCACATTAAATGACTGTTATTTTTTCCATTGTTTGATCAATACGAAACATGCAAGCAATAAAATGCAAACTACATAACTCTTTAATTGTTTTATGCCTATTGTGTATTGAATGCGTGGTTTTCCTATCAATATTTTTCTGTTTTCTGATTGCTTTATGACTGCAACAACGTCATATCATCAATTTTAAAGGGTAAGGCACATCAACATTATATGATATACATGTACCTTAATACAGTATTATATCACATGACTTTTGCTATATCCAAGTTAGTATAACGAGTGCGTATATTCTTATCCAACACATGTGTAGTATAACGTTCATGTACTACCACTTTTTCATAAATGACGTAATTCCATGCTGTAAATGACGTTAATAATGTTGTCATTTATATAGCGAAGTCCGTTTGTCGATGGAAAGCTACAGATTGTCGTGTCGATTGATATGACGAATCTAACACTGGTTGTCAATTTATATAAATTTATATTAAACTCGTTGCGAAGATATTTAACGCTCACCAAAGGCTAGCTTAATCATATTTTCAGTACTCTGTTGTTATAAGTGTATATCAATTGCCAAATTGGGATTGATCTTCTAAATCCATTTCTATCAATGATATTTAACGCCAATTTGTTTCAAGTGGATGTTAAACGAGCTAAATGCAGCCAAACTTACATTCGTGATGACTTGTATATCGCAAGAAAAGATCATAATTAGCCATTGTAGTGGACCCTAGTTCAATTACATAATTATATTTAACAAGCGTTGACATTTTTAACGGTTTGAATTGATGTTGTCGGTAGTACGTAATTGTCATTTGAAAGACTACATGATACCTGCCTAACTACCTTGTGACTATTTGAAGTCGCTTATTTAATTATGATCATTAGTATTCTTTCAGACTACTTTAAAGGCATTTTGTATTAATGAAATTAACCAAATGTGCGTGAGAATAATGTCTCCGTGTGTTTTATATAATATTAGCATTAACTATTTTATCAGTACAATATAATGTTTCTAAACAAGGATGGACCTTTCGTGCACATGTTATATATCGCACAAGAAATGCGAATAACCAGTTTATGTGAACCCGACGAACGGCTGTGAACCAATTTAAGTTGAGTTAAAAGTCAATACAATCATGTAGAGCTAATGGTCGTCTGATGAACAGCATTTTTCAAAACACATGAAGTCACGCCAACAATGAAATTCTATGCACAGTTTCTTTAAAGAGTTACCGTGCATACATAATTTTAATGCGCTTTAAAATTAACGGAATTGTCAATAAAAGCTAAACGGGAATGCAATGGATGCAAACAGACGACATGTTCCGCTTTACTATGAAACATCAAGCAAACAGTATAATATACCTAGAACCAGCTCATGATGAGCCTTTTACAAATGCATGGTGAGACTAGTAAATGGGGTAATGTACTGATCACATTTCAAAGCAAGCTGACTTTACAAATTAATGTGTTTGCACGGATAATAATATATAGTACAAATGTCATAGTTTATGAAGTCAGCGCATTATATACACTGAATCATTTATTATTGACGACATTCCAGCTTCAACAAGACCCACATCAATTTATCATAGAATATTTTTTTCTCGTTGTATGGTCGAAACATAAGAAGAATGAACTAGTATATATTACGAATAGACTACCCTGCATTGTGCTGAGCGGCAAGAAAATGGTTTGGCAAAATAATATTTTAGAACATCGCATATATATGGGATTTCCGACAAAACACTTATTTTCACTACAGTGCTTTAGAATTAGCACAGTGTTTAAGAGCTTTATACAATATGTATAAGCAATGCTATCAATGCATTGGAATAGTATTGTAACAAGCTGCAGAAATTGGCTCTGTGGGACCCATTATAACGTAATGTGATTGTCCTGTTTGGAGGGTTGGAACTTTGATACATATTTTTCTGCAATTGTAATATAACATAAATCCTTGATCATTAGCGTTCGAGATTTTATGTTTGTGATACGAAACACTGACATGTCCGTATAAATATACTTTTTCTTTAATTTATTTGAATCTATTCTTGACAACAATTATATGGACGTTTTTGCGTGTAAACATTATTTGCAGTTTTATCCAAGGTAGTTTGTCTTTTTGCTATTATATGTGACAGTTATAGTGGGCGGCCAATCGGTTCTATGTCTGCCTTAAATTAGACAATTGCCTCCTGTGTGATAGAGTAGGTATTGTCACTGATTCCTAATAACTTGTCCCTACTGTATTGTTTTGTCATTTAATTTCTGGGCGATGAAGAAATATATATGTAACGGTAGATCGATAGTACTGCTCAAGTGTTCACCTTCGAATTCCTTTTTTTGCTTCCATGACCGAGGCTGGTATATAATAAAATCGACTGCACTGTTACATTTGTATCTATATATTGTTATATATTTGCATGGTCAATGGTTCTGGTTATTTCAAATAACTAATTTACGTAATCCGTGTGGTTATTGCGATAGGTTTAATGCCTTCTATTGTCGATGCGAATGCGTAATATATTTACACATCGATTGAATATTGGGGACCTAGCGGTTCTTCCACATACAAAGGCCTTATGTGGTACCTATATCTTTTACAGCCACCTCTCTAAGTTGGTCGATATATATGTATCATATTATGTTTTAATGCTATCAAATAATTATATATGCCAGTATTTGGATTGCAAACAGTAAATATTGCAGGACGGCCAATAACGAATGGTGATCTTGGAAATTCGTGAATTTTTATGATAACACATTAAACTTTATATTTTAATAAAACTGTTGACCTCAAGGAAACATTCAAAATAATTAATGCACTTTTCCTCCTTGGAGAATTTATGTTAAGAAAGAATACTCATTAGATTTATTCATACAAACTGTTATGGGGCAATGTAAGTAAAGCTGTTTTCGTCGACTGATAAAAACTAAATCTAGCTTTTTTGACTACTTTTATATAGCTGTAGTATCTCTAACGCTGACCAATCCGGACATTGTGGCGTCAATGCATTCTGCGTGTTAAATGAAATATCATTTTTGTGTTTCCAAACACATTAAATTATACATTAGGAGATTAAATTGGATCTATTTATTACCACTCATATTTAACAGAACAAAGGTCATCTCCCACGAACGTTTACCCTATAGAATCGGCATGGCCAAAATTCGCAATGAATTGCAAACTAAACATGGGCTAGGTTTGGAGTTCTATTTCACACTAATCTCTTGGTGAAAGAGTGTTGAATACCAAATATAACATAATTTGCATTTTCTATTTGCTTGATCTATAAATCTTGATATTCCTACTTGTACAATTCGACAACGATGCCATCACACATGGTTTAGTTTTGGGGGATTTATAATATTGTTTATGCTTGAACATCATATTGTCAAACACGAATCAATTGCATGTGTGTGCAATGATTATAATTCAACAGGCATCAAACTAGAAACTAGCAGGTTAAGTAACCGATATTCGCCTAAGTCACGACCATTATCGAGATATGTCATTACGCAATTACTCCAACATTGATTCAAAATAAATTAATTGTTCATCAACAAAACGCTGGAAACAAACGTATTGTATCGAACGTTGCGCTGCTTAATGTCACTAGTTATAACAAGATCGCTCTCAGATAGAACATCGGTAATTGAATAGTCCGGAAAAGTCGGAATTGATTTTACATGTTTCTGTCAACGAGTGGATTTTATTTTCCCATTCACTTATGTCAAATGTCAGACGCCTTCCGTATTTTTACTCTTGACAGCGTAGCGTATCAATGTATCCCGATATTAATTGTGGACGGTTTTGCCCGGTGACCGACTAAGAGCATTATAATGGTGCTATAGCTTTCGCTTTTTACTATGGCTTTTTTAAAATCTAAAATACGATAACACTGCTTGTTGTTGGTTAATTTTCTGAAGAGTCCGAATTTATTTACAAGTAACTTATCGAAGTGAGCATTACCATATGTATGTTTAGTATTGTAACTCGGTCAATTATCTGGGGCATTAGGCTTATTTTAGCTTGGTCGTTCACCAACGGCTTTCAGCTTGTTAAAATAAGATAGTTAAGTTAGGACATTCGGATTATTAAAATAAGACTATTCAGCTAGGATATTTAGCTTATTGTTACTGATATTATTCAACATCTTCGGATTTCTTCTGACAGCTTAAACATAACAAGCTCAATGTGTTTACTGTTGAGACTAGACTATTTAGTTAGGGAAATTACTTGCCATCGGGCGTTCTATTTGGTTGATGACGTTTCTCTGTGCTCAGCTGGTTATTTGTAGGGTGAATGTTGCCTTCCCTGTCCAACTTTCTATTAAAAAAATTGAAAACCTTCCCCATTTTAAATATAAAGACAAAAGTAAAATCTAGTGATAAATGCATTGAAACCCTTTGGTTACTTGATCAAATCAAATTGGTCAGGAAATGCCCACCAATGCATGAACGTAACTTATACAAAGTAGTTCCGGCCAAAATGCGTATAAATGGCGTTGTTAGGCTGTTTCATTTTGTTAATTAGTATTGTTAATGATTTCGGAGCTTCAATCATATAAAGTACAATTTCCTAGGATAGCATGAGCTTTACACATTTCCTCATTCTGAACTTCAGAACATATAAAGTTTTCCCTCCTTCAAGAATAAAACAATGGTTTCAATATATATGCTAATGTCCTGTTCCGTGCATTTTGTCAAATGCATGCTTAATCTACTTATATGTAAAATGCATTCACCACCAAGCAAATGTTAAACTGCAAACAAAAATTGTAAATTACCATTCTGCACATATAATATTAGTGAATGTAATGACTACAGTATCAGTAAATGACGCTAAAATAAATAACTTTTTATTCGTGTTTTATGGATTTTAATACATGTATCTAGACTAATAATTGTCGGAATGACACTTAAGAAAAATTAAGAGCGAGCATTAATGGAATAATGAAAATATATCGTCGAAGTAACAAAACTGACGTCTTAAAAATGCAAGCAATGATACTTTAGCGACCATAAACTTCCCGTCTTTAAAGATTTAAGCGAAATATCTGGGAAATGCAATGGCATGGAACTTAAAAACCTTCAAGGAAGTCATTAGCGTTAAATCAAGTTCCCATTAACCGAACAATCGTCAGTAAAAATGTCATTGTCCGGAATACAAAAGAGAACAGAACATAATATGAACATTTTGGATAACAATGAACACTATGCCAAAAATCAATTCAAGCGATTCCCTACCGATATAATGCAAATACATTTGTTTTTTTATCAATATTGTCTCATTAGTGATTGATTATCGCTCCTTATTGAACGTCATACTATAATAAAACCAGATTCAGTTTAATTTTGCGAGCAACACTATACAACAACACTATAAAAGAATCTTTTCATTTGTATGGTAATAGATAGACCGGGTATAACAGATGTATGTCATTATTTGCCCACTTGTCAGTAAATATATGACTTTTTTCGAAGTAAATTAAGTTCAACGCAACCTTAATCGATAATAGAATCCACTATAAAAGCCATTTATTGTATCTGAACAAAAGCAATAAAACAAAAAGTTATAGCCATGGTATGAAAAGCATTTAAAACAAATACATAATCGACGTATGATTAATACATTATGTTATATTCTCTCCCTAATTATTCGTCGGTAATTGTGGATATCGTATGTCCACAAATAGTCGTCAATGTCTACTCCAGACGCATGCGCTTGTAATAGGTGATGTACTTTGTCACTTTGTCGCGCGGCTTAATGTCACTGGTTTTAACAAGATATATCCCGGAAGGCAAATCGGGAACTTAATTGTCTGGAACAGTTATCGAACAAACGTATTGTACACATAGAGCACATGAACTGATAATCTTACCCTATATAGCAGGTAAGACTGACGGGCAATAATACAATGAATGTAAGCCGTATTACTTGATACTGGGATAACACAGAAATATTTAATATTTAACACTTTTAATGTGTCTGAAGACGTGTCCGTGTCTTGCATTATTCATTACCAGTGTTCATTGTAAACATGCAGTATTGAAACGGTATGCTCTTCTGATCAGTAGATCTTGGTTTTTATTTCGTCTATGTTGTGCATGGGATCACACGCGATGTTAAATGTGTGTTATATTTTTGCGCATAACGCTTGTAAAACACCAGTTAATGTCTCATAAAGTATATTAAAGGAACTACAGCCTGGTTTATTCAATAATTATTTCACAGCAACAGTGTTTCATATGTCTGATCAAAGTCCGTTTTATCGTAAAATAATAGAATTGGCTGTAAAGGATAATTAATTTACATACATGAATATATACCCGGACGTTGATGCATTTCAAGTAATAAATAATCCATCAGTTGGAATTATGTTCCAGAGTCCTGGGTTCTATGAAACAAATGCAAATTGCGACTTAACAGGATGTTCTATTGAGTTTTTGTCGGCACTTATTTTTAAATGAAACTTCAATTATGTAAACAGCTTTTAAATATCCCTCCTTGATAATGACAATAGAAGTAAATATAATTAAGTGTTGGAATTCGAACTTATAACGTATGACTTCTGTTAGATGTGCCCTAACACAGAGCGTGTGTGTATTATTTTGCCTCCATGTATGGTATAATGCATCTATGATGTGTATGTTTAGTTACATTAAAAGGATTTCTGATCATACGATCGTAATACATTCCTGTGATTAAGTTATTTTGCAAAATGAATATTTATTGAAAATGCAAATCACAGGATTTTGTGATTGTTAAAAAAACTCCGACGGGAGCTGTGTAATAAAATTATACTACCGGTGAAAATCAATAAATGTGTCTTCATGTGCACTATGCATTTTTGCGCGTCACCTTATAGCAAGTGTATATCACTTTTCCATTTTAACCACCACCTGTCAGTAGTGTAGTAACTGTTTCAGCATCGTTTAGCAGTACGTAAGTAATTAAGTTCAAAAGAAAATAGAGGAATTTTGTTGACATGCGTCCGTCTGTTTTAATCGGAGGCAACGCAACTCAAATTCTGGCAATGTCAACATGTATTTACTTATAGATTGAAGGTGTACGGAGTCATTGGCTATTATATTATATCAAACATTTTACAGGCAGAGAATATATACTTGCAGTGTTTGATATTGCATGACAGTCAACAGCATGTTTGTATTCAGCTTTGCGTCATGTTATTATCTGCTTTCGGACAGACTTTTAGTAATATGTATTGTGAAGCAGTCATAACTAGTTGACAGAACACGAAACCCATCGCTTACCAATTCCATCAACTAATAAATAAAGTAGGATATTCAGGAACATGCAATCTGACATCAGTGTATATGATTAATTAGTTTAAACCAATTTATTGTTGTAATTCACTTAACATTTATATCTACACTGAAGTATAATTCATCATCGGTTCGCGTATCAATATATGGCATCATATTTCTGATAAGCCTTTTGTGTATGTACATTGTATTGTATTTACCTAACTTAGTATGTTATCTGATAGATAATCTAAAATATATGTCTACAAACAATGTATTATGTTACCAGACACAATGGTATCGGGATGAGATGATCCGTATTAAAAAGTAGAATCTATAATAATGCTATTATCTGATGAAATTAATTCTAATCAAATATAAAGTTATCTGACATGTGTTGTACGTAAATTGTATATATTACCAGGATATTGGTCATGAAGATTATCATCCGATCACAATTAATTGGTAACCTATTTTTATAGATATACGACGTAATATTGTGTGCGACTTTTCATGTTTCATTCCGTGATGATATTTTATGGCGTTTTATCTACATGCGCACAAGGTTAATTACACAACAAATGAGAAAACACAATAATCTACTAAATCAGGTTTCCTATTTTTGTCTCCATAGGAGCATGTGCAGTGGTTTATAATAAAACAATTGTGGGCCACGGATGTCTTTTTTGGTACATATAGCTGTTGTTTTATATGATTGTAGTAATTTGAAATTGCTGTTTTTATTTCATTCGAATGAGTTTACCGCACTTATCTATGAGATGATGTTATCGGTAATGTGGTGAATAAAATATAAAGTGAGTCGTTTGGAACATTACCCTTATGCAAATCACTGTGGCGTTATTCAACCCGAGGAATAAATGCAGCACTTAATTAACACTCATTTATACACGCGGTTTGATATAGGAAAACTATCTGAATACGAGACAGACAGAGTCTAATACTAGTAATTTATCATTGTATTTGTCGACATTACAGAGTCATTCTTTATCATTAATAAAGAGATCATCGCAGCATTACTTAGCCTGTAGTATAACGTGGATCGAGGTTGCACCATTATAAATAACAACGTGTTACTAATTAGAAGTAATTGCACTGACTGATGTTTAACTTGAGTATTTCAAGCGTCGTTATTGATATTTCGTGTTTCATAAGTTATTTATTACAGCGATTATCATTTTAGGATATTAATGAAGATGAATGTAACATCAAAGTAATAGGTACATGGAAGTGCAACACTTATAAAATATGAAAACCCTACCTATAAACGTAGTCTTATACACAAAACTGTTTGTTACGGCACTATCAAAAGTTTTTGGTGAATATTAGAAAACAATAACAAATGCTCGACCAAATGCAGTTTCCAACCGGGTGTAATAATTTGGTCGAGCATCAATTAAAAACAGCTAAAGATAGAGCGAACTCGGTACTTGCCGGGTATTCTTACATCTACGGAATGTACTTTAGGCTATATAATATAACCATATTAAATGCATGCTCGTTATAATCAAGAAAAAACGCACTGTTAGCAGACAAAATCGCAATAGTTTTAATTGTAGAACTGCATTCATTTGATCACGTGATTCTACACACCGTGGTATAAGGTCAAAGCAATAATAAGCATGGTGATACGTGGGTCACTCAGTAAATTCGTGGACTGAACTCGTCATTTAAATACATATTGACACAGTGAGTGACTAAATATAGCACACTAAAGTACAGCCTTTCTGATACAAGTACAGAATAATCTGCACGAATTGACGCATTTTTAAAGACAATATGGCTAAAACAAAACTATAATCTTACCGCAACCACTACACAACGCAAATTTCCTCTGACGTCAGCTACGTTAATGGCGTTTTTTTCTATTTCTCAAATGTTTAACCCGAAATTAAATTATGGCATTCATATTGAAGTAAACATAAATGTTTAGATTGTATATCATTAAAAAGATCTTCCACAAAATTACTCTTA
This sequence comes from Spisula subtruncata, assembly GCA_963678985.1. Lineage (NCBI taxonomy): Eukaryota > Metazoa > Mollusca > Bivalvia > Venerida > Mactridae > Spisula > Spisula subtruncata. Next base: position 44,901,866 of record OY787666.1, read on the forward strand.
TAGCAAGAATGAAAAAGTCAGATATAAAGTGCACCTTGATACTTGAAACCATTTTATAATCGGAAAATAGTTTTGCAAACGAACATGGACAATACTGATCTGAACAGATTTATGTTTAAAGCCAAAATATGCAGTAGTATTTATATCATTTTATGCTCAATACGATGTGCATCAATTTTATGAACATAAAAATGAAACATCATTACTATAATAGTGTGCATTGTAAAAATGAACCTGATGAAAATGATGAATTTCTATCTGTATTGTCAACACACGTACAGTTATCTAATATGTTAGAGTGGAAAGATTTAACAGCGTGTACTTTACATCCCTTCTACACGACACTCTTTGGCATCGGATTCAATTCAAATATTGTCATATATTGTTACGTACATGTAGTCATTAAAACAACGAAACACCGTCGCTGATCGTATAGTATATAGTTTAATCAATAGTGCAATAGTTCAACATATTCCACATATTATTGTTGTTATTTAATTGTAATTTAACTGGTCATACACTAGAGCTTAGGTCTTATACAGACCTTAGTCTTCGCTCAGTGCGTCCTCTCCAAGGCACAACCGCCCACCCTCGAGTCCAGTAAGTAACTAACTTAGCTGGTCAAACAGACATGTGGTCTTAAATCATATTACATCACCCAGACACAATTATATTGACATACTTAATCATATGGTCAACTTGTCACATTGGGCAGTGATCAAATAGACAATAAACTAGAATCTACCCACAGGTAACCACACCGTTACGCTACAATATCGCGAAATTCTTGTGAATTCTAAACGGTACAGAATCAATTATACTTAAGTTTCTCGCATTAGTGTTCGTTTTATTAAGAACATTACAAGTACCGAATAGAAGTCCCAAAAGGTTGTTTACTAGACGAAAAATTATAGTAGTTTCAAGTTAGTGTCTATGGATGTGCTTAACTATTTCGCTTGTCAGTGGGCATCAATACGTTATCTCCATTAATAAAATACACAAGATCTAAATTACTCTTAATGTTACTTAGACGCTAACATGTTTGGTATTGTCTACTTATATGTTATTACATGTGTAGCTACAGATGGAGTACTATTAGTCTCTATATTAAGATACATTACAATATACTGGTTTGTTTACAGTGATCACAGCAGCGCTTGTACAATTGTGATTGTTAATGACATGTAATGCTAGACAACTTATTCCTATCCGATTATCTTTAAGCATATCGTCAGTGTTAGAAATAACTTCAATCTAAATCTTGGCTCGGACTCATACACTATAATACATATATATCTTATGTTACACACGTTTGTAACTAACTATGGGATACACCACAATTCAACCATATGATGTTCCAATGCAAAACTAGTGGATCAAAAAGGGACCTATGAGCTGTTAGCCACTAGTAAAACAGAAAGTGGTATTTTGGCATAATTTATATTGCATATATTTTACTGTGCACTGTATAGACTTGTCTCAATAATTCCTGAAGAGGACTTGCACAGGAGGCACTTTTATTCTCAGTGGTACATGTTTTAGACATTCGCATACACTATAATCAAAACCAAATTTTATCATTTGTTTTGTAAGATTTCACATGACTGTGCAGACCTGGCATTTCAAAGTTTTGTCTGTAATTTATTGCCTCACAGACGAAGAAGTCATGCATCGGAATTGGTTTGTTTATCAAAGAGATTGAGATACATTACATTTTAAAGACTGTATGTCAAATACATGAAAGGTTAGCTGGTGAAATCAATCTACGAGGGGGTATCAAAAAGTTCGTGGACTGACCCGTTCATTTTTATATGCGTTATGCGATTGAATAAGTTATTTTATCATCTTAAACTACATTCAATTCTGTACCGAGAAACAAATAAAAAGTTCAATAAATGATAATTTCAATAAAATATTCGAACGATTTAAAAGATGACCAACAGCCACCCGGCGCACTTTTATGACGTTACGACGTCATGAAACATCAAAATTTCTGCCACCTTTTGATCGTTTAAAGAATCCAAAACTCACAAACCTGTATTGAACTGTTTTATTGTCTATCAGAATACTTAGTTTTTACTAAATAGTATTTTATTCATAATATAGTTCGACCAGTTAATGAAAGATTTGACAAATTCATTTATTCCAGCGCCGATAATCACACAGTACACGAAGTCTATCCTACTGATATTAGCATCATTCAACTCACATCGCTACATCTTTTATACCATTTAAACAGATTAATTTTCGCAAGACAACCTTACTTTTATATACCCGATGACATGCTCTAATTTAAGATCAGTTTTGGGGTTTAATTGGATAAAAGGGCAAAATGCAACGGAAGGTCGATATTCCGAGTGTAACGTCATGTCGAAAAGTGCGCCGACGTCATGAAATGCGTCGAAAATCAGGCTACACAAAACGGCATGTTTATAACGTCATATTAGTATCCGTAACAACAGCGCTATACCATATACATCAGGATGATGCTACTGTCATATTGTTCATGTCGACGGTTTTATATTTCAAATCGGATGACAATTCACAGAATTATAGGTATATGTGGGAGATGAAGTGAATGATATTTTTAAAGTGCGCCGCGGAGCATAATTTAAGTTACCATAGTAACCACCACATTCTCGGAAAAAATATATATGAGCCGGAAATTTGCAAATCAATTCAGAATACGTTGGTTTAAAGGATGTGTGATTTTTACTGAATTCGGCCAAAAACTCAACAAATGGCAGGCACAGTCCACGAACTTTTTGATACCCCCTCGTAAATGAAGAATTTCCAATAGTTTATTCAGATGAAGATATCCTCTACAAATAATGTGTTATTTGCATCACGTAATGAATTGAGAAGTATAGTACATTTTTAACTCTTGCGTGGGGAACGTGTCTAATGTTAAAGAGATCAAAAACAAAGCAATTGAAATACTGTCAATCGGAATTCATCACTTTTCATTTGATACAAAATATTTGCACATTTAATCCGCACATAATCACATACTATGCTTATATTGCGGTGGAGCTAGCATTTTGACACTGCTCACATTTCAAGCTCTGTCGTTTACGATGAATGCTGCCTTTCATGTCACTTGAACCTCTTTTATTAATGCTACAGTGAAGCCTTCCAAATACACGTTGCTATTTATAGTTCATGATACGCGGTATATCAACTGGCGCTTGAACTCTCGTGTCATTTATACCAACAATGCGATGTTTAGATATACCAATTTGTTGTCATCTCTCCGGAAATACTTTGTTTTCAAAGCCAAAACCATTCACAAACACAATAGTTTTCTCTCTTGGACTTTACCAATAGGTTATTGTTGATACTGGCTGATCGGTGTATTGTTGTCGTCATGCTCAAGCGTCATGTGGCGACTTGCTCATTGATCAATTCTAGCAAAGCAATTAGGCATTCAATGTGTTTTTCATTTATCATATGTTTGCCAAAAACTGTATGTGTTTTACGAGAAAGTGCTCGTTCTATGGTGGAGATACACGTTTGATTGTTGACTATAGCAATTTTTCCAATTAAGATATCTTTAGCATAATATGTTGGTACTAAAACTGAATGGGTTATCAACATGTTTGGGCATGTGCTATATAGTAGTACAATGTACGTGTAGCATTTACGGAGCAAGTTGCGATATACTCTTACACACATGAACATTTGAGTAAGTATGATTCGTTGTACAAATAATACCATGATTAGATACTCGCAATACGTCATTGTATACCTTTTACAAGTGGAGTGCATCCATTGGTAATACATACACTAATCTCATGTCTTGGTCTGTCAGGTTCAAGGACCTCAAATGCTACAGATAGCCAAGTCATATCGCCTTATGCAGCCAGTTACCATCGTGACCCTTTATACTGTCTTTGGAGCAGAGTGGAAAATTATTCCGCAATAAATTATTATGGTTCAACCCGCTAATTCACAGCTTTCAGACTGTAATGATTTCCCATGGACGACATACGAGATATTAAACTTTATTTCATCCGGGAAAACAAACAAAACACATTTGTAACAATTTCCGCAAACTAAACTAAAATCAATCAAGGTTTTCCCTCGAAGAAAACTTAACACCACGGTTCAATAATTTAACTTAGATCACTGACTAATCGAATTAATTAAATCAAATATACGTACACATCTTATTATACAAGCAATAAGTTTAAAAAAAGTTCAGTTACCAATTTTCTAGGGCTCTTTTCAGCTGTTAGGCCGCTAACCCTTTGACATTCTAACTTCCCCTGGTAATTGGGTTATCTATGGAAACCTACCCTCGTGTCTCTTTAGGAAGACTATTTGTCTCCTGTAAGTGTGGCAACCAACGTCGATCTGCGGCTCCCATGAATAGACACTGCCCTCACCTTTACCATTTTACATGATGGTGAAGTGGAGCATGTGTGTCTTGATCAGTGAAATTAACCAATGGTCTAGAGGGGGGGTTGAGCCCGGGACCTCTCGATCCCGAAGCGCGGGCCCTACCACTACGCCACCTCTCCCTACTCTTTGTGTGTTGACTCAAACACAACTAACTATATATTACATTAGTGGCCCTTATTTGATTATATTTCATGATGTAAAATATTATCTAATGTATTTACAAATGTAGTAATGATACTTTTTATACTCACTTAATATCTGTGTATCGACTACTTTCTGTGTTTTAGTAAAACAGGCATATACACTTTAAATGTATCACTCATGCATTTCTGACGTACAGATGTATGCATTTTAAAAGTAAGCAATGGTCATAGGTCGATGCATACAAGTGTCGACTTTATATGAGGAAAGATAACATATAACCATAAAATATATATCTGATGTTTTACACATGAATAAATAGTACATGTTATCTCTTTTATACAATGCATAATTATACTTAAAGCGGATGCTATGCTGTGATGATTTTGTTATCATATGTAAATTTACATTTTTTAAAACTATATTTACCATTTGAGATAGTGTAATTTTATTTATCCTATTTCTATATTTCAGGCACTAGCAGTTTATCATTTCGTCAACATCAACAGGAATAGTTAAATTGACGAGCAGAGGCAATCGTTTTGTCTGATATTCGCTATTGCAAACAAGGTAGGAAACTTAGTATAATACATTTGATTTTTAACCTACGTTACATAAGTCATTAAAATCTCCTAATACAGCTGTAAATGTGTCTAATGTGGCTCGTGGTGTCAAATATATGTGCACTCGCTGTGCAGTTCGTTTCCTCCCACCAGTCTTGTCCCGTTCGATAGCATATTCTTTAATCACGCATTAGTATATTTGTTTCATTCAGATATGTAGATACAAAGGATATAATATATGATATTTGATCCTTTGTTCTTTCATCTATCTTTCAAACATGTGTATTTATATAACAACATTAGTTCCAATGTCAACACTCAATACTATAATTTGTGCAATAACATAGGGAGCACGTTTACGTAATCCAATATATCAAATATAAATGCAAGCACCGACAAATACTTAACATGAAAGCGCCGACAAATATTTCACCTATTATGCTGTTCAATTGCAATTTGCATTTGTTAAATGCACCGTTTTCGAAACACAACTCACACATATGAATTATTTATTACTAGAAATGCATCCACTTCCCAATATATATTCATAAATGTAAATTAATATTTCTTTGCAGCCACTTCTATTATATAACGATAAAGCGGACTTTGATCAAGCCTATGAAACACGCTGTGAATTATTGAGAATCAGAGTCTGCAGTCCTTTGAATGTGTTTTATGTAACAATAACATTTGATTTACAAGCGATGTGCACATTGTACAAACACACATAAAAGATCGCGTGTGAGAGCACTGGTAGCGTAGAAACAATAAAATACATAGATCTTCTGATCAAGGGCGTATACTGTTTCAATGATGCATGTTTATTACCTACACAGACAATAAACCACGTTAAACATGAGCAAGTTCTCAGAAGGATTCAGTTAAGTTAAGTTACCAATTTTCTAGGGCTCTTTTCAGCTGTTAGGCCGCTGAAGCACCCTTTGACATTTAAACTTCCCCTGTTCATCGGGCTACCTATGGAAACCTACACTCGTGTCTCCCTGGGGAGACTATTTCTCTCCTGTGGTGTGGCAGCCAACATCGATCTGCGGCGCCCAGGAATAGACTCTGCCCTCACAGGTACCATTTTACACCATGGTGGAGTGGAGCTGTGGGTCTTGCTCAGAGAAATTAACCAGGGGTCCAGAGGAGGATCGAACCCGGGACCTCTCGATCCCGAAACGTGCGCCCTACCTCTAGGCCACCGCTCCCCACAGTTAACGTGTTGTAAATTATTAAATATTTCTGTACAATACTAGTGACACGTACTGTTGCTTCCGTTTATTTTATTCCTACCTGTAAAACCTCAACGACAGAATGGTTAAGGTACCAAATTAAACTGATGGCGTTAGGATCATATTTGGTTTACATTAATTATACCATCGATGACTAAATACTGCGATTGTATTGATGTATTTGATCAATGGCTCTTGAAGAAATAAATAAGAATCCTACATACACTCTTTGAATTATGTTCCTAGTGAGTCTGAAAATGAATGTTACTTGAATACAGACGGTGCTCGTCTTTATAAGGTCCGTCTTAATTGTCCGGGAAACGGTGGCGAAAGGTGCAATCAAATGACATTTTCTCTAAACTCGCATATTACGACCGTTCTGTTTGGTAAGATGTCACCGCTAGCGCCCCATGTTGACCCAGACATTGTGTAGGTGTTCATAATCCATATGAAACAATAGATGTTGATACACGATATCAACAATTACCGACGAATCTTCAAAGAGAGAATATGACATCATGCATTAATCATATGTCGATGATGTATATGTTTAAAATGCTTTTCAAACCATGGCATAAACGTTCTACTTTATTGCCATTGATTATGTACATTAAATGGCTTTTTATAGTTGATTCGATTACCGATAAATGTGGCGATGAAACTTCTTTACTTGGGAAAAAGGTAATTTATTTAATGACAAGTAGGAAAATGATTGCATACAACGTACAATATAATTACCTGTCAATCTATAACCATACAAATGCAGCGGTTCTATTATAGTATTGTTCTTTATATTCCAGCAAAACTGGTACTATTGTATGTGTTCTATAACTTTCATTGACGATCAAAAATCAGCTAACGATAATCAATCATTAATGGGGCATTATTGATAAAAAAACTTCGTGTGGAATCGTGTGAAACGATGTTTAATACAGCGTTCATAGTTATCCAACACGTTAATATTTGTGTTATTTTGTATTCAATTATTCCAACAATTGTTCCGTTAATGGGAATTTAACTTTACGCTAATGACTAGAATTCCATGCCATTAACTTTCCCAGAGAGTGTCTTTTAATCGTTAAACCCTTCGAGTTTAGATATAAAATCATTGCTTTAATTTTAAGATATTTATGTTATATTTTTATCATTCTATTTATGCTCGCTCTTATCATGTCTTTATGACAATCCGATAAATTGTGAAGATTCATGCATTCTAATATAAAAATACAACACGGCATTATTGTGTTATAACAAGTTATATTATTTATATCCTTCAAAGGGTTCTGTATGGGTCTCAAGAGTTTGTGAAGCTAGTAATACAAAATTATAACAAACACTGTGAATTGAGTTAGAGAAAGGACTTTTTATTAAAGCCAGTAAAAACAATAAACAATAGGTTCAAATAACATATGTACAAGCATATAAAAAATAGTAAAACAAATTTATCCTTATCATAACAATTTTGAATTATCTGGGTAAGATATTTCGCCCAACAGGTTCAACTAACATATGTACAAACATATAAAATATAGTAAACAAAGTTATCCAGCTCATAACCATTTTTAATTATCTTTGTCAGATAAAAAGACTCAATGACATTTTGATCATAAAATAAACAATAAAACTTATTCAAAGTGGAAGGAGGTAGGGGAGGAGGTTGAAAAATATCAATAATTAACTAAATTACGTCCAAAATACTCAAAGTATAAAAATAAACGTCTTCCTTTGTGTAGAATGAAAAACTGATATGCGCATGCGCGCTTTCCCTATTAGTAATGACTAAAGGCCGTCCAGTCCGGACTTTGCCGACAGGACAAAAATAGTTACTAAGCAGGCACCATTTTTGTCTATAAATTATTTTTTAAATCAAAAATTTGTATTTATAGCCTTCAAATGGGTTCTGTATGGGTCTCAAGAGTTTGTGAAGTATTTCTTTAATTGCTCATATTTACAAAATTCTCTAATATTCCAATAGATTATAATAAAAATGGTATATGCTAGAAGTTGAGTTTATTTTACTATTCCGTCAGTTTCGTAGTGATATTTAAGTAGCTTCAACAAGTATTTGACAATATGCGTACAGCATACAAATCGGATGTTTCGATTACGATGACCTTTACATGTAATCTTACATGCGTTTTTTTCATGTGACAATTTATTAGAACATTTAATGGGACCAAGGGAGGAGACGTTCGTTGACTTCATAAGTTCTGATGTTCAGAATGAGTGAATGTGCATTATCCTAGTACATTCTGCTAGATCTGATTGAAGCTAAAAAATCAACACAAATAATAAGCGTGTCCACGGTAGCCTAATTATGACATTGTTGTTATACTCATTGCCATTGATATCCTAGAATAATAATCAGTGTCATAACTTGCTTAGAAAACACGATATAGCAATAACGACGCTTGAATAACTCAGGTTAAACATCGATTCAGTTGTATACCCTCTAATTATAAATACGTTGTTCTTTGTTATTTAAGATGTTCATTAATTATCAATCATGAATCTTTGATACTAGACAATGCAATGATTAATTACAAATATTAGATATATCTCTGTCTGTCTCGTATTCAGATAGCAGTCATATATTATACAGAGGGTATTAAAAGAGTGATGATTCAGTGTTGACTTTTTCATCGAGCTGCTCGACATTACATTGGTTTAATGTTAAATGCGACTTAATGTTGAACTTCATTGTATCGAGTTTCATTTTTAGCCTTCTAAACTAATGTCGATTGTCCTGATGAAGTGTAATTACCTTGGTAACAGCACTCACATGCAAGACTACACCGTCATAAAACACCCAGTTTTTGACAATGAAGTTTATAAACAACCAATTGATACACTTGACATGAAACTGTTATCTATTCACCAATTGTATGCACTCCTTAAATACAACACAGCAGAAGCGATATATTATTAACCAAGCTATTAAGACATCCGCCTTAGACTAGAAATTAAGGGTTGTGTGTACAACAGTCCGCTATTTTAAGCTTATAAGACACGCGTGTCCCACAACTAAAATCACGTTACCAAAACATGCAAATACGGCATTTGTATTTCAAAAGTTCTCATTTTTCTTGATTCGTTTAGATAGCATGCCTCAGGATTGAACACAAAAAATAATTATATAACAGTGTGACCTTCTTGCCAGATTTACGTCAGTCATATTTGGAAGTTATAGCTATAACTAGATTATTTTGATTTTACGTATTTCGTGATATGTTCGAACACATAACTTTAATTGATTTAAATAGCACATCATACCTTTTATATATTTATTGTATGTTGCGTGATCTGATTTTGTTTAATGATGATCTTCATTACCAATATCCTAAGAATATATACAATACATACATAGCAGATAACATTACATTTGATTAGAACTAATTTCATTAGGGGGTAGAATTGTTATAGATCCTACGTTGTATTACGGAGAATATCATCCCGATATGATTGAGTCTGATAACATAATGCTTCGTTTGTAGACATATACTTTAGAATATTCATCAGATAAAATATCATGTTAGTTATATACAATACAAAGTACATACACAAAAGGCTTATCAGAAACATGATGCCATATACTGATCCACAAACATATGATAAATGATACTTTCATGTAGATGGAAATGTTAAGTGAAGTGCAACAATAGATAGGTCGGCAAATAATGAATCACATAATGCTGCTGTCAGATTGAACTGAATAACCTGACAAGAAAGTCACTGAACAAAAAGAGTATGTGTGTGATGCATTTTACATTTCTACGCATGTGTGTCACATGAATATGGTGTTTGAAAAAAAAAAATATTTTTTCAAAATACATATACTTAATCCATAAAATCAAAGGGCTTAATTTTGTAACAAAATATTTTATTTATAAAAATCACTTTTGTACAATTATTGATGGTTGCAAATTCACTATGATTTCAATCAAAAAGCAATAAAAATAGATTATTAAAGAAATTATATTATTAAACACTGTTCCTTCCGCTAGAGTGCATTTGAATGTTAAGTAGCTTTATCATGCATTTGACAATGTGTGTACGGCATAAAATATTACATATAAGTCAATACACGTGTAACGTTTATGTTAGATATGTCTGGATTTGGTGAAACATTATTATTTGATTTGTAATGTTTGATCATAATTTAAAATCCAGATTAATACAAAGTTGTAAATTTGGGTCTGCATTTTTGCGCCGGGGGCGTAGGCTTATAATCAATGTGTGTTGTTGCTCTTTTCTGTGCTCGGCTAGTTGAGTTGGCGGCTGCCTGTTCTGTCCGATGTCCTCATATATTTTATGCAAACCATATTTGAGAAGAACACGCACATTATACAATAATATTACATTGCATATTCTAGATACATAGACAATTCATATGCAGCTTACCATGTGTAATAAACTTGTGAATAATGTGTTATATTGTATCAAACATTCGCACAAGCTTTAGCATCCCTATTAAAACTTTTTCCCTACTAATCACGAGTTTTCATTCCGCGTATCTATGACTTTGATGTAACGGGCATTTTCATTAAAATTCAGATTAATAATCAGTGTAATAAATAGCTTATGAAACACGATATATCAATAACGACGCTTAACTAACTCACTATAAATCAAGTTAAATATTTACCTTACGTAATACTATCTCAATATGAAATCATTGTTCTTTATAATGATGTTATACTAATTTAATTTACCTTGTTTATTATCTAAAAATAACGACTCATTGATGTCAGATAATAGTTATGATTAATTTATTACCGATATTAAAAATACCTCTGTCTGTCGCGTATTCAGAAAACCGTCATATATTATACATATGAAATTAAAGATACGTTGATTCATTGTTGCTACTATTCCTCGAGTTGAATAAATGATAGTTAGCAAATCTTAGATAGTTTACTAGTATCTTTTTACACGACTTGCATGATGTTATTTCTACACAAGACTAATTTGTACTACATAATATACTTTACATAAGTATAATACAAACAAGGACCTTTCATACTTGAAGAAATTAAAGGATAATTTTAAAACACAGTGTATATCCTTAATACTAACTAAAGGCATCATTAATGTCCATTGCTAAATGTGTATACACACGCTTATATCGGTGATGATGTCTATAATAATATATGACATTTATAACAACACTCATGTACACTTTTTGTAATACTACAAAGTGGAAGCCAGCAGATCTTTCACTATTTCGACTTTTGCACTTTTTCAACACCACAGTCTGGAAATGCATTCGATAGCAAATCGTTTACAATTCACCCAACATTTGCACAACAATTGTGCATTGATGAAAACTTTCGAATTAAAACCAATACTTGCGATACCTTATATGTAATTAATAATCACCCGACCAGCATGTACCTTTGATTATTGGGTTATTCGAGAATGTTTTGCCCAAACATGTCCTATAAGGCTTGCACAAGCAGCAACAATATGTGCTTCAGAGTCGTGCTTGGAATTTCCTCGCATGCTTTGCTACAGCTAAGTGATTATGTTTAATAGAATTTCTGTAATTATTTTACAGTTACGAATACTGGCAACAGTTTGTGCTTGATGTTTTATGATGTTATTTGGTTTGATATAATACTATCATCGTATACACTGCGTCATCAAATGTATCTGATCACTTTACATTTGATTAAAACTAATTTCATCAGAGAGAATAATGGTTATCAATTCTAATTGGAATACATGTATGTTGATACCATTGCGTCTGGTAACATAATACATAGTATAGACGTATATTGTTGAATATTCATCTGATAGAGTATTATGATAGGTATATACAATACATACACAAAAGGCTTATCAGAAACATGATGCCGTATATTGATATACAAACAGATGATGCATTATATTTTAGTGTAGATATAAATGTAAAGTGAATTGCAACAATAAATTGGTTGAAATTAATTAATCATATACACTGTCAGACTTCATGTTCCGGAATATCCAACTTTATTTATTAGTTTATGAAATCGGGTAACCATCGGTTTCGTGTTCTATCAATTATACACGACTGGTTTACAATGTAACAGTCAGTGTCTGTCTGAAAGCAATCTACAACAACCACTTACGAAACAAAGATGGATGGCAAACAAGCCGCCGCTAAATGTCAAGTAATCTTTAACACCGACCTTCTTGATGCAATCCTAACAATCTAGTCATTGAGCTTACAGTGTTAAGGGTGTACCCAACAGTATCTTTCAAAATAAAGTATTCATTTTAAATTACAGTTATATCTCATGTGCATTCTTGTGTCGGTATGTCTATGAGTTTATTACACTGCTCCCGTCGGTAATGACCTAACAATCAAAAACTTCTATGTGCAACAAATGTTTATTTGAAAGTTACTTTATCACCGGGACGTACTATTATCGTACGATCAGGAGCCTTTTCAACTTAACTAAACATTGGTAAGCATAAAATTATGTAGTCGAGGCAAAACAATACACAACACACATAATGTTTGGTATGGTAAACCTAACTTAAACGCGGTCGTCTAGATATTCTATGCCGACAAGGACTTGAACCATATTTCAGTTAGATAAACAACATTGTCCCTCCTTTTCAAAGTCGTAACATTGGTTTCGTCAATGAGTCGATTCATAAGATAAAAACACATCATTAATTGGATATTGTATCACAAGAAAACTAATATCGGTTAACTGCTTAGAATTTTCACACATGCCGTTAATTCAGCGTGACATTTCTGGAACGTGTTGCTTGGGGCAAACCATTCAATATACATATATTTCCCCATACAACGATAAAAACGAGGGTCATTCAATAAATTCGTGGACTGAGTGGTCATTTTAATACACATTGACACAGAAAATGACTAATTATATCACACTAAACTACAGACTTTCTGACACAAGGGCAGAAAAGTTTGCACAAAATGACTTATTTTTAAAGAAAATGTGACTAAAAAAAATCTATCACCTTACCGCAAACACCACACAACGCAAATATATTTTGACGTCAGCTACGTTATTGACATTTCGCTATTTCTCAAATGGTAGACCCGAAATTGAATAATGTCATAAATATGGAATTAAACTTAAATATTTAAGTTGTATATTATTAAATAGATCTACCACAACATTTTATGAATTCAAAGTTAAGAATTAAGCTAGTCTTTATGGTTGTTTGCTAAATTGAAACGTCTCGCACATTTTTACTGGTGTTTCCTCAAACATCCCTACTTTTGCAAATTTCGTTCGATCCCGCGGTATCATTTTTAGTACCATGCTACTCTTCAGAAATTTGATTTTGCCACTAAAACACTGGGTCAATGAATACTTCATGTTCTTTGTTTGCTCTTATTAGTAGCTTATGTGTGTTTGTTGTGTATTTCCAAGACAAGTGCATGATTTAATAGCTGTATGAGTTTCTTTGCGTAAATTCATGGGCATTTTGACGTAAATGAAAACGTGACAGACATAGATCAAATGCTTCTCAATTCAAACTCAAACGTCCGAACAACTTAATAATTTCACAAAATATTATGATGATAATATATTGTAATAATCTAGCAAACATATTATATATATGGGAATGTAAATTAACCAATTCGGAATTAATAACTCGTTGAAATAGTGAAAAGGGTATGTTACGTCAGTCGAAGGTGGTAGTGCGTTACTATGGTAATACAATGGCTGGTCACATGTTACTGCGTTGCATAATCAAAGTTAAATTTGTATCTACGGTAGGTAATATATAAATCTTTATACTGATATAAGAAATCATTATTTAAACATAAGTATAATAAAATGAGAACAATTGTCTACGAATACATTGAATGACCCTCGTACTCCCATAAATGGCACTCTGAACATATTTAGGGCGACACTTAATATGTTTCAGCTTATAAAGAAATCAATATATATTTATGGGCAGACCTTAGCTCACGACCAAACTAAAATGTTAACCCCATTACAACTTATACAATACACAATTGGACAGCTAATATACTAGGCAATATCTTTATAATATCTAATTAAAAGATGAAATCTAAAAATAAATGTCTAAAAAACAGTTTTCTGATTATGATCCATCGTAATGTGTATGCGTCAGATAATGGCCATAATTTCCACACACAGTTTCCACATATGGATTATTTATTACTTGAAACGACCAAACGTCCTGATATATATTCATGTATGCAAATTAGTTATCCTTTACAGCACATTTTATTGCGATAAAGACGCCTTTGATCATAAAACGAAACGCCGACACTGTGAAATGTTTATTAAATAAAAATGATAGCAGTTCTTTGAATGTGCTTTATGAGACCATACCTGGTGTTTTACAAGCGGTATGCGTATGTATGAAACACACATGAAACATCGCGTGCGAGGCCATCAGTAGCATAGATGATATAAAAGACCTTTATCTACTGATCAAAGGGGTATATTGTTTCACTACTGCATGTTTATAACTAAATCAGGCAATGTATCATGTAATACACGAGCAAGTCTTTAAAAAGACGTGTTAAACGGATTGTTAGTGCTTATACGAGGGGTGATCAATATATTCTAGTGTTACGTAATGTTGCTTAATTTTATTTCATTACTCAAAGCAATGTGTTAAATCTCAGCGACTGACTGTTAATTGTGAATGTATTTGTACTTGTTTGCATTTGTCCGTGATACTTGTTTGCATTTGTCCGTGTTTTCATCTCAGCGTATAATGATTGTGAATTTTAGGATAATCAAAATATTACATACCCTCAATACCAGCGTCGGATTGTGAACTTCACTATTTGTTCAAAATAATCAGAAATCATAAAAGATATGCTGCTTAAACGACCATCTACCATAAAATGGACGAAACTTGGTACTCCATGCGCTGCAAGCTATAGCATATGTCGATATACTTCATTGTCGTTACAGAATTACCAAGAGGATTGAACTTAACTCAAATGGAAATGTAGATCTACCGGTGATTCAAAAAATATATATCGGAAATAAAATTTAAAAAAAAACGGCGAGTCGAGTGGAGTGCTGACGTTAAAGGTAAATTATGTTTTTGTATGACGAACTACCGCTAGTTTCAATTCAAATAACAAGTTATGTTGTGCAATGATAGTAAAATCTTATTTTGATCATCAATGCAAAAATATCACAATATTTTTTTTCATACGTCGATTTAATAGTCGGAAATAAAATTCAAACTCTGTCGGTTTATATTCTGTATGTAACGTCGATTTTGATTGGACGATTGACGAGGGATCTTTGGAAAACACCCGTGACGGAATTTATTCAATTGCCTTATAAGGAAATGAACAAAATGGATTTGATTGGTTGAGACGTTCGTTCACCACGCTGAGATTGGTTAGTTTTATACCAGAGTGTATTACGGAGGAAAACACGCTGGTTAAACGAGAATGTACCTTTTATAAATAATTGGTATGCATAAAGCAGTTTTTAATGAAAAACAAAGTGCACCCCTTGATTCGGCTCGTGGATTTCTGTACAAATAGACCTTGAAAGAAAAATATAAATTTTCCGTACTTTCTTCCGTTTTCAACGACACAGTTACCTGTGGTCACAACATGTCATCCATTTTACAACTCACTTATAAAAGTCATTAAAATCTGATAATACAGTTGTTAATGTGTCTAATTAGGTTTTTGCTGTCATATATATGCGCGCTCCCGGCGCAGTGAACATATAGCTCGTTTCTTGTTGACCGTTTGTCCCGTTCGATTGCCTATTCTTTTATCACGCATTAGTATATTTGTTTCATTCAGATATCTAGATACAAATGATATAATGTTGCTTGCATAATGTTGATTCGTTGTTATGTCATCTATCTTACAAAATGTGTATTTATATAACAACGTTTGATCCAATGCCGACACTTAATCCTACAATTTGCGTCATAACCTAGGAAGTACGTTTACGTAATTCAATATATCAAATATGAATGTAAGCGCCGATAAATACTTAACATGCAAGCGCCGACAAAGATTTCACCTATTTTGCTGTTCAATAGCAATTTGCATTTGTTAAATGCACCATTTTCGGAACACAACTCACACATATGAATTATTTATAACTAGAAATGCATCCACTTCCCGATATATATTCATAAATGTAAATTAATATTCCTTTATAGCCAATTATATTATATTGCGATAAAGCGGACTTTGGTCAGACCTATGAAACACCGTCGCTGTGAATTATTGAGAATCGAAGACTGCAGTCCTTTGAATGTGTTTTATGTGACAATAACTTTTGTTTTACAAGCGGTATGCACATTGTATAAAACACACACGAAACATCGCGTGTGAGTACATGAGTAGCGTAGAAACAATAAAATGCCTATATCTACTGATCAAAGGCATATACTGTTTCAGTGATGCATGTTTATAACTTAAACAGACAATGTATTATGTTAAAACATGAGCAAATTCTTAGTAGGATTGATGCATTGGATCTAATATACATGTATATTGTGTGATAACGTGATATTTCTGTAATTGCTGATAGTTACAAAATTCACTAAAATTCCAATAAATAGCACTAAAAATGGTATACATTAGTTCATCCAGTTTATTATACTATTCCTTCAGTTTCCTAGTGATATTTAAGTAGCTTAAATAAGCATTTGACAATATGCGTACGGCATAAAAATATTACAGGCAATATGTCTGTTTTGATTACGATGACGTTTACGAGAGCTGGTATATGCATTTATTTATCTGACAAATTATAAGTACATGTAATGGAACCAAGTGAGGAAACGTTTGTTGACTTCATAAGTTCTGATGTTCAGGCTGGGTGAATGTGCATGGTCCAAGGTAATTGTTCTAGATCTGATTGAAGCTCAAAAACCAATACAAGTAATAAATGTGTTCACTTCCGCCTAATTATGACTTTATTGCTATATGCATTGCCATTGATATCCTAGAATGATAATCAATGTCATAACTTGCTTAGGAAACACGATATAGCAAAAGCGACGTTTGAATAACTCATGTTTAACATCGATTGAGTGGAATACTCTCTCATTATAAATACGTTGTTCTTTGTCATATGCCCTGTTCATTAATTATATATAAATCATGCCTCTTTGATACTAGACAAATAAAATGATTAATTACCGATATTAGATATATCTCTGTCTGTCTCGTATTCAGGTAGCAGTCATATATTATACAGAGGGTATCAAATGAGTGATGATTTAATGTTGAATTTATTCATCGAGTTCATCGAACTTACATTGGTTTAATGTTAAACAGAACTCCCTTATTGTGGCTTTTATTATTAGCCATCTATACACATGCTTCCTTTCCAGATGAAGTGCATTAACATTGGTTACACCATTCTCATGCAATACTACACCGTCATAAAACACCCAACTGATACACTTGACGGGGAACCGATCATATGCACTCAAATAAAACCAAAACAAAGCCGAAACGATACTGAATTACTATTAATGGTTGCATGTAAAACAACAGCTCGCACTTTTGAGCAAAAAGGTCCCGCGTGCCCCACAACTGAGAACCACGTTATCAAAACATGCTTATGCAACATTTGTTTATCAATAGTTTTTATTTTGTTGGTTCGTTTGAATAGCATGCCTTAAATTGAACCGAAAATTTAATTACATAACTGTATGACCTTCTGTATCAGGATTTACGTCAGCCATATCTGGAAGTTATAGCTATAGTAATTATAGCTATACTTCAATTATTTTGACTTTACGTTTTTTGTTATTTGATCGAACACGTAATTTTAAGTGATAAAAAGCACATCCATTGTGTTCGTCTACATTTTTATGTTTCGTGATGTGAATTCGCTTGATGATAATCTTCATTACCAAAACCCTGGAAAATCATGCAATCAAGCAACATACATACATGTATCAGATAACATTACATTTGATTAGAATTAATTTCATTAGATTATATAATAAAATTATTATAATAGATCCTTACGTTGTATTACGTAGGATATAATCCCGATATGATTGATTCTGGTAACATAATACATTGTTTGTAGACATATATTGTAGAATATTCATCAGATAACCTGTTATGTTAGTTATATACAATACAATGTACATACACAAAAGGCATATCAGAAACATGTTGGGCATATTTATCCACAGACAGATGATGAATGCTACTTCATTGTAGATGAAAATGTTAAGTGAATTATAACAATAGATTGTTTGGCAAATAATTAATCACATTTTACTGCCGCCAGATTGAACGGAATTTTCTGACAATCAAGTCACTGAACAAAAAGAACATTGTGTGTGATAAAATTTATATTTCTACGCATATGTGTCACATAAATATTGTGATTGAAAAACATGTACGTACTCCATAACTTCAAGGGGCTTAATTTTGTAACGCAGTTGTTTTTATAAATTTATTTTACTATTACTTATAGTAGCAAATTAGAAGATTTCAATTGAAAGACCATACCAAGAGAATATTTTGGAATTGTAGTTTATTAATATTGTTCCTTCCGGAGTCCATTTTATCAATCATTTGACAATGTTTGTACGGCACAAAAAGATTACATCAGCTATAACAGCTTTGAAGAAAATGTTTTTATGTGCACGTACTCTTACACGCGTTGTGTTCATTCGACAGACATTTGCATATATATTGGCACCAATGTTTTATTCTAGTAAGACGAAAATACAGTGTTGTTTGTTTACTTTACATTAACTAAACTTCTGAACGTGATAACTCATGCCTTGTACTCCTAGAAAATGTCACTAGCATTGATCGCTAGATCAACAAATAGTCTATATTCGGCTTTTACACCGGATACACTTTTACCCAAACAAATATGATAACATTGGACAGTGATTGCGTCTTCCATAAAGCAACAAGGCATATACACATACACAACTTTGTAATATAAAGTATTCGTGCATTTGTGCTAAGTTTGTTTCTGTTAAGATACATTTCTTGCCCGAGTTGTTACCATCGTTTGGTAGAATAGTTTATAATAATGTTTGTCATTCATTTATAAATTTTATCCAAATTCGTATCACAGACACAAATTATCCTTAAAAGGTTTCTAATTTGCTTAATTTAAACTATATGTTTTCTATATTCACCAAAGCAGACCCTTGTGGTCTGGGTGTCACAATGTCTACATAATTTGTACATGGTACCATCATTGTATACGAGTCAATGTTCGGGTAACGTTTATGTTAAAGACGCCTTGCATTGGCCATACATTATAGTTTCATCTGAAATTTTTTATTATAATTCAAACTCAAAGATTGTGCAAACTTGTCATATAGAATATTTTCATTGCAGTTATCGTTTTATATAATTTTTATTTTACACAAAATTTGTGTTGTATCATTTATAAACAATGCTTTTCTTGTAGATAATATTCGAAAACATCGGTCCATGTGTTGCGTTTTCATTGTAAAAATAATATTAGTTTGTATGTTTCTTATGTAACTTGCAAATAGTATTGCATACGTTTGTTAACCAACAAAATCGTATCGATAAGTAAAGTTCGTATGTGTATGTCAGGGTTTATAAATATTGATTTGGTAACGTATTATTGCTTTGAACTTATATTATTGAACAGATAAACTTAAAAAAGTAATATGAAAGGGCTGGAGTCCTAATCGCAATATAAACCCATAAGCCGGAAATATTGAACGCCGTTATAATAGTTAATTCAAGTATAAATACCATTACTGCGAAAACTGTTATTTCTTTGTAAATTTGGGTCTGAATATTTTGCGGCGGGGATTTGGGTTTATAATCATTTCTTTTGGTTGTGTGTTTTTTGTTTCTAGTTAAGTTGAGTGCTACCTTTCCTGTCCGATTTCCTCATATCTTTTATAAGAATTACGTTCGACAATTATAAGCACATTACGTTACATCGCATAATCCAGATGCATAAACAATAATTTATTTGCAGTTTACTATGTGCAATAACCTTGTAAATAATATGATATCTTATATCAAACATTCGGACAAGCCTTAATAGTGCTATTAAAATTGTTTTCCCTACTAATCAAGAGATTTCATTCCGCGTATCTATGACTTTGATGTTACACACATTGTCATTAAAAATCACAATGATAATCAGCGTAATAAATAGCTGTTGAAACACGATATATCAATAACGACGCTTGAATAACTCGGGATAAATCAAGTTGAATATCTACCTAACATCATAATCTCTCATTATGAAAACATTATTCTTTGTAATGATGTTATACTAGTAAAAACCTTGTATATCAATTACAAATAACGACTTCTTGATGACAGATAATTTTTATGATTAATTTATTACCGATATTAAAATACATAAATCTGCCTCTAATTCAAAGGCAGGCATATACATTATTATGTATTATACATACAAGTAGGGTAATAGATAAGTGTTGATGCATTTCTGCTTCGACTTCTCAAGTTGAATAAATGACAAGAAAGCAAATCTTAGATAACTTTGTATTATTTTTTTACACGACTTGCTAGTCTAGAGAATGTTTTGTCCTCTCATGTCCTTTCAAGCCGCAGCGACGATGCGGGTTTCAGACTCGTACTTGGACGTTCCTTGATTTGTGTTGCTGCAACTAAGTGATTTAAATTCTGTAAAGTACAATATCTGTAATTGTTTTACAGTTTTGAATACAGGCAGCAGTTTGTATGTGTCTATTCTTTGAGTGTCATGATCTTATTTGGTCTGATATTATAATATGATCTTATACACTGCGTCAACATATCTATAAGACCACTATACATTTGATTATAATTAGTTTCATCAAAACATATAACTGTTATAGATTCTAATTGGTTAAATGGATCATCTTATGTTGATGCCATTGTGTCTGGAAACATAATATATTATTTAGACATACGTATACTGTTGAATATCCAGTAGATAACATGTTACTCGTGTATACAGTTCATACACAAAAGACTTATCAGAAACATGATGCCATATACTGATACATGTACACAACCATATGATGAATGATATTTCAGTGAAGATATAATGTTAAGTGAATAACAACAATAAATTGGTTGAAAATAATTTATTATATACACTGATGTCAGACTGCATGTTCCGGAATATCCTTCTTTATTTATTACTTTATGAAATCGGGTAACTATTGGTTTCGTGTTCTATCAATTATACACGA
The DNA here is from genome assembly GCA_963678985.1 of Spisula subtruncata. Taxonomy (NCBI): domain Eukaryota; kingdom Metazoa; phylum Mollusca; class Bivalvia; order Venerida; family Mactridae; genus Spisula; species Spisula subtruncata. The sequence goes on from OY787666.1 coordinate 44,923,395, forward strand.
CTGGTTTTCAGTGTAACAGTCAGTGTATGTCTGAAAGCAGTATAAAACAACCACTTACGAAACAAAGATGGATGGCAAACAAGCCACAGCTAAATGTCAAGTAATCTTGAACACTGACCTACTTGGTGCCATCCTAGCAATCTAGTTCCTGAGCTAACAGTTTCAACGGTGTACCCAACAGTATCTTAGAAAATACAGTATTCATTTTAAATTACAGTTATATCTTACGTGCATTCCCGTGTCGGTATGTCTATAAGTTTATTAAACTGCTCCCATCGGTAATGACCTAACAATCACAAACTTCTATGTGCAACAAATGTTTATTTGAAAGTTACTTTATCACCGGGACGTACTATTATCGTACGATCAGGAGCCTTTTCAACTTAACTAAACATGCATATCATGGTTTGTAAGCATTAAATTATGTATAGGGGGCAAAACAATACACACATAAAGTTCGGTGTGGTAAACCTAACTTAAACGCGGTCGTCTAGATATTCTATGCCGACACGGACTAGAACCATATTTCAGTTGATAAACAACATTGTCTCTCCTATCCAAAGTCGTAACATTGGTTTCGTCAATGAGTCGATTCATAAGATAAAAACCCATTACTAATTGGATATTGTATCACAAGAAAACGAATATCGGTTAACTGCTTTAAGTTTTCACACATGCCGTTAATTCAGCGTGACATTTCTGGAACGTGTTGCTTGAGGCTAACCATTCAATATACAATGTATCCCCAATGCAACGATAAATACACTCATAAATGGATTTCTGAAAAACTTCAGGAGGTATTCAATACATTAAGGGGACACTGGATATATTTCAGCTTCAAAAGAAAATAATATCCATTTATGGACAGATATTAACTCTCGATCAGACTCAAAACTTAACTCCATTACAACTACAAGATACATACGTTGAGAGTTCTTTTATAAGCCAGAATACTGGGCAATATCTTTATAATATCAAATAACAAGAAGTAATATAAAAGAAAACTGTCGAAAAAGACACAATTGTGTTCAATCGTTATGTGCATGTGTTAGATAATGCCAAGTACTTCCAAACATAATTCTCGCATATGGATTACTTATCACTTGAAATGACCAAAGTTCCTGATATATATTCATGTATGTAAATTAGTTATCCTTTACAGCCAATTATATTGCGATAAAGACGCCTTTGATCCGAAAACGAAACGCCGACACTGTGAAATGTTTATTAAATGAAAAAGATAGCAGTTTCTTGAATGTGCTTAATGAGACCATAACTGGTGTTTTACAAGCAGTATGTGTATGTATGAAACACTCATGAAACATCGCGTGTGAGTCCAACAGTAGCAAAGATGAAATAAAAGACCCATATCTACTGATCAAAGACGTATACTGTTTCACTACTGCATGTTTATAACTACAGCAGGCAATGTATCATGTTATACGCGAGCAAGTCTTTAGGAAGACGTATTAGAACGATTGTTAGTGATTATATATTCTAGTGTCACGTAATGTTTCTTACTTTTATTTCATTACTCACTGCCATGTGTTAAATCTCAGCGACCGACCGTTAAAGGCGAATGTACGAGATTTGTACGTGTTTGCATTTGTCCGTGTATTCATCTCTGTGAATAATGATTATGGAATTAAAGATAATCAAAATATTACATACCCTCAATACCAGCGTCGGATTGTGAACTTCACTATTTGTTCAAAATAATCAGCATATAAAAAAATATGCTGTCCCAACGACCGTGTACCATAAAATTGACAAAACATGATCCTCCATGCGCGGCAAGCTATTGCATCTGTCGATATACATCATTGTCGTTACATAATTACCTAGAGGATTGAACTTAACCTACAGAATTCGGACTTAGACAAACTTGTTGTTTGTTTGAGGCTGGGTTGCGACACATGTGATACATTACCGATTACTTTGTGTATTTTTGAGTCCAATGAGTGCATTAGCGTATTTTTTAAAAATGTTGTGAGCCTTTGTAAAAACGAGTTACATGTAGTACATGTAATGAACGAAAAACGTGTCCAGCGAGTCCGGCAATGGTTGTTACTTGTGTGTGGGTGGTGTTCCTCTTGTTCATGTCCGCAATAACCGCACAAAAAATTCATACCGGTATGTTTAAATGCCAACACCCGAGGATACCCAGAATCACATCTGTATTGAATAGACGCATTTTCAATTTATATAACACATTAGATGAGGACATGTCGTACCCAGAATTACCTTCGATTCAATACAGAGAGAATACTAGGATGACATAATTCATTAATCATATGTCGATGATTTATTTGTTTAAATGTTTTTCAAGCCATGGCAAACATTACATTGTTGTCATTGACCAGGTATATTGAATGGCCTTTATAGTGGATTCGATTACCGATAAATGTGGCGATGAAATTACATTGCTTCGGAACGAGTCATTTATTTACTGACAAGTGGGCAAATAATGGCATACATTTGTAATCCCCGGTCCATCTTTAACTATACAATTACATAGGATCTATTACAGTGCTGTCCTCCACATTGGAGCAAATTGGTACTATTATACTTGTTCTATGACTTTCTATGACAATCAAAAACCAGCTTGCGGTAATCAATCATTAATGGCAGTAGTGATAAAAACTTAATCACTGTTGTGCATTTTATAGGTAGGCTATCGATGTTTGACATGTTGTAATCCAAAACTATTACATTTATTATTTTTAATTTAATTTCCTAGCAATTAACATTTCCGAAGAGTGTTCCACTAATTGGAACTTGCTTTTTACACCGATTATTTCCGAGAAATGTTTTGAAATTTAATCTTCAAAAAAGTTTCGTTTAATGTTCAAACAAGTGTTATATCGTTAAAGAACCGTTGTTCCCATTTTAAGACGTGTTTTTAGTTGATTCAACTAGGATATTTTCAACATTCAATTCTCTTCCTTATAATATTTTTAACAAGCAAAAACACCGTGTATACACATGTATCTAAATACACCAAAAAATAAACGGCTTATTTTGAAAATTAAAAAGATATTTAATATATTTTCAACTGATAACTGCAAGTTACAAAGTTTCAAGTGAAAAACGGTACAAACGGATTAGTTAATAAACACACTATATAATTTGTTTACAAAGTATTTTATAGTAAATTCGATTTAGATGTTTTGTCAATGTGTGTACGGCATAAGCGGATTAAATACAATGTGACTGTTTTGATAGTGATGTCCTCTAACCAGCATTTTGTTCGTGTGACAAGACATTAACATATGGCTGTCTTACAATGAGAAGGTCGCAAATACTTTTTACGACCATACAAGACTGACTCATATATGAAATCTGCATCACAAGGCGCTTCGTACATGTATGAGTCATGTTGACCAAAATGAACTTGTAAACGCTTGTTTTACCATAAGAGAAGAGGAATTTTTAGTCAGTTTTTTGTTGTTTTCTCAAAACATCAATTTTGTAGTTACGACTTTCTCATTATAAGCCATCGGTATATATTGGTAGCAACCTTTTATTCTCGTCGGAGAGTAACAAAGTGGTGCTTGTTGACTTTACATCTTCTGAAGAAGTACATATTCTCCTAGATTTGATTATAAGCTCCGAAACCATCAAATCAAACTTGTGAGACATAAATAGCCCGACAAACTATTAAAATCTATGTATAAGGTAATTTGACAAGAATCACTGTCACATGTAGTATTATTATGGATCAATATATATATATTAAAATAGATAATTGTGATGGATTTATATTGTAGTATATATCACTTTACATATTTGCAGTTGAATCACTTTTAATTATTTAGCCTTGCTTATAAAAAACGCACAATATCTGGTTTGCGGAATGTTTGAATCTCAGTATAATAAAATCTCAGTATTAGGCAATTTGACAACAATCCCTTCACCTATAGCAACTAGCATATTGTATCTTTGTTCGTGTGCATTTTGTCAATCTCGGAACAAAATGCAAAAATAAACGATTTCTCGTAGTTAATTAGACTCTTACCGACTGTATCCGACCTTTAATAAGGCACATTGTTGGAGTATGCGGTTCAAGCAAAACAATCATTAAAAGTTATCTTGTTATCTATTTTTCTTATTTCTATATAAAATTGCCACATTTTTATTAATACTCTTCTTGTACGTAATTTGCTTACACATTCGGAAAATCAAAATCAATATTTGAACACACAGTCCTGTCATAGATTTATTTAAGAGTTATTGTACATTTGGAATGCCTTAAATTAGTAACATGAACAAAGTGTCCACAATAGAAATTGATACGTTATGTACTCATTAGTAAAATGCGGAAGGCTTCTAGAGTTTGACATAAGTAAATCGGAACATCAACTCAACTCGATGGCAGAAATATGTTAATTCAATTCAGACTTTTCCGTACTATTTAATTACGGTTTTCTATCTGAGAGAGATCTTGTACTAACTTGTGACATTAAGCAAAGCGATATTGGATAACATGGTTTAGTTTTCAACGTCAAGCAATTGACCAACTAATTCCTTATAATTCAATGTTGGACTTATTACATAATTTACCGCGACCGCGGCCGAATGATTAGGGACTCCACGTAACAAACGGAAGATCTTATGTTCGAATCTCGGCGGAAGCAGGGAAGAACTGATTAGACCGGTTGGCGAGACGCCATCTAGTTACAAAATGGTTATTGTAGGCCAATCTCTGCCAGGCATCAGGCATTACGAGAATTCATTCAGAGGGTACTGTACGCGTGAAAGATACGTGTCTCATACATGTAGGTCAAAATTGACCGGCCCTTTCAGTACGGTTAAAACTATAGTAAGCATACATTACATAATTACAATATGTTGAGAAGAAGTGAAGCCATATGCCAAATTTCTTACTTTATCATGTAGAATAAAACGCTGTATGTTTATCATCATCACATACGTACACACATAACACTTGATTCATGTAGGAAATTTGATTTAAGTGCATAATGCAACTTAGAACTTCTCAATAAACTAAAAGGTGTGGAGTAAAATTGTGGTACAATACTGGGGCCTTATTCACCAACATTGTAAGTCTAAAATATAGACTTAGACTTTACATCGTCAAATGTTTTATTTGCTCTCATGTTGTTATAAATGTACCGATTTTGATACAAATCGGTATACATGTTCAGTGGGTAACTACTTATAGTCCGATAAAATTTCACATGGTTAAATCTATTTTCAAAGAAATGCCAGTGGTTATGAATAAGGACAAATTTAAGTCTAAGTCTGAGTTTTAGACTTACAACGTTGGGTGAATAAGGCCCCTGGTTGGCGAATAGTTTCCGACATTTGTGGCATGTTTTTTCGTAATTTCTTGAAAACCAGACGGTTTTAAACAAAATAACTTATATTTTCGTAATCCTGAGCTCAAGGCCGAAATCATAGTAACAATTTGACAATTGTTACGTCATACAGCGAGTGGAATTTCGGGCGCAAAAGGGGCCACTATTTTAGTGCATAAATTAGAGGTAGAGCACCAGTAGCCGACATTTCACATTTAATAACATATTATACCATATTTCCCCGCTTTGATCCTCTCAACTCAAAGGGAATTATGTCCCGTTGGATAAACATAAATTCTTAGAGTTCTCTCTCTTTGTTTGGATACTCACTAAGAACATAATTGAGACACAATAGTCGGTGCGTTTTCCAATTAGTAAAAATTTACACTGACGTCAATGATGCCGTTTTTGTCAATATTATCTTGCACCGAGTTTCATATGGATTGCCAATACAAATCATACCTTTGTTGAGCTAAACCTGGATTTATCAAAGACTCTGGCAAGCCCGTCGCTATTAATAGATGAACTTGTTTGTGTCATGGTGCATGAATATTTTTCGTAAATAGATGATCCACCAAGGGAAAGAGGTGACAATTATCATTTCATTATGTGTATTTCTTAATATTTTCTTTTTATTTCCGTGAATTGTAGATTTTTTGACACACAATTGTTGCCTTGGTGTAGTTCTTGGATTATACCAAATACCTTAATTTTAGAACTACGCTAAATATGAAAAAATATCAAATGTCGGATACTGATAGCCATTTGGAACTGATCGCCGACCAGTAAGGTTTTCATGACTTAACGATGCAAAAAAGGTAATGCAAATGATCGAATATGGATTCAATTCTACTGCACCGGGGATTAGTGTAAAACATAACTTCGACCCTAGCCCTTTTTATTTGATTTAGCAATACATCATGTTATGGGATAAACGCATGAAGGAGATGACAATGCCCTATTAAGAATTGTAATCAATAAATCCATTTTTATCTCCTTTTGTACAATTTTAATGCGTAGGGAAAACACGGAATTAATATTGCATTAATCACAAAGAATGCATTGACGCCACGATGTCCAGGCCGGTAAACTTCAGAGATAATACCAATCTGTTAAAGTAGTCAAAAAAGCTAGATTCGGTTTTTATCTGCTGACAAAACAGCTTTACTTCAATTGAACGAGAACAATTTGTTTGAAGAAAACTAATGTGTACACTTTAAAATAAATTCTTCCGGGATGAAATATCTTTCAAATGTTCCCGTGAGATCGACAGTTCTATAACAAAACGTCGTTTCATGTGTTATTATTACATTCTCCGAATCACCAAATCAGCAAATTTAATGCATCTAAATACTGACATATATTTGTACTTCTAACACGGTAACAACAACTTGCCGACGAATTGTGTTTTAAAACTTGTCTTTCTGTGATAGGGCTCAGAGCCTTTTTAAACAGTATGATAGCGCGAAAACTTTATATGATATAGATCGCCGGCGATAACTCTAGCTTTGTATAATAATGTCTAAAAAAAACAACACTGCAAGGTCGAATTTCCGCTTGTTTTCAGTGTACATTGAAAGAGTATATACATTTAAAATAATTGAGCTCAAGAGTGAACAAAAATGTTCACCAAAAATGCATTTTATTTCCATTGTAAAGAACTATACATGAATTTCGACCGATTTAGACAATTTACTGTATACTATACAGGTACCAAATTTGGCAATGTATGTATTGTACAAGTGTATAAACATGGATGAACTACATGGTACCTGATTGATACAAATGTATTAAACCAACCTATCGGCTCTCGCAACAACGAAAGGTTTACGTAAACAATCAGTTTTAATGACTATACTAGTATTTGAATGACAACACATACCTATACTATGGTGAAACTAACAACAGAACCATATACTTGATATTATCTTTCATCCACAAGATATTAAAAGAAAAATCCTGGGAGGAGGGTCCAGTTATTAGAAATCAGAGACTATATCTGTAGCGTGTGCATATAAAGATACAGAGGTAATTGTCCAAATAGACTGGTGTATACACAAATGGACACTCTATATATTTGTCTCAATCGATCGCAAAACGACAAGCTACAAATGTACCTTAAATTAATTGAATAACTAAATATTCCGCTGCAGCAAGTATTATACTACGTTTATATGATATCGATACTTCGGCCGTTATTAGGCTGGCGATGTCGCCAGACCTATGACAATGCCAAAAAAATGAATTCCACTAAGATGAATTTACTCCCGAAACTGACAACACAGAATCTATACACTCAATGAAAATAGTTCCTCCTCGTTAATCAGTTTTGCAAGATTAAAACATTAAACTTTCCTTGTTTCATTTAATCTGTTCGATTGTAGTACATTAGTGTCTTCTTAAAATGGAAGGAAATTGTATGAAATTAAAAGAAAAGATGTTTGAATGCGTTGATAATTATTACTACGCGTTACGAACGCGATATAGCGCGTACATCAATGATTTTATTATGTTAAATTATTTATTTCAATATTCTCTAACGAGATCGTGGCCGAGTGGTTAAGCCACTCGCTTAACCTTTAGCATGCTGCCTAACTAATACGCCCACTATTGCAGTATACTGCCAACGTAACGTCATGACGTCACTGCTGCAACTGAATTAATTTTCGTGTTTTAACTGTGGATAATGTGAGCAGTAACTCTACTTTTAATATTAGCTTGAGGATTTAAAAACAACTTTGTTTCTGCTTACACCCACCTTTCTCACATGTACATTGTATAATTGTCAAAACAAAACGGAATTCTATGATTTATTTGTTTTATTTTCTCATTTTTAACATATAAATTCTAATTGCACAATTTCTGTCGAACTCCACCATCCATGCCATTGTCAACAGTTGAATCATTGTAATGTTTGGCCATAGCATTGATTCCATTGTGTAGGTATTTGTTCATAAGCCTAACCATCCAAAGTTTAATGGTACAGTCTCATCTAGTAAGCAGCAATAGCATTGGTATCATCAACTGATCAGTCGACCGGCAGTTCTGAAAATATAAACAAAACTTTCTGAGACTATTCAATAATTTGCCATAACCTAAAAAAATCGTTAGTTATTTGGTAGATCTATTTAAAATTTAACACAAGGGAAAATAATGAGTATAAGCAGTAGATATATGAGCATAAACATGAAAGCCTAGACCTACCGTTGATTATAAACACTGATAAATTGCAGTCAAAGACAAAATTGCGAACAATTTCACAATTTGAATCAAGGAAAAGTGTTGCAATTATTAGGGGATTAAATAGCCAGCGAAGCTGGCTATTGTAAATACCCATACCAATAATGTCCACGTGCGTATCTTCGTCGAGGCTCTGCCGGTACTAATGCTTTCAGAAAAAGTTATTTCCGGTCAAAACTTTCAGGCAGTTTTCCGAGGTGAATGGTCCTTTGAAAATAAAAAAATAGTAATCTGTAAACGGTTGCCCCCTATCATTTTCTTTCGAATTATAACCATCTTTAAAAATATTCAATAAATAAAACAAACTATTTAAAAAACACAGGGAAGTAAGAAATACGCTACTGTACTGGATACACGGCGCCAATACAAGACGTGATGTCATGACGTCACAAATAACAGGAAATGACGTCATACCAAAAGTACGCCAAATAGACTCATGACGTTACGTTGCAATGTATAACAAATCAGTATAATATAGGTAAAACTCCAGGTAAGGGATGCATACACTTATTCCAAACATAAACCACACATACATAGCCAATCTAAAATTTGAATAATTATTATTTCTGGTCTTAAATTTAAAGAGGAAAAGTGATCAGTTGCTGATCAATAACTAGATCTATCTTTGTATATTTTATAACATATAAATTCAACTCATATTTAGTCAGTTTCTATCTGAAACATAGCTTAGCAGATATCCAATGTGTATTTAATCCCTCATTTAGGCGGTGCCTTAGTTCATATTAGTAACATCAAGTTTCAATATCAGTTTTGTTTCTAAATAAGTTTAATTCGGATCAAGACCGATAATGTTTTAATTTCGCAAGTTTACACATTCCTCGCGAAAACTCATAACAAGTCATTTACCTGGGCTAGAAAATGCATGATCACAGCCGTCATTAGCAAATATTTACACTTGTGCATCGCAGGCATTCATCCACTTTACATCGCCGATAATTTAACTGTTAACACAGCTAAACTTGTAGATTTTATGTCATAATTATAGTTTACAATCCTCGTTCGTACTTGACCTTAAAAAATATTGGGTTTGGTAAAAATATTGACGACTACACGCGAGAACGGAGAGTATGTCGGCTTGTCGCATAAATGCGACCCGAGCGGCACGGAATAGAATTATCGTGTCGCTTCAAAGCGACGGCAGCGGTTGAGCGTAACGTCGTCTTGGTGCATAGATGCGACGGCAGCATGCTAAAGGTTAATAATTTGCTGATGCTAAAGTCAAGCGATCGAATCACGGCGGCACCAAACTTTTAATATTTTTTTAAAATTTTATTTTTCGTCCAGCACTTACCGCTCTTTCGACTTAGAAAACCACTTGATGTTAAACATGTATTACTTGAAAATCTATTGTCTCTTATCAGTTCGCCAGCCTGTCTTCAGTACTTTGATATAAAATCATTTAACGTCAACAAATTGGCAAAATATATACTGATGCATGTAACTGGTTTATTACTGTGATAATATGCTTTTTAATTGAATCTTTTTTACATACGTTAACATCATTATTTCATTCTGTCAAATACATTGTATTTTATGATCATGCTTTATTTAAATTTTTGACAATAGTAGTTAATGTAATACCTATATATATGTACTTGTTATAAAATGTTACATTATAATGTACAACGTCATTGCATATATATTTATTTATACAAATATGCGTTATATCAAATAAAGTAAACTTAGTGTTTAGTATAAAGTAGCAAAATAGATATCACTGTAATAAAAACAATCGTTTCTGTCGGATATCCCATTTGTGTGCGATGATCTAACAAAGTCGTTTGTCACAACATGGTCTTGTCACTCAGCACGCGTATGGTAGTATAATGTTTATCAGTCGTGTGTTACAACCAAGTTATGTGAAAAATAACGACATAATAAATCAGAGTAGGTCTTATGGATGCAGGGTTGACGTCAATAATGAATAATTTAGTGTGTGTAATATGTTGGCTTAATAAAATATTACTTTTTCTACAATATATCATATCTGTTCGAACACACTTGTCTTTCAGGCTTCTTTGAAATATGAGCAGTGCTTGTTTAGATAACCATGCGTTTGTTCCAATTTCTTCATGATTTGGTTACTTCAGCATTATGTGTATTGTTCGTTTTGTACGATGTCGGAACAGGTTGTCTGTCGGCATTCACTTTACATGCATTCCAATCTCCGTTGGTGTCCAGCTTTCATTAGCAATTTCGTTTAATTTAAAACGCATTTCAATGACTAATGCATTGTTAGTCCTTAAATAAACGGTACATTGAATTTAATATTTCCGATATGTTCCAGATATAGAAAAACACGATATACAATTAAAAGGCATCCGTTCGAACAAGTACATCACGTGTCCATGATATCATGTATGTGAAATAGACTATACTATCAGATCTAATTTTTCTACTTATTATTTAATAACACTATTATTCGCATTTATGGAAACACTAAATAGTGCGGCTTTAAAATTCATTGTGCACTACACACTTTCAGTCGGATTACAATATTCAATCAAAATAGTGTCATTCATCTCGAAATTCATTGAAATGTAAACGGCCCGGAAGCAATTATACTTAAGTTTCTCGCATAAGAGTTTGTTTTATGTAGATTATCACAAGTACCGGATAGAAGTCCCAAAGGGTTGTTTACAAAACACCATCTTGTTGTAGCTTAAATATAGAAATACCAAGTGATAATATACGAGACGAAGATAACTTGCTGTATTTTTAAATGAGTGCCTGGCTGTTCTAAGCTGTCATGTTTGTCGTAATATTCATTCATAAAACAAAACATTACATCAAATTTCTTCTCGACACTAAAATAATGTTACCTAGCAGCAAACATATTCTTTATATTATGTTCTATTAGAATCTACTGGTTTTTATTCCATGATTAAATCAAGGTCTAGATGAATTATAATCGTTTATGTTGATGTTATGGTAACGCGTATTTACTTATTTTATTTTCTTCAAACGTAACGTCAGATTTCGAAATGACTGCATTTGTTAATGCCGGCACGGTCGAACTACTCTCAACTTAGTTTAAAATCAGATCTAGATCGACTGTCTCATTATCTGCATGTACGTCTAAATATCTTAATGCGAAACTAGTTAATCAGAAAGGTATGTGCATCTATAACTGTTTTATTATGTATTGGTCATTTCTGAAGACGATGTGTAAAAATGAGTTGTGTTTAGGAATTATTGCCTCACACATCACGAAGCAATGATTATTATAATATGTATGTTTTTCATAGTGAACGTGATAAACTAAATTTCAAAGATTGCATGTCAAATACATGAAGCGTTAGCTAGTCTAGTCCAATCAATCTACATAAGTATATCCAACTGTTTACATGTATTGAGACTTTAAAAACAAAATGAAGACCTGTATTTACATGATATTACAATTTATTATATATTTTATTTTTACAAATTGATAAACTGATAATCAAGCAACAATCACAAGATGGCTGCTGTTGCCATAGAGTTAGCAATTTGAACCCTTTTTTGTGCAATATATGGTGAATACTGACCATCCAAGCCATGTCAAAAAAGATAGATCGGTCATGAGTTATACTTCGTTTTTATAGGCAAATAGCATATACCAACAAAAATTATATTTTGCCTCAGTAGACCTTGCCAATGGATTATTGTTGACACTGGCACATCTGTGTATTGCTTTACTATGGCCACAAGGTGAGTTGCTTATTGATAAATTCTAGCCAAACCAAATTCAATTGCTGTTCAATTGCAAGTTGCATCTGTTAAATGCACCGTTTTATGAACATTACTAACACATATGAATTATTTATTACTAGAAATGCACCCACTTCCTGATATATATTCATAAATGTAAATTAATATTCCTTCACAGCCAATTCTATTATATTGCGATAAAGCGTACTTTGATCAGACCTATGAAACACTGTCGATGTAAATAATTGAGAATCAAAGAATGCAGTCCTTTGAATGTATTTATGTGACAATAACATTTGTTTTACAAGCGGTATGCACATTGTATGAAACACACATGAAAGATCGCGTGTACGTACATGTATGAGTATCACAGAAACAATAAAATACATAGATCTACTGATCAAAGGCGTATACTGTTTTAGTGCTGCATTTTTATAACCTACACAGACAATGTATGATGTTAAAAGTAAATTCTTAGAAGGATTCATTAAACGTGTTGTAAATGATTAAATAGTTCTGTGCAATCCTAGTGACGCGTACTATTGCTTACGTTAATTTTATTCTTGTCTCTAAAACCTCAACGACTGAATGGTTAATTGATGCGGATAATGTGTTTTGCCAGCGTCGTACAGTAAACTCATCCATTCAAAGAATCAGATGTACATGTATATATTGTTCCACGGACTTAGTGTCATATTACAGACAGAACATGATAGCACATGAACTGCATAGTGTTGCATCTGTCGATGTATGTCATTATCTTATTTCCCTGAAAATAAATTAACTGATGGACAGGAGCACTGTTTTATCAAAGCATTTACGCTAGCGTTAACCTATGTTTTCCTAAAATATTGCGTACGTCGATACTATTTGCGCAAATGCGTTTTAGGTCACTTTCTGTCGTAAGTTGTGGCTTATTTCTACACCAAGGCTGGGCAACCCTAAACGGCAAGTATGAACGCAAGTGAAGAGGTTTTCATACGCACTGTTGATTTTTGACCGTCGCATGTTATTTAAGACCATCGTTTGTTATTTTAGACCTTCAATTGTTGTTTCAGTTTATTAATTATTAAATCGTTCATGTATATTCATTCATTCTGGTCCCCGTTATATTGGTTATATTATGTCCGACTTGCGTTCAATCTTCAATATTTTTGCGTGAATGTATGCCAGTACTTGCCATCGTATAGTAAATCACACTTACGAATTTGCGTAATGTTGATATCTATGCGTAAATTTACGTTACATTTACGAATTGTTAGTAAAACAGTGCCCTGTTTTTTATCCAGCAGATGTTTTAATACTTAAACAACGGTTATCATTTCCGTGCATTATTTGTATTTGTTACAAGGCATTTGTATCCCATATTCACTAATTGGACCATGGATAACTAAATTATATATTGCGATTGTATTGATGCATTTGTGATCAATGGCTCTTGGAGAAACAAACAAGTTCATACACTATTCCTTATACTTTCCGAGTGACTCTGAAAGTGAATGTTACTTGCATGCGGACTGTGCTCGTTTTCATCAGGTCCGGTTTAATTGTCAGGGTACCGGTGTCGAAAGGTGCAAACAAATTCCATCTAAAATCGCATATTACGACCGTTCTGTTTGGTGAGATGTCACCGTTAGCACCCCATGTTGACCCATACATTGTGTATGTGTTCATCATCCATATGACACAATAGATGTTGATATACGATATCAACAATTACCGACGAATCATCAAAGGGAGAATATGACATTATGTATTAATCATATGTCAATGATGTATTTGTTGTAAATGCAAATCACGTCATGGCCTAAAAGTTATACTTTATTGCCATTGATTATGTACACTGAACGACTTTTTATAGTGGATTAGATTACCGATAAATGTAGCAGTGAAATTTGTTTACTTGGGTAAAGGTTTTTTTATTTAATGACAAGTAGGCAAATGATTGCATAAAACGTACAACAGAATTACATGTCAATCTATAACCATACAAATGCAGTGGTTCTATTATCGAAGTATCGTCTCTGTATTTGAGCAAAACTGGCACTATTATATTTGTTCTATGACTTCCTATGACGATCAAAATCAGCTTGCGATAATCAATGATTAATGGGACAGTATCGATAAACACTTTTTGTGGAATCGTGTCATTTGATGTAAGACACAGCGTTCATTGTTATCCAACACGTTAATATTTGTGCTATTTTGTATTTAATATTTCCAACGATTGTTCCGTTAATGGGAACTTAACTTTACGCTAATGACTTCCTTGAAGACTTTTTAATTCAATGTCATTAACTTTCCGAGATAGTGTCTTTTAATCGTCGTTAAACACTTGAAGTTTAGATATAGAATCATTGCTTGAATTTTAAGCTATTTATGCCATAATTTTATCATTCTATTTCGTCGCCTTAGTCTTAAAGTGTCCTATCTTCCAATTTCACATTTTCGAGAAAATGAGGTTTAAAGATTTACATTCTCATATCTTTGTCACGTCGCGTCCGAATTCAAATTTATTTTAGAACATGGTGAGTATGTGCAATTAGAGTATTATTGTGTGACTAATTATGAATTTTGTTGAAACAACTTCGTGTAATTAGCAAACTTAATTTGGAGATAGAGCAAAATTTCCAGAAATTTTGATTTTTTTTTACTCTTAAAGTGCGTTTGTGGAGATAGCGCAATGTAAGGCAAATTAGAAACGAAGGAGAAGTCAGGAAATACCAAAACCATGCAGGTAAAACTAAGATTTACGTTAGTAGTATCTGTATTATAATGTTATAGTCTAATTACCATTATTAATGGCTGGGTAATATGCACGAGCTATGCCAGTGTTTTGATATTGTATGACTTCCCTCGTATGATTGTATGACAACTTAAAGCTTTGAGATGATCACCTAGTATGCTTAAATGAAGATGGTAAGTGGTGTTACGTTGTCATGCAAGCTTTTACTGGTTATTTACGCAACCTTTTTGGGGTTGTTGCGATAGCCGAATGGTCTAATGCTTTCGTACCTCGCAGGCGATGGCGTGGTACAGTATGGGTTCGAATCCCACTATAGGTGCAAACTATGTATTTCACAACATTGCTATTTGTGCCGTGTGGCGGCCGTAAAAAGTCTCCCCGTACATATAGTCAGTGTTGTTATCACATATCAACCTATTACTGGTGTGGTGTGGTGTCATTACATAGTTACTGGTTATTTGCGCAACCTTTGTGGGGGTTGTTGCGATACCCGAGTTGCCTTATGCTTCGTACTTCGCATTGCTAGGCGATGGCGCCGTACAGTATGGGTTCTAATCCCACCATAGGTGCAAACTATTTATGCATTGTAACCTGTGCAGAACGATCCTTTTCTGACAAACAGCATCTCACGAACGAAAGAACCACTCGATATGAGGATCTTATAGTGGGTATCGCTCTAGAAAGGTTGCACTGTATATTTATTTTGTTTGACTAATGTGTTATAATTCCCGAACAAAATTGTTATTCTTGAACAAAGAATTTATTTCATTAAAACATAGAAAAACTGTAAAACATCTGAACATCAAACGAGAACTATTTAAAATTAAATTCTACAAGCGTATTTCAGAAACGCCTTTAGCAACACAAACACGCCCTTTATTCATGATTGAAATGTTGGTCTTTTACTACCAACATGACACAAGTTTTCCATAAAACGTTTGTCATCTTGTGGCATAAAGCGTAACATGCTCTCAATGTCTTTCTTCTTTTCCACTGATAAGACAGGATTGCATTTCAAATGTTTTGGAAGTGCAAAGCTATCTGATCTATCAGATAATCGCGTTTTACGCGTTATTCTGATTTCAGTATAGTCAACATTGAACGATTCCTTGTAATACACATGGAATGGTAAACGGCTGACTAATCTCAACGACTTGACTTTTGTAAAAGGAACGAGTTTGTACAAGAATTTAGCTGCAGCTGATTGATAATCATATATCATATCTTCTTTAAGTTGTATAATGGTCATTTTGTCTGGACGAACCTGCTTCAATTTTCGTATTACACTTAACGGGCTATAGATGTCTGACACTTTTAGTTTTTTCTCTATGTGTGAATGTATATTATCAATCTCCTGAATACTAGAATGACCCGGTGTACAGAATTTCTGTACAATTTCAGTAACTGATGGATGATTCATCTGAAATGTTTTCAGTGCATACATCATGATACTATTACGGTTTTGGGGAACACAAGAATCAGACCAGAGCGTGATTTTACTGATACCCGGATATTTACGTACAACGTGTTCTAAAATCACAGTAACAGCACTAGCCAGCTCGTTGGATCCACGTCCCGCTGTTTGTTCATTCCATATGATGTTATATGCCATTTTATCGGTCGAGCAATGACCAGTCATATTGTAAACATTAAGCTTTCTCTTGTAGAAGAAGTTTGATACATTACTGCGGGGACACGTGATTACATTTTCCATATCAAAGCAAATAACAACTTCATTTAGTGAATGTGTTTTTCGGTCCTTTTCTCGCTCTTCAAATGTGAATCGTTTGTCCAAGATATGGTTCTCGTGTTTAGTCATTAGAACAGGAACCTTTTCTGATGCCATTTCATATTCTTCACACAAGTCGCACCTATCCTTTTTAGGTTTTTGAAATTTTAAGTTAAAGTCAGTGTTGAATATGTTCCTGTAGGCATTTAACGTCTGTGGTATTATGTTCTCAGTGTTACATTTGTCAGTATAGAGTCGATGCATTTGGCACACACTCAAATCCGGTTCTAGATTTTCCGCTGTGCTTGAGGATCGACAATAGTGCGAAGGGACTCTTGGAAATGCGTTAATGTGGTCTCGTATTCCATCCTTTGCCTCTTTTGATATTTTAGGTAATCTTGGAGACCCTCGCATATCACTAAATCCTTCTCCCTGACGTGCTTTCATATAGAAATAGTCAATACGCTTTGGACTAATGTCTAATGTAGAAAAATAAAAACCTTTGCAGACTCTAACCCTATCTTAGTCTTTAACGAGATAGTATTTCATAGTACATGACCTTCCAGAATTCGCTTGATCAGTTCTTTGTCTTTGTTTGGTTAGTCTGTCAGTGGTGTTTCCATAGAACGTATTTTTTTCTGTATCCGTTAAACTCCAGAACTCCCTGAAAATTGCTTCCCTGTCTGAATTAGAGAACATGATTGAACATCTATATATGCAGTTGCTACAGTCCTTTGTGTGTTTTATTTCCCTTTCTCGAAAAATTGTACCCTTGACACTAGTATATTCTTTTCCACTTTGTCTTAGCCTTTTTCGGACATTTTCTTTCCAAGTCGATTCGTCCCTAATACGTTTTCGACCCCGTTTGCCATTATATTCGTTAGCAGAATCATGGGATTCATTTTCAGTTGTTATTGTTTTGTTTTCTTCTTGATTTATGTCAACTACTAATTGTATGTTATTGTTTTCATCTGTATTATCATTTGGCACACTACTGATGTTTACGGGAGGACGAACTGACAGAATAATACAATGTTCATCATCTTTAGGGGTTTCGTTCGAAATGATCAACGTCATGGGATTTTGCGTTTCAATCAGACATGAATTATTCTCCTCAACTATCTCCTGCTCAACATCTTGTAATGTATTATCATTATCATCCGACTTTGACAAATTGGGACCACAGTCGCTCACCTCACTGTTCAATAAGCTGATTTCGTTATCACTTTGGTCTTCCTCTAAACTCCCGAGTTCTGTCAATTCGTCAAGCATTGCAACTGCTTGAGTCAAATTGTACACACTCATTTGGAAAGTACGTGAAAGGAGCAGTCTATGTAATAATATCTTATATGTTCATTAAACTGTGTGGCATCAAGATCATCACTGAATGAAAGACTGAATGATATCAAACTCTCATACACATCAGATAGAATATCTTTACAATCAGTTAAACTGAATCGTATACCACATGCATCAATTACTATAACAGATTTATCTTTCACAATTTCACTAATAGCTTGTGGTTTTATATCTGTGAATGAAACATATATTTCGTCTAACTTTGTGCAGTCTTTCAGGATGAGGAAATCAGGATCTCTCAAGTTGTGGCATTCTGAAACATCCAATATTTCGATGTTTGGAGCATATCTTAAGAAACAAAGTGTCGATAATGGGGTACCACTGAGTGACAACCAATCCAAGTTTTCAGAGTACACAAATTTAGTTACGAATGTAAAATCTATGTCAGGAACACTACAACCGTACACTGAACACGGAGGTAGAATGAACCTCCTGAATTTCCTCGAGTGTTTCAAAATTTTAGTTAATACACAGCTTGTAAAGATTAATGGATACTCAAAATCGAAGTTTTCCCAAAGACATGAATTGTTGCTGATGAGATCCTGACACTTTGTGCATGTTTTGGTCACTTTAGTCAGTAATTCCTGGATGCTGATGAATCCCAAAATCTGCAGTATTACTTCATCAGGTAAGGAAAGGAGACTTGCCCTGAAACAAAATAAGAATGACATACACCATCCATCGCGACTTATTTTTATTTCAATCGGTGTATAACAACACTGTGTTATATACAAATGAATAAATACTGGATCTAGTGCATTAAAATACATTCTGTCAATGTGGTAACGTAATATGTATACTTAACATAAATTATGACATGTGAACTATCCAAATAATAAATATCCGAAATAATGTACATGTACCTTTAAACTGATTAAAGGAGCATAGAGACATTCGACTTAGGAACTACTGTTTAGATACTTTTCCCAATTGTATAGTTAATCAAATTATACTTACATTTTGAAAATAGGATATTTCTGGTACACATCCTGGCACGCATTCAATGAAATTTCTTCTCCGGAAGTTTACAATACAACATCCATCTTCCAGAATATTTTAGGAGTCACGTGAGCAATTGTGGCTCATTGATTGGTCCATACAATTTTAACTCTTAAACTGTCCTATGTGATGGATATACGACAAAGTTCACACTAATCGTAGATGCACAACGTGGAGATAGGGCAAAATACGACGCGCTAAATCAGTTAATATGACGTATATGCATGACGTCAAAGGTTTAAAAGATAGAGCAAAGTAAGGTTAATCAAATGGTGCATTTATCTCAATTTTGTAAAAAATGGAGATAGGACACTTTAAGAGTAAGGCGACGATTTATGCTCGCTCTTTTCATGTCTTTATCTTATTCCAATAAGTTGTGAAGATTCATGTATTCTAACATATAAATACAACACGGCATTATTGTTTTATAACAAGTTGTTTAGTATTTCTTATATTGCTAATATTCACAAAATTCACTAATATTCCAATAGATAATGATAAAAAATATGGTATAAGCTAGAAGTTGAGTTTCGTAGTGATATTAAAGTAGCTTTAACAAGCATTTCACAATGTGCGTAAGGCATACAAATTTTACATATAATATGTATGTTTTGATTACAATGACCTTAACGTGTAATCTTACATGCGTATTTTCATGTGACAATTTCTTAGAACATTTAATGGGACCAAGGGAGGAGACGTGTGTTGACTTCATAAGTTCTGATGATCAGGCTGAGTGCATGTGCATGATCCTGGGTAATTGTGCTAGATCTTATTGTAGCTCAAACACCAACACAAGTAATGAACGTGACCACTTCCGCCTAATTCTGACTCTGCTTTGTCATTGATATCCTAAAATGATAATCAGTGTCACAATTTGCTGAGGAAACACGATATAGCAATAATGACGCTTGAATAACTCTAATTATAAATAGTTGTTCTTTGTTATTCACCCTGTTCATTAATTATAAAGCATGACTATTTGATACTAGACAAATGCAATGATTAATTACCAATATTAGATATATCTCTATTTGTCTCGTATTTAGATAACAGTCATATATTATACAGAGGGTACTAAATGAGTGATGATTTAATGTTGAATATATTCATCGAGTTCCTCGAACTTACATTGGTTTCATGCTAAATGCGACTCACTTATTGTTGAACACATTTGTATCATGGTCCTGATGAAGTGCATTAACCTTCGTAACAATATTCCCACGCAAGACTACACAGTACACATTCATTAAACAACAATTATTTTTTCATACCCGTAATCAACCAATTGACACACTTTAACTATTATCTATTCACCAATCATTTACACACCAAACACAAAACGAAGCAGAAAATAAAAAATTAAATTAAATTAAAAAAGAAAGGTTGCAAATATGACACGCGTGACCAACAACTCCAACTCTCAATATATCCAATACTTTCCATGTTTGCTGATGTTTTAGGCAGCATGCCCTAAATTATGTAGATGTATGACCTGTTTGTCACAGATTACATCAGCCATATGTATAGTTTTGGAAGGTTTTAGCTATAATTCAATTATTTTGATTTTACATATTTCGTGATATGTTCGAACACATACCTTTAATTGATTTAAAGCACATCAATTTTGTTTGTCTATCTATTTTATGTTTCGTGATCTGAATTCACTTGATGATAATCTTCATTACCAATATCCTGGAAAAACATGCAATCAAGCAACATACATATCAGATAACATTACATTTGATTAGAACTAATTTCATTAGATAATATGATAAAATTATTATTATAGATCCTACGTTGTATTACGGAGAATATAATGCTGTTATGATTGAGTCTGGTAATATAATACATTGTTTGTAGACATATATTGTAGAATATTCATCAGATAAAATATTATGATGATTATATACAATACAATGTACATACACAAAAGGCTTATCAGAAACATGATGCCGTATATTGATACACAAACATATGATGGATGCTACTTCAGTGTAGATAGAAATGTTAAGTGAATTACAACAATGGATTGGTTGGCAATGATGAATCACATAATACTGTTGTCAGATTGAACGGAGTATCCTGGCAATCTAGTCACCATAAATTTTACATTTCTACGCATGGGTGTCACATGAATATTGTGTTTGAAAAAGAAATTTATTTTTCAAAATACATGTACCTACTCCATAACATCAATGAGCTTAATTTTGTAACTCATGTTTTTTATGAATTTATTTTACTACTTTTTGCTATTGTTATTGATTTGATAACAGCAAATTCAGAAGATTTCAATTGAAAAACAATAAAAATAGAATATTTTAGAAATGTCTGTTACGCCTAGAAAAGGTCACTACCACTGATCGCTAGCTCAACAAATAGTCAATATTCGGCTTTTACACCGATCAAACGTTTACCCAAACAAATATGATAATATCGGACAGTGATTGCGTCTTTCATTAACCAACATTGCAAAGAAAACATAAACAACTTTGTAATATAAAGTATTAATGCATCTGTGCAGAGTTGTTTCTGATAAGCTACGTATCTGTCTGAGTTATTACTATCTTTTAGTAGAATGCTTCGTGATAATGTTTGTCATTAAATTACAAATCCGTTTCACAGAAAAAAGTAATCCTTAAAATGTTTCAACATTGCTTTATTTTACACTATATGTTTCTCTATTCACTAAAACCAACCCTTGTGGTCTGCCACATAATGGTTACATGATGTAGTCAGTTTTTACGTTAGTCAATACACGGTTAACGTTTATGTTGAAGACTTCTTGCATTGGTCAATCATTATAATTTATTTGAAAATTGTTATCATAATTTAAAACACAAGCTAGTGCAAAAAGCCGTTACTATGAAACTTTATTATTTCATTTGGAATGTGGGTCATCCTGATTTTTTGTGTTGGAAACATTTCGTTGAGTTCGTGTGTGGGCATTGCTCCGTGTAGTTGTGTTGTGTTTTTCTTTTTTTTTTGGTCGGCGGGTTAATGTTAGCCTTTCCTTTCAGATTTTCTCATATATTTTATGCAAACTATGTTTGACAATGACAAGGACATTATACCATTACGTTACATTGCATAATCAAGATACAAAGACGATAGTTAATATGCAGTTTACTATGTGCAATAAACTTGTGAATAATGTGTTATCTTATATCAAACATTCTAACGAGCCTTAATAGTGCTATTAAAATTGTTTACCCTACTAATCAAGAGTTTTCATTCCGCGTATGACTTTGATGTTACAAACATTGTCATTAAAAGTCATAATGATAATCAGTGTAATAAATAGCTTATGAAGCACGATACATCATGAACGACGCTTGAATAACTCGGAATAAATCAAGTTAAATATCTACCTTACGTAATACTATCTCATTATGAAATCATTGTTCTTTATAATGATGTTATACTATAGTCCAGTCAAATTAACATTAAAGGTAAAACAAATTGCAACAGAAGTTATTTTTCGATTTTTAGGCAGGTAATCGTATGTTGATAACTAGAAAAAAATTCCTCAAAAAAAATATGTGTCTAAAGGTGAAAAATCCAAGATGGCTTCCATGATGGCCGCCATGAACTATATAACCTCTAAAAATCAATGTGGTAGTTTTATATATCGATATAATTCTTTATAATTTGATCGATGATGTTCATTTAGTAGTGTCCTTCAAATTTTCTAGCAACAGTGACCACTCTTAGGCCAAGGTCAAGGCCATTTCAAGGACGAAATGCGAAAAAAGCTTAAAATATGTTGTTTCCCTGTTATTTTCCTTGCCGTTTTATAGATTTCCATCTTTCCCTGTCATTATAAAGTTGGTATATCGGTTGTTTAGTATGTATTTATTCAATATGAATAATATTTTTGATTAAGAACATTACAGTTCGGTCAAAACAGCCACTTTTAGTCAAGTATATGGTATCCAAGACATTTTGGATTCGAAACCATTATTTGTTTGATATCACTTTTGTAATTTAATATGTAGATATAATGTTTTTTATTTGGAATGAAAATGTTCATTAGGTAGTGTCCTTCACATTCACTCACAACGGTAATCATATGAAAGCCAATGTCAAGGTTATTTCGAGGTCAAAATGTGAAAAGCTTAGTTAGTCTAACCAATGATACAAATAAATGCTTACAAGTAAGAATACTTAGTATACTTAAATATAGTGACCTTAAAACCAGAATCAAACAATGACCATTTGAAGGTCAATGTGCATGTCTTTAAAGGTCAACGTTTTAAGTATATCGATTTTATTAGAGCTCTAAGTTTAATATTTACGTTATGTAGAACTGATGTATGTTGGAAATACTCATCCAAAGCCCTATCGGGTTCTTCAGTTTGAAACAGTCATAATTGACATAACAATGGACTCATCAATGTTGGGAACTGTCACTCTAGGTACTGTTAGGGACTTGCTATTATTGGGAAGTATCATCATCAGTACTATGGGGGACACACCAGTGTTGGAGACCGTCATTGTCAGTAAGAATCACCATATGTCCCATCCTGAGCATAAGAAACAGTCATCCTTTATTCCACGGAGGTAAGGAACTGTTATCTAAGATCTTAGGTACTAAATGGGACTCACCAATGTACTCACCAATATACTATTGGCCATTCTGCGGAGTAGATAACTGCCATTTTATGCTATATTAGGGACACACTAGTGCAGTGAACTGTCATCATAGGTCACTCCTTGAAAATAGTCATCCTAAAACCAATTTGTAGTTGCCATAAGGAACTCACCAGTGTTTGCATCCGTCCAAATAGGGCATATGGGAATTGAGAATATTCCCATAAGGGGACTCACTAATGTATGTAACTGTCACACTTGAAAGGACTCACAGGGGTTTAGAGAAGTCATATACCCTTAGGAGGTGAACTTACCAGTGTTTTGAAAAGTAGCCCTCCAAGGCTTTCTATATGAGGACCTAGTCAATGCTCAATAGATTATACTACGCCCTATGAAAGGCTAAATAAACGTTGATTCACTTACGACAGTCGTATTAAGCCCTGCGGTGGACTCATCGGCATTGGCAGTAGTCATAGTTGGGTCTACAGGGAACATTAGTGTCAGGAACAAATAATGAAGACATTATGTAGGGGGGGCGGGGGCTCGGCAGTGCTGGGAGAAGTCATTCAAAGATGCAGTTGTTTTAATTAAACCCTAGTGTTAGACGCCCGTGTACTGGAAGCAAACCTATAAGGATATATAAATGACTCGTCAGAGTTGGAAACAGTCATGCAAACTCCTCTGACGTACTTGTCTTACATGTAGATCATATATGATTCAGTAGTGTTGACAGCAGACATATAAGGGTCCATGGAAGACTTATTAGTGTTCGTTACAATCATATTAGTGCACATGTATATGAAGGACTCCCCAGTGTTGAAAGCTGTAATCAAAGGTCCTCTCGGACTCATCAGTGTTGGGAACCATCAATGAAGGTCTTATGGGAGACTCATCATTGCTTGCAGAAGTTGTCATAGTCACTGTGGGAACTCATCAGCATTTGCTAATCCGTCCTATGTCATATAGGGGACTCATCAGAGCTGATACCACTTATCCTAGTCCCTATTGTTGATAACAATATTCTATCGATGACTTATCAGTGTAGGGGACAATCACAAGTTACTACTATAGTACATTAATTAGTACATTCAATAATGTTGGGGAGCTAGTATTCTATGTACTGAAAGGTCTCACCATTACAAGGAGCATTCGTCTTAAGCACATATCTGTGTTGGGAACCATTAATGTAGTGTCAATAGGGGACTTATCAGTGCAGGGATTATCATTCGTCCGACCTGGTACTAGCCAGTGTTGGCAACATTTTATGTATCAAAGTCCTAGTAGTTATGCCTTGTTGATGTAATGGGAATCATTTGGTGTTGAGAATAGTTATTACATACTACATAGAGGAATCATCAGTGGTTACACTGCTAACAACAACCACACAAGGTCCACTTGAATATTCAGAACTGTTGTTAACAGCCATTCAATAATTCAAAGCTCTATTTGTAGGATCAAGCATGAACATTCATCAACGACCTCATGACAGTATTCAGTTTTGACACAGTCAGATGTGGAACTATGTGATGCTCATCAATGTACTGAACAAATATCATAGGCCCTATTAGACTATATGGGCAACCTGCAGGGTTTGAATATTCATCCTAGCTATATGAGTTACCACATTACTCACCCACCAATGTTCCAAGCACACATGCAGCATACTGATTATTGTTTTACTCTAAGCAACACTACAAGACAAATATCTTACCCACTGAAAAAAACAGTGCGGAAATACCATTGCATTATAAGTGTGTATTTTTGTATCCTGAACGACCTTGACCCTTAATTAATTAGTGTTGTAGATTATAACAACTACTTCCATGCTTTAATAGCCTTAGAAAATGTGAAATATATCTAATATCAATGAAAATATAGCATAATAATCTTTTTTCCTGTAATTTGACCTTGAAATGGCCTTGACCTTGTCCTCAAAATGGTCATTGTTGCAGACAATTTCAAAAAACTTATTCAATTTTTAATATTCACACAAATATTTAGTTATACCAATGAAAATTCTAATGCTACAGCTGATGATAATAGTTATCACAATCAGCTCTCGGACATGATGTATTCGAGTAAAACTGGCTGTTTTCACAAATTTCAATATTCTGATTTAAAAATATACCTTATAATAAAGAAATATACACTTACCAACAACGTTCATGCTTTAATAACCTCATACAATGTAAAATAGATCTTAAACCCATGAAAGTATAGAGGAAAATTCATTTTTTAGCATTTTTAGTAGTTTGACCTTGAAATGGCCTTGACCTTGTCCTCAAAATGGTCATTGTTGCAGACAATTTCAAAAACCTTATTCAATTTTTGATATTCACACAAACATTTAGTTATACCAATGAAAATTCTAATGCTACAGCTGATGATAATAGTTATCACAATCAGCTCTCGGACATGATGTACTCGAGTAAAACTGGCTGTTTTCACAAATTTCAATATTCTGATTTAAATATATACCTTATAATAAAGAAATATACACTTACCAACTACGTTCATGCTTTGATAACCTCATACAATGTAAAATAAATCTTAAACCAATGAAAGTAAAGAAGAAAATTCATTTTTTTAGCATTTTTTGTAGTTTGACCTTGAAATGGCATTGACCTTGACCTTTGAGTGGTCACTTATCCCATCCAATTTGATGCACATTTTTTGTATGAACACTTTCCATTGAAATATTCCTTATTATATCTATATATAGAACTACCTCGTTGGAAAATTGATAGTTAGTGGTTCAGCAATTTATGGCAGACATCCTGGACGCCATCTTGGATTTCATCCCTTTCCCCTTATCAAATTTTTGAGGACTTTTTTTCTAAAGTCCGCCAAGGTTTGAACTTGACATTGGTGGTAAAATTGTTTCTGTTGCAATTTGTTTTAGGTTAGGCCCGTTTTGAGCCTATTTTGACTGGACTACTAGTTTAATTTACCTTGTTTATTATCTAAAAATAACGACTCCTTGATGTGAGATAATTGTTATGATTAATTTATTATCGATATTAAAAATACCACTGTCTGCCGCGTATTCAGAAAACCGTCATATATTATACAGTTTACAATTTTATTGGCCATTTACACAATAAAAACTAGATGGTCACGACAACATATATACATAAGATATTAAAGATACGTTGATTCATTGTTGCTACTATTCCTCGAGTGGAATAAATGATAGTTAGCAAATCTTAGATAGCTTGCTATTATCTTTCTACACGACTTGCATGAGGTAAACGCTAAACAAGACTATATTATACTACAAAATATACTTTACATAAGTATAAAAATTTTTCGGACCTTTCATACTTCGTAGAAATTAAAGAATCATTTTAAAACACAGTGTATATCCTTATACTAACTGAAGGCATCATTAATGTCAATTGCTAAACGTTTAAACACGCGCTTATGTTGGCGATTATGTCTATGATAATGGATACCAACTATTTATAACAACACGCATTTAACACTACAAAGAAGAAGGCAGCAGACACTTCACTATGTCGACTTTTGCATGCTTTCAACATCATACATGTAGTCTGAAAATGCATTCGATAGCAAATCGTTTACAATTCACCCAACATTTCCACACCAATTGTGCATTGATGAAAACTTTCGAATTAAAACAAATACTTGCGATACCTTATATGTAATTCATAATCACCCGACCATTATGCATCTTACATTATAACGTTATTATAGAATGTTTTGCCCAAGTATGTCCTTTAAGGCTTGCACAAGCAGCGACAATGTCGGTTTCAGACTCGTACTTGGATGTTCCTCGATTTGTGTATCTACAACTAAATGAATTTCATTTCGTTATGCACAGTTTCTGAAATTGTTTTACAGTTATGAATACAGGCAGCAGTCTGATTTGGTTTGATATCATATTATCGTCGTATACACTGGGTCAACAAATCAGATCACGTTATATTTTATTATAATTACTTTCATCAGAGAGTATAATTGTTATAGATTCTAATTGGTAATATGGATCATCTAATGTTCATACCATTGTGTCTGGAAACATAATACATTGTGTCTAGACATGTGTTGTTGAATATTCATCAGATAGCATAGTATGATAATTATATACAATTCATACACAAAAGGCTTATCAGAAACATGATGCCATATATTGATACACAAACATATGATGAATGATACTTCAGTGTAGATATAAATGTTAAATGAATTGCAACAATAAATTGGTTGAAAATAATTAATCATATACACTGATGTCAGACTGCATGTTCCGGAATAATCTTCTTTATTTATTAGTTTATGAAATCGGTAACCATGGGTTTCGTGTTCTATCAATTATACACGACAGGTTTACAAGGTCACAATCGTGTCTGTCTGTAGGCAGTCTACAACAACCCCTTACGAAACAAAGATGGATGGCAAACAAGCCGCCGCTAAATGTCAAGTAATCTTTAACACCGACCTTCTTGATGCAATCCTAACAATCTAGTCATTGAGCTTACAGTGTTAAGGGTGTACCCAACAGTATCTTACAAAATAAAGTATTCATTTTAAATTACAGTTATATCTCATGTGCATTCTTGTGTCGGTATGTCTATGAGTTTATTATACTGCTCCCATTCGGGAATGGCCTAACAATATAACTTCTATGTGCAACAAATGTTTATTTGAATGTTACTTTATCACCGGGAAATACTTTTACCTTGCGATCAGGAGCCTTTTCAACTAAACATGCATATCATAGTTGATAAGCATTAAATTATGTATTGGAGGCAAAGTAATGCCCACATAATGTTCGGTTGGGTAAACCTAACTTATAAGGCGGTCGTCTAGAAAATTCTATGCCTACACGGACTAGAAACATAGTTCAGTTAGATAAACAACAGTGTCCCTTCTATACTATGTTGCAGCATTGGTTTTATCAATGAGTCGAGTCCATAAGATACCAAAACTCATTACGAATTGGATACTGTGTCACAAAAAAAACGAATATCGGTTAACTGCTTTGGATTTCACGCAAGCCGTTAATTTAGTGTGATATTTCTGGAACGTGTTGCTTAAGACTAACCATTCAATATACACTGAGCGGCAATGAAAACGCAACACTTACATAGTAAAGCATACCACATTTAACAAGTATGTAAAAATCGCGAAATTTTTGTCATAGAATAGAGATATGCAAGCGGCACATGACTATTACTTCGAATCAGAAAAAGTAGTTTAGCAACATAGTTTTGCATCAGTTATCTTTGGGTCGGTGTTAAACAGAAACTCGCATTTTTTAAAACCACCATCTGGAGCGTGTATTGTGTGCAGCTACGGCATATTAATCGTATGAAACGTTCATGAGATGCTTGTTGGATGCTGTTTTGTTATTGCAAAAGGGCTATGAGAAGTTCAGGTGCTTTAAGGGGCCAGTACACTTTAATAACAATATACTTCATTGTCGTTGAATAATTTTCATTTTGATTGAACGTAACTTACAGTATTCTGTTTCAGAAGAAAGTGTTGTTTGTTAGAGGCCCAGTTGCGACACATTACCGATTTATAAGTGCATACTTGGGACCAATGAGTGCATTGGTGTATTTTTAAATGTATTGAGCCTTCTGAAAAACCAGTTAGTACATGTAATGAACGAAAAACCTGTCAAGTGAGCCAGGCAATGATTGTTACTTGTGTGTGGATGGTGTTCGTCTTGTTCATGTCCGTAGTGACTGAAAAGTATTTTCAAACCGGTAAGTTAAAATGCCAACACCCCGAGGTAACCCAGAATCATATCTGTATTGAGTAGACGTATTTCAATTTATATAACAAATTAGATGAGGACATACGATATCCACAATTACCGACGATTGAACAGAGAGAGAATAATAGTATGACATCATATACGATAGTTCGTATTAATCATATATCGAGGATTTATTTGTTTAAATGTTTTTCAAGCAACGGCTTAAACGTCCTTCTACGTTGTCATTGATCAGGTATATTGAATAGCCTTGATAGTGGATTCGATTACCAATAAATGTGGCGATGAAATTACTGTGCTTCCGAACAAGCCATTTATGTACTGCCAAGTGGGCATATAATGGTATACATCTGGAATACCCGGTCTATCTTTAACCATACAATTGCATAGGATCTATTAGTGCTGCTCTCCAGATTGGAGCAAATTGGTTATGTTATAGTTGTTTTATAACTTTCTATGGTAATCAAAAACCAGCTATCGATTCTTAATCATTAATGACAGTAGTGATAAAAACTTAATCGCTAGTTTGCATTTTTTTACGTAGGCTATCGATGTTTGACAAAAAAACTTGTTGTAATCCGAAACTAGTATATTTATTTTTTATTTAATTTCGTAGCAATCAATATTTCCGAAGATTGTTCAGGTAATTAGAACTTGCTTTTTACGTCAATGATTTCCGAGAAATGTTTTGAAATTTAATCTTTAAACTTCGGGTTTAACTCGAATTAGTGCGAGGAACTTATTTTCTATCAATAAAATTGGACAGTATCGAGGTTTCGATTATTTGTATTCTTCTGAAAGCAATTTGTTAAAAACTAATTTATAAAGACACGTGGCCAATCAGAAATTCGTTCAATGTATGCATGAATCTGACGTCATGAGCGCGTTCCACATGGCTCATTCTCACAAATTGTAGTGTTTTAAAGAAAAGTCAATCAACAGGGAACAAAATCATATACCAAGTACGATAATATTCCAAGCTGATTACGAGACCAACGTGCAAAAAATATCTGCCGTTACGCATGGATGATTTTTTACATCAATAAGCCATTTTATTCCGGAAATCGATAAATTAGTGCGTGGAATGAACAAATTACACAGCCTAAGATTGATTGATATAATATATCAGATGATATAATGTTGTTTTAAGGTGGCCAATTAGAAATTTGGTTAAGTGTATAGACGATGCCGAACTACTATCTGAACCTCTTGGTAAATTGACGGCATCGCATCCGCTGCCATTCGAGATATACGCTGATGACCCGGCATCACTTCTTCCACGACCAACTGGTGCCTTTGGTAACTTTTCGCTTTTCGGCTTGTGATCTTAACATAATCGGCATAGCTGCTGTGTGTAGAACTCATCCCTCTGGTGTTTTTGGGGAGCTTTTGGCATCGATGCGACTTTGGAAACCTTTCGGGATGTCTACATGATTACAAAGCCTCACAGAAAGCGTCCCAAAGATGTGGATTGAATGTGGAATGATGCGGAAGGGTTCCATAACATCGCGAGGACATGCCGAACCATCTCGATCTGGCGAATTTCTCCTTCGGGAACCCTTCCGGTCCTAGTGGACGGCAGGTCTTAAACATTTTAGTTTAAAATATAAGTACAAATATTTTTTGAATATTTTAATTTCTGTCAATACTGTTAAAAAATGCCGCAAAGAAGCGTTGGCTTTAACAGATGAAAAAGTGTAATATACAAGTAGCACATCGTTAAATAGAAAACTATCACAATGTTTGTGAATAAGCAATACCAACCAACCCACCAAAGCTTAGTAATAACAAAATCTACTCTATACAAGGCAATATACAGTATGTTTAACCAGCGATACCGACAGTTTCTATAGTTTCGAAAAGATACCGGCGGACACCGAGATTTAGTACTCGCCCACGTATGTGAATAACTTCACGCTCGCGTGCACTCGGTACTTGACGAAAATAAGCTCGGCGTGTATAACAGTAAACAAAACATCAGAATGAAAGGCCAGAATTATCCATATTGTGTTAGTCAACTTATTATTGCACAGTAATCAATATTTATAAAAACATAATACCTTCTCGATAAGTAACTCATTTTGGGCACAAAAAATGACTGCTTTTGAGCGTTAATGGGACTTTAAGATTCATAGTGTACTACACAATTTCACAACGGATTACAATATTCAATTAAAATAGTGTCATTCATCTCGAAATTCATTGAATTCTAAACGGCACAGAAGCAATTATACTTAAGTTTCTAGCATAAGAGTTTGTTTTATGTAGAACATCACAAGTACCGGATAGAAGTCCCAAAGGGTTGTCTACAAAACACCATCTTGTTGTAGCTTAAATATAGAAATCCCAAGTGTTAGTATACGAGACGACTATAACTTGTTGTATTGTTTTATGAGTAACTGACTGTTCTAACCTGTCATGTTAGTCGTAATATTCATTCAAAAACAAAACATCCCATCAAAATTCTTCTCGACTCCAAAAATAATGTTACCGTGCAGCAAAACATAATATAAAGAATATGTTCCATTAGAATCGACTGGTTTGTATTGCTTGATTAAATCAATGTCTTGAAGAATTATAATCATTTATGTTGCTGTAATGGTAACGCGTATATACTCATTTTGTTTTCTTCAAACGTAACGTCAGATTTAGAAATAACTTTATTTGGCAACCTCAGCTCGTTCAAACTACTCACTACTTTTTAAGTTAACTAAGACGTTAGCTTAAAATCAGATCTAGCTCCACTGTATAATTATCTAAATGCGAAACTGGTTGATCAGAAAGGCAAGTCCCTTCAGCAAAGCACAGGACCCCATTGGAAATAAGTGCTTGCACTTTCATTGGTTATCCTTGACCGAAAGGTTTAAATAATTATACACACACACACATATACATCTTGTATGTGCATATATAACTGTTTTATTATGTCTCGACCATTTCTGAAGAAGATGTGTGAAAATGAGTTGCGTTTAGGAATTATTGCCTCACAGACCATAAAGCAATGCATATTAGTATAGGTACATACAGGCTAACTAGGATTTTCAAAGCCATCGTGATAAACTACATTTAAAAGACGACATGCCAAATACATAAAGCGGTAGCTGTTGAAATAAATCTTCATGAAGAATATCAAACTGTTTATTAAGACATTAAAAACAAAATGAAAACCTGTATTTACATAGTATTAACTTTTATAGTATATTTCATTTTGGAAATTGATGTACTGATAAACGCAAACATCACAAGATGGCTGCTGTTGCCGTATTAGCAATTTTAACACAGTTATGTTTGCGCAATATATGGTGAATACGGACTCACAATTCGTAAATATTTCGTTTAATCACTTGTTCGATCCTACCAACCAAGCACTGGCAAAGCAAGATCGATCAGTCACTTCGTTTTCATAGACAAATGACATACCAGCATAAATAGTAGTTTACCTCAGCAGACTTTGCTAATGGCTTATTGTTGACACTGGCGCATCTGTGTATTGTTTTGTCATTGCCACGTGGCTACTGTCTTATTGGTACATTCTAGTCAAACCAAATTCAATTGCTGTTCAATTGCAATTTGCATCTGTTAAATGCACTGTTTTATGAACATAACTAACACATATGAATTATTTATTACTAGAAATACACCACTTCCTGATATATATTCATAAATGTAAATTAGTATTCGTTCACAGCCAATTCTATTATATTGCGATAAAGCGTACTTTGGTCAGACCTACCACTGTCGCTGTGAATAATTGAGAATCAAAGAATGCAGTCCTTTGAATGTATATATGTGACAATAACTTTTGTTTAATAAGCGGTATGCACATATCATAAAACACACATAAAAGATCGCGTGTGAATACATGAGTAGTGAAGAAACAATAAAATACCTAGATCTACTGCTCAAAGGCGTATACTGTTTCAGTATAAAAGTTAATACTATGTAAATACAGGTTTTCATTTTGTTTTTAATATTCGTTCACAGCCAATTCTATTATATTGCGATAAAGCGTACTTTGATCAGACCTACCACTGTCGCTGTGAATAATTGAGAATCAAAGAATGCAGTCCTTTGAATGTATATATGTGACAATAACTTTTGTTTAATAAGCGGTATGCACATATCATAAAACACACATGAAAGATCGCGTGTGAATACATGAGTAGTGAAGAAACAATAAAATACCTAGATCTACTGCTCAAAGGCGTATACTGTTTCAGTGACGCATGTTTATAATCTACACAGACAATTATCATGTTAAAATTCTTAGAAGGATTCGTTAAACGTGTTGTAAATGTATTTCTGTACAAATCTAATGACACGTACTATTGCTTACGTTTAATTTATCCCTGTCTGTAAAACCTCATCGACCTAAATGAACCTGATGAAGGTATTGTGTTTGTACTTGTTGTATGTGTTCGTGTAGTTTTATGATAAAAGCAGCAATGGTGAGTAATTGTAGGCTATACATTACACGACATACTCACAGTGACAATGGTCAGCATCGTACAGTAAACTCTTCATTCACAGAATCAGATATACATGTATACATTGTTCCGCTGACTTAGTTTCATATTACACAACATGCTAGCACATGGACTGTATGTTGTTGCATCTGTCGATGTATGTCAGTATCTTATCACCCTGAAAGTAAATTAACCCACGGACCTTGTTTATCCAGCAGATGTTTTAAATCGTTTATATGAACAAAGGTGCATCATTTTCTTGCATTATTCGTATTTGGAACAAGGAGTTGGATCCCATTTAGTGTATATGAATTAGACCATCGATAAATAAATACTGTGATTGCATTGATGTTTTTTGTTATCAAAGGCTTTTGGAGAAACAAAAACGAGGCCTACATACTCTCTTTGAAAGTAGCGAGTCTGAAAATGACTGTGAATACTTGCATACGGACGGTGCTCGTCTTTATCAGGTTCGTTTAATTGTCTGGGTATCGGTGGCGAAAGGTGCAAACAAATTTAATCTAAAATCGCTGTACGTACCGTTCTGTTTTAGTACGATCTCACCACTAGCGTCCCATGTGAACCTAGACATTGTATAGACATTTATAATCCATATGAAACTATAGATGTTGATATACGATATCAACAATTACCGACGAATCATCAAAGAGAGAATATGACATCATGTATTAATCATATGTCGATGATGTATTTGTTATAAATGTTTTTCAAGCCATGGTCTTAACTTTCTACTTTATTGCCATTGATTATGTACACTGAATGACTTTTTATTGTGGATTCGATTACCGATAAATGTGGCGGTGAAATTTCTTTACTTGGGAAAAAGTAATTACTTTAATGACAAGTGAACAAATGATTGCATACAACGTACAACATAATTACCTGTCAATATATAACCATAAAAATGCAGTAGTTCTATTATAGTATTGTTTTCTATATTCGAGCAAAACTGGCACTATTCTATGTGTTCTATGACTTTGAATGACGATTAAAAGTCAGCTAGCGATAATCAATCATTAATAGGGGCAATATTGATAAACACTTCGTGTGGAATCGTGTGAATCGATGTTTGACACAGCTTTCGTTGTTTTCCAAAACGTTAATTTTTGTGTTATATTGTTTTCAACGATTGTTCAGGTAATGGGAACTTAACTTTACGCTAATGACTTCTTTGACGACTTCGAAATATCGTGTCATTAACGTTCCCAGCTGACATTCGTTAATCTTTAAACGACTTTGGATTTGCTTAACGAATCATTGCTTGCATTTTAAGATGTTTAGTTCCTACGCCCATGCTATATTTCTATCATTCTATTTATGCTCGCTCATAGCATGTCTACAGTCATAAAACACCCGGATGTCGACAGTGAATCATTAACCTATAAACAGTCATTTGATACATTCGACAGTGAACTGTTGTTATCTATCCACCGATCATATGCACATCAACAAACACAACAAAGCAGAAGCGATTATATTATTAACCCAGAGATTATGATATCCGCCTTAGACCAGAAATTAAGGATTGCATGTACAAAAAACAGCTACCTCTTTTATGCCAACAACTAAAATTCACATTACAAAAACTTGCTAATGCAACATTTGTACGATATCAATAGTTTTCATTTTTAATGATTCGATTAGATGGCATGGCTCAGAATTGAACAAAAAAAAATAATTATATATTACGTCAGCCATATTTAGAAGCAGTAGCTATAATTCAAAATATTTTGATTTTACATATTTCATGATATGTTTGAATACGAACATCAATTTTGTTCGTCTATCTATATTATGTTTCGTGATGTGAATTCGTTTGATGATACTTTTCATTACCAAAACCCTGGAAATATATATCGTATACAATCCAGCAACATACATATCGGACCACATTACATTTGATAAGAATTAATTTCATTAGATTATAGAATTATTATAGATCCTAGGTCGTACATGTAATACTGAGGAAATAATCCCGATATGAATGTGTCTGGTAACATAATGGTTCGTTTGTAGCCATATATATTGTAGAATATCTATCAGATAACATACTATGATAGGTATATACAATACATACACAAAAGGCTTATCAGAAATATGATGCCGTATATTGATACGCAAACATATGATGAATTATACGTCAGTGTAGATGGAAATGTTAAGTGAATTACACAATAAACTGGTCGGCAAATAATGAAACACATTATACTGTTGTCAGATTGAACGATGTATCCTGACATTCTAGTCACTGAACAAAAAGAACATTTGTATGATAAACTTAACATTTCTACGCGCGTGTGTCACATACAAATGTAAATATGGTGTGTGAAAAAGAACAATATTTTTCCAAATACATGCACTTACTCCATAAACTCAATGGGCTTAATTTGGTAACAAAATACTTTTTTCAATAAAAATCAATTTTGTACTATTATTGATGGTTGCAAATTCACTATGATTTCAAATAAAAAGCAATAAAAATAGATTATTAAAGAAATATTATTATTTAACACTATTCCTTCCGCTAGAGTACATTTGAAAGTAAAGTAGCTTAATCATGCATTTGACAATTTGTGTACGTCATAAAAAGATATGACAATAATGGTTTTTATATGTCGAGGGCTCAATGCAAAAGTATGGTTAGTACATCAATTTGTAGAGGCGTGTACCATAGTTTTGCACTAAACCCTCGATGTACTTTTACGTTGTGCTCATTCGACAGACATTTGCATATATATTGGCACCAATGTTTCATTCTAGTAGGACGAAAATGCAGTGATGTTTGTTTACTTTACATTTTCTAAAGTTCTGAATGTTAATAACTCATGCATTGTACTGCTAGAAAATGTCAGGGCATAGAGAACATATTAAATACCTTTGTAACAGAGTGTCTTCGTGCATATGTACTTACATGTAGTTGTTTCTGTTAAGCTACATGTTATTATTGTTTTCGGTAGATTGCTTTATGATAAAGTTTGTCATTCATCGACGAATGTAAGTATTAAAAATGTTTCCCCTACTAATCACGAGTTTTTCTGCGTATCTATGACTTTGATGTTACGGGCATTGTCATTAAAATTCAGAATGATAATTATTGTAATAAATAACTAATGAAACACGATACATCATTAAGGACGCTTGAATAACTCGAATAAACCAAGTAAAACCTCTACCTAACGTCATACTATCTCATTATGAAAACATTATTCTTTGTAATGATGTTATACTAGTATAATTTACCTTGTTTATTAATTAAAAATAACGACTCATTGATGTTAGATAATTGTTATGATAAATTAATTACCGATATCAAAATACATCTGTCTGCCTCGTATTCAAGGGCAGACTTATACATTATTATGTATTATACACACATGTAGGGTAATCAATAAGTGTTGATGCAGTTCTGCGTCCACTTCTCGAGTTGAATAGATGATAAGAAAGCGAATCTTAGATAACTTTCTATTATCTTTTTACACGACTTGTTAGACTAGAGAATGTTTTGCCCACTCATGTCCTTTACGGCTTGTACAAGCAGCGACGACGCGGGTTTCAGACTCGTACTTGGACGTTCCTCGATTTGTGTTGCTGCAACTAAGTGATTTTGATTTCTGTTGAGTACAATTTATGTAATTGTTTTCCTGTTACGAATACAGGCAGCAGTTGGTATATTTGTGTTCTTTGTGTTTCATGATCTTATTTAATCTGATATCATAGTATTCTCGTAAATACTGCGTCAACATATCTGTTAGATCACGTTATATTTGATTATGATTAGTCTCATCAAAGAGTATATTTTATTAATTGGTATAGGTTTTTATTCAATTAAGTAATATGGATCATCTAAAGTTGATACCACTCTGTCTGGTAACATAATACAAAGTAAATAGATATATTGTAGAATATCCATCAGATATCATAGTAGTATAGTTATATTCAATACATACAATATCACACAAAAGGCTTATCAGAAATATGATGCCATATATTGATACACAAACATATGATGAATTATACTTGTGTGTAGATGTAAATGTTAAGTGAAGTGCAACAATATATTGGTAAACAAATAATTAATCATATACACTGATGTCAGACTGCATGTTCCGAAATGTCCTACTTTGTTTATTACTTTATGAAATCGGGTAACCATGGCTTTCGTGTTCTATCAATTATACACGACTGGTTTACCTTGTAGCAGTCAGTGTCTGTCTGAAAGCAGTCTACAACCACCACTCACGCAATGAAGATGGATAGCAAACAAGCCGCCGATAAATGTCAAGTTATCTTGAACACCGACCTTCTTGATGCAATCCTAAAAATATAGTCATTGAGCTAACAGTGTTAACGGCAAATCCAACAGTAACTTACAAAACACATTATTCATTTTAAATAACAGTTATATCTAATGTTCATTCTTATGGAGACGGTATGTCTATGAGTTTATTATACTGCTCCCGTCGGTAATGGTCTAACAATCACAAACTTCTATGTGCAGCAAATATATATTTTAAAGCTACTTTATCGCCAGGACATACTATTATCGTACGTTCAGGAGCCTTTTCAACTTAACTAAACATGCATATCATAGTTGATAAGCATTAAATTATATATTGGAGGCAAAGTAATACCCACATAATGTTCGTCTAGAAAATTCTATGCCTACACGGACTAGAACATATTTCAGTTAGATAAACAACATTGTCCCTCCTATCCTTAGTGGTAACATTGGCTTTGTCAATGAGTAGATTTCATCAGATAAAAACACATTACTAATTGGATATTGTATCACAAGAAAACGAATATCGCTAAACTGTTTTACAAGCAGTATGCGTATGTATAAAACACACATGAAACATCGCGTGCGAGGCCATCACTTGCATAGATGAAATAAAGACCTATATCTACTGATCAAAGGGGTATATTGTTTCACTACTGCATGTTTATAACTAAATCAGGCGATGTATCATGTTATACACGAGCAAGTCTTTATGAAGACGTGTAAAACGGATTGTTAGTGCTTATATATTTTAGTGGCACGTTATATTGGTTATGTTTATTTCATTACTCACAGCCATGTGTTAAATCTCAGCGACCGACCGTTAAATGTGAATGTATTTGTACTTGTTTGCATTTGTCAGCGAGTAATGATTATGAATTTTAGGATAATAAAAATATTACATACCCTCAATACCAGCGTCGGATTGTGAACTTCACTATTTGTTCAAAATAATCAGACATGTTGTGAGCCTTCGTTAAACGAGTTAGTACATGTAATGAACGAAAAACGTGTCCAGCGAGTCCGGCAATGGTTGTTACTTGTCTGTGGGTGGTGTTCCTCTTGTTCATGTCCGCAATAACTGCAAAGTATTTTCATACCGGTATGTTTAAATGCCAACACCCGAGGTAACCCAGAATCACAATTTTTGATTAGCTTGTTTGTTTAGATAGCATGCCTCAGATTTGAACAACCACGATTAATTATATTAATTCTATAACAGTATCACCATCTTGTCAGGATTTACGTCAGCGATATTTGGAAGTTATAGCTATAATTCAATTATTTTGATTTTACGTATTTGGTTATTTGATCGAACAAGTACCTTTAATTGATTTAAAACACATCAACTGTGTTCGTCTATTTATTTGAGGATTCGTGATCTGAATTCGCTTGATGATAATCTTCATAAAAAACTGGCAATATACAAATGAATACAATGTATACATATCCGATCACATTACATTTGATTAGAACTAATTTCATTAGAGAGTAGAATGATTATAGATCCTTCTTTGTAAAACGGGGGATATCATCCCGATATGATTGAGTCTGGTAACATAATACATTGTTTGTAGACATATATTGTAGAATATTCACCAGATAATATATTTTGTGAGGTATATACAATACATACACAAAAGCTTATCAGAAACATGATGCCGTATATTGATACACAAACATATGATGAATGATACTTCAGTTTAGATGGAAATGTTAAGTAAATTACAACAATCGATTGGTTGGCAAATAATGAATCACATTATACTGTTGTCAGATTGAACCAAATATCCTGACAATCTACTCACTGAACAAAATGAACATGTGTGTGTGTGTGTGATAGAATTTACATTTCTACGCATATGTGTCACATAAATATGATTTTGAAAAAAAAAATATTTTTCAAAATACATATACTTAATCCATAAAATCCATGGGCTTAATTTTGTTACAAAATATTTCGTTAATAAAAATCACTTTTGTACAATTATTGATGGTTGCAAGCTCACTATGATTTCAAACGAAAAGCAATAAATTAGATTATTAAAGAAATGATATTATTAAACACTGTTCCTTCCGCTAGCGCGCATTTGAAAGTTAAGAAGCCTAATCATGCATTTGACAATGTGTGTATGAAATAAAAAAATTACATCAGATATGACGAAAATGGCTTTTATATGTCGAGGGCTCAGTGCAAAAGTATGGTAACTACATCAATTTGTAGAGGCATGTACCATAATTTTGCAATACACCCTCGATGTACTCTTACGTGTGTTGTGTTCATTCGACAGAAATTTGCATATATATTGGCACCAATGTTTTATTTTAGTAGGACGAACATGCAGTGATGTTTGTTTACTTTACATTTTCTAAAGTTCTGAATGTTAATAACTCATGTCTTGTACGCCTAAAACATGTCGCTAGCACTGATCGCTAGCTCAACAAATAGTCAATATTCGGCTTTTACGCCGGATAAACTTTTGCTCAAACAAATATGATAATATCGGACGTGATTGCGTCTTTCATTAACCTACAGGGCATAGAAACATACACAACTTTGTAATATAAAGTATTCGTGCATTTGTGCTAAGTTTTTTCTGTTAAGCTACATTTCTTGCCCGAGTTGTTACTATCGTTTGGGTAGAATAGTTTATGATAATGTTTGTCATTCATTTATAAATTTCTTTCCCAATTCGTATCACAGACACAAGTTATCCTTAAAAGGTTTCTACATTGCTTTATTTTACACTATATGTTTTCTATATTTACTAAAGCAGACCCTTGTGGTCTGGTTGTCCCAATGTCCACATACTGTTTACATGGTGCCATCATTGTATATGAGCCAATGTTCGGGTAACGTTTGTGTTAAAGACGTCTTGCATTGGCCAAACATTATAATTTGATTTGAAACTTGTTATTATAATTCAAACTCCAAGAAAGTACACACTTGTCCTATAGAATATTTTCATTGTAGTTATCGTTTTATATATTTTTCCTTTTGCTATATAAAAGTTGTGTTGTATCTTTAATAAACAATGCTTTTCTTGTCGATGATATTCGAATACATTGGTCCAGGTGCTGCGTTTCCATTGTAAAAATAAAATTAGTTTGTATATTTTGTATGTAATTTTGCAAATAGTATTGCATACGTTTTTTAACCTACAAATCGTATCGATAAGTAAAGTTCGTATATGTATGTCAGGGCTTATCATTATTGATGTGTTAACGTGAATATTATTGCTTTGAACTTATATTAGTGAACAGATAAACGTAAAAAAGTAATATAAAAGAAGCCTAATCGCAATATTAAATAATGGAATAAACCAACTAAGCCGGAAGCCTTGAACACCGTTATAATAGTTAATTCAAGTATAAATATCCTTACTGGGAAAACTGTTATTTCTTTGTAAATTTGGGACTGATTTTTTTGCGGCGGGGACTTGGGCTTATAATCAATTATGTTGGTTGTGTGTGTTGCTGCTGTTTTCTGTGCTCGGTCAGTTAAGTTGAATGCTGCCTTTCGTGTCCTAGTTCGTCGTATCTTTTATGCAAACTATGTTTGACAATGACAAGCACATTATACTACTACGTTGCATTGCATATTCCAGATACATAGACGATAATTAATATGCAGTTTACTATGTGCAATAAACTTGGGTATAATAGGTTATCCTATATCAAATATTCGCATAAGCCTCAATATTGTTATTAAAATTGTTGTCCCTTTTAATCAAGAGTTTCCATTCCGCGTATCTATGTCTTTGATGTTACAGTCATTGTCATTAAAATTCAGAATGATAATCACTGTAATAAATAGCTTATGGAACACGACATATCAATAACAACGCTTAAATAACTAAGTTAAATATTAACCCATCGTTAAAATATCTAATTATCAAAACGTTGTTCCTTATAATGATGTTATACTAGTATTATGTACCTTGTTTATTAGTTACAAATAACGACTCATTGATGTCAGATAAATAATTAATCACCGGTATTTAAAAAATTTAGTCTGTCTCGTAACCAGAAAGCTGTCATGTATTATACATATGATATTACATAAACGTTGAATGAGTGTTGCGTATATTCCTCGGGTTGAATAAATGATAGTTAGCAAATATTTTACAGATTGCTATTATCTTTTAAAACGACTTGCATGATGTAAATGCTAAACAAGACTAATTTATACTACAAATATACTTGACATAAGTATAATAAAAACAAGAACCTTCATACTTCGTAGAAATTAAAGGATAATTTTAAAACACAGTGTATAACCTTAATACTAACTAAAGGCATCATTAATGTCTATTGCCAAATGTGTATACACACGCTTATATCGATGATGATGTCTATAATAATGGATGACAATTATAACAACACTCATGTACATTTTTTGTAATACTACAAAGTGGAAGCCAGCCGACCTTTCACTATTTCGACTTTTGCATTTTTTCAACATCATAGTCTGGAAATTAATTCGATAGCAAATCGTTTACAATTCACCCAACATTTGAACAACAATTGTTCGTTGATGAAAACTTTCGAATTAAAACCAATACTTGCGATACATTATATGTAATTAATAATCACCCGACCAGCATGTACCTTTGATTATTGGGTTATGCGAGAATGTTTTGCCCAAACATGTCATATATAAGGCTTGCACAAGCAGCAACAATGTGGGTTTCAGAGTCGTGCTTGGAATTTCCTCCCACGTTTTTCTACAGCTAAGTGATAATGTTTAGTAGAATTTCTATAATTATATTACAGTTACGAATACGGGCAGCAGTTTGTGCTTTAGGTTTTATGATGTTGTTTGGTTTGATATAATATTATCATCGTAAACACTGCGTCATCAAATGTAACCGATCACTTTACATTTGATTAAAAATAATTTCATCAGAGAGAATAATGGTTATAAATTCTAATTGGAATATGTTGATACCATTGTGTCTGGTAACATAATACAAAGTATAGACATATAGTGTTGAATATCCACCAAATAAGGTATTATGTTAGATTTATACAATTCATACACAAAAAGCTTATCAGAAACATAATGCCATATATTGATACACTAACATATGATGAATGATACTTCAGTGTAGATGTAAATGTTAAGTGAATAACAACAATAAATTGGTTGAAAATAATTAATCATATACACGAATGTCAGACTGCATGTTTTAGAATATCCTTCTTTATTTATTAGTTTATGAAATCGGGTAACCATGGGTTTCGTGTTCTATCAATTATACACGACAGGTTTACAATGTAACAGTCAGTGTATGTCTGTAAGCAGTCTACAACAACCCCTTACGAAACAAAGATGGATGGCAAACTAGACGCCGCTAAATGTCAAATTATCTTGAACACCGCCTTTTTATGCAATCCTAACAATATAGTCATTGAGCTAACAGTTTCAACGGTGTACCCAGCAGTATCTTAGAAAAAACAGCATTCATTTTAAATAACAGTTATATCTTATGTGCATTCTTGTATCGGTATGTCTATGAGTTTTTTAAACTGCTCCCGTCGGTAATGATCTAACAATCACATGTGCAACAAATGTTTATTTGAAAGTTACTTTATCACCGGGACGTACTATTATCGTACGATCAGGAGCCTTTTTAACTTAACTTAACATGCATATCATGGTTGGTGAGCATTAAATTATGTATTGGAGGCAAAA
Organism: Spisula subtruncata; assembly: GCA_963678985.1. Lineage (NCBI taxonomy): Eukaryota > Metazoa > Mollusca > Bivalvia > Venerida > Mactridae > Spisula > Spisula subtruncata. The sequence continues at coordinate 44,967,303 of OY787666.1, forward strand.
CAATACACACATAATGTTCGGTGTGGTAAACCTAACTTAAACGCGGTCGTCTAAATATTCTATGCCGACAAGGACTAGAACCATATTTCAGTTAGATAAACAACATTGTCCCTCCTTTCAAAACTCGTAACATTGGTTTCGTCAATGAGTCGATTTATAAGATAAAAACACATTATTAATTGGATATTGTATCACAAGGAAACGAATATCGGTTAACTGCCCTAGATTTTCACACATGCCGTTAATTCAGCGTGACAATTCTGGGGCAAACCATTCAATATACACATATATCCCCATACAACGATAAATACTCTATAAATAATGGCACTCTGAACATATTTAGGGCGACACTAAATATGTTTCAGCATTAAAATAAATTATTATATATTTATGGACAGTTCTTAGCTCACGATCAAACTAAAATGTTAATCCCATTACAACTTATACAATACACAATTGGACAGCTAATATACTAGGCAATATCTTTATTATATCTTATTAAAACATGAAATATAAAAATAAATGTCGAAATAAAGCAGGTTTCTGATTATGATCCATCGTAATGTATACATGTGTCAGATAATGCCCAGGATTTCCACACATAATTTACGCATATGGATTACTTATTACTTAAGACGACCAAACTTCCTGATATATATTCATGTATGTAAATTAGTTACTAGTATCCTTTACAGCCAATTATATTGCGATAAAGACGCCTTTGATCAGAAAACGAAACGCCGACACTGAAATGTTTATTAAATAAAAAAGATCGAAGTTCTTTGAATGTGCTTTATGAGACCATAACTGGTGTTTTACAAGCGGTATGCGTATGTATGAAACACATGAAACATCGCATGCGAGGCCATCAGTAGCATAGATGAAATAAAAGACCTATATCTACTGATCAAAGGGGTATATTGTTTCACTACTGCATGTTTATAACTAAATCAGGCAATGTATCATGTTTTACACGAGCAAGTCTTTAGGAAGACATGTTAAAGGGATTGTTAGTGCTTATATATGCTAGTGTCACGTAATGTTGCTTACATTTATTTCATTACTCAAAGCAATGTGTTAAATCTCAGCGACCGACTGTTAATTGTGAATGTATTTGTACTTGTTTGCATTTGTCCGTGTTTTCATCTCAGCGAATAATGATTATGAATTTTAAGATAATCAAAAGATAACATACCCTAAATACCAGCGTCGAATTGTGAACTTCAATATTTGTTCAAAATAATCAGACATCATAAAAGATATGCTGTTTAAACGACCCTCTATCATAAAATGGACGAAACTTGGTACTCCATGCGCTGCAAGCTATTGCATATGTCGATATACTTCATTGTCGCTACATAATTATCTAGAGGATTGAACTTAACCTACAGAATTCGGATTTAGACAAAATTGTTGTTTGTTTGAGGCCGTGTTGCGACACATGTGATACATTATCGATTACTATGTGTATTTTTGAGACCAATGAGTGCATAAGCGTATTTTTTAATGTTGCGAGCCTTCGTAAAAACGAGTAAGCACATGTAATGAACGAAAAACGTGTCCAGTGAGTCCGGCAATGGTTGTTACTTGCGTGTGGGTGGTTCATGTCCGCAATAACTGCAAAGTATTTTCATACCGGTATGTTTAAATACCAACACCCGAGGTAACCCAGAATCACATCTGTATTGAATAGACGTATGTCAATTTTTATAACACATTAGATGAGGACATGTCATACCCAGAATTACCTTCGATTCAACACAGAGAGAATACTAGGATGACATAATTCATTAATCATATGTCGATGATTTATTTGTTTAAATGTTTTTCAAGCCATGGCAAAATTACATTGTTGTCATTGATCAGATATATTGAATTGCCTTGATAGTGGATTCGATTACCGATAAATGTGGAGATGAAATTACTTTGCTTCGTAACAAGTCATTTATTTACTGAGACGTGGAAAAATAATGGCATACCTGTGTAATACCCGGTCTATTTTTAACGATACAATGACATATTATCTTTTACAGTGATGTCCTCCACATTGGAGCAAACTGGTACTATTATACTTGTTCTATGACTTTCTATGTCGAACAAAAACCAGCTAACGATAATCAATCATTAATGACTGTAGTGATAAAAACTTAATCACTGTTTTGCATTTTATAGGTAGGCTATAGATGTTTGACATGTTGTAGTCCAAAACTATTATATTTATTTTTTAAATTTAATTTCCTAGCAATCAATATTTCCGAAGAGTGTTTCACTAATTGGAACTTGCTTTTTACACCACATATTTCCGAGAAATGTTTTGAAATTCAATCTTCCAGAAAGTTCGTTTAATTTTCAAACAAGTTTGATTTCGTTAAAGAATCGTTGCTCCCATTTTAAGACATATTTTAGTTTATTCAACCTGGCTTTTTTCGCCATTCCATTTTCTGTTCCTTATAATATTTCTTTATGACAAGCCAAAACATCGTGGAGACACATGTATCCAAATACACCAAAAACAAAAACGGCTTTGTTTGGAAATTAAAATGTATTTAATATAGTTTCAACTGATAACTGCAAGTTACAAAGTTTCAAGCGCAAAACGGTACAAACAGATTAGTAACAAAAAACATTATATATAGTTTTTTAACTAAGCATTTTATAGTAAAGTCGATTTAGATGTTTTTGTGAATGAGTGTACGCCATACACCGACTGAATACTATGACTATTTTGATAGTTATACACTCTAACCAGCATTTTGTTCCTGTTACAAGACATTGACATATCGCTAGCCTAGAATGAGAATGTCGTAACAACTACTTACGACCTTATAGGAACTATACGAGGGTTGTATTAGAATTACGTAGACTTTTGTCATACGTTCCATATAATTCATCATACAAACAAATGATTATGTGTAAAGTGCAAATAATATTTACTGCGTAAGTATGTGAAATATCAAAGCCGTATCTTATTTGGATCAAATTTTGCAGCTTCCGGTAATAGATAGGGGTACAGTATGCGGGGCACGTCAACGGAACGTCACGACGTCGGCGCAACTTCGAGGATAGGTGATGCTCCTAACTGTGTACATTATAGCTATAAAGATGGACGCAGCCGTACACAAAACTTACGAATGTTTATTTACTACATTAAATGTGATCAAAGTTCCAATGTATTACGAGTAATGTCGCATAAACACTTATAATAGAACGTCGATTCAGCTCGATGTAGTCCTAGAAAACGCTTGGTGACGTCGCATTCGCAGTTGGTTTTAGCTGTCGGTCCATGTCGTTTTATTCGGTCTTGACCACGATTGATGCACCTGTGTCGTTTGGAAATCAGGTAACTCGATACAAGAGATTTAGAGTCAGCAGGTCCCAACATTTAAAGCGTTTGTTCTGACGTCATCCCGAGATTCACACAAAACTTCATCTTGGTGCGATTTCCAGCGTATTACGCTATGTCATATTTTCACTGGTGACGCGCAGCAGCTGTTGCTTGTTTTTTACCATAAATCAACAACGGTTACCTTTATAGTAAAGTCGAAATTACGGCGTACGTTCCAAGGATATTGTGCGTGTATGTCACGAAGATGCATTAAAATTAGACTTGGTATCTGTGAGGTATAAGCAGTTGAATAATGCAAAAAAATGTTTTTAAAATTCGCTGCCCCGCCTATCCAACTTTTGGTTACTATGGCGACAGGTTAACTGGCTTTTTACCGATTCTTTTGAAAAGGGTTTGAAGTTTTTCTACGGCACATTTGTTTATAATACATGCCCAAATAAAAAAGTCATAACAAAAGTCTACGTAATTCTGGTATACCCCTCGTACATATTGGCAATCTGCATCACGAGGAGCTTCTTTTAAGCCTATTTTCATGAAAATCGAAACTTATCATTTTGACCAAAATGAAGTTGTAAAAACTTGTTTTACCATTTTTAAAGATGACATTTCAGACAGTTCTGTGTTGTTTTCTGAAAACAACAATTTTAGTTACGACCTTCTCATTATAAGACATCGATATACACAAATGTATAATGACACCAAGCTTTTATTCTCGTAGGAAAGTTACATAGTGGTGCTTGTTGAATTTATATCTTCTGAGAAATTTTTCATGTACATGTTCTCCTAGATTTGATTTTAAGCTCCGAAACCATCAAATCAAACTTGTGAAACATAAATAGCCAAACAAACTAATAAAATCTCGGTATTAGGCAATTTAACATGGACAACTTCACCTGGAGCAGCTAGCAAAGTGTATAGTGTCGCCACGAGCGGGGTCTCGGGTAACTGGATGGAGTCTTTGCTGCGTTTCATTCGATCTCATGCAATAACCGCTATTCTAAAATTTCTCGGTGAAATTGGGTCATCCTGCATTTTTTATTGTATCTTTGGCTTACCTGTGGATATTGTTCAGTGTAGCTGTGTTGAGGTGTTTTTGAGTTCTGTGCTCGGCTGGATAGGTTAATCGGACTTGCCGGACTTGTCGGACTTATCGGACTTACCGGACTCGTTGGACTCGTCGGACTTATCGGACTTACCGGACTTGTCGGACTTGTCGGACTTTTCGGATCAGTTGGCAGTATATAAACGCATGGCTTGTGTACTAGGAGTCAGTCAGTCAGTCAGTTAGTTTACCATCAGGACAGTGTTAACGTCAGTCCGTTAAATACCATCAGGACACGTGTGTTGTAATATTTTATGGATCTAGCATTTGAAAACTATTATTGGATTATTTTGTCATGTTGTTATCGTATTAGGAAAATACAGTTGATTAATAGTGCTTGAAGTTGTTTTACCTGTGTCTTCAGTCTTGTCCAAAGAACAAAAGCGTTACAGTTACATTATATTGTACAACGTCATTGAATATATATTTATTTATAAAAGTAGGCGTTATATCAAATAAAATAAACTTAAACTTAGTCTTTAGAATAAAGTAGCAAAATATATCTCACTGTAATAAAAATAATCGTTTCTGTCGGATCTCCCATTTGTGTGCGATGTTCTAACATAGTTGTTTGTCACAACATGGCCTTGTCACTCAGAACGCGTAGGGTAGTATAATGTTTATCCGTCGTATATCACAACCACTCAAGGTGAAAAATTACGACATAATAAATTGGAGTTGATCTTGTGGATGCAGAGTTGACGTCAATCATGAATAATTTAGTGTATGCAATATGTTGGCCTAATAAAAGACGACTTTTTCTACAATATATCATATCTGTTCAAACACATTTGTCTTTCAGCCTACTTTGAAATAAGAGCAGTACTTGTTTCGATAACCATGCGTGTGTTCCATTTTCATCATGATATGGTTATGTCAGCATTATGTGTACTGTTTGATAGGTACGATGTCGGAACAGGTTGTCTGTCGGCATTCACTTTACATGCATTCCAATCTCCGTTGGTGTCCAGCTTTCATTAGCAATTTCGTTTAATTTAAAACGCATTTCAATGACAAATGCATTGTTAGTCCTTAAATAAACGGTGCATTGAATTTCATATTTCCGATATGTTCCAGATATACAAAAACACGATATACAATTAAAAGGCATCCGTTCGAACAAGTACGTCACGTGTTCATGATATCATGTATGTGAAATGGACTATACTATCAGATCTAATCATTCTATTAAACACTATTATTGTGGAAAAACTTAATAACGCGGTCTTAAAGTCCCATAAAGTCTCAGAAATAGCAATATTTTACTAACAAATAAGACCGTGAAACATTGGCAGGTTATAGAGCTCCCCAAATGACATAGAAGCAGCATAAATTTGATCTATGTTGACTTTTATCCTAAGAATAATGATCTCCGCAAATCGTCAATTTGTAAACAAAGGAGTATTTTGTCCACCACACAAAATACTCTTTTGTTTACAATCTGAAATCGACGGGTCGTTCCGAAGACAGTACGTAAAGTTCCGTAATATATCGAGGACACATATATTGATGACCAATTTATGCGAGTACATGTATATGCATTTAAATAAAAGTCAAATACCGACCGGTATCCTCCGGTACTGGTATTCGCCGGTATCCTATTGTACTATATTGTATAGGGTAGTGTATAACAGTAAACAAAACATCAGAATGAAAGGCCAGAATTATCCATATTGTGTTAGTCAACTTATTATTGCACAGTAATCAATATTTATAAAAACATAATACCTTCTCGATAAGTAACTCATTTTGGGCACAGAAAATGACTGCTTTTGAGCGTTAATGGGACTTTAAGATTCATAGTGTACTACACAATTTCACAACGGATTACAATATTCAATTAAAATAGTGTCATTCATCTCGAAATTCATTGAATTCTAAACGGCACAGAAGCAATTATACTTAAGTTTCTAGCATAAGAGTTTGTTTTATGTAGAACATCACAAGTACCGGATAGAAGTCCCAAAGGGTTGTCTACAAAACACCATCTTGTTGTAGCTTAAATATAGAAATCCCAAGTGTTAGTATACGAGACGACTATAACTTGTTGTATTGTTTAATGAGTAACTGACTGTTCTAACCTGTCATGTTTGTCGTAATATTCATTCAAAAACAAAACATCCCATCAAAATTCTTCTCGACTCCAAAAATAATGTTACCTTGCAGCAAAACATAATATAAAGAATATGTTCCATTAGAATCGACTGGTTTGTATTGCTTGATTAAATCAATGTCTTGAAGAATTATAATTATTTATGTTGCTGTAATGGTAACGCGTATATACTCATTTTATTTTCTTCAAACGTAACGTCAGATTTAGAAATAACTTTATTTGGCAACCTCAGCTCGTTCAAACTACTCACTACTTTTTAAGTTAAATAAGACGTTAGCCTAAAATCAGATCTAGCTCCACTGTCTAATTATCTAAATGCGAAACTGGTTGATCAGAAAGGCAAGTCCCTTCAGCAAAGCACAGGACCCCATTGGAAATAAGTGCTTGCACTTTAATTGGTTATCCTTGACCGAAAGGTTTAAATAATTATACACACACTCATATACATCTTGTATGTGCATATATAACTGTTTTATTATGTCTCGACCATTTCTGAAGAAAATGTGTGAAAATGAGTTGCGTTTAGGAATTATTGCCTCACAGACCATAAAGCAATGCATATTAGTATAGGTACATACAGGCTAACTAGGATTTTCAAAGCCATCGTGATAAACTACATTTAAAAGACGGCATGCCAAATACATAAAGCGGTAGCTGTTAAAATAAATCTTCATGAAGAATATCAAACTGTTTATTAAGACATTAAAAACAAAATGAAAACCTGTATTTACATAATATTAACTTTTATAGAATATTTCATTTTGGAAATTGATGTACTGATAAACGCAAACATCACAAGATGGCTGCTGTTGCCGTATTAGCAATTTTAACACAGTTATGTTTGCGCAATATATGGTGAATACGGACTCACAATTCGTAAATATTTCGTTTAATCACTTGTTCGATCCTACCAACCAAGCACTGGCAAAGCAAGATCGATCAGTCACTTCGCTTTTATAGACAAATGACATACCAGCATAAATAGTAGTTTACCTCAGCAGACTTTGCTAATGGCTTATTGTTGACACTGGCGCATCTGTGTATTGTTTTGTCATTGCCACGTGGCTACTGTCTTATTGGTACATTCTAGTCAAACCAAATTCAATTGCTGTTCAATTGCAATTTGCATCTGTTAAATGCACTGTTTTATGAACATAACTAACACATATGAATTATTTATTACTAGAAATACACCACTTCCTGATATATATTCATAAATGTAAATTAATATTCGTTCACAGCCAATTCTATTATATTGCGATAAAGCGTACTTTGATCAGACCTACCACTGTCGCTGTGAATAATTGAGAATCAAAGAATGCAGTCCTTTGAATGTATATATGTGACAATAACTTTTGTTTAATAAGCGGTATGCACATATCATAAAACACACATGAAAGATCGCGTGTGAATACATGAGTAGTGAAGAAACAATAAAATACCTAGATCTACTGCTCAAAGGCGTATACTGTTTCAGTGACGCATGTTAATAATCTACACAGGCAATTATCTTGTTAAAATTCTTAGAAGGATTCGTTAAACGTGTTGTAAATGTATTTCTGTACAAATCTAATGACACGTACTAGTGCTTACGTTTATTTTATCCCTGTCTGTAAAACCTCATCGACCTAAATGAACCTGATGAAGGTATTGTGTTTGTACTTGTTGTATGTGTTCGTGTAGTTTTATGATAAAAGCAGCAATGGTGAGTAATTTTAGGCTATACATTACACGACATACTCACAGTGACAATGGTCATCATCGTACAGTAAACTCTTCATTCACAGAATCAGATATACATGTATACATTGTTCCGCTGACTTAGTTTCATATTACACAACATGCTAGCACATGGACTGTATGTTGTTGCATCTGTCGATGTATGTCAGTATCTTATCACCCTGAAAGTAAATTAACCCACGGACCTTGTTTATCCAGCAGATGTTTTAAATCGTTTATATGAACAAAGGTGCATCATTTTCTTGCATTATTCGTATTTGGAACAAGGAGTTGGATCCCATTTAGTGTATATGAATTAGACCATCGATAAATAAATACTGTGATTGCATTGATGTTTTTTGTTATCAAAGGCTTTTGGAGAAACAAAAACGAGGCCTACATACTCTCTTTGAAAGTAGCGAGTCTGAAAATGACTGTTACTTGCATACGGACGGTGCTCGTCTTTATCAGGTTCGTTTTAATTGTCTGGGTATCGGTGGCGAAAGGTGCAAACAAATTTAATCTAAAATCGCTGTACGTACCGTTCTGTTAGGTACGATCTCACCACTAGCGTCCCATGTGAACCTAGACATTGTGTAGACATTTATAATCCATATGAAACTATAGATGTTGATATACGATATCAACAATTACCGACGAATCATCAAAGAGAGAATATGACATCATGTATTAATCATATGTCGATGATGTATTTGTTATAAATGTTTTTCAAGCCATGGTCTTAACGTTCTACTTTATTTCCATTGATTATGTACACTGAATGACTTTTTATTGTGGATTCGATTACCGATAAATGTGGCGGTGAAATTTCTTTACTTGGGAAAAAGTAATTACTTTAATGACAAGTGAACAAATGATTGCATACAACGTACAACATAATTACCTGTCAAAATATAACCATAAAAATGCAGTAGTTCTATTATAGTATTGTTTTCTATATTCGAGCAAAACTGGCACTATTCTATGTGTTCTATGACTTTGAATGACGATTAAAAGTCAGCTAGCGATAATAAAACATTAATAGGGGCAATATTGATAAACACTTCGTGTGGAATCGTGTGAATCGATGTTTGACACAGCGTTCGTTGTTTTCCAAAACGTTAATTTTTGTGTTATTTTGTTTTCAACGATTGTTCAGGTAATGGGAACTTAACTTTACGCTAATGACTTCTTTGACGACTTCGAAATATCGTGTCATTAACGTTCCTAGCTGACATTCGTTAATCTTTAAACGACTTTGGATTTGCTTAACGAATCATTGCTGGCATTTTAAGATGTTTAGTTCCTACGCCCATGCTATATTTCTATCATTCTATTTATGCTCGCTCATAGCATGTCTACAGTCATAAAACACCCGGATGTCGACAGTGAGTCATTAACCTATAAACAGTCATTTGATACATTCGACAGTGAACTGTTGTTATCTATCCACCGATCATATGCACATCAACAAACACAACAAAGCAGAAGCGATTATATTATTAACCCAGAGATTATGATATCCGCCTTAGACCAGAAATTAAGGATTGCATGTACCAAAACAGCTACCTCTTTTATGCCAACAACTAAAATTCACATTACAGAAACTTGCTAATGCAACATTTGTACGATATCAATAGTTTTCATTTTTAATGATTCGATTAGATGGCATGGCTCAGAATTGAACAAAAAAATCAATTATATATTACGTCAGCCATATTTAGAAGCAGTAGCTATAATTCAAAATATTTTGATTTTACATATTTCATGATATGTTTGAACACGAACATCAATTTTGTTCGTCTATCTATTTTATGTTTCGTGATGTGAATTCGTTTGATGATACTTTTTATTACCAAAACCCTGGAAATATATATCGTATACAATCCAGCAACATACATATCGGACCACATTACATTTGATAAGAATTAATTTCATTAGATTATAGAATTATTATAGATCCTAGGTCGTACATGTAATACTGAGGAAATAATCCCGATATGAATGTGTCTGGTAACATAATGGTTCGTTTGTAGCCATATATATTGTAGAATATCTATCAGATAACATACTATGATAGGTATATACAATACATACACAAAAGACTTATCAGAAATATGATGCCGTATATTGATACGCAAACATATGATGAATTATACGTCAGTGTAGATGGAAATGTTAAGTGAATTACACAATAAACTGGTCGGCAAATAATGAAACACATTATACTGTTGTCAGATTGAACGATGTATCCTGACATTCTAGTCACTGAACAAAAAGAACATTTGTATGATAAACTTAACATTTCTACGCGCGTGTGTCACATACAAATGTAAATATGGTGTGTGAAAAAGAACAATATTTTTCCAAATACATGTACTTACTCCATAAACTCAATGGGCTTAATTTGGTAACAAAATACTTTTTTCAATAAAAATCAATTTTGTACTATTATTGATGGATGCAAATTCACTATGATTTCAAATAAAAAGCAATAAAAATAGATTATTAAAGAAATATTATTATTTAACACTATTCCTTCCGCTAGAGTACATTTGACAATTTGTGTACGTCATAAAAAGATTACATCAGATATGACAAAAATGGTTTTTATTTGTCAAGGGCTCAATGCAAATGTATGGTTAGTACATCAATTTGTAGAGGCGTGTACCATAGTTTTGCACTAAACCCTCGATGTACTCTTACGTGTGTTGTGTTCATTCGACAGACATTTGCATATATATTGGTACTAATGTTGTATTCTAGTAGGACGAAAAGGCAGTGATGTTTGTTTACTTTACATTTTCTAAAGTTCTGAATGTTAATAACTCATGCATTGTACTGCTAGAAAATGTCAGGGCATAGAGAACATATTAAATACCTTTGTAACAGAGTGTCTTCGTGCATATGTACTTACATGTACTTATGAAACACGATATATCAAAAACGACGCTTGAATAACTCGCTATAAATCAAGTTAATGTCTACCTTACGTAATACTATCTCATTATGAAAACATTATTCTTTGTAATGATGTTATACTAGTATAATTTACCTTGTTTATTAATTAAAAATAACGACTCATTGATGTTAGATAATTGTAATGATAAATTAATTACCGATATTAAAATACATCTGTCTGCCTCGTATTCAAGGGCAGACATATACATTATTATGTATTATACACACATGTAGGGTAATCAATAAGTGTTGATGCAGTTCTGCGTCCACTTCTCGAGTTGAATAGATGATAAGAAAGCGAATCTTAGATAACTTTCTATTATTTTTTTACACGACTTGCTAGTCTAGATAATGTTTTGTCCACTCATATCCTTTAACGCTTGTACAAGCAGCGACGATGTGGGTTTCAGACTCGTACTTGGACGTTCCTCGATTTGTGTTGCTGCAACTAAGTGATTTAAATTCTGTTAAGTACAATATCTGTAATTGTTTTACAGTTTTGAATACAGGCAGCAGTTTGTATATGTCTATTCTTTGTGTGCCATGATCTTATTTGGTCTGATATCATAATATCATCTTATACACTGCGTCAACATACATGTATCTATAAGATCACTATACATTTGATTATAATTAGTTTCATCAAAACATATAACTGTTATAGATTCTAATTGGTAATATGGATCATCTAATGTTGATGCCATTGTGTCTGGAAACATAATATATTATTTAGACATATACTGTTGAATATCCAGTAGATAACATGTTACTCGTGTATACAGTTCATACACAAAAGACTTATCAGAAACATGATGCTATATACTGATACATGTACACAACCATATGATGAATGATATTTCAGTGTAGATATAATGTTAAGTGAATTAAAACAATAAATTGGTTGAAAATAATTAATCATATACACTGATGTCAGACTGCATGTTCCGGAATATCCTTCTTCATTTATTACTTTATGAAATCGGGTAACTATTTGTTTCGTGTTCTATCAATTATACACGACTGGTTTTCAATGTAACAGTGTATGTCTGAAAGCAGTATAAAACAACCACTTACGAAACAAAGATGGATGGCAAACAAGCCGCCGCTAAATTTCAAGTAATCTTGAACACCGACCTTCTTGATGCAATCCTAACAATCTAGTCATTGAGCTTACAGTGTTAAGGGTGTACCCAACAGTATCTTACAAAATAAAGTATTCATTTTAAATTACAGTTATATCTCATGTGCATTCTTGTGTCGGTATGTCTATGAGTTTATTATACTGCTCCTATTCGGGAATGGCCTAACAATATAACTTCTATGTGAAACAAATGTTTATTTGAATGTTACTTTATCACCGGGAGTTTTTTTTTGTTTTTTTTTACTTTATCACCGGGAAATACTTTTACCTTACGATCAGGAGCCTTTTCAACTAAACATGCATATCATAGTTGATAAGCATTAAATTATGTATTGGAGGCAAAGTAATGCCCACATAATGTTCGGTTGGGTAAACCTAACTTATAAGGCGGTCGTCTAGAAAATTCTATGCCTACACGGACTATAACATATTTCAGTTAGATAAACAACATTGTCCCTCCTATCCTTAGTGGTAACATTGGCTTTGTCAATGAGTAGATTTCATCAGATAAAAACACATTACTAATTGGATATTGTATCACAAGAAAACGAATATCGCTAAACTGTTTTACAAGCAGTATGCGTATGTATAAAACACACATGAAACATCGCGTGCGAGGCCATCACTTGCATAGATGAAATAAAGACCTATATCAACTGATCAAAGGGGTATATTGTTTCACTACTGCATGTTTATAACTAAATCAGGCGATGTATCATGTTATACGCGAGCAAACTTTATGAAGACGTGTAAAACGGATTGTTCGTGCTTATATATTCTAGTGGCACGTTATATTGGTTATGTTTATTTCATTACTCACAGCCATGTGTTAAATCTCAGCGACCGACCGTTAAATGTGAATGTATTTGTACTTGTTTGCATTTGTCAGCGAGTAATGATTATGAATTTTAGGATAATAAAAATATTACATACCCTCAATACCAGCGTCGGATTGTGAACTTCACTATTTGTTCAAAATAATCAGACATGTTGTGAGCCTTCGTTAAACGAGTTAGTACATGTAATGAACGAAAAACGTGTCCAGCGAGTCTGTTACTTGTCTGTGGGTGGTGTTCCTCTTGTTCATGTCCGCAATAACTGCAAAGTATTTTCATACCGATATGTTTAAATGCCAACATCCGAGGTAACCCAGAATCACAATTTTTGATTAGCTTGTTTGCTTAGATAGCATGCCTCAGATTTGAACAACCACGATTAATTATATTAATTCTATAACAGTATCACCATCTTGTCAGGATTTACGTCAGCGATATTTGGAAGTTATAGCTATAATTCAATTATTTTGATTTTACGTATTTGGTTATTTGATCGAACACGTACCTTTAATTGATTTAAAACACATCAACTGTGTTCGTCTATTTATTTGAGGATTCGTGATCTGAATTCGCTTGATGATAATCTTCATAACAAAACTGGCAATATACAAATGAATACAATGTATACATATCCGATTACATTACATTTGATTAGAACTAATTTCATTAGAGAGTAGACTGATTATAGATCCTTCTTTGTAATACGGGGGATATCATCCCGATATGATTGATTCAGGTAACATAATACATTGTTTGTAGACATATATTGTAGAATATTCACCAGATAACATATTATGTTAGGTACTTAAAATACATACACAAAAGCTTATCAGAAACATGATGCCATATATTGATACACAAACATATGATGAATGATAGTTCAGTGTAGATGGAAATGTTAAGTGAATTACAACAATAAATTGGTCGGCAAATAATGAATCACAATTTCCTCTCGACAATCAAATAATGTTACCTAGCATAAACATAGTCTTTATATTAAGTTCCTTTAGAATCTACTGGTTCATTTTCCTTGATTAAATCAACGTCTAGAAGAATTATAATCGCTTATGTTGCTGTTATGGTAACATGTATATACTGATGTTAATTTCTTCAGATGTAACGTCAGATTTGAAAATGACTTCATTTGGCAATTTCGGCCCGGCCAACTACTCTTAACTTCTTAATTGAACTAGATGTTAGTTATATTACCTTCACATCGGATCTAGTTCGACTGTCTAATTATCTACGTCACAATCTCTTAACGCGAACGTGCATCTTTAACAACTTGATTATGTCCCGATTATTTCCGAACAAGATGTGTGAAAATGAGTTACGTTTAGAAATTATTGCCTCACAGATAACGAAGCAATGTATATAAGTATAGGTAGGCTTATCAATGCGACCGTGATTAACTACATTTCGAAGACGGAATGTCAAAAACATCAAGCGTTAGCTGTTGAAATCAATCTACATGAAGAATATTAATAACTGTTCATTATGATCTAGACTTATTTATTAAAACTTTAAAAACAAATGAAGACCTGTAGTTACATAATATTAACTTTTATTGTATATTTCATTTCTGCAAATTGATATACTGATAATCACGCAAACATCACAAGATGGCTGCTGTTGCCGTAGAGTTAGCAATTTGAACTCAGTTATGTTTGCGCAATATTTGGTGAATATGGACGTCCCTATACAATTCGTAAATATTTCGTTTAATCACTTGTTCGATCCTACCAACCAAGCCATATCAAAGCAGTATCGATCAGTCGATGAGTTATACTTCGTTTCCATAGACAAATAACATGCCAACATAAATAGACCTTGCCAATGGGTTATTGTTTACACTGGCTCATCTGTGTATTGTTTTGTCATGGCCACGTGGCTAGTGTATTATTGATACATTTTAGCCAAACCAAATTCCATTGCTGTTCAATTGCAATTTGCATCTGTTAAATGCACCGTTTTATGAACATTACTAACACATGTATATGAATTATTTATTACTAGAAATGCATCCACTTCCCGATATATATTCATAAATGCAAATTAATACTCCTTCACAGCCAATTCTATTATATTGCGATAAAGCGCACTTTGGTCAGACCTATGAAACACTGTCGCTGTGAATTATTGAGAATCAAACACTGCAGTCCTTTGAATTTTATGTGACAATAACTTTTGTTTTACAAGCGGTTTGCACGTGGTATAAAACACAAACGAAAGATTGCGTTTGAGTACATGACTAGCGTGGAAACAATAAAATACCTATAGCTACTGATCAAAGGTGTGAACTGTTTCAGTGATGCATGTTTATATCTACACAGACAATGTATCATGTTAAAACACGACCAATGTCTTAGAAGGATTCATTAAACGTGTTGTAAATGATATAATATTTCTGTACAATACCAGTGAAACGTACTATTGATTACGTTTATTTTATCCCTGCCTGTAAAACCTCAATGACTGATTGGTTAAGGTACCAAATGAAACTGATGCGGCGCTTGCACTTGTTTGTATGTGTTCCTGTAATAAAATGAACGATAACGGTAAGGGATTGAAGGATATACAATACACGATTGGTTCGTTGGCTTTTGTGTAGGCATTGGTCAGTGTAGTTGTGTTGTGGTGTTTCTGATTTCTGTTCTCGGTTGATAAGGTTGAGTGCAACCTTACCTGTCTGATTTCCTCATATATTTTATACTCGCAGTGTTTGTGACCTGTGTGGTACTGTTAACTCTTTTATTCAAAAAATCAAATACTGGTACATATTGTTTCACCGACTTTGTACCATATTATGGACACAACATGCTACCATAAGAACTGCAGGTTGTTATATCTGGCAATACATTTCTTTATATTATCTCCCTGGAAGTAAAATAACTCACTTACCAGTTGTTTATTAACTGAATGTTTTAATACATAAACATAAACTACCGTGTATAATTTTGGTGCATTATTCGTATTTTGAAAAAGGCGTTTGAATACCATTTGATATACATGAATTAGACTGTCGATAACTAAATACTGCGATTGCATTGATGTATTTGTGACCCATGGCTCATGGAAAAATAGTTAAGTAAGTCTACATACACTTGTACTTTCCTAGTGATTCTGAAAATGAATATTGCTTGTGTGCGGATAGTATTCGTCTTTGTCATGTCCTTTTTAAATATCAGGGTACCGGTAGCGAAAGGTTCAAAACAAATGTTATCTAAAATCGCATTACATACCGTTCTGCTTCGTAAGAGATCACCACATGTCAAGCAGCTATGTGAACCCGGGTTCACCTGTGTACTGTGTAAACGATTATAATACATATGACACAGTAGATGTTGATATACGATATCAACAATTACCGACGAATCATCAAAGAGAGAATATGACATCATGTAGTAATCATATGTCGATGATGTATTTGTTTTAAATCTTTTCAAGCCATCGCCTTAACGTTCTACTTTATTGCCATTGATTATGTACACTGAATGGCTTTTTATAGTAGATTCGATTACCGATAAATGTGGCGATGAAATGTCTTTACTTGTGAAAAGGTAATTTATTTAATGACAAGTGGGCAAATGATTGCATACAGCGTACTACATAATTACCAACAATATATAACCATACAAATGCAGTGGTTCCTTTAAGTATTGTTCTTTATATTCGATCAAAACTGGTACTATCATATTTGTTCTATGAATTTCTAACACGATCACAAAATCAGCTATCGATAATCAATCATTAATGGGGCAATATAGATAAAAAAACTTGTGCGGAATCGTGTGAATCGACGTTTGACACAGCGTTCATTGTTATCAAAAACGTTAATATGTGTGTTATTTTGTATTCATTTTTTCCAACGATTGTTCCGTAAATGGGAATTTAACTTTACGCTTATGACTTCATTGACGACTTTGAAATATCGTGTCGTTAACGTTCCCAGATATAATAGTATTCTTTAATCTTTAAAGACATTGGATTTGCTAAACGAATCATTGCTTGCATTTTAAGATGTCTAGTTCCAAAGTCCATGATATAGTTCTATCATTCTGTTTATGCTCGCTCGTAGCATGTCTTTATGCCATTCCAACACATTCCGTTTCATGGAATCTAATATACATGTATAAACACCAAGCGCTTTTGTTGTGTGATAACAAGTCGTGGTATTTCTTTAATTGCTTATATGCATCGCCATTGATATCCTAGAATGATGATCAATGTCATAACTTTCATAGGAAACACGATATAGCAATAACGACGCTGGAATAACTCAGGTTAAACATCGATTCAGTGGAATACTCTCTTTTTATAAATACGTTGTTCTTTGTTATTTACGCTATTCATTATTTATAAATCATGACTCTTTGACACTAGACAAATACAATGATTAATTACCAGTATTAGATATCTCTCTGTCTGTCTCGTATTCAGATAGCAAGTCATATATTATACAGAGGGTATTAAATGAGTGATAATTCATCGAGTTCATCGAACTTACATTGGTTTAATGGTAAACAGGACTCCCTTATTGTTCAACACATTTGTATGATGGTTTTCATTATTTACCGTCTAAACAAATGCTTCCATTATTGATGAAGTACATTAGCATCATCATGCAAAAGGATACATTCATAAAACACCCAGATGTCGACAGTGAATCATTGACCTATAAACAGTCATTTGATACATTCGACAGTGAACTATCCACCGATCATATGCACATCAACAAACACAACAAAGCAGAAGCGATTAAATTATTAACCCAGAGATTATGACATCCGCCTTAGACCAGAAATTAAGGATTGCATGTACAACAACAGCTGCCTCTTTTATGCCAATAGGACACGCGTGTCCAACAACTAAAATTCACATTACAAAAACATGCTAATGCAACATTTGTACGATATCAATAGTTTTCATTTTTATTGATTCGATTAGATGGCATGGCTCAGAATTGAACAAAAATATTAATTTATATAACAGTATGACCTTCTTGTCAGGATTTACGTCAGCCATATTTAGAAGCTGTAGCTATAATTCAATTATTTTGATTTTACATATTTCATGATATGTTTGAACACGAACATCAATTTTGTTCGTCTATCTATTTTATGTTTCGTGATGTGAATTCGCTTGATGATACTCTTCATTACCAAAACCCAGGAAATATATATCGTATACAATCCAGTAACATACATATCGGACCAAATTACATTTGATTAGAATTAATTTCATTAGAGAGTATAATTATTATAGATCCTAGGTCGTACATGTAATACGGAGGAAATAATCCCGATATGATTGTGTCTGGTAACATAATGCTTTCTTTTTAGCCATATATATTGTAGAATATCCATTAGATAACATATTATGTTAGGTATATACAATGCATACACAAAAGGCTTATCAGAAATATGATGCAGTATATTGATACACAAACATATGATGAATGCTAGTTCAATGTAGATGGAAAGGTTAAGTGAATTACAACAATAGATTGGCTGGCAATAAAGAATCACATTACACTGTTGTCAGATTGAACGAAATACCCTGACAATCTAGTCACTGAACAAAAAGAGCATGTGTGTGATAAATTTTACATTTCTACGCATGTGAGTCACATAAATATGGTGTTGGAAAAAAAACAATAGTTATCAAAATACATATACAAAATGTACTTAATCCATAAAATCAATGGACTTAATTTTGTAACAAAGTATTTCGTTAATAAAAATCAATTTTGTACTATTATTGATGGTTGTATTATTTTTTTTTATTATATAAGTTTTCCTAACATGTCGTCATGATATTACACAAATTAGTGTACTGTATTCGGAAAACTAATTGTTATTTGCCAACAAGCTACTTTGAATACATTTATGTTTTGAATACTAACCATATATATAATCATGTATAATTGTAAGGTGGGGCGAGGGATGGTTCCCCGACCCTCTCCCACCAATGACGGGGATTAATAAATGGGCTAGATCCACGTGACAAAGCCGAAAAAAAAAAAAAAAAAAAAAACTATTATTGATGGTTGCAACATCACTATGATTTCAAATAAAAAGCAATAAAAATAGAAAATTAAAGAAATGTTATTATTTAACACTGTTTCTTCCGCTAGCGTGCATTTGAAAGTTAAGTAGCCTTATTATGCATTTGACAATGTGTGTATGACATAAAAAGATTACATCAGATATGACGAAAATGGCTTTTATATGTCGAGGGCTCAATGCAAAAGTATGGTTACTACATCAATTTGTAGAGGCGTGTACCATAGTTTTGCACTAAACCCTCGATGCACTCTTACATGTGTTGTGTTCATTCGACAGACATTTGCATATATATTGGTACTAATGTTGTATTCTAGTAGTACGAAAATGCAGTGATGTTTGTTTACCTTACATTTTCTTAAGTTCTTATGCACCGATCGCTAGCTCAACAAATAGTCAATATTCGGCTTTTATGTCGGATAAACTTTTTCACAAAACAAATATGATAAAATCGAAGAGTGAATGCATCTTTTAATAACCAGCAGCAGAGACAACTTAACGAACTTTATAATATAGTGTATTCGTGCATCTCTGATCAGTTGTTTCTCTAAAGCTACATTTCCTGCCCGAGCTGGAAGTTACTATCTTTTTGTAGAATGTTGTATGATAATGTTTGTCATTCATTTACAAAATGTATACAAATCCGTATCACATACAAAAGTAATCTACAAATCTAAAATATAATCTAAAAAAGGTTTCTACGATGCTTAATTTTACACTATATGTTTTCTTTATTCACTAAGCCAACCCTTGTGGACTGGATGTCCCAATGTCCACATCATGTGTACATGATACCATCATTGTATATGAGCCAATGTTCGGGTAACGTTTGTGTTAAAGACGTCTGGCATCGGCCAAATATTATAATTTGATTTGAAAATTGTTATTATAATTCAAACTCCAAGATAGTACACAATTGTCCTGTAGAATATTTTCATTGTAGTTATCGTTTCATAAAATTTTCATTTTACTATATGAAAGTTGTGTTGATCTTTAATAAACAATGCTTTTCTTGTCGATGATATTCGAATACATTAGTCCAGGTGTAGTGTTTTCATTGTAAAAATAAAATTAGGTTGTATGTTTTGTATGTAATTTCCAAATAGTATTGCAAACGTTTGTTAACCTACAAAATCCTATCGATCAGTAAAGTTCGTATGTGTATGTCAGAGTTGATCATTATAGATTTGTTAACGTGAATAGTATTGCTTTGAACTTATATTAGTGAACAGATAAACGTAAAAAAGTAATATAAAAGAGCTGGAAGCATAATCGCAATATAAACTAATGGAATACACCAATTAGTCAGGAAGCCCCGAACGCCGTTATAATAGTAAATTCAAGTATAAATACCATTACTGCGAAAACTCTTATTTCTTTGTAAATTTGGGTCTGCATTTTTTTGTGGCCGGGACTTGGGCTTATAATCAATTATGTTAGTTGTGTGTGTTGCTGCTGTTTTCTGTGCTCGGCTAATTAAGTTGAATGCTGCCTTTCGTGTCCTAGTTCCTCATATCGTGTATACAAATTATGTTTGACAATGACAAGCACATTATACTACATGTATAATGTTACATCGCATATTTCAGATACAACGATGATAATTAATATGTAGTTTATTATGTGCTATAAACTTGTGAATAATGTATTATCTTATATCAAACATTCTAACGACCCTTAATAGTGCTATTAAAATTGTTTCCCTTACTAATCAAGAGTTTTCATTCCGTGTATCTATGAATTTGATATTACACACACTGTCATTCAAAATCACAATGATAATCAGCGCAATAAATAGCTTATGAAACACGATATATCAATAACGACGCTTGAATAACTCGGAATAAATCAAGTTAAATATCTACCTTACGTAATGCTATCCCATTATAAAATCATTGTTCTTTATAATGATGTTATACTAGTTTAATTGACCTTGTTAATTATCTAAAAATAACGACTCATTGATGTCAGATAATTGTTATGATTAATTTATTACCAATATTAAAACTACCTCTGTCTACCGCGAATTCAGAAAACCGTCATATAGTAGACATAGGATATTAAAGGTACGTTGATTCATTGTTGCTACTATTCCTCGAGTTGAATAAATGATAGTTAGCAATTCTAAAAAAGCTTGCTATTATCGTTTGGTACACGACTTGAATGATGTTTATGCTAATCAAGACTAATTTATACTACAAAATATACTTTATATAAGTATAATAAAAACAATGAACTTTCATATTTCGTAGGAATTAAAGAATAATTTTAAAACACAGTGTAAATCCTTAACACTAACTAAAATATCATTAAAGTCCATTGCTCAACGTTTAAACACTTGTTTTGGTGATAATGTTTATGAACATTGATACATAATGTACCAACAAATCATAATAATAGGCATGTAATACTACAAAGGTAAAGCCAACAGATCCTTCACTATTTCGACTTGTACAGGCTTTCAACAGCATAGTCAAGAAATGCATTTGATAGCAAATAATTTACTATTCACCCAACCTTTGCACACTAATTGACTATGGATAAAATCGTTTTGAATTAAAAAACAACGCTTATACCGTATATACAATTCAAAATGATCCGACCACCCGGTACTTTCGATTGTAGGGTTATACTTCGAGAATATTTTGCCAACACATGTCCTAGAAGGCCTAAACAAATTGCGATAATGCTCGTACTTGGACATCCCTTGAACGTTGTTGCTACGACAAAGTGACTTTCGTTTTGTTAAGTACAATTTATGTAATTGTTTTACAGTTACGAATAGAGGCAACAGTTTGTAATTGTTTATTCTTTATGTTTTATGATCTTGTGCGGTTTGATATCATACTAATCGATACGCACGAAACTGTAAATTTAATATAACATACTTTTGTACCGGAATTGAAATTAATAATATGTAAACATTCATGTTTTGTTTGTGTAATTTGTGATACGTATATTTGTATATCTGTATGTATATATGATATTGCATGTTTGTTTGTATTTGTACATGTGAAATCATGGGCATATTGCCTAATTTTCGAAATAAACTATCTATCTATTATCCACGTATACACTGTACCATCAAATCTATCAGATCACGTTATATTTGATTATAATTAATCTCATCAGAGAGTTTACTTGTTATAGATTCTAATAGGTAATATCGGTCATCTTATGTTGATAACAGTGTGTCTGGTAACCTAATACATAATATAGACATATATTGTAGAATATACATCAGTTAATATATAATGCAAGGTATATACAATACATGCACAAAAGGCTTATCAGAAACATAATGCCAAACACTGATACACAAACATATGATGAATGATAGTTCAATGTAGATAAAAATGTTAAATGAATTGCAACAATAAGTTGCTTGAAAATAATTGATCATATACACTGATGTCAGACTGCATGTTCCGGAATATCCAACTTTATTTATTAGTTTATGAAATCGGGTTACCATCGGTTTTTTGTTCTATCAATTATACACGACTGGTTTACAATGTAACAGTCAGTGTCTGTCTGAAAGCAGTCTACAGCAACTACTTATAGTTTACCCTACTTCTTTGTCCAATCAAAAGCCATGGATTTTCAAATTTTGGGACCACTTATTCATTTATTTGTGCAATGGGAATAATAACTATTTAGTAAATCTGTTTATTAGGACAATTTTGCTGATTCCAAATATGGAAACTAGACCCGCCTACCCTCATAATTTTACTGTTATTCTATCAGCAAGCATAAAAACAATTTTGTGCAATTTCACTTTCATTATCCCATAATTGGGCAAGCTATTGTTTGCATACAAAGGATCACTAAAAGTGGGCGGGTAAACAATAAGCCGGTTATAGATTACATATAAGAATTTTAAACAACTTAGTACTGCGGTTGAATTACAGTTATATCTAATGTGCGTTCTGGTGGAGACGGTATGTCTATGAGTTTTATTATACTGCTACCGTCGGTAATGGCATAACAATCACAAACTTCTATTTACAACAAATATTTATTTGAAGTTACGTTACTCAATGAGTCGATTCATAAGATAAAAACATATTATTAATTGGATATTGTATCACAAGAAAACGAATATCGGTTAACTGCTTTGGATTTTCACACATGCCGTTAATTCAGCGTGACATTTCTGGAACGTGTTGCTTGGGGCAAACCATTCAATATACATTATATATCCCCATACAACGATACATACTACCATAAATGGCACTCTGAACATATTTAGGGCGACACTTACATATAATATGTTTTAGCTTTAAAAGAAACTAATATATATTTATGGACAGATCTTAGCTCACGATCAAACTAAAATATTAACCACATTACAACTTATACAATGCACAATTGGACAGCTAATATACAAGGCAATATCTTTATAATATCTAATTAAAAGGTAAAGAACCACTAAATGCCTCCGCGGACCAAGTGGTGATACACTCAAGTAGTCCTTAAAAAAACTTTGATTTGCCTGTAAATGAAGATATTTCTTGACAAATGTGGAGTTGAATGATGAAATTGAGTTTAAATGGTTGGTAAATATGCATGTGGTGCATTAAAACTGTAATATTTGTATTATTCCACTATTTTGTTCTTGATACCAAAGTGAAAGTAGACAAGGGTAAAACCCAGAACTCATAAATCCGGACATGCGTGAAAACGGATAGACAGTGTTTGAAGGACAAAAACTTTCTTAGAAGATACATGACCCCCCTTTTTTATTGCATTATTTTGAAGCTTAAATAACCCTCTTTACAATGATGTATGTGGTCCAGGTGGCCATAGACTAAAAAAAGTTGAAAATTGGGGCCAACTATGGCCAATTTATATTGAGCTATAGAGCAAATCTATTTGGTGGTTTCTAACCTTAAAAGATGAAATATAAAAATAAATGTCGAAATAAAGCAGGTTTCTGATTATGATTCATCGTAACGTGTATGTGTCAGATAATGCACAGGATTTCCACACATAATTTACGCATATGGATTACTTATTACTTAAACCGACCAAACTTTCTGATATATATTCATGTATGTAAATAAGTTATCCTTTACAGCCAATTATATTGCGATAAAGAGGAATTTGATCAGAAAATGAAACGCCGACACTGTGAAATGTTTATTAAATAAAAATGATAGAAGTTCTTTGAATGTGCTTTATGAGACCATAACTGGTATTTTACAAGCAGTATGTGTATGTATGAAACACACATGAAAAATCGCGTGCGAGGCCATCAGTAGCATAGATGAAATAAAAGACCTATATCTACTGATCAAAGGGGTATATCGTTTCACTACTGCATGTTTATAACTAAATCAGGCAATGAATCATGTTTTACACGAGCAAGTCTTTAGGAAGACGTGTTAAACGGATTGTTAGTGCTTATATATGCTAGTGTCACGTAATGTTGCTTACTTTCATTGCATTAGCAATGTGTTAAATCTCAGTGACTGACCGTTAATTGTGAATCTATTGGTACTTGTTTGCATTTGTCCGTGTTTTCATCTCAGTGAATAATGATTATGTATTTCAGGATTATCAAAATATTACATACCCTCAATACTAGCGTCGAATTGTGAACTTCACTATTTATTCAAAATAATCAGACATCATAAAAGATAAGCTGTTTAAACGACCGTCTACCATAAAATGAACGAAACTTGGTACTCCATGCGCTGCAAGCTATTGCACATGTCGATATGCTTCATTGTCGTTACGTAATTACCTTGAGGATTGAACTTAACCTACAGAATTCGGATTTAGACAAAATTGTTGTTTGTTTGAGGCCATGTAGCGACCCATGTGATACATTACCGATTACTATATGTATTTTTGAGACCAATGAGTGCATTAGCGTATTTTTTAATGTTGTGAGTCTTCGTATAAACGAGTTACTGTAGTACATGTAATGAACGAAAAACGTGTCCAGCGAGTCCGGTAATGGTTGTTACTTGTGTTTGGGTGGTGTTCCTCTTGTTCATGTCCGCAATAACTGCAAAATGTTTTCATACCGGTATGTATAAATGCCAACACCCGAGGTAACCCAGAATCACATCCGTATTGAATAGGCGTATGTCAATGTATATAACACATTAGATGAGGACATGTCATACCCAGAATTACCTTCGATTCAACACAAAGAGAATACTAGGATGACATAATTCATTAATCATATGTCGATGATTTATTTGTTTAAATGTTTTTCAAGCCATGGCAAAAATTACATTGCTGTCATAGATCAGGTATATTGAATGGCCTTTATAGTGGATTCGATTACCAATAAATGTGGCGATGAAATTACTTTGCTTCGGAACAAGTCATTTATTTACTGACAAGTGGGCAAATAATGGCATACATCTGGAATACCCGGTCTATCTTTAACCATACCATTGTATAGGATCTATTACAGTGCTGTTCTCCACATTGGAGGAAATTGGTACTTTTATAGTTGTTTAATGACTTTCTATGACAATCAAAAACCAGCAAGCGATAATCAATCATTAATGACAGTAGTGATAAAAACCTAATCTCTGTTTTGTATTTTATAGGTAGGAAATCCATGTTTGACAAAATACTTGTTGTAATGCAAAACCCTTATATTTATTTTTTATTTAAGTTCGTAGCAATCAATATTTCCGAAGATTGTTCCGCTAATTGGAACTGGCTTTTTACGCTTATGATTTCCGAGAAATGTTTTGAAATTCAATCTTCCAGAAAGTTCCGTTTAAATTTCAAACAAGTTTTATTACGTAAATGAATCGTTGCTCCCATTTTAAGACGTTTTTTAGTTTATTCAACCAGGATGATTTAAACATTCCATTTCTCTTTCTTATACTATCTTTTATGAAAAGTCAAAACTAAAATATGTTTAATCATTTAAACATATCGCTGGCTTAGAATGAGAAGGTCGTAACTTTTTTCAATGTGCATATTCTACCTAGATTTGATTATATGCTCCGAAACCATCAAATCAATTAGGCATTAGGCAATTTGACAACAATCACTTCACCTATAGCAACTATCAAATTGTATCTTTGTTTGTGTGCATTTTGTGCTTGATTGGTTAAGTTAAGTGCTTCATTCTCTGTACAATTGGTTGTTATAGACACGTTTGTTTGATCGACTTTAATATATTAAAAAACTTATCTAGTATCTCATTACTTGTTAATCTCGGAACAAAATGCAAAAATAAGCGATTTCTCGAAGCGAGTTAGTCTCTTACCGACTGTATCCGACTTTTAATAAGGCACACTTCTGGATTATGCGGTTCAAGCAAAACAATCATTAAAAGTTATCTTGTTATCGATTTTTCTTATTTCTTTAAAAAATTGCCGCGTTTTTATTTATGCTTTTCGGAAAATCAAAATCAATATTTGAACACACAGTCCTGTCAAAGATTTATTTAAGAGTTATTGTATTGTTGGAATGCCTTCAATTAGTAACATGAACAAAGTGTCCACAATAGAAATTGATAAGTTATGTACTCATTAGTTAAATGCGGAAGGCTTCTAGAGTTTGACATAAGTAAATCGGAACATTAACTCAACTCGTTGGCAGAAACATGTAAATTCAATTCTGACTTTTCCGGACTATTTAATTACAGTTTTCTATCTGAGAGAGATCTTGTAGTAATTTGTGACATTAAGCAGAGCGATATTGGATAACATAGTTTAGTTTCAACGTCAAGCAATTGACCAACTAATTCCTTATAATTCAATGTTGGACTTATTACATAATTAACCGCGATCGCGGCCGTGTGATTAGGGAGTCCATGTAGAAAACGGAAGGTCCAATGTTCGAATCTCGGCGGAAGCAGGGATGAACTGATTAGACCGGTTGGCGAGGCGCCATCTAGTTACAAAATGGTTATCGTAGGCCATTCTCTGCCAGGCATTCGGCATTACGAGAAGTCTTTCAGGAGGTACCGTATGCATGAAAGATACGTGTCTCAGACATGTTAGTCAAAATTGACCGGCCCTTTCAGTAATGGTGAAACTATAATAAGCATACTTTACAAAATTACAAAATGTTGAGAAGTAATGAAGCCATAGGCCAAATATCGGTTACATTTTATGCAGAATACAACCCCTGTATGTTTATCATCATCACATGTGTACAAACAGATGTAAGTGCATAAGTACACTTACATGTAGAACTCCTCAGAAAACTAAAAGATGTGGAGTGACATTGAGTTACACTAATGTTTTCATGACTTAACGATTCAAAAGGGTTAATGCAAATGATGGAATACGGATTTTACTCTTCTGCACCGGGGATTAGTGTAAAACATAACTTCGACCCTAGTCCTATTTTTTATTTGAGTTAGCAATTCATCATGTTATGGGATAAACGCTTGAAGGAGAGGACAATGTCCTATTAAGAATGGTAATCAATAAATCCATTTTTATTTCCCTTTGTACAATTTTAATGTGTTTCGAAAACACGGAATTAATATTACATAAATCACAAAGAATGCATTGACGCCACGATGTCCAGGCCGGTAAACTTCAGAGATAATACAAATCTGTAAAAGTTGTCAAAAAAGCTAAACTTAGTTTTTATCTGCTGACAAAACAGCTTTACTTCAATTGAACGAGAACAATTTGTTTGAAGAAAACTAATGTGTACACTTTAAAATAAATTCTTCCTGGATGAAATATCTTTCCAATGTTCCCGTGACATCGACAGTTCTATAACAAAACGTCGTTTTCATGTGTTATTATTACATTCTCCAAATCACCAAATCAGCAAATTTAATGCATCTAAATACTGACATATATTTGTACTTCTAACACGGTAACAACAACTTGTCGACGAATTGTGTTTTAAACTTGTCGTTCTGTGATAGGGCTCAGAGCCTTTTTTAACAGCATGATAGCGCGAAAGCATTATATGATATAGATCGCCGGCGATAACTTTAGCTTTGTATACAAACAAATAATGTCTAAACACAACACTGCAAGGTCGAATTTCCGCTTGTTGAAGGAGAATATTGAGCTCAAGAGTGAACAAAAATGTTCATCGAAAATGCATTTTATTTCCATTGTAAAGAACTATACATGAATATCGACGGACTAAGACAATTGGCTGTGTACTATACAGGTACCATATTTGGCTATGTATGTATTGTACAAGTGTATAAACATGGAGGAACTACATGGTACCAGATTGATATAAATGTATTAAACCAACCTATCGGCTCTCGCAACAACCAAAGGTTTACGTAAACAATCAGTACTAATGACTATACTATAATGACTATACTAATATTTGAATGACAACGCTTACCTATACTATGGTGAAACTAACATCAGAATCATAGACTTGATATTATCTTTCATCCACAAGAAATTAAATGACAAATCGTAGGAGGAGGGTCCATTTATTAGAAATCAGAGACAATATCGGTATCGTGTGCATATAAAGAGACAGGGGTAATTGTCCAAATAGGCTGGTGTATACACAAATGGACACTCTATATATTTGTCTCAATCGATCGCAAAACGACAAGCTACAAAAGTACCTTAAATTAATTGAATAACTAAATATTCCGCTGCAGCAAGTATTATACTTCGTTTATATGATATCACTACTTCGGCCGTTATGTAACAATTGACGTCAACAAATTGGCAAAATATCTACTGATGCATGTAATTCGTTTGTTACTGTGATAATATGCTTTTTAATTGACTTTTTTACATACGTTAACAACATTAGTTAATTCTGTCAAATAAATTGTATTTTTTTTAATCATGCTTTATTTTATCTTTTTTATTGTCAATAGTAGTTATTGTAATACCTTTATATATGTACTTGTTATAAAATGTTACATTATATTGTACAACGTCATTGAATATATATTTATTCATAAAAGTAGGCGTTATATCAAATAAAATAAACTTAAACTTAGTCTTTAGAATAAAGTAGCAAAATATATCTCACTGTAATAAAAATAATCGTTTCTGTCGGATCTCCCATTTGTGTGCGATGTTCTAACATAGTTGTTTGTCACAACATGGTCTTGTCATTCAGAACGCGTAGGGTAGTATAATGTTTATCCGTCGTATATCACAACCACTCAAGGTGAAAAATTACGACATAATAAATTGGAGTTGATCTTGTGGATGCAGAGTTGACGTCAATCATGAATAATTTAGTGTATGCAATATGTTGGCCTAATAAAAGACGACTTTTTCTACAATATATCATATCTGTTCAAACACATTTGTCTTTCAGCAAACTTTGAAATATGAGCAGTACTTGTTTCGATAACCATGCGTGTGTTCCAATTTCTTCATGATTTGGTTACTTCAGCATTATGTGTACTGTTCGTTTGGTATGATGTCGGAACAGGTTGTCTGTCGGCATTCACTTTACATGCATTCCAATCTCCGTTGGTGTTCAGCTTTCATTGGCAATTCATTTTAAAACGCATTTCAATGACGAATGCATTGTTAGTCCATAAATAAACGGTGCGTTGAATTTACGATATGTTTCAGATATACCAAAACACGATATACAATTAAAATGCTCCGTTCGAACAAGTACATCACGTGTTCATGATATCATGTATGTGAAATAGACTATTCTATCAGATCTAATCTTTCTACTAAACACTATTATTCGCATTTATGGAAACACTTATTAGCGCGGTCTTAAGATTCATAGTGCACTACACGATTTGACATCGGATTACAATATTCATTCAAAATAGTGTCATTCATCTCGAAGTTCATTGAATTCTAAACGGCGCAGAAGCAATTATACTTAAGTGTCTCGCATAAGAGTTTGTTTTATGTAGAACATCACAAGTACCGGATAGAAGTCCCAAAGGGTTGTCTACAAAACACCATCTTGTTGTAGCTTAAATATAGAAATCTCAAGTGATAGTATACGAGACGACGATAACTTGCTGTATTTTTAGATGAGTGCCTGACTGTTCTAAGCTGTCATGTTTGTCGTAATATTCATTCAAAAACAAAACATTCCTTCAAAATTATTCTCGACTCTAAAAATAATGTTACCTAGCAGCAAACATATTCTTTATATTATGTTCCATTAGAATCTACTGGTTTGTATTCCATTATTGAATCAACGTCTTGAAGAATTATAATCGTTTATTCCAAGATAAAATTTCAAAACAACAACTGACAGCAGTAATAACAATTTAATTTTATAATTATCTTTATATACCAAATGACTAGCGAATATTGTTTATAATACATGTAATATATATAGGCTTGCCTTATTGCGATTATGAATTAAATTAAAGTGGCGAAGAATGGCCATGTTGACTTGTACTCTAACAGGTAACGCTGTTAGAGGTGAAAACGCCTTACGCAAGGTAGCAACCGAAGGCATATAAGATTTATTATCAAACTTTAACATTAATTTACTGTAACAAGAAACCGAGTACACTCCGATTACACATAGAAACCGAGTACGCTCCAGGTACTCATAAAAATACCGAGTACACTCCGAGTACCCATAAAAGAGACCGAGTACGCTACAGGTACTCATAAAATACCGAGTACACTCCGAGTACCCATAAAAGAGACCGAGTACGCTACAGGTACTCATAAAAATACCGAGTACACTCCGAGTACCCATAAAAAAGACCGAGTACGCTACAGGTACTCATAAAATACCGAGTACACTCCGAGTACCCATAAAAGAGACCGAGTACGCTACAGGTACTCATAAAATACCGAGTACACTCCGAGTACCCATAGAATACCGGGACGTACGCTCCAGGTACCCCGTAATAAAACCAGGTACGCTCCAGGCACCATATAAAGAACCATTTTTACAGTAAGTATGTATTTTAACCAAATGTGACTTATCTAAACAGATGAGACCTTTTAAGAGATGCCATTTTTCTAGTTGAGTCAACGCTCGGACAAGTCTTAAACGCTCATAAAAAACTACAGTCAAGTGACTGAATTTTGTAATCACAGGAACCTCAGTCTCGACTGGTAACAGCTGTCGAAACCGAGAGAAAACCCATGGAAATGCAAAATATATGTTTTGTATTGATTCATTTTTAATAAAAATAATAGATATGCCCTCGGTTGCATCCCCACTACAGAATTTTACGCCAACATGACAATGTATGTAATAAATGATAAAATATCTACTATAATTAGATAAATGCATGAGTAAGGCAAGTGCTATATCTAGATATGGTTATTAATTGTTTATTGGCTATTAAATCACCGTTAAGACACAGTTCTGGTCACTGGTAGAACGACTACTATCACGTCCTTTGCTACAAATGTACTTTCTGAACTTCACATTATAGGCTTCATGTCTTTTCCTTTTCAGCATCTAATATATACACATTCACGACACTAAGAACATCATATTAAACACTAATATTATCATAATTAACACTGATACCATGGTAATCACAACACAAAAACACATTATCAGCATTATTCCCGTACGTAAGAATCACCTTGCACACGAAGAGTTCCTATACGTGAATTCCATGAAGACTGGATGCTATCTGATGCCGGATCTGTCCTCATAGTTACCATATTGAACCATCTTGTGTCGTATATTGTGTAGTTTACTTCCAGTACAACCTCAACGTGACCATGTGTCTGTTTTGACCAACATACGTATGCCAATGTTACTGACTCTCTCAATATCAAACTGAAATAACAACAAACGGATCGGCAGAAAAATGACTCATACAGCATAATAATAGTAACTGCTATTTGCCATTAAACATAGTTAGACTATTAACATTGATAATTAATAATAATGACTGATATTGCCTGAAGGGTGCGGTAGGGTGGGTTCAAAGTTCGTCGTTTGCTGCCGAACAAGCAAGTGAGCCGACGTGGCAATCATGTGAGTTCACGCTCAGTGAATATCGTATTCACGCGAGAGTTACCATGGAAACGATAGCGACGCCGGGTAGCGATAAACGCACCATGTGTATATAGTACCCGGAGATCCCGTGAAATTCCGCCGTAATAAATTAGATTAATGCATAGGTGAATTAATCTTTATTATTCCAAGATAAAATTTCAAAACAACAACTGACAGCAGTAATAACAATTTAATTTTATAATTATCTTTATATACCAAATGACTAGCGAATATTGTTTATAATACATGTAATATATATAGGCTTGCCTTATTGCGATTATGAATTAAATTAAAGTGGCGAAGAATGGCCATGTTGACTTGTACTCTAACAGGTAACGCTGTTAGAGGTGAAAACGCCTTACGCAAGGTAGCAACCGAGGGCATATAAGATTTATTATCAAACTTTAACATTAATTTACTGTAACAAGAAACCGAGTACACTCCGATTACACATAGAAACCGAGTACGCTCCAGGTACTCATTAAAAAAACCGAGTACACTCCGAGTACCCATAAAAGAGACCGAGTACGCTACAGGTACTCATAAAATACCGAGTACACTCCGAGTACCCATAAAAGAGACCGAGTACGCTACAGGTACTCATAAAAATACCGAGTACACTCCGAGTACCCATAAAAAAGACCGAGTACGCTACAGGTACTCATAAAATACCGAGTACACTCCGAGTACCCATAAAAGAGACCGAGTACGCTACAGGTACTCATAAAATACCGAGTACACTCCGAGTACCCATAGAATACCGGGACGTACGCTCCAGGTACCCCGTAATAAAACCAGGTACGCTCCAGGCACCATATAAAGAACCATGTCTACAGTAAGTATGTATTTTAACCAAATGTGACTTATCTAAACAGATGAGACCTTTTAAGAGATGCCATTTTTCTAGTTGAGTCAACGCTCGGACAAGTCTTAAACGCTCATAAAAAACTACAGTCAAGTGACTGAATTTTGTAACCACAGGAACCTCAGTCTCGACTGGTAACAGCTGTCGAAACCGAGAGAAAACCCATGGAAATGCAAAATATATGTTTTGTATTGATTCATTTTTAATAAAAATAATAGATATGCCCTCGGTTGCATCCCCACTACAGAATTTTACGCCACAAAATGAAAAATATAATTAAGCTTCGATATCCCTATTTCTTATTTATCTATTTTTTATTTCCCCAAAATTCTTATAATATATAACTTAAAATGCCTTCGCGAATGGCGTCATTATAGAATTCCAAACCAACGTCGGACAAGTGTATACCGTCATCGCGGAAGAAACCGAGTGTAAGAACGTCGATGTCGACCGTAATATGCCCGTTGGATTGTTTTCGGCCCATCTGGTTCACCCGTTTACGCTTTTTCTCTATGGCTTTCAAACTACAGGCGTGTTCTCCCCAGGTAACTCTGGGGAGAATGTCAACCCATATTATTTTTACTTCTGGAAATGCTTGATGAACATAAGTAACAGCCTCTATTATTATCTTAAAAATACATTTTAAGGAATGTTTTGTAAGATCATTGCCACCTAGATGGAACAATATAACTTTAGGACAACTCCTAAACAGGACGGGAATTTGCAAGGAGCTAATTAAATCGTCCAAACTCATACCCCGCTTACACCACCAAGCCATGGTAAGGTTGTCCGGCAACTTCAAATTCGGCATTCCTCTTTCGGCGGCTCGCACCCCAGCCCAATATGGAATTGAATCCCCGATAAACCATACGTCTGTAAAGACATTATTAAAGCCTGTCAGTTACGATAGTCCTATCACCATAGCGACACTATTGCTATACCGTGCATGATAAGTATATATATAATACCATGAATATAATCACCCGCTAGACAAACCTGGCCTAAAGTACGGTTAAACCCGTATGTATGTGTTATAGGCGGGGGAGTGCCACCTTCCCAGTTTCATAATGGCTGACTCCGACAATCCCATTAAAGCTAATTGCGTAGCCCTGCCTATGCGAAAACTATGGGTTTTAACATTTGAGTGGTTATACTGAGAACGGTCAATACATTTTTTCAGCACTGCTGCAAATTGATATCTGGTGGCTACTGCCCCGTTACTATGAATGAACAGCGGACCGGTTTGACTCGATTTATAAAAAAGATATTTCTGTAACGAATGAACAGGACATATGCTTCCATCCCGCTCACACGGTAACTTTAAAATCACCGGATTACCACGTTGATTTGTTTTAAACCTACTCATGGAAATCAAAACATGTTTGTTTGGTATATCAAGAGTTACGTCTCTTGATTGTAACATGTTAACTTGACCCTTGGTAGAGACTAATTCTCCTACGCGAAATAGGCCAAAATATGCCAGGCAAAACATAGCTTTAAATAACTGATATTCGTAAGCATCATGACAAATCGTGGGTAGAAGCTTACATATTTCCTTTAACATATCCATAGTGATCGGGGCTCTCGTATCGAATGTGCGGCGTGATCTATGACAACCCTCCAATAGCTTTTTGACAATAAAGGCTTGAGAAAAATCTGGCCAATTATTAATTTTATGCAAGAAAGCCAGACCAGAAATATATGTTGCTATTGTTCTAGCTGACAAGGCCTTTTCAAAACAATACGTAATGAACAAAACCACCTCGTTTAAAGGGAGTGGCCAGTTATTTGGTAAGTTATACGAGCCCCTGAATGACTGAAACTTGTTCCTTGCCGTAGAATAGGTCGAAGCGGTATTTTCCGCTATTCCTGCACTGGCCAAGTATTTAGATCTGCTTCGAAGATGTTCCAAAGAAAGTTCGGTATTACCGATGGATATTGATCCGCCTCTGGAGCTAGCTTCCTGAACCGTGAGAACTGAAAACGAGATAGTGCATCACTTATTTCGTTTTTTGCCCCGCTGATGTGTGAAGCTTTTACCCAACAATTATAATGCAAACATTGTAACGTAAATACCCTCATAAACATCATGACTGCGGGTGATTTAGAGGTCATGGTATTTAATATATGGACTACTGCCTGATTATCGCAATAGAAACGAATTTTCTTGTTACGTAGCTCATTACCCCAAATAAAAATTGCCGCGACAATAGGAAACAGTTCAAGCACTGTAATGTCTTTGGTAAAGCCATTTTCATGCCACACGTCCGGCCATTTCGCGTTACACCAATGCCCCTTAAACCAAATACCAAACCCTATAGCACCCGCGCTATCTGTATGAAATTGCTCGTCATCATTAGACACCCAAAAAACGGTCGTGAAAGACTGAGACACCATTATGTCCACTGAAAAAACGCATCCACATTTTGAGATCAGATTTCATTTCCTTATTAACACGCACGTAATGATACATATGTTTTACGCCGCATGTGGCATTTATAAGGCGCCTACAAAATGGCCTACCTATAGGAATTGCCCGACAACAGAAGTTCAAAGACCCTATAAGTGACTGTATGACCCTCAAACAAACCTTCTTTTGCGACAGAACGAACTCGATTTTTTGAACGACTTCCGTTATTTTATCGAGAGGTATCCGAACCTCCATTTTTATTGAATCTAGCTCTAAACCTAAGAAAATAATAATTTGAGTCGGGCCTGCTGTTTTCTCGTCCGCTAGCGGAACGCCCAAGTTGTCCATAATTGATTTAAATAACACCATCAACTCTTTACAAGACTTGTACTTTTTTCGCCCCCTAAGAAATCGTCTAGATAATGTATTAGGTGGCCCGATTTCATTTTGGTTTTAACGCAAAACTCAAGGAAGGTTGAAAATTTTTCAAATAAACTCGGGGAAATACTACAGCCGAATGGAAGAGCCTTATCGAAGAAAATTTTATCCTCCACCATAAATCCCAATAGTTCGAAATCCTGTGGGTTAATTGGTAGCAAACGGAATGCATTTTTTATATCCGATTTAAACAAGTAACAATTTTTTCCCAGTTCCTGAATGATATGAATTGCTTGGTCGAATTCTGTGTATTTAACCGAACATAATTTCGGGTCAATGAAATCGTTAATCGATGACCCCTCTGGGTAAGAAAGATGATGTATCAGCCTAAACTCCCCGGGTGTTTTCTTTGGTACCACGCCGATCGGAGATATTTGAATGTTTTTCATCGGACTAACGGTAAACGGGCCAGCCGCACGACCGGCATCGATTTCTTTTTGTACTTTTTGTAGGACAATCTCGGGGAATTGTCTAGCCGACACCAAATTCTTTGAAAAGCGTATCCCACGTGGACCAGTATAATTTAAACGAAAGCCGTGTGTAAAACCTTCTAATAGTATTAGTGCATCACGGGATTTGTAATCAGACAACCAGTGGTTTAAAGATTGGATATTAATAGGTGAAGGAGCTAATTTCGTCGGATTATTCATAAGCGACGGTATGTTATTATTTACTATATGAACCGCGTTGACCACGGTACTGGTTATATCCCCGCCCTCTGTATGGGCGGCGGCCTCGAAAGGGATTTCCATTAAAACCTTGATGGGTATTATGACCCGCATTATATGTTTGCGATTGACCGTAAGTACCCTGTTGGTACCCGAAACGTGAAGGACCTGACTGAGTACCTGTGTGACAGTTCATTATGTTATGCGTGCCGCAACAATTAATACATGCGTGGTTATATTTACAACTCGGCCAGCTACATGAGGCTTTATTAAAAGCTACACATATGTTCTGCGATTGACCATGCTTCCGCGACTCGACCCCAAATTGTTTATACCTATATGTATCTTGCACTGAAGGCAAACACCTAGACCACAAGCCTTGATTAATCACCGACCACGACGACGGTGTGGTGGCCTGACGAAGGCGAAACTGCTGGTCGTATATTTTCCAAAATTGTCCCCCCTGGCGGGACGCACATTCTCGTATAACATAAAAATAGTGCAACATTTCATGTATCTTTGAGGGGTGTGTCGACAAATAGATAGACATATAGACAATAAACGCGTCTGTCCAGCGTTCAATAGTTCCGATATCATCTTTACATACCGTGGGCCGGACGGCAATCGTACCGTCGGTATTTAATTTGAGCGTACTACCGGAGTATAGCTCGGCCAGTTCCACCGCACCCTTTATGAGCAAAGAAAGATTGACGTACTCGCCTTTACAGATTTTTTGTTTTAGAGTAGGCGGTACATGTAACGTAATATCGTCTTGGGCGACACGTGTCAGCTCGTGACCTTCAAAAAGCATGTTTTCAACATTTTGAGTTTCATTAAACGTGAACATATTAGCACTGGGTTGCATTACAGGCGGCAAACATGTACCGTTATATGGCAACGCCCCTATATCTAAATTTCCTAGAGGCAGGGTCTGAGCATTACCGGCGTTAGACAAACTACGGGTCTCCACGGGACTAGTATTAGTGATGCTACTGTTCGAACTAGCATTAACCTGGTCTTGTTCCTCATGAACCTGAGCCTCACAAATAATTTCATTAAAATCTATAACGTTATGATTTATACCTCTCGCTGGCTCCGTCCCGTCATCCAACGCCGGTCTAGCTCGCTTAGCACTGGCCCTAGTCCTCGGCCCCGTTGCTTCTGCACCGCGCCTTCTCTTTGCACCTTGTCCTCGACCCGGCATCATAAAGTATTGCTAGATAGCCAAA
This sequence comes from Spisula subtruncata, assembly GCA_963678985.1. Taxonomy (NCBI): domain Eukaryota; kingdom Metazoa; phylum Mollusca; class Bivalvia; order Venerida; family Mactridae; genus Spisula; species Spisula subtruncata. The sequence goes on from OY787666.1 coordinate 45,005,099, forward strand.
GTTTTAATTAATTTTCTTTAAAGTTCGTCGTTTGCTGGCGAACAAGCAAGTGAGCCGACGTGGCAATCATGTGAGTTCACGCTCAGTGAATATCGTATTCACGCGAGAATTACCATGGAAACGATAGCGACGCCGGGTAGCGATAAACGCACCATGTGTATATAGTAACCGGAGATCCCGTGAAATTCCGCCGTAATAAATTAGATTAATGCATAGGTGAATTAATCTTTATTATGTTGCTGTAATGGTAACGCGTATATACTCATTTTATTTTCTTTAAACGTAACGTCAGATTTAGAAAATAACTTCATTTGGCAACCTCGGCTCGGTCAAACAACTCTCAAATTCTTAAGTTAACTTGACGTTAGCTTAAAATCGGATCTAGCTCCACTGTCTAAGTATCTAAGTCACAATGTCTAAATGCGAAACTGGTTGATCAAGAAGGCATGTCCCTTCAGCAAAACACAGGACCTCATTGGTAATAAGTGCTTGCATTTTCATGGGTTATCCATGACCGAAAAATTTAAATAATTACACATACACACATACACATCTTGTATGTGCATCTATAACTGTTTTATGATGTCTCGATCATTTCTGAAGAAGATGTGTGAAAATGATTTGCGTTTAGAAATTATTGCCTCACAGACCACGAAGCAATGCATATTAGTATAGGTACATGTAGGCTGACTAGGATTTTCAAAGCCATCTTGATAAACTACATTTAAAAGACGGCATGTCAAATACAATGTTGAAATCAATCTACATGAAGAATATCAAACTGTTTATTAAGACTTTAAAAACAAAATGAAAACCGGTATTTACATAATATTAAATTTTATTATATATTTCATTTTTGCAAATTGATATACTGATTATCACGCAAAAATCACAAGATGGCTGCTGTTGCCATAGTTATCAATTTGAACCCAGTTATTTTGTGTAATATGTGGTGAATACTGACTTCCCTATACAATTCGTAAATATTGTTCGATCCCACCATCCAAGCCATGTCAAAGCAAGATCGATCGGTCATGAGTGATACTTCGTTTTCATAGACAAAATACCAACATAAATAATAGTTTGCCTCAGCAGACTTTGTCAACGGGTTATTGTTGACACTGGCTCATCTGTGTATTGTTTTATCATGGCCAGGTGGCGAGTTGCCTATTGATAAATTCTAGCCAAACCAATTTCAATATGTTTTCCATTTATATTATGTTTACCCAAGGCTAATATTTGACGACGTTCATTGTATTGGTTTCCTTAGCAAGTGTTGATCTAAGTATGGGAAACATTATGTGTGTCCACTACTACATAGATATGTACGTTTATTGCACTGTCTTTTGACGAGTAAATTCATTATTTCTTCAATCAACATTATGATAACTAAATAATCTGTAATTTCTCGGGTTATCTGAAGGTTTTGAAATGCACTTATTAGTACGTGTAACATTCACTGGACATACTTTGTATTTAAATGAAGGTTTTGACATGATCTATAAATAAACAATAAATTGATAAATTTGCGTTACGTTCAGATCACAAATGGTGCCAGACCCATACGCGACAGTCGCCAAGCGGTTAGGGCGGTAGCCTTCGGAGCGCTTGATCGAAGGTTTGAATCACGACGGAAGCTGGGTTATACCTTATGTGGCTGGTTGGTGAGCCACAAGTTAGAGACTTTAATAAACAAACACCGTTACGTAACCATACTGACATGACAGACTGATAATAGCAGATAATAATTTATTTCATTTGGATTCACGGGTTGAAAATACCAATTGTATATCGCACTTGAGCATCGTTGTATTATACTCTAGTACATGTCTTGAAAACATACGCTGGTGTGTTGTAAGTCAGCACCAATAAGTCTTCAGAACCATGATTGTACTTGTTTGTTAATTTCATTTAAACATGTATCTACAATTAACCATTCATGTCCTAAAACAGTGACACGAAATGAAACGCTTTTAGACTGACAAATATGTCAGACGATATCAGAGGTAAATTGGCTGAAAACACAAGGTGACAAACACTTACACTGAATCCCGTTGACAAATAATCATTACGAACCATCGAATCCCGTTGACAAATAATCATTACGAACCAGAGTCTCTCGGACTGACATGTCTCGAAAGCAGTATATATGTCGAAACTGTTGAATGGCAAACAATTTCCATGACCAATTCGGGGAAATCACTCTACCATTTCGAATAATCAACACGATGTAAATAAAATACTTTTAATTTTCAGTTAGGATGTCGGATGTTTAATATAATCTTGTTTTACAAGTTCAAAATTTCACAATGTGTTAAACACAATTCTGGAATGTATCAATGTTTGAGCTGGATTAATAAATTGCATTGACATTTATAATATGCAGTAAAACTGCACAATATGAATTGTTAATATCATATTGAATTTATGATAATAACAAAGTACATTAAATCGAAAAATTTGCACGCGATGAATGTCAAAGATTTTGCTTTGGCTCTGCTTTGCCAAACTTTCATTTCACATCATTTGTTGCGGTCACTTTACGTTGTAACTGCACTGTGTCCAGCTTCAAACTACAATAATTCACTTATCCCTCGATTGGTGTCCAAAGTTGACGACTACTCTGGTAGGGATAGCAGAAACTCGCATACAAATGTCTAAAACAGCCACGTCCATGCATATCTCATCGACCTATAAAGTTACTAGGTTTCCTTTTGAGTGTCCAGTGTGCACTTCTCGTTTGTTTGCCCATTTCATGAACTACACACTCAATCTTAATTATAGTGACGTGTCTACCATCGGCATTCAGTTGTTTCGGAATTACCAGATTATTGTCTAGATTTCACGGTTACTTCATACAAGTATTTGAAAAAATATTTCTGTTAATAAGCGCATACTAATTAGTTGAAAATAAGAGTATGCCAAAAATAAGTGCTTACGACCTTACCGTCAATCTATATTGGAGTATAAGCGCATACTATTATATCAATACAATACAATTGGTGCTTATGTACCAGAATCTGCAGTATATACAGATATACGATTTCCACTATTATCGACCAATTAACAGTTGATATAACATCATGTAATAATATGTTGATGATGTATTTGTTTCAAATGCTTTTCAAGCCATGACTAAAACGTTCTACTTAATTGCCATTAATCAGGTCTACTGAATGGCTTTTTATAGTGGATTCGATTACCGATAAATGTGACGCTGAAATTATTTTACTTAGGAAAAACTCATTTGTTTATTGACAAATGGGCAAATAATGGCATACATCTGTGATACCTGGTCTATCTATAACCATCCAATTGCAAGGGATATATTATGCATTTAATGTTGCTCTCCATATTCGAGCGAATCAAGTACTTAATAATTGTTCATCATTAATTGCAAATGTGATAAACAATTAACATGGTATTTGCATTTCACAGAGTGTTAGTCCTGTTAATCGATCTTTGACAAAAGGTTCATTGTCATCCTAATCGTTCATATTTTTTTTATATTCGACATTAATCCAGTTACCAACGATTGTTCCGTTAATGGAAACTTGATTTTCCGTTAATGACTTCCTTGATGGTTTTTAAGTTCCGTGTCACTAAATGTCCCAGATATTTTTCTTTAATCTTTGTACACGGAAGTTGAAGATGGTCGATATATCATTTCTTGTTTTTAAGACGTTTAGTTCCTTCGCCCAGGAAATAGTTTCATCATTTATGCTCGCTCTTGATCTTTCTTTATAACATTCCGACATATCGTGTAGAAACAATGTATCCCAATTCACACAAATAAACGGCTTCATTTTATACAAATAAGTATCTCAAATTATGGAATAGTTTGAATATTATCTTTTTATTTGTTTGGGACTTCAGTCCAAAATAAATACTGTTAGCATGATTCTCACGGCTATGCCCTGCTAACTACAGTATCCAGAAGTAGTCCGTCATTTGCCAGGCGCAATAATTTTCAACAGCAGAAAAAATAATTCTCAAATTGCCTCTTCGGATGTAAACCGTCATTTGGCGGGCGCAATAATTTTCAAGCGAGGAAACGTCCGTAGAAAGGCACTCTACCGTCCTCCCGATCTTGCTGACTTTCCTTGCAACCGAGGAAAACTCCTGCAAACCTTTCTCTAATGTGTCGAGTCTAACTGTGTTGGGGCGCCCGTAGGGCATTCCGTTACGCCTTTTTCTGCCTGCAAGTCAAGAATACTTTATAAGTAATGCGATTCACGCAAAATATAGTAAAACTATATGAATTTTCCGTCTGTAATGTACAGCCGTTTATTGGGGCAGTTTATCATTTTATATATACAATATCTTAAATTTGTTTCATAAACACTGCACCTTAGTGCGCCCCTCCGTATTTGTTTTATCATAGGTTTTACCGAGTTATGAATAGCTATGTAAATTATTTATAGTTATGCGCCGTCGCTGTAACTATAAAGCTCAGTGGGGCCCCGAAATGGATAAGTAAAACCTCGGGGCGCTTTGTTATTTTTAGTGTAAACCCCGCACGCGTGGCTAGAAGCGTGATAACAGACTCTATGTTTGTAAACAAACATGTGGATTAAAATACGTGTACTACAAAATGCTATTCAAGCAAACATGTAAGCCTTCAAGCGTAAACCGAACTAAATTTCGCACTTTTAGCGTGCTACCAATTGTTCTATCCAGGTTAAAGTACATATATCCACATCAATCGGATAATTAATCCCTCAATAAGTTTAATGTACATGTACCGCTAACTAACGTGGTACAATTTTATCTTATATCATAATACACGGATTGGGTTTTCAACCCTACATGTGTCATTCAGACAGTGTTTTAAATAACATATTTGACACTCATCGTGTCGGAGTTCATCCATGCATATTGCCATTCAGGCTTGTATACTAATGCCGTAATGGCGTATACTGACCATCGTTTCTCAGAACAAAGATCCGAATAAAAATCCCGATTTAGGATCCATACGATTAGTCAAATTGATTCAATTTTCCATCGAATCAAACTTATATAAATCTGAAAAATAAATTATAATAAAATAATCAAATCTTACCATAATTAGCGTCAGATAAATCGAAATTTTAAAATTATTTATAAGAATTCCCAAATAACCGTTTGTTGTAGCTGCTGATAAGCCTCGTTCTGATTTGTTTGACTGTGGTAGCTGCGTTATCTCTCCATGGCTAAGTGGTTAGAATCGCTGACTTGAGATCACTTGCCCTTCACCGCTGTGAGTTCTAATCCCCGTCGGTGACATAAAATCTTTATGTGATGTAGCCATCCAACTGGTCGGTGGTACTACCCAGGTGCCCGCTCGGGCCTGAATTATGTCTGAAGGGGCACCTGGGTTCTTCCTCCACCACTAGAGCTGGGAAGTCGCCTTATGACCTGTATACACTGCGTCGACGTTACTTAAAACCCAACAAAACAAACAAACATTATACTTGGGGGTAGACAATTATACAGATATATCTACAGATGGATATATCTTATTGAAAAAATGCATTCCTTTCCATATATTTTAAAGATTGTAATTTTCATAGTATTGTAATGAAGACAGTGCAGTGTCCAAGTACTTTAACTTTCTTTTGGCAATTTTTCATAATTATGTCTCCCGAAATATTGGTTTAGCCCATGATGTCTGTCCGTTAATAAAATCTTGTCAGTTCCAAATTATATACGCCTGGTCCAATATTTTAATGAAACTTTCCAGGAATAATTAGTATGAAGTTTAAATGTGTATATTATTATTTTGGTTTGCTCGGATGATTGTTGACGGAGTAATGGCCCTTTAATGGTTATTTTAGAGATAGTTTGTCTGCATATCTCCTGATCAGTATGAGGTCCAGTTGTGCATATCGTCTTTTTGTTCCGCTTTGATAATTTTTTACGGAGTTATGGCCCTTTTGTCCACAAAATCTTGCCCGCTCCAAATCTTATATACCCGTGGTCCAATTTTAATGAAAGTTTGCTGGAATGATCAGTGTGAAATCTAGATGTGCATATTATCATTTTGTCCCTATCGAATGATTTTCCATGGAATTATGGCCCTCTAATAGTCATTTTAGAAAAACTTTGTCATGAGCGTTCTTCTTGTTTGTCCTTTGTTTATCTCAAAAGGTTCTGGAGGTATCATACTGAAAATTCACACTACATTTCTAGATACATAAAATTAATCTGTGAAATGGAGGGGCAGCTGATTTTCAGACCCAAACAAATTCAGTGCCTTCAGCGCTTTGATTTTATTTTGCAATTAATAGTTACGTACACTGACTACTATACATACGACTTGATTTTCAGACGTATGAAGATACTAACACATCAATTGTTAGCATATTCATGCCATTTGATCACGGTAGTTAGAAGCTTTCGATACGTATGGGTTACTGCAATATTTATGGGAATCGTCTTAACAGGTAACCCACTTTTAGAATGCATTCATTTGGTCGCCTATCAAAATTGTCCACATTTAATAACGGCAATGGTCATAGTCACGTTATGTTTTCATGAGTAAAATACGAAAGGCTCCTGGCGTTGGACATAAGAGAATTGGAAAATGAAAAACACTCGTTAACAGTAACACGGAAAAATCAATTCCATTTTTCCGGACTACTTAGTTACCGATTTTCTTTCTGAAATAACTAGTGACATTAAGCAGCGCGCAATTCGATACAATAATTTGGTAATCAGCGAGCGATTTGTATGTGAACAATTAATTTCTTCTGAATATATGTTGGGCTAATTTCATAAATATCCATCTTGAGGAGTGAGCATAACGTAACCTAAATATCAGTTACTTAACTTGCTTTAATGTAGATTGATATCAGTTTTATGTTAATCATTTCAATGACTCGCCCTGAATTCGCGTTAGGGAACCATACATTAGCAATGTTATGTATCCCAGTTTTGCATACATTAAGTATTCATGTATCATGATTTAAAAAACCAGGTACGAAATTAATACAGATTGTGTTATTTGGTTTAGAGCCCCCTGAACCAATTAAACCTGAACGCAAGGGGTTAGTGTAAAACAGAACTTCAACACCAATGTCTTGTTTCCTGACTAGATTAAACGATTGTGTGAAATGGCAATGCCTTATTAAAATTTGTAATCAAGAAATACATTCTATCTCCTTTCATAAAATTTCAATGTCACGGGAAAACACTGAAATAAGATTTATTTTATCACAAAGAACGCAGTGACGCCACAATGTCCGGGTCGGTAACCTATACAGCTAATACAACTAGTTTAAAGTAGTCAGTAAAGCACGATTTAGTTTTCATCCGATGAAAACAGCTTTGCTTCAATTGCACGAAAACAATCTGTATAAAGAAAGCTAATGGATATATTTTAAAATAAATTCTTCCAATAAAACAATTTCATTAAATCTTTCGAGCGTCCCCATGAGATCGACATTGTTATTATAATTTAGGTAGGAAGTTATTGTAGTTCTGTGTAAAGTTTTACCAAAATGGGATAAGAAGTATTTCCGAAATTTAAAAAAAACACGATTTTTTTCTATCGCAAACTAGCTATAGATAATATTACTTTTGTATAGTTGATTCAAAGATCTCTGTCACAACCTCGTAACGAAACATTCACCCCGGTCGATTATTAAATGTGTGTCAGGATTAAATTTTACCATCAATAATACACTTAAATGATTAAAAAGCTAATAGTCCTATAGCTTAGTGGTTATACTTGCTGCAATTAGCTATTTCGAAATGAAATATTCTGGCGGTTGTGACAGACATCTTTGAATCAACTATACAATATATAATATGTGTGCAAACACATTTGTCTTTCAGTATGCTTTGACATATGATCAGTACATTGCTTGCTTGGAAATCATGCGTATGTTCCAGGCTCATCAAGCTATGATTTCCAAAATATCATATTTATGTTTCGTATGGCTGTTGGTATCTTTACTGGTGTCTAGCTTACATTAGCAATTTCATTTATTTTAAAGTGTATAGAGCTATATCGGAAGATATTTTTCAAAAAAGTTTCAAAAACTGAAAAACAATTATGCTTTCATATCCATTAGATCATGTTTCGCTTCAGTTTTAACAGAAACCTTCTCTCTGTGATTTATTGGACATGCAAACTGTCCATTTCCATACGAAAGTGTTCTATGAAACTATAAGAATCGTCAATCATTCAACGATTCAATCAAAATACACGGAACCCATCCAAAGTTTTAATTTGCAATTAAGGTAGTCTAGTATCATACTAAAAACGATGCAAGCAATTATTTTGACATTGAATGACGGTTAGAATATAGCTCTATACACTTTAAAACGTATTAATGTGATGTATGGTTAAATAAACAGTGAATTAAATTTGTTATCATTGATATGATTCAGACACACACAAAAATGATATACAAATTGTAGGGATCCGATTGAACTATATAGTACAACAAGTGCCTCTGATATCATACTTTAAAATAGACTATAATATAAGATCAAACCATTCTACTAGATACTACCATTTGCAACCGATGAAACATTTAAAAGCGCTCTTACGATGCATAGTACATGACACAATTTGGCATCGGATTACAAAATTCAATTAAAACAGTGTCATTTATCTCGAAATTCCTGTGAATACTAAACGCACAGAATCAATTATACTTAGGTTTCTCGCATTAGTTTATTTTATGTAGAACATTACAAGTAACGGATAAAAGTCCCAAAGGCTTGTATAAATATACGCCGAGGCGACATCTTTTAGTAGTTTTAGTGCCTAAATTGTCTATGCAATTTTGTTTACCAGAGGCAAACATGTCGTGATACCCATTCATAAAAAACATTCGATCCAATTTCCCCTTGACTCAATAAATGATTTAACTTACAAGCTTACATTTTTGTAACGGTCGCAAGATGTGTTACTTTCAACAGCGAACACATTCTCTAAATTTAGATCTATTAGAGTCTGCTAGTTTGAATTCCTTGACCAAGTCGACGTTTCTGATCATTGTAATAGTGTATGTTGTTATATGGTAACGAGTATTTACTCGTTTTATTATCTTCAAACTAGGTTCAGATTCAGAATGAACTTAAGGTGGCAATAGTGGTTCGGTCAAGATACACTTAACTTCTTAATTCAACTAGATTTAAGCCTAAAACAGATCTAGCAACCAAGGCTTACAAGTAAAACTAGCGTTTCAAAGTGAGAATTGTATGTGCATATATCAATGTTTTATTTTGTCTCCGACGAAAATGTGTGAAAATAAGTTGGGTTTGGAAACTATTGCCTCACATATAAGGAAGCCATGGATATAAGAATAGATATGTTTATCAAAGTGATCCTGATAAATTACATTTGAAAAGACGGCAAGTCAGATGCATGAAGTATAAGCTGGTGAAATGAAGTATATCTAACTGTTTGTGCAGAACAATATATCATCTACAAAGAATGATTTTTTGAAATCACGAAATGAATTGAAAAGTGGACTTCATTATTGTTTGCTCTCTAGATGACAGAAAATAATCGGACATTATTATTTAATTTAAGTATTTAGTGTCTGCTAGTTTTGCAGTCATATGTTGTTTTATGAATTTAAAAACAAAAGGAAAACCAATAGTGAAAAATATTACCTTTTACCAATTATGCTACAGTTAATCTCAGTATAACAAAATGTTCATGTTTGCATGTTGTCGTACTGAGAATTATTGGGGAAAATCAGACAACACTTTTCTTGGTCTAGCGGTATGTAGGAGCTAGACCCTGTGTTTGTATATTTCGGTCTCTGCACTCCCTGATCGATACTGACTGCTCTGCCCCATACATTATCATATTATGTTCATAGCTACATTGAACATTTCCAGAAACATGTTGTTGTAAGGTGGATACTGTGTCTTAACTACTCGTATTTAGAAATACATGTATACGTTACTTCCATTAGCATTTGTCTCTTGGTCCATGCCTACCAAATAGTATTGACCAAGCTAGATATCGATCATACATGAGTTATCTCTCCAACAATATCGTGTATCCATAGACAAAATATATTATAAACTAAGCATTTGTCAATCCGTCGACTTTTCCGATGGATAATCGTTGACACTGGTTTATCTGTGTATTGTTTTTATCATGTTCATGCACCACGTTGCGAGTTGGCCATTGATTATTTGTAGCCAAAACAATAAGCCTTTCAATATGTTTTCCATTTTTTTTTAGCCCTATGCAAATATCTAAAATAGTTCAATCTAGGTTAGGAACCACCAAATAAATTTGCTCTATAGCTCAATGTAAAGTGTCCAAAGTAGGCCCTCATTTACAACTTTTTTTAGTCTATGGCCACCTGGACCACATATATCATTGTAAAAAGGGGTATTTAAGCTCCAAAATAATGCAATAAAAAGGGGGGTCATGTAGCTTCTAAGAAACTTTTTCTCCTTCAAACATGGTCTATCCGCTTTTACGCATGTCCGGATTTATAAGTTCTGGGTTTTACCCTAGTCTACTTTCACTTTGGTATCAAGAACAAAATAGCGGAATAATACAAATATTACAGTTTTCTACACAACATGCATATTTAGCAACCATTTAAACTCAATTTCATCATTCAACTCCACATTTGTCAAGAACTATCACCATTTACAGGCAAAGCAAAGTTTTTTTAAGGACTACTTGAGTGTATCACCACTTGGTCCGCGGAAGCATTTAGTGGTTCTTTACCTCTAAGTAGGGGAAATTTTTAGTTTGTCCACTATTGCATAGATATTTATGTTACTTACAACGTAATTTTGGGAGTAAATTCATTATTTCTACAGTTAATAGTCATTTTAGTCAAATATAATGCTTTGACTATGCTGTGCCAAACTTACATCTCATATCACTTGTTATGGTCACTGTGTATACATTGTAACAGCATTGTGTACTGTTTAAAACTACTGCCATAATTCACTTATCCACTGATTGGTGTCTTAAGTTGACGACGTTTCTGGTGGGAGACCAGTTACTAGCATACAGATATTTTAAGCCGCTCACCTCATCGACGTTCAATCTCTTTTCTCATTTCATGAACCACGCGTATTCAATTATAATATTGCTGACCTCTTTACTATTGGAATTCAACTATTTCAGAATCACATGTATGTCATATAGACATTTACGAAAAATTGATATTAAATATTATATACAGACAATTATCGGGCAATCAACAGAGAGTGGGTATGACATCATGTATTAATCATATGTCGATTATGTATTTGTTTAAAACGATTTTCAAGCCATGACAAAATGTTCCACTTTATTGTCATCGATTATGTTCACTGAATAGCTTTTTATAGTGGTTTCGATTACCGATAAACGTGGCGACGCAAATACTTTACTTCGGAAAAAGTCACTTATTTACTGACAAGTTGGCAAATAATGGTATGCATCTATAACCATACCAAAACAGAGGATCTTATTTTTCATGCAGAGATTGTCTCCACACTAGAGCGAATCAAGTACTAACTGCTCATCATTAATGGCAAACGTGATGAGTAATAGGGCACGCTTTGCATTTCATTGGTTGGACATCATGTGAATCGATGTTCATTGTTATCCAAAACGTTTATATTTGTTTTCTTTTATATTCGATGAAAATCCCGATTGTTCGGATAATGAGAACTTCATTATCCACTAATGACTTCCTTAAAGTTCTGTGTCATTAAATTTCCCAGATATTTTCCTTTACTCAGTGAACATTGGAAGTATAGGATTGTTAAAATTTCATTGCTTGTTATTTAAGATGTTTAGTTTCTTCGCACAGATAATATTGTCATCATTCCATGTATGCTCGCTGTTAATCTTAAATTATAACATTCCGACATAACGTGTAGATAATTTGTTTCCCAAAATTAAACGGCTTAATTGTGTAATAAAAAGCTATATCATTTAATCTCCAATTACAAAAGTCACAAAATTCACTACTTTTCCAAGTAAAGATAAAAAAGATGGATTATTTTAAGGAAATCGTTACGGTGCAGTTTATAGTTAAATGGATTTAACTTGCATTTGAGAGTATGTGTATGACATGCAAAGAAAACATCCAATATGACTGTCAGACTAATGAAGACGTGTATGTGTATCCTACACTTTCATGCATTTCTGTTCAATGGACAAACATTAACACATTTGGGGTTATGGTCCAGAAAGTTTTTCCTGCATTTGTATCAATAGTATAAAGTAGTAATAACAATCCATTGCAATATCGATTTTAAGACATGGGAAGATTCTGACACATCACGTTAATCCTTTTCGTATTATTTGATCCCGGTAGATAGATGCTTTCGATATATCTTGGAAACTGCGATGTTTAAATTTCCGCTCAACTCGACAATTTCTTGTGAATCAATGTGGGTCTAATTTCATAATAATACATCTTGAGGAGTGATTTTTCAACAACGAAAACAGTTCTTCCAGATGGAATGAAAAACATTCAATGTTTGTGTAATGATGGGAGAATTAAAAATAACAAACTAATTGTTATCTAGCAGGAACAAATGAGTACAGATGTCACAAGTGCCCTTATTAATGACTTTGACTTCATTAGTTCAAAACAATTGATACATAACATAAGGAATCGCCTGGAGAGCCATATTACACTTTGAAAATGCATTCAATTGGTCACATGATAAAATTGTCCACATTTAATAACGTGAATGGACATTGGTATCTTATTCATTCATGAGTAAAATGTGGAAGTCTTCTGATATTTGACATATGTGAATAGGAAAATAAAATAATCTCGTTGACAGTAACACGAAAAATCAATTCCGGCTTTTCCGGACTATTTTATTACCATTTATGTTCTGAAATAGCTTTTAACATTAAGCAGCGCGACATTCGATACAATCATTTGTATTCAACGATTTGTAGGTGAACAATTAATTTCTTGTGAATCAATGTGGGGCTAATTTCATAATAATACATCTTGAGGAGTGAGCATAACCTAGGCCAAATGTCGGTTACTTACCGTGCTACAGTGTAGTTTCGGGTTTAGTAGCAGTATACGTGGTGTGTTCCACAATTAATAGGACTTTTTTCATAGCAATGCGTGAAATAAGAAATTTGGAAAACTAATTTGATATTGATAATTTTCCATCTATCACTGATAAGTATGCAAAATTTGAAAGCAATTGGTTGAATAGTAAACAAAATATATTAAACATTGAATATACCATGTACCACGGAGGCGGGTCGCGGCATGACGTCAAGATGGCGTCGCCTTTTAAACACAATATTATATAAGAAATACACATATTTTCATATATAGTCACATTGACATTCAAAGCAGATCTGATGTCGATGTTCGCATTGTTTAAAAGTGATATGTACCACTGTTCACAAAACGTGGCAACAGTGATTTAAGAAATGGCTCCGACATTGAAGCGTATGCCAATGCACGAACAGTGTCAATTTACGTCAAACTACCTTTCCCATGACCTGACATGTTTTCATTGTTAGCTCAAATCTCTGCGATATGTAAATAATTTGAGCAAACGGAACACGAAAAGCTTCTGGATGACACTACCTTCTGCTTATTTGACTATTTCAATGGTTTGCATTGTTGGTTTTCCAAATTGTTAGCACTATTTAACAAATTGCGTAGATTTTAATTTTTGGCGTTGACGTCATTTCACACGTGACAGGTATTGGTACATATTATTGTATACTCAATTATGACCATATACAAAGAATGATCGCTTCATAAGTTTGCATTCACACGGCAGGGATATCTATGTAATACCACAAAGTTAGGCGTTATTATTTATCTAAGGGTTACTGGGATATTCACATTTTTAATAAGGATTGTAATGTAAAATAGCACTGTGACCCGCCTTGGTATTACATGGTTTCTATCACAACGCTTTGTATGAGTATCACCAATAACAACAACATCCTGTTTCTACCAGCATATAGAGTATGAATTGCTTAGTATATGAGACAAATTTCATTAAAATATAAGAATTTAGTAAGAAGTTATGAGAAAAGTCCTTTTATTTCTGGAACACCCCTCGTATATACCATCATTTCAAACACTTGCCATGAATTCGCGTTCGGGATCATACATAAGTAGTGTTATATATCCGATTTGTGCGTTCATTAAGTAAGTAAATCATGATTTAAAAAATCAGTTACGAAATGAATACAGATTATGTTATTTGGTGTTGAACGCTTCTGGACCAATAAAGCCTGAACGCATGGTGTTAGTTTAATACAGAACTTCAACACCAATTTATTGTTTCCTGACTGGATTAAACGATTGTGTGAAATGGCAATGCCTTATTAAAATTTGTAATCAATAAATACATTCTATCTCCTTTCATAAAATTCCAATGTCTCGGGAAAACACTGAAATAAGATTAAGTTTATCACAAAGAACGCAATGACGCCACGATGTCCGGGTCGGCAACCTATACAGCTAATACAACTAGTTAAAAGTAGTCAGTAAAGCACGATTTAGTTTTCATCCGATGAAAATAGCTTTGCTTCAATTGCAAGAAAACAATCTGTATAAAGAAAGCTAATGGATACATTTTAAAATAAATTCTTCCAACAAAACAATTTCATTAAATCTTTCGAACGTCCCCATGAGATCGACATTGTTATTATAAAATATCGTTTCGTGTAATGTATATAAAGTAGTACTTTCGACCGACTCATTTTAAGCCCAACTAGTGATTCTATAAGATATAGGTAGCATGTAAGGCTATATCATAACGTTTGTATATTATACCTGGACTAGTTGCATGATTCCAAATAAGTATGAAAATATTTATCCAACCACTAAGCTTTCGAAACAACCAAAAATGGGTTACATCAAATATGGCCATTCTAAAAGTCTATAGGTGAACAACAGAGCAATCTCCTTTTCAAGACTATGTTTTGTCTTTACGCATCATGAATCGAGCCAACTCCACGAACTACACCAGTTGCTTTTTATACAAAATTTTTCTTGCTCTGCTTCACAAAAAATCCATTCCGGAAGTTGGTAACTAAGCTTTCATTTCATACATTGGTCCGTCCTTCAAACAGACCTAAAACATTCACATTACGTCATTCCTTAAAAACAATGGATCCCATAAAGCAGCTTGTTACAATACTATTCAAATGCATTAATATCATTTACTATACATATTTTATAAAACTCTTACACATTGTGTATAGTTTAAGGCGGAAAAAAGAGAGTGCATTGTAGTGAGAATAAGCGCTCTCGTTGAAAATCCCATTTGTCATGTTGGTCACAACATATTCGTCTCGCTCAGCACGCGGCATGGTTGTATGATGTATATTCGTCTCATGTAATAACCACACAATGAGAAAAATCATCACATGATTCGGTGATTAAGCGGACTAGATCTGGTGAATACAGGACGGACGTCAATAATAAATGATTTAGTGTGTATAATATGACTTTCTGTACAATATATAATGTCCGTACAAACGCATTTGTCTTTCAGTCTGCTTTGAAATATGATCAGTACATTGCTTGCTTGGAAATTATGCGTATGTTCCAGGCATATCATGATATGGTTCCAATTTTATTCTTTCTGTTTACTTTATGTTTCGTATGACGTCGGAACAGGTTGTCTTTTGGTATCCATTGTATTCCCATCAGTAATGGTGTCTTGCTTTCATTGGCAATTTCGTTTATTTTGAAACGTTTTAAGATGTTGTATGGTTAAATAAATAGTGAATGAAATATGATTCAGACACGCTAAAACATGATAAGCATTTAAGGCATCGGGTTGACTGGTACAACACGTGCTCCTGATATTATACTTTGAAATAGACTATAATATAAGATCAAACCATTCTACCAAATAATGCCATTTGCACTCGAGGAAAAAATTAAGAGCGCTCTTACGATGCATAGTACAAGACACAATTTGGCATCGGATTACAAAATTCAATTAAAAAAGAGTTATTTATCTCGAAATTCCTGTGAATACTAAACGCACAGAATCAATTATACTTAGGTTTCTCGCATTAGTTTATTTTAATGTAGAACATTACAAGTATTGGAAAAAGTCCCAAAGGCTTGTATAAATATACGCCGTGGCGACATCTTTTAGTAGTTTTAGTGCCTAAATTGTCTATGCAATTTCGTTTGCCAGAGGCAAACATGACGTGATACCCATTCATAAAAATTCATTCGATCCAATTTCCTCTTGACTCTAAATATTGATGTAACTTACAAGTTAACATTTTTGTTACCGTCGCAAGATGTGTTTCTTTCAACAACGAACACATTCTTTAAATTAAGATCTATTAAAGTCTGCTAGTTTGAATTCCTTGACAAAGTCGACGTTTTTGATATTTGTAATTGTTTATGTTGTTGTATGGTAACGAGTATTTACTCGTTTTAACGAGTATTCACGCGCTTTATTATCTGCAAACTTTACTTCTGATTTAGAATTAACTTAAGTTGGCAAAATCGGTTCGGTCAAGACACACTTAATTTCTCAATTCAACTAGATTTAAGCCTATAGCAGATCTAGCAACAAAGTCTAACAAGTGAAACTAGTGTATGAAAGTGAGATTTGTAAGTGCATCTATACATGTTTTATTTTGTCTCCGACGAAGATGTGTGAAAATAAATTGGGTTTGGAAATTATTGCCTTACATATCAAGAAGCCATGGATATAAGAATAGAAATGTTTATCAAAGTGATCGTGATACATTGCATTTTAACAAAGACGGCATGACAAATGCATGAAGCGTTAGCTGGTGAAATGAATCTAAAGTATATCTTACTGTTTGTTCAGAGCAAGTTATCCTCTACAAAGAGTGACTTCTTCATATCACAGACTGATTTGAGAAGTGCAGTTAATTATTTATTTTGCTGTGAGGAACATAGATGAAAGAAAATAACATATACATTGGACATTATTCTGTCATTCAAGTATTTAACATTTGCTAATTTTGCAGTCATGCGATGTTTAAAACTTTGAAAAAAAAAACGAAAAACCTGTAGTGGCAAATATTACCTTTTACCAAATATTTAACTGTAGTACATTAACATGTTTGCCATTTGACATACTGGGAATTAGAGATGAAAATCAGACAACACCTGCTCTTGGTCTAGCGCTATGTAGGAGCTAGCAATTCGGACCCTGTGTTTATACCTTACGTGCTCTGCACATTCTGATGGATACTGACTTCTCGGTCCCATTCATTATCATAGTATGTTCATAGATTGAGTCCTTCCAAACACATGTTGTTACTAGGCGGATGCTGTGACTTAAATACTCGTATTTCGAAATATGCGTTCTTTCCAATAGCGTTTGATCTCTTGTTCCGTACATAAATACTTAATATAATTGACCAAGCTAGAGATCGATCATTCATGGGTTATCTCTCCAAAATTACTTCGTGTTTATTGACAAGATAACGCACAAACAAAACCGTTCAAATCCTTGGACGTTTCCAATGGATTATTGTTGACACTGGATCATCTGTGTTTTGTTTTTGTCATGGTCATGTGCCATGTGGCATGTTGCTCATTGATCATTTCTAGCCAAACCAATTAGGCTTTCAATATGTTGTTCACCAACGCAAATATTTGAGGATCTTCAGTGTTTTTGTTTCCTCAGAAAGTGTTCAATATAAGTATGGGAAACGTTTTAGTGTGTCCAATTTTACATATATATTCACATAAATGCATTGTGATTTGGCGAGTAAATTCTTTATTTCTACAATCAATAATCATTTATCATTAACGCTATGTCTACAATAGTCTTAAAATATTTTAAAAATTATCGAAAGGTTTGGAGATGCACTAAGTAGTACCAAAGGGGTTCCACACGACTAAAATTAAATCACTAGACACCATATATAGACAGGGAACTAACTGGCTTACTGGCACTGAAATACCCAACTTAATATTATGTCTAATATTTTAAACAGCTCGAATGTCAATAATCATCAAATCGGTACTGCAAACTTCACGACAATAATAACAATAATAAACCACGTAAGTATTGGGGGAAAAACCCTATGCTGTTTGAAGCAATAGCAAAAGTTCACGTTATTTTGGATCATCCCTCGTAGTCTGTTGATTCATTCTACTTTATTGCCACTTTTATCACAACATACTTCTAAGTTTAACAATTCATGTCCTGACAACAATTAAAAGCCTGACAAATATATCAGACAAAACTCAGACTAAATTAGCAGATAACACAAGGTCCATAACACTTACACGGAATCCCGTTGACAAATTGACAGTACGAATCAGAGGCATGACTCTTGGATTGAAATGTCTCGAAAACAGGACAAACACTCCACAATGAATAAGACATTTTTTAAATGGTATATCGTTACTTTTATAACATTAATACTTATTTACCCTAACTGTTGAATGACGAACCAACAGCATAGCATAATGTAAAAGATAAACACGCAACAATCATTCAACCTCTAGGAAAATTTAACACAGTGTGTATATAACCTTTTTAATTCTTGTTATTTTTCAACAGGATGTTTATGTTTAATATATATTGTTACTGTATGTGTTAATACTCATTATAGCATAAAAACGATGATTTTGCTCATACTTAAACGGGGAACAAAAGGTACGTTATTGTAAAGATTCTCGCGCACACGCGCTGTTGGTGTTCAGTTTTAAGTATGCTCATTTCAGGACCCAGCCGACGAAAAAAAATGACTTACAGCGTTATATGAACTGTAATTCACATTCTAATTGTAACTTCTAATTAATTTTCTATAATAGTAAAATAATAAACGTAAACAAACCCCCAATGTCACTGTTTTCTTCGTATTTGTCGATACCGGAAGTCGATGCTCATAACAAAAACTTGTATGTGACGTAACGTTTGCTAAGCGACGTGGCGTTTGTTTTCCCGACGTCGCCGTAAATGTCCCGCCAAAATGTCATAATTTTGAAAAACATATTAATAAAGTGTTGTTTTTATGCTATAATAGCGTTAACGCATGCTTTTTCGTGCTATTACATCTGCAGAGTCCCTCGGGAGTGTTGGTGCCCTCGCCCTGACGGGCTTGGGCACCAACCGTCCCTCGGGACTCTGCAGATGTAATAGCACGAAAAAGCATGCGTTAACCCTACATTGACATTCTGATGCGAAGACTGTACAGGGTGTTTAGTTGTTGAATTTGTGATCAGAAGAAAGTACATTTAATCGAAACACCAACGAATAATGTCAAAGATTTTGTTTATAATGTATATATTGTAACTAAATGGTGTACAGTTTCAAACAGACCCACTTGTCGTATCCCTTGATTGATAGCTTAAGTTGACACGACTACACTGGTACATGAAGGGAACGCAGACACAAGCATACAACATCGACCTTTAAAGTTGTCAGTTGTCATTCTAAATGTCCAGTGTGAACATCTCATTAATTTGTCAAATTTCTGAACCACACAAATTCAACACTAATTTTGTGACGTTTCTACTATCAAAATTCGAATATTTCTAGTCCGCCAGTCTGTATTTCGTGTAGGCATGCACGATAACTGCATATTCAATATTATATACGGGCTTACGACATCCACAAATATCGACCAATCAACAGAGAGGGGATATGGCATCATGTATTTATCATATGTCGATGATTACTTTGTTTAAATGCTTTCCAAGCCATAACAAAACGACATACTTTATTTCAATTGATCAGACACCACGAATGACCTTTATAGTGGATTCGATTACCGATAAATGTGGAGATGAAATTTCTTTACTTAGTAAAAAGACTTTTATTTACTGGAACGTGGCAACTAATGGTTTATATCTATAAATTTATAATGGTAGTCGTTCTATTATACACGTAGTGTTGCTCTCCACATTCGAGTTAATCAAGTACTATTATAAAAGTTCTTCATTAATGACAATAGTGATAAAACAATTTAGCACAGTATTTACATTTCATAAGTTCGAAAATCTGTGAATCGATATTTGACAAAAAGTTCATTGTAATCCAAAACTTTCATATTTGTTTTATTTTACATCACACAGATATCCATTATTTCGTTAATGGGAAGTTGATTTTCCACTAATCACTTCCTAGAAAGTTCCGTGTGATCAAATTTCCAAGGTAATTTCCTTTAATCGTTGAACACGGGAAGTATAGGATTATTACAGTGACATTACTCGTCATTTAAGATGTTTAGTTCCATCGTCAAGGAAATATTTTCATCATTCCATTTATACTCGCGCTTAATCTTTCTTTATAACATTCCAACATATCGTTACCAGAAGGTTTCAGCTACTGTTTTCTTCTCTATTGATATAAATAGTTCAAAGTAGTAATTACACTTCAGTACAATCTCAATTTTAAGACATGTGAAAATACTCTGAAACATCACTTTTAAGCCCTTTATTATTACTAAGTATTTGATCCCGGTTGATAGAGGCTTTGGATATGTCTTGGCAACTGCGATGTTTAAACTTCTGCTCAACCGAAAACATAGGAAAACATTTTGAGAATGCATTCAATTGGTCAAATGACGAAATTGTCCACATTTAGTGCCGAGAATGGGCATTGTTATGTTATGCATTCATGAGTAAAATGCGGAAGTCTACTGCTGTTAGATTTAAGTGAATTGGCAAATAAACTCGTTGACAGAAACATGGAAAATAAATTCCGGCCTTTCCGGACTATTTAGTTATCGATTTTCTTTCTGAAATAACTAGCGACAGTAGCCGAGCGACATTCGATAAAATAATTTGGTATTTTGAAATTTGTAGGCGTACAATTAATTTCTTGTGATTTAATGTGGGGCCAGTTGTACAATTATACCTGTTGAGGAGTTAGCATTATGTAGTACCTTTCTTCTGAACCTATATTACTTGAATAAAGGGGTTAGTGTAAAAAAGAAATTTCACGTCAGCCGATTTTTATATTCCTAATTCGAATAAACGCTTGAAGGAGATGGCAATGCCCTATTGAAATACATAATCAATAAATCTATTTTTATCTCCTTTTGTAAAATTATAATGTGTTGTGAAAACACTGAAATAATACGTTTTCATCACAAAGAACAAAATGACGCCGCGATGTCTAGGCCTGTAAATTATAGAGATAATACAACTATATAAAAGTAGCCAGAACAGTTTGATGTATTTTAATATCTGGCGGAAACAGCTTTACTTCAATTGTATGAAGAAATCAAATGGGCATCCTTTTAAATAATTTCTTCCGGGAGGAAAAGTTCATTAAATCTTTCGATCGTTCCTATAAGATCAATATTTTATTACAATATAGCGTTTCTTTTGTTATCATAACGTCTCTATCTTTTCAAATCAGTCAATGTTACAGGGCGGCCTGCATCATAAGTTGTTAAAATACCAAATACTAACATAATTATACTACGATGTATATAATGTACATTAACTTCGCACGCAGTAACAACAACTTGTAGGCGAATGTTGTTTTTAGACTTGTGTTTATGTATTTATTTTACCGTCAACAGCTTGATAAAGTGAAAACACAAAATGATACATATAATATCGACCAAAAAGTGGCTGTATAAGATAAAGGTACCATATAAGGCTAGGTCAGAAATATTATACATTTACCTGAAAATTACATAAAAAGACAGTATCAATGACCATACCAGTATGTCGATAACAGCACAGTGCGATATAATCCATACTTATACTGGTCTGAGTGTAAACATTCTAAAGATTGTATAGTTAAATTACATAGTAGTTACATCGTCAATAGGATATGTGTTTCTTTATGCACATTGAATCGAACCTTAAGTGCCCCATATCACAAACGGATATAGCGGAGGTGATCGGTGTTTGATTTCATATGTCCCGGTTAAGAAATGGCCGACGTTCCGTCCTCCAAATAGATTTAGAACATTCACATGATTTCATTCCTTACAAAACAATGGACCCCAAAGTGCCGAGATCTGCAACGTTTAATTATACTTTTCCAATGCATTTATATCATTGGCTATCCATATTTTATAAGGCTATACGACTTTGTGTTTAGCCTAAACGGAACAATAGAATGCATTGTAGTAAGAAAAAGTGCTTCGATCGGAACTCCCATTTGTGTGCGATGTTCTGTACAGTTCTTTGTCACAACATGTTCTTTTCACTCGCCACGTGGCAGGGTAGAATAATGCAAAACTATATATCCATTATATGTTACAACCAAAAAATGAGAAAAATGATCACATAATAAATTGAGTGGATCATGTGGATACAGGACGGACGTCAATAATGAAATGTTCGGTGTATGTAAAATATGTTGGCTTGATGAAATGCGACTTTTAGTACACTGTAGGGTTAACGCATGTTTTTTCGTGTGTTTACATCTGCAGAGTGCCGAGGGACGGTTGGTGCCCAAGACGGTTAGGGCGAGGGCACCAACATTCCCGAGGGACTCTGTAGATGTATTAACGCGAAAAGGCTTGCGTAAATTCTATTAAAGCATAAAAACAACACTCTATGAGTATGTTTATCAAAATTATGACATTTTGGCGGGACATTTTGGGCGACGTCGGGGAAACAAACGCCACGTCGCTTAGCAAACGTTACGTCACATACAAGTTTTTGTTATGATCGTCGACTTCCGGTATCGGTAAATACCAAGAAAACAGTGACATTGGGGTCTGTTTACGTTTATTATTTTACGATTATAGAAAATTGATTAGAAGTAACAATTAGCATGTGAATTACAGTTCATATAACGCTGTAAATCACTTATTTTCGTCGGCTGGGCCTGAAATGAGCATACTTAAAACTTAACAACAAACGCGCATGTGCGCGAGAATCTTTACAATAACGAACCTTTTATTTCCCGTTTAAGTAATACTGTGAGCATAATCACCGTTTTTATGCTGTAATACATAATATCCATGCAAACACATTTGTCGTTCAGTCTGCTTACAAATATGATCAGTACATTGCTTGGAAACTATGCGTATGTTCCAGGCCTACCATGCTACGGTTCCAAGATTATTATATATGTTTACTGTTTGTTTCGTGTGACGTCGGAACAGGCTTTCTGCTAGTATCCATTGTATTCTCATCTCTAATGGTGTCTAGCTTGCATTGGCAATTTCGTTTATTGTAAAACTTCTTAAGAAGAGGTATGGCTAAATAAAGAGTGAATGGAATTCCATATCTTAGATTGAATATTGAATTCAGACACACGAAAACATTACACACATCTTAGGAATCTGGCTGAACTGGTACAACACGTGCTCCTGATATCATAGTTTCAAATAGACTATAGCATAAGAGTAAACAAATCTACTAAATACTGCCATTTGCAACCGAGAATACATTTAAGTGCGCTCCTACGAGGTATAGTACATGACACAATTTGGCATTGGATTACAAATTCAATTAAAATAGTGTCATTTATCTCGTAATTCCTGTGAATACTAAACAGTACAGAAGCATTTATACTTAACTTGTTCACATTAGAGTTTGTTTAATGTAGGACATATTACAAATACCAGATAGAAGTCCCATATGTTAGTATACGAGACGAAGACATCTTCTAGTTTGTTCAAATAAGTATTTTCTAAGCTATTTGTTAACCATAGAGCATCATGACGTGATACCAATTCATAAAATACATTGATTTCGATCCAATTACCTCTTGTCTCTAAGAATGATGTTACTTGCGAACGAACATGTTTGTAATTTTCGCAAGATATGTTATAGCTTGGCTAATTTGACACGAACCTGACCTTTTGATTAGCTAATTTAACAGCCGATATACGATACAACACCGATTGTATGTTTTCATAACCGGGGAGTATCACGAAGAAGCTCGAGAAAGTCAGACTATGACTGCTCTTAGGGTTGTGCCGTTCGTGTTCTTCTGTTTCTGGTAGAAACTGAATGTCGTCTTTAAATTCATTATTATTTTTATTGTCTTTATACCTACATTGAACCCTTCTAATAGCCATTTGTATTTAGGCGAGTGCTGTGTCTTTAATATTTCCAAATATGCGTTCTTTCTAATAGCGTTTGAATTCCTGTGTCAAACTTACCAACCTCGCGTTCGTTTTCATGGACAAAATAAATAACAAACTAAACATTTTTCATCTATCGACTTTTCCGGAGGATTATTGTTGACACTGGTTCAGATGTGTACTGTTTTTGTCATGGTCAAGCGCCAGATTGATCATTTCTAGCCAAACCAATTAGGCTTTCAATATGTTTTCCATTTATTTTATGTTTGTCTAATGCAAATATTTGACTACGCTCGGGGTTTTTGTCTCCTCGGTCGGTATTCAATATAAGAAAGAGAATCGTTTTTTTGTTTGCCCACTGTTTCAAAGATAAGTACGTTAATTGCATTGTGATTTGGCGAGTAATGTATTATTTGAATCAACAGTATCGTTTAACAAAACAAAAAGCATAAAACAGTCTGTAATTGCGCGGGTTATCTGAAGGTTTGAACATACACTACGTAGTACGTGTAGCATTCACTGGACATATCTACATCAAGGTTTTGACATGGTATAAAAAGTGAACAGTATTATGTGTAACGTTCATTTTGACAAATGGCGAGAAACTTAAACTGACTTTACAAAGTATAGATAATCATTTAATTTATTTGGATTCACGAATGAAAGAAAACCAATATGCATATTTCACTTGAGCAACCTTATATTTTAACATAAAAGTACGGTACGTGTCTTGTAAAACATACATTGATATGTTGTAAGTCTTTGCGAATAGCTATCTAAAGTCTGCATAACTATTCTACGTTTTGCAACTTGTATAACAACATACTTTTAAGTTTAACAATTCATGTCCAGACAATGAAAAGCCTGACAAATATACTAGACAAAACTCAGACTAAATTAGCTGAAAACACAAGGGGTGTGACACTTACACGGAATCCCGTTGACAAAACGTCAGTAAAAATCAGAGTTTGTTAGGCATGTCACCCGGATTGACATATCTCGAAAAAAGGACATTTACGCCAACTCTTTTCTATTTTCACAAATTCCACAATGAATGAAACAATTTTCAACAATGTAATATCTTTACTTCTATATAATTAATAGTAATGTTTTTGTGTCCAAACTGTTGAATGGTGAAACAATTCCCTTGCACACATTCATCACCAAGTGTATAAAATTATTTCAATTTTCAGTTTCATTAAATGCTAATAGATTTTGTTTTTGCAAGTTCAAACTCACATAGTATGATTATCTGATTGTGCGCAAGGTCATTTTTCTTTTCCCAAAGTCTTGTTCGGGCAACAACTGTGATCTTTTGTAGATGTGGGCAGATCTCATTCTCCGTTTCAGCGTCAATGACTTCCATTAAGTAGGTCAAAGATTATGTTAAGTCTCTGCTTTGTCAAACTTACCTATGATATCACTCGTTAAGGTCACACTATATACATTGTTATACCATTGTGTACTGTAACTAACTGCCATTTTATATTAAACTAGGTCAACCGCTATTCTCTCATTTCCTTGTGAAATTGGATCTTCCTGCATTTTTTGGTGGGGACTTGGATGTTCGATTGTTTCTTTGGCTTATGTGTGGGCATTGCTCAGTGTAGTTGAGTTGTGGTGTTTCTGATTGCTGTGATCGACTGGTTAGGTCGAGTGGTATATTCCCTGTCTGATTTCCTCATACCTTTTTAAGTATCCATGGAATGGTGTCTTTAAATAACAACGGGACTGCTAGGAAGACCAGTAACTTGTCGAATTCAAAGAAGCACAGAAACGATTAGTTTGGAATATAAGAGCAGCTGTACAAACACCTAATTTTGATAACATGCCACATTAGCCAGATAGGAATAAAGGCTTACAAAACATAACACGTCACTAAGAATACCATTGCTACATATGACAATTACTGCATTGTTTTTCATAGCATGAACAATTACCAAATGTGCTAGGTAATGCATTCAAAATTGCAACTTGTACTTTTAATCACAATACCGGCGTATCTCTGTTCAAATAATGTCGATCTATATAATCCTAATGTACTGGAAATGTCTACCACTTATGCATGTACATGTACTGATCAGCTCACTGGTCGATGAGGTATGTGCATATATGTGGATAAGCACTTATATATGCACTGATCAGCTCACTGGTCGATGAAGTATGTGCATAGGGGTGGATAAGCAATTATATATGAACTGATCAGCTCACTGGTCGATGAGGTATGTGCATAGAAGTGAATAAGCACTTATATATGTACTGATCAGCTCACTGGTCGATGAGGTATGTGCATAGAAGTGAATAAGCACTTATATATGCACTGATCAGCTCACTGGTCGATGAGGTATGTGCATAGAAGTAAATAAGCACTTATATATGTACTGATCAGCTCACTGGTCGATGAGGTATGTGCATAGAAGTGGCTGATTTATACATTTATATGAGGAAAGATAACATAGAGCCATAAACTATATATCTGATGTTTTAAACATCAATAAATATTACATGTTATCTCTTTTATACAATGCATGATTATACTAAAAGCAGTTGCTATGCTGTAATGATTTTGTTATCAAAATGCAAATTTGTATTTTCACTATTTATACATTTTCAGATAGCGTAACTGTAATTTTATGTATCCTTTTTCTGTATTTCAGACACCAGCAATTTAGCATTTCATCAACAGCAGCGGGAATAGATGTATTGATGGATATAAACAATCGTGGTGCCTGATTCTCGCTATTAAAACGAGGTAGGCTGCTTAGAATAATACATTTTCCTTTTTTCTCATCTTATATATGCCATTAAAACCTTCAGATACGGCTATAAATGTGTCAAATTCAGCATCTGCTGTCATATGTTTTCGCGCTCTCTGTGAACTTATAGCAACGTATGGTTAACACAACTATGGTTACATTTTCTATATTATTATAACGTCATAAAAAATGCCTGACTTCATAGCAATTTGTATCCTGGGGAAGACTAGAAATATAGTCGAAGCGTTGGAAACTACTGGAGTTTGTTTTGTATGCTTATATAATTGTCACTACATAACATAACCGTATAGAAACCTGGCCCACCGGTTACGTAATTATGTTGGAAGGTTAGGTAATCACTTTTGGTCACAGTTCACAGTTTGTGCTTGTTGTATCAAGGATATCCGCGTGTCCCTCAACTAGATATGTATTCTAAAAGAATAACAAGAAATACAAAACTTGAGCAGATATTAACAAAAAGTGACCAACATTGGCAAGACCAATGCATAATGAATTAGGCAATACATGAAAACTACTCTCCTACTTTCCTACTCTCCATGCTACTACAGAATATAAACGCGACTGTAGTCCATTATTAGTAGACTGATTTCAAATTGATAATCCGGGTTGATTCCTAGTCGCGGCAGGTGATATTCTTTTATTTAAGTTTTAGAACAATTTCGATATCCCAATTATGTGGAAAGTCACTGGTTCCTTCGGGAATAGTTATTTTCTACTAATTATTAACACTAAAAAGGTTATATGTAGGTGATTAGAACAAATTAACAAATAAGAAACTATTGTCGAACAACGACAGAGTAGTTCCAATAGTTTTGGTTCAACTGGAATTAAACATTATTGGACCGAGAGAACAGTCAAGCTCAGCTATAACATGAGGAAACATTAAAGGGACTCAACTCCAGTTGGTAAATTGCAACATTTACCAAAACTTTCTCTTAAACACGCATTTGTTTGGCTTAACCGACCTGATACATCTATATACGAATCTGGACTTATTAATCTATAAGAAAAATATTCGCATAACGCCGGTTTATTCAATTGAAAAACCATAATAGCTATTGCTTGACTAACTCATTAAATAAATTATGTATTCAATGTTGTGTAGCATAGCGTTGTTTTTAAATGTCGAGAAAAGCCGTTACCTAATAAACAGACGGTAAAACATGCTAGGCGGGTTTCTTCAATAGCGCATTTGATCGAAATGTAATTTGCAAGAATACTTTATGTATTCGTTAAAAACAGTTGTGTGATCCTCGAAATGGAGTTTAGTGGGGAGCGGTGGCCAAGAGGTAGGAAGCGCGCTTCGGGATCGAGAGGTTAATTTCTCTGAGCAAGACCCACATGCTCTACTCAACCATGGTGTAAAATGGTATCTGAGAGGGCAGTTTCTATTCCTGGGCGCCGCAGATCGATGTTGGCTGCCACACCCACAAAAGAAATAGTCTCCCCAGGGAGACACAAGTGTAGGTTTCCATATGTAGCCCAATAACCAGGGGAAGTTTAAATGTCAAAGGATGCTTGAGCGACCTAACAGCTGGAAAGAGCCCTAGAAAATTGGTAACTTAACTTTTTTTAGTCCCTTTAAACCTGGATAGATGAGCGAGTGTCTTCGAATAAATCAGAAACTTTAACGAGAGTAAATGTATTGATTGACTGTAAATTAAAGAAACATATACCGGTTCATAATATCGCATGAAGGAAAACTAAGTAGAAATATATTCCCCAAAGCCTTCATTTGTTATTTACTATTTCAAATATTCATATTGACACTACGCTTGGTTTAATGCTAGATATATGTTATAAATGATTCGTGAAAACTTAATTGTCTATTAAATTAAATTTCAATTGGTAAATCAATACAGTCACTGTAAATTTGAAGTTCTCCCAGCGTTGTAGTGTAAACGCCTTATATTGGGAAATAATTCTAGTTAAAGCTATAACAGATGTAACACAAAATTCAGGAATGCATGGTAAGTAAAAGACATTCGTTTATGTCCAAACAAATCTAAGTATGGATAATATCTATACTTACTTACACGTTAGTTATTTTTTGGTATCAATTTTATTTGCAATAAAATGTGATATTACCTAATTTAATATATCTATTTGTGTTAATTGGTCATAAGTATCAACTTTCGGATGGATAGACAGTATAATCTACTTTTAGTTTCATGAGCTGAAGTCAGAAGCATCCAGTTTCGGTTTGATGATCATAAATATTCTACTTTCGGTTCAATGATCGGAACTATCAACTTCCGTTTTATGATATTTATTATCTACGTTCGGAATGTTTCGAAGCATGTCAATGTCAAACCTACAGAGAATGTGTGGGTAAAACAAGATGCATGCATTTTGTGAAGATTGTAAATAGGATGTAGATTTTTAAGAAGAGATATGCAGTTTTAATTATAAGCACAAATGAGAAATGTCAATCAAACCTCTGGGTGCAGTTACTTCCCTTTGTATTTCCCAATATCGCAAGTGAGCTTGTTTAATCTCAGTTTTCGATAATGTGTGTGTTTTCTGCATGTCTGAAATGGAGATTTAGTAATGCACTAAATCAGAAGTGATGTGACAAGGAAGTAGGACTAAGCTACTGATGATTTATTAAACGATGCTTCGCACTCAGTGCTCACTTTAAAGCGGCGTTCCCTTTAACTTTGATTGTTCAAATCGATTCAGGAATATAATACATTAAATGAGAATCCTTTTTCCTCCACATTTAATTTTTAAATAAAAGCTCCAACTAATTACCGAGAAAATAATGAAAACATATTTCCGTAACGAGTCAAAAAAGTTGACGAGTTGTTTCCCTTTTACCAAATAATAATAAATCGCTGGAAGCGATACATTATGATTGGTGATTAAAAAATATTTTAGATATTATAGAGACATATTTGCGCACGCTTTCGTCTGACAAATTATGATAATTGATAGTGCTTTGTACATTGTGCTTATTTAATGTGATAGTAGAGAACACTATGCTATTAATAGGGAATGCGTCTTTAACAAAAACGTTTATAATAAGTTTATTTATTATTGAGTGACTCAAATATTTGCCGTTTAAAAGTAGATGATCTTCGCAAATGGCCTTAATTGACACGTATCAACACATATTCACATTTCATGCATTTGCATTTGTGTAATTGCTAAAATGAATTCAAATTCAACTTATTTTACCCACAGGTGGCAGTATCAGTGTTTTGTCCGCAAACGATTAAAAAAATATATATATATATAAATTTCCGTACTGAGCTAATATACTATCAAGGTATAAAGCGTACTATATGTTTATATGCCAACGATTGTGGAACATTGCATCTCGTTGTTTCAACATAAAATACGGGCGCTGAAGAAAAATCGCTATACAAGTCATTCAAATAAACTATAAGATATTCATTCTTACCGAAAATCTCGTTCAATTGTATCTTATAACTGCGAAACAGCAAAACAGTGTTACTTTCGTTATTTAACTTCGCTCAAGGTCATTTTATTTATGCACTGGTTACCCGCTGCGCTCACAGTATCGTAATTATTGTTGGGAACCAAGTCTATGCGATGTTCCACAATCTTTGGACATAGACATATACTACGCTTTATACCTTGATAGTGTACAAAAAAAGACATGGAGTTAGATAGACAGTCGATATATATATCAGTGTACGGTCCATGTAGTGTTTTAGCTCAGTGACGGATTTTTTCTTTTTCTTTTCCAAACACTGATACTGCCACCTATGATTTTACCTATACAAGTATTTAATATACTGAACAACATTGTAAACGAAACCTTTTCACTAAATATATCCCATCAGTATAAATGGGAACAGAAATAAAGCAAACAGTGATGCCATTTAAAGCTCATTGTAGTTTTAAAAAATACGAATTTGGCCACTCTGTGGATAATCTGAATTATTTCCCCATATCTATAAAATTAAAAGTAATTCGAGGTAAACATACAAATGCGCTTCTCTTAGATTTTTGTTCAAGTAAACGGCCACCATGTGATCAACTGTCATATTTTTTAACTTGTCAATCGCTGAATCGCTCAAAATTTTTAATCGGACATACATAAAATGTTAGGCATCAACCCATCAAATATACGTATTACTCTCGCTTTTAGCCTTGTCATGCATGCATAATATCGACAGAACATAAAATTAGAATATATGGGCATTGCAAAGAACACAAACAAAATTTCGTTCAGAAAAATATGAAAACAATAATCTTGTTTAGTCTTGCGTATTCAAAGCCGAACAGTGTATATTCGTTTTGTCGTCTTCGTAACTTCCATAAAACGTAGGTTCTTGTTGTTGCAATTAGGTCACGGAAATGTAGTTGGTTTCTATTGTTGTAGTCATGTGTTAATTAGTTGACGGAAACGTAGTGAGTTTATGTCGTTGTAGTCATGTGTTAATTAGTTGACGGAAACGTAGTGAGTTTATGTCGTTGTAGTCATGTGTTAATTAGTTGACGGAAACGTAGTGAGTTTATGTCGTTGTAGTCATGTGTTAATTAGTTGACGGAATCGTAGTGAGTTTCTGTCGTTATAAACATTCATTATTAATGCTTATTTAAACGCATGCGATATATATTACAGCATGAGTGTTCTTTAAATTGTAATGTTGTTGATTATATCATTTTTCAGATCAAACTAGGTTGTGAACTTTAAAGCAAAGTTATTAGCATGAATGGTGGTCTTCAAGGCTATTCTAAAGGGATTTAATGTAGTTTCATATCTCTGTTCCAAAGCATGATCAAATAATATTTAATGTCTTTGTAACTGAAATGTCTCGTGTTTAAACATGTTTCGTTAGTCGCACACATTGTATAATGTTTCTAAATGCTTTTAAGTAGAATTATATAACATAACGTCCATATATCGCTTGATCAACTTCTACTCTGATACCATCCAATCGATTCACATAATCAGCACACGGATATTCCACGCGGTGGAATGATAAACTAGATTCTTGAACAAAAAAAACCCGTTTCATTAGTTGTCTTTAATAGCGAACAACAAGTTCTTAATAACATCACAGTAATGCGCAGTTGAAAATTGCTTCAATGGTTACAACATGTCCGCTGTGAATGACTGTCGTTTACTAGTAGTACGGACGACCGTTATGGAGCTGCTAGTTCCCTGTTACCAAAATACGAAATTGTGCGCATTGCATTAGTATCGAATAATTGGAATTCTGCTCTTTTGCAATAAACGTTGAAATACTCGAGGAAAACGCTGAGTTACTTAGTAGTGGAGTGTTGTTGAAATGTTTTACTGTGTGTGGTTTTTTTTTCAATACTGTACATAGCGCTGAATTCTCTAAAATAAATAGCGTTGTTGGTTCCTATTGATCCATCGATCTATATTAACCGCTGTCTATACGTCTTGATTGGCTAAATAGGTGGGGAATTAACTAATCATAGAACGTCACGGCTTTATAAAACTACGATACGAGTGCCAATAGACCATGGGACGTGAGTTCTGCGTTGAATGGTGGAACTTCAGCAGTTTATAATTCAATAATCATACATATGCAGAACGGGAATTATCTAATAGCATGTGCTGTAAATAATAATAACATTTCTACTTAAAGTGGAGCGGTACTTTTGGTACTCATATACTTTGACTTGATGTGACTTATGTTTTGTTGGATTACGGAAATAAATAATTGGAGCTAGTTGTTGAGCGATCTTGAGAGGTGGGGGCTTTTTCTTATACAGTATTATCACATATTTCGACAAAATATAGTAAATCAGATATTTTATATAATGCAATAATTTGGTAGAATTATTTTAGGTGTTCAATTCATAATTTGGTAGAATATTGTTTACAACTATTTACCATTATACGTCTGGCTTACAATCAAATTAACAAAGTGGTATACAACTTTCTGGTATGGCAAGCAACTTGTATACTGTTGGTTATGTGCCTTTCATGTTTTGCTATTTTTGTGACGCCCTGCCACCCCTTTCCGAATTTGCATTGTCAGTTGGATTGGAAAGCACACTTAAATTAATCCATATTAAGTAATGATGTCGCATTATGTATTTTTATTAATTAGTATAAATAGGGAGTACTCGTCTATATAATTCCATGGAATAAATGAGAGAGTATGTAAACTATAATGAATAACGACTTAAACAGACATGTTGCGTGTACAGTTCTCAATCAATTAAACAAATTAGCAATCTCCATATCGTGCTAGGCTAGTTAAATATCTTAGATACTCACTTGATATGTCAAGTTCAACACTTAAATTCCCTCAGTAGAAGAGAGTATTGAACACATTTTGTACAAACAGTATCAAACACCAAATCAATGGTCTCAATAAACGTAATTTAAATGTCATTGTATAGACTGCATCAACTTTGTTAACTTTTAAAATGTTTGGTTTTTGCAGATTTTATAAATTCTGTACGGTATTAGTTTTATTCATGCCACGATGACTCGTAAAGTTAACTTATCTGCACATATATTTGCCTGATTATGTTTAACTAAATTAAATATTTACCGCATGGTTGTTGCAACCTTCCAATTGCAAGGAAACAAATGTAGTCTTCAGTGTAAAACATAATTATGAGTCTTACAACCTGCATTAATACATAATATAATCTTTATTTTAAGTCGGATTTCTTTACAACAACATAGCATTAGTTATGTTTAGCTATTGTCCGAATAAATCTGCAGATGTTTTACTATTATGTTCGAGTTTTTATTATTGTATCGCATACATATGTGTATAACCAATAACTAAGAGTTTGAAACGTTTAACTCACCATTGATTATAAAAACAAAAACATCTTTTTTGTATTTTTTTTCTTTCCAAAATTGTTTTCGATTTACTCTTTATCAATGATACTGTTACCTATGGTTTAATACGCACACAATATTAAAAATAGAACATCAATTTGAAATGATGAAGGAGTAAAGAAAATTTAAAAAAATGCAATTAACGTCGGTATGCAGTCTTTTAAGTAAGAACTTTCTCGAGAATTAAATCACGTTCATTTTATTGTTACAAATAGAAACGTTCCTCTTTACTTAGCACTTTTACGGATAGTTCGTGTGTGCAATTTAAAGGCGATGAAAATGATATACACACTAAGCTTGAGTATTCCCAACATTTGCTACATTCTATGTTGTTGATAGCAATGCCAATGTTACTAAGTCAGCACAAATTCAGTAATTTACTTCTAAAAAATACTCAATTGTAAACATATTTAATAGCGAATTGTAATAAGAAGCAATTCTTTGTTCCATAACATTGCTCAAGTGTAATCAAATCTGATGAAATGCATTTACGATTCCACTGAATTTTGATTATACTTCGGTCTTCAAACGTGTTTTTAATTTTAGAAAGCTTACTTTTTTCCTGTATTTTGTCTGTGTCTTGAAATGGAATTGAGTTTTGATAACGTCTGTGTGTAAGTTTTAATACAGTGAATATCAAGTAAAAAATAATAATTATTCGCAGACTTCAATAGCTTTTTGTAAGTATGTTATTTGCCTTATTTAAATGTTACAGTTCAACAACCAGTAACAAGTTAAGCGCATGCATTACTAAAATAATTATTTTTCCAGTTGGTTGCCAATTAGTTCTTAAATAACGACTTCAAAAAATCTAAGGATTAAACACGGTAGCTTATCAGTAACAATTTAATATCTAAATAGATCTAGTAAGTCCAGTATCCGATTACCTAAGTATTCGCTCCAATAAAGGGATACTTACAACAATCCTTAGTAATGAAAGCTTTTTTACAAATCTATGCTGGGTGCTTGAGCTACACTGGGAAATTAGCACTGATATACTCAAACAATTTAATCCTTAATTACAATTCAAGTTCCGCATGCAAATTTCAAATTATAAAAACATGTATAAATAGCGGGTAATCAATTAAGCCTCAACAACGATACTGCTTAACGCTTGAGATAGCGGTTATAACCCTCTTGGGAGTGGAAACCTAGTTTAAATGATTTGATTATTTTTGTAGAGGAATTTAAGTTCACTGTAACACAATCTATGAACTGTTCTAATTCAAAGATACCGAGGAAATGGCCAAAAGCCTGAACAACATGAACCGTACGAGAAGTGTAAGGGTTTCCGATGTTGTTGCATTCGTGAAATAATATGTAATATGAACGATGGCTTAACATTAACCAACTTTAACTATCTTGTTTATCGTGCAACGCACGGACAGTACTTATAATACAGTAATAATCTGTATTTATTTTGGGTCTGGATTTGTAGAACTTGCAAGCGTTTGTCGTTGATATACATAATAGTACCTGTCCCTCTCTTAAATGGACATTACATTTTCTTGATGTTTCCATTGCAATAATTGTATTTCTATAATTAAAATGTTCCAAACTATCAAAAATTCTGTAAACAAATATTCATGAAGTTAGTGTTATTGGTGGTGTTAGTGACGTGATCGAACCCGCAGTACCACGTTTCGTTCAGGTGGTAGCCAGACATGTTGGTCATTGTTATAGGAGGTGGTAGGTGGTCTCTCTCAGCAAGCTAGATATAATTAAAACGGGTACACTAGGGAATCAAATACGTAGTCTTTGCAGACATGTTCTGTAATGATGGAGTTAGCTCCTGAGAGGTTTGTAATATATAATACAGTCTTGGCTAATCGAAAACGTTTAAACGCGGAAACGTATTAAACTGTGTGTAATGTATCGGTCGGTGGCCTAAAACAAAGTAAATGCTCTAAAAAAACTGTAAACCTGACGCTCAAATTAAAATTCTTTATAATTATTTAACAACTACAATTTTGCGATGTATTATGTCTCGTTAATATTGCAGATCCCGGTTGCACAATGTGAAGTAGTTAAGCATCTATTAGCTTGGTCATATGTTTTCCGTTGTTCTAGATGTATAATTTTACTTTGGTTCAACTAAGATCAGAAATACAACGAATTCCTGCATCAAACAAGACTTTCGGTCTCATGCAATAACCGCTATTCTATACGCTCTTTGTGAAATTGGGTCATACTGCATTTTTATTTTTTCGGCGGGGACTTGGACTTTTAATTGTATCTTTGGCTTATGTGAGGGCATTGCTCAGTGTAGTTGTGTTGTGGTGTTTCTGATTTATGCGCTCTTCTGGTTAGGTTGAGTGCTACCTTCCCTGTCTGATTTCCTCATATATTTTTTGTGTATGGTTAAACACTTTTACTGAGATTCCTAATGGCAACACTTTGATAGCAAAACTGTCGTGTGATTGTGTACTGTTACTACGATTGTATTATGCGTAATTTACATGTTGTGTATTTTACGATACGAATCGTTATTCATCAGTCTGAGTGTTGAGTGTGGCACACATGTTTAATAATTACTGATTTGTATCTTAGATAGTTACAATGGAATTGGAACACGTGTACCCAGATTTGATTTCGAATTCACATATGACATTGTTATGCATTTTCCTCATTTACATTTGCAAATTAAACAAATAATAGCTCATTGCATCACATTTTCGATAGTGTATCATCTGATTGTGGAAATAGTAAGTTCAGTATCCGATTATCTAATTGTTCGCTCTAATAAAATTATTCTTTAAGTTACAACATTAGTAAAGAAAGGTTTTTTTTACAAAATTATGCTGGGTGCTTGAGCTACTCGGAGTAATTATCACTGATATACTAAAACAAATAATCCATTATTATAATTTAAGTTCCACATGCAAATTTCAAATTATAAAAAAACATGTATAAATAAGTTCTCATTGTATATATGTGTTGTACTCTGATTGTCTCGGTTATAATGCCGGGCCGATAGCATAGTGCATGGATATTTTTACCAGGCTTGTACGGAATATATCCCCTTCACGTCCTTCAGAGTATGCGTTCTTGAATCGAAATTTATTTGTGTGCTGCATTCCATGTCGGCTTTATCATTATGTTTTATTTTTATGCCCCATAACATATTTCTAAAGCTTCTATCTGTAGTTATGAATAGTATGCAACCATTGTTCGTTGCATTCATAATGTATGAGCCCCAGTGTAATGTCATCGAGGTTTGTATCGTCACTATAGTTAGATTAACGATTGTGTTACTACTAATTAATCCATTTAAATAAATGCACGGGGTGATGAATTATTTATTTATCAACGTGTTTTGTCATTGAGCATTCATTGGGAAAAACAATTGTTGTACTTTGGGAGCAATATCTGTAATATGAACGTATCTCATATATACGGGGATTGTGATCGCTGGCTTTGGATGAGAAGGTCGTAACTACAAAACCAATATTTTGGGAAAACGAGAAAACCCGTCTGACAATCACTCTTTAAATTACTTATGGTAAAACAAGCTTTTTCAACTTCCGTTTGTTCAACATTACAAGTTCCGATAAGAAGCGCCTTATGATCTACTACGCTAATAAAAAATGGAACATATTTTTAATAAATTGAAGTTGTGTCCGCTGCCATATTTTAACGATGGTGCTAATGGCGGATATTTGTAACGAATACAATCACAAATAATTACCGTGTTGCTGAAACGCGTGCAGATGAGCTTAGCATATATTTAATACGAAGTGCTGCATTGTCATATAAAATGTGTCAAAGAGCTAACAAAACAACTCGGCATTACATAAGATAGTCCTGATCAATAATACTAAAGACGAAACGGGTGGACAAACCCCTTCAATTTGCCGTACAAATAATGCGACAATGAACCCTTCTGTTATATCAAGCACGCTGTAGTGACCAAGTCTGGATTCACGAAACACTTTGTTTAACATTCGATCGCACTCGGCAAACATGATATTGTTGAATGTCTAATTGAATGTTGTGTATCCGTTCTGTGATATCGGAATTATTGGCCGAGTTTTGTTGAGTTTTCCAATACATACACATGACAATAGAAATAAGTCTTGGAATTTGTTTGTCCGCTTTAATTATTGTTTGACACCTGATATTGGTTCGATCTCGTAATTCATGATTGTGTTAATATAGTTTTCGTTGTTATGACAAGTACAACCTGAATTTGCTCCATTGACCCATTATATGTACGGTAACAACTTACGTAAGAAAGTAAGAAGTTATATAGAAAATAACAAAAGCCGTGGCTATAGTAATAGAGTTATGTAATTTAGTAAGGACATTATCACTCAGCAGAAACACAGGGAGCGAAAAGTACAAAATAACAAGTTTCAGATCAGCAAATTGCATTGCTTTGCAAAACATGCTTAATTTCCTTCTCTCTGCTTAGGTTATCACGTTGTGTTATTGCAGGTCTATTATTGCAAGCGAGCAAAAACAACGCTAATTAGATTTATCAAATTGCAGGATATATTTTACCTAGCGATAATGTATAATATATCTATTTTATATTTGACAGATTTGTGCATCGATGCATGTTTTTCTTCAATCGTCGATTGTAATTTCCTGGCTTACATCCTGTTGTGAAATTCATTCCCCTTTAGTGTACCGTGTGTAACCTATCGAGCAAGCATCTTATGTAATATGAGAAGGGATTCGCGGGAGGTTCTGTGCGCACGAAAAATAGGCGTCTCATAAGTCAAATTGGCTGGCCCTTTCAATAGGGGTGACACTATAATAAACAAACACTTTTTTATAGAAAGAGACTGAGCACGGTTTTTAAACTTGTGAGTGGCATCAATCACGATGCACATTTGCTGTGGTCAGACGATTAAAACGTGGTGTTCGATAGTAATTTCATAATTATGCTATTGCATTTTATTTTACTGACCTGGGCCCGTATTCAAAAGCTCCATAGGGGAAAATATTCCTAAAGTTTTATAGGATTTTCTAAGTTTTATATGAGTTCACCTTATATATCTGAATATGAATACTTAAAGTTGTTTCAGATATCTAAGGTGAAATCATATAAAACTAAGGGAATTCCTATAAAATCTTAGGTAAATAATTAACCTAAGGAATATTTTCCCCTTAGGAGCTTTATGAATACGGGGCCTGCAACTGACTTCCAGGTGTCTATCTTTACCCTTTAAATGATGGTCCAATAGATTAACTTGAAAACCTTCACCAAGCAGTCTTCGACATTCAACTAGGCGGAGCGATTTCTTCTCTGGCGTAATGTTAATTGCGTTTTTGTACTTCGTACCATCACGCATCGCGATTTGAATTGCATAGGAAATAATCGAAGCCGAAAGGGCTCACCGTCAGTCGCAGAAAGCACACATTTGTATCTGCTAGACCTTTGTGCAGGTTCTCAGATCAGACGCGAGAACGAGCATACAGTTATTTTGGCAAGAATGCAGAACATAACAGATTTCTGCAGACATTATTCTTCAATCTTCAATACATTTAAATGGAAGCGGTAAAAATTAACATCAACTACAAAAACATATTGGGGTTTTTAATAATGCCTTGCCAATGATTATCTGATTTAGCTAACAATTGAACGATCAAAGAAAGTTTTCCAGGAATGAAAGAGTCGGTGTTTCCGGATTAGTTGCAAAATGCACATTTTGTTTAAATCAGATAGAGATACGATCTGAGGAAATCCCCTCAAGGATGAAAACTGTATTCAGTACTTGATACTGCTTGATACAAAGATTAGGAAGATGTAGATGCTATACTGGATATATACCGTGCGAAATAAGTAGCGCCCATATACTATCGACATTTAATTTCAAATTTCGCACAGTTAATTATTTGCCTATGATTGTACGGACGAACCTAAACATGCACCATTTGTGCTGACCGTTGAGGCAAGTGGACGTAGATTTAGATTCGCCTTTAGTACGATTTATTGCAGACAACATGGAGTTAATTACAATAGATGCGTCAAATATAACCATTAACAACACGTTTCAAAATAACCTGAAAATACAATCTTCAGTAGTAACCACAAAATATTGAAAGATACGTAATCAAAGGTGTGTAACAAAGTTAAACAGTTTGTATACTACATTTTGTAACTGCTGAAAACATCGTAATTGGCGATTGAAGGTCTATGATTTTGATGCATATTGCCAAAATAACTCGACAATCGCCATTACTGCAAATGTTTTAATTTTGAGAAACTCTTTAGTAATTTAATTTTCCTAAATTTGTGCTTCAACAATGATATCACTTGCGTTATCCCGCAGCTAAGTCAGACTGACGGCGTTGTAAAATATTAAGCGACCCTGCAGAAACGTGGCAGCTATAATCACAGCCATGTTTCTCCTTTGCGTATGGGCTAGAGTTAATTTCATTTGTCTTACCAAGCTACGTTGTTTTCACAATTATATTACACAGTTTTTGTTGAGTGTTGTTTAGGGGTTACCCTTGTGGTACCTAGTGTGGTTGACCATCATTTGCTCAGTTTTTGTCGTCTGGCCCTTGCTCCGGTGCTCTGTTTGCCAGAATGAGGCGGTTCAATCTTTTGTTTCTGATAAGGGCTGATCGGCTTATAGTTAAACAGAGTATATTTTAAATATATACATGTTTAATCAAATCAGACACTATTTATTGTATGCAGGTATGTCGATATAATAGAGAACAGCTGTCTATACGTTTATATCGTGTATACATTACATATACATATCATGTTTAACATATGTTACTTGCCGAATCATAAACATGTACTTAAATTGTTTTTCATTCTAAGAAATTTTTGGTATGAGCTATGTATACATGTGTATATGTGTCGCCGCAAACAATTGATCTTTGAAAATACATCAAGACCAAATAAGCTAACATAGTTGGTAGATTTAACCAGATGGAGTATTCTAGCTCGTAGAACCAATGTGTAGAATACTGTGTGTTTGACAATAATAAAATTATAATACAGTTAAAGTCTGTTATCTCGAGGAGTGATCGGGATGGGTGAAATGCTCGAGATAAACAGTGTGCTCGAAATAACCAAAGAGCATGTATTGATAATACAAGCGAATACTATTTTAAAATTTGCTTGAGACAGACCGGGTGCTCGTGATATCGATGCTCGGCATAACGTTTTTTACTGTATAGTATTGAGCCATCCTTGATCGATCCTCGGACCGTCTTGTAATACTTGCAGGTGGAACATTTTCTGTTTGATGATATATGTTAGCCATACGTCTTGGCTTGCAACAACACACGTGCAGTACTTAGCGCTTTAAATGAAACCACGTGAGCAGCCAGGTGTTTTAACGCCATGATCATCGAAGAGCGGTGCAAATTGAAGCCCGTATCATAATGTCCGAATCATATAAGAAACAGATCAGTTCTACTAGGTCAGACAGCTTTGCAATAAAATAATATAAACTTTCTTGGCAATTTCTGCTGTTGATGTTTCGTGACTATACTTTATCAATACGGAATCTTAGATAAGCTAAGTATTAACTGAACACAGGGGGTATATGTCTATCTGTTTCATTTATCTAAACATTTTCTAAATGATGGTATCATATACTCAGGTATATAATTATTAGCATTGATAAATTGAAAAACCATTCATCAAAATGTTGCCATGTCGACAGGTTTATGTAACCCATTACTCCATGGATATGTAAAGTTGGTAATATGTTGATTGTATCTGTGCTACTTAAAGTAACATCAAAGTGTATCACATCGTATCGTATACATGTATATTGCATCAATACCATGCGACTTTGAGCTACTTATCCAAGACGAAAATTTCTTCACATAGTAATGCTACATTGGTATTGTAACATAACATAAAGCATCGTGTTGCATCGTTTTACGTACTTATATATCGTTTTACGAGTATAGCATCATAATAAACATCGTTTCACATCGTCGTGTATTGCGGTTTTTCGTTTCGCATTGTTTTTAATCACACCAATTGTCCACTTCCCTAAAACAGCGGTATATAGCGCTTTATACGAGAGGTGATGTACGCCCTTCATATTCATTTGAAGGGGGGTTACAGGATAAAGGCGCTAGTTAGCGCTTTTAATTGGAAACGGACACGTGTCTCATGATATCGAACTGAATATTTAAAACTAAAACGATCAAATTGTTTTTACAGTACATTTAGACCGTTTATCATTCTATTTTCAGGTTTGGTTATTGATACGAAACATATTTATGATCATAAAGTATGGAATTGTTGAAACACAACACTTATGGTAAGTAAAACATATAGTTGGTTTGTACTAGAACTGGATATATACACTCCAAAACATCTCTCAGTAAATTACAACCTTCATTAAACGCGTCGTATTCCCCCATAAGTTAGGTGTGAATTATGTGTCTGGTTTTGGTTCGGAGAGGATTTTGTAAATAAATTTAAGTATAGTCGGAGCGCAGACTATTGACGTTCTGAACGCAGTTAAACCTATTACATTAACTTAGTTCGACAAATGCTAGTGTGCAAACATTGTAATGTGACATTGTCCTAATATGACCTTTCTCGCCATGTCTTATACCAATTACTTCAACAGCTTATGTACGATTACTACTTTACCGTATCTCATTCCTGGGGTTAACTATTGTCATATCGGTATAACAACATATCGCTGGCTTAGAATGAGAAGGTCGTAACTATAAAATCATTATTTTGAGAAAACAAGAAAAACTGTCTGGCAATCACTCTTTACTTATGGTAAAACAAGCTTTTTCAACTTCAGGTTGGTTAACATGACATATTCCGATCTTCATGAAAGTATTCTCATAAAAAGCGCTTTATGGTGCATATTTCAAATATGCATTAGTCACTTATAAGGTTTAAGTGGCGCCTACGACCTTCTTATTTTAAGCCAGCGATATTGTTCTAAGTCATTGTGTTTGATGATTCATGTATCGCGGTTATTGGGGTGACTGAGGACTGGTGTTCTTAAATCATTTTAACGGAAAACTTAAATATTTTTATTTAAGTTAAAAAATAGCTTTCACGTGTTTCCCAAGAAATGAAGAATAACCCATGTTCTTCTCTGTTATTATTGTAGCTCTTTACATGATGATTCTAAACTATATACAGTTGATACTCTTGATATATATATTAAGCTGGTACACTTAATGAAGTTCTAATATTTCTCTATATAAGTCTTCTCTTATGATGTTTTGTGAATACCCTGAACAATTATTCTGTGGTGGCTGTTTTCCTATTTGTGGTCATTTACTGTATCTTTTAACGGTCCACTCGACTGAAAAAGATAGGACGTTGGATGCAATACCTTTAAGATAGAACACTATAGAATATTACATTAAATGTTATGGTTAACCAATTAATTAATTAACGTGGGACACTGCTGCTGGTATAAGTACATCTGTTGTAGCCCCCGTTGTTGGTGGATAAATATCGTAGGGGTAAATAAGTAAAAAAGTATAAACAAAACACTGTAGCATCAAATAAATGGTTATTTGTTTTATAGGATACGCATTGTAATAACAACTCAACTGCTTGCAGGCCAATTACATAACTAAACTACAGTCTACATAAAATTAAAATAAAACATACCGTCACAGGAATCTATACTGATTGATACCCCAAACTTAAGTTCACTAAAATTCATTTGCTGGAGTTGTTATCAGTCACAGAATCCTTACTGCCAGCACTCTACCAAAAATTGATAAAATATTTTTCGGGGCCTATTTGATAAACGATCAAACGATGTATTATCAATTATTGGTTATTAGTACTTGTACTGTACACACTTTCTGGCGATAAGCCTCTAATATCGTTTATGATAAGTTATCGATAAGAAATACAACTTAGCT
Source organism: Spisula subtruncata (assembly GCA_963678985.1). Taxonomy (NCBI): domain Eukaryota; kingdom Metazoa; phylum Mollusca; class Bivalvia; order Venerida; family Mactridae; genus Spisula; species Spisula subtruncata. The sequence goes on from OY787666.1 coordinate 45,048,465, forward strand.
CAAATTCCAAAATCGAGATCGTTTCTTTACGATAGAGCCTTCGGATTACTTGGTTGATACGCTTTATCTTACATGTTTTCCTCAATGTATCAAAACATACGAGAATCAAATTACAGCCAGAGAAAAACACGCCGCCTGTCTAGATTAAACACATAAAAATAACAACATCGATGTATTTCTGTATTTTATGAGAGTTCCGACCCTCGTGCTGTATTGTGTTACTTTGTGTATTAATTTAAACAAATTGGCGCCCGCGTAGGGTGCTCGTTATGAAGTTAAGTGATTTATATAATGTTGCTAAGTGTTCGCAAAAACAACCAGGTATCATTTGCCACATTTCAGTTCAGTTCCAAAACATCTTTATTACATTAAGGACGATAAATTGATGCTATAATTCCTAGATTATAGGGAAATTAGTGGAGAAATTGCATTCAACAAAGTAGTTTGATTGCATTAAATGTAATAATATGCATTACATTCGTCTTAATTTGTTCTCACTTAACGGTATTTCGGTATTCTGGTGATGTGACGTAATTAAATGATGAGTTCAGTGTCCGTGTGCGCGTACATATTAAAGAGGCTTTCCCTAAAACTTTGATCGTTTAAATCGATTCAGGAATATCATACATTAAATGAGAAACATTATTGCTTAAACTCCTCAAATCTTCAACAAAAAGCTTTCACCAATTACCGAAAAAAAAAGAAATATATTACCGTAACGAGCCAAAATAGTCACGAGTTGTTTCCCTTTGACAAAATAAATCGCTGGAAGCGCTAAATTATTATAATTGCTGATTTGAATATATTTTTGACATTATAGAGACGTATTTTCGATCACTTTCTTCTAACAAATTATGATAATTGATAGTGATTTGTACATTTAGCTCATTTAATGTGATAGTAGAGAAAAATGTGCTAGTTATAGGGATTGCCTCTTTAAGCTGTACAGTAAAAAATAAAATAACACCACACTTGGGACCTTGGACATGTTGTAAGTCTTTTTATTTCATGTTTATCGGTGGTTTACGGCGGAATAACGGTGGATTATTCCCCGATAATTTCACTGTTCATAATTTCACAGTTCATAATTTCACGGAAACGGACTATTTTTTTTAAAAACAAATTTCCCCGGCGCCAAAAATAAAATAATAAGCATTTTCTCTTGCTGTCTTAATCTTTAACAAATAACAGAACATTAAATGTACATAAATGTAAAACATATGGACGAAATTGAAACCATTGCAGAAGAACTATTTGATTGCAACTCGACGCGCGCATGGCGGGAAAACGACGTCACGCAAAACATTCCAGGCATATAGTGGATTGTTTTCATCATTAAAGCTATTTGAAGCATGAAATAAAAAGAATATTTGTATTTTTCCGTGTATGATCGTTTGATAATTCACCTCGTGAGCAGCTGACTTATATTTTCACTCGTGGCTACGCCACTCGTGAAAATATTACATCAGCTGCTCACTCGGTGAATTATCAGCCGATCATACACGAAAAAATACCAATATCCTCTATATACAATGAGTCAGTGGTTAAATAAAAAATACGATTGAAAAACATTATGCGATATATGTTTTAAATAATTTATGTTTGTCATGATTCGACTTGTATTTGTTAGCTACGCGTAAACTTACAGTCAATTAGCGATTTTTAATGCATTATGGTCATTTCCTGTCTAAAATCCGACTTACTTAATATGCTGGTCAATATGTCGCTGGCTCAGAATTAGAAGGTCGTAAAGACAAATGCATATTTAAAATCTACATCATAAGGATGTTTTTATGAGCCTATTTTCGTGAAAATCAGAACTTGTCATGTTGACCAAACTGAAGTTCAAAAAATCATGTTTTACCATAAGTAAAGAGTGGTTGTCAGACAGTTTTTCTTGTTTCCTCAGAATATTGATTTTGTAGTTACGACCTTCTCATTCTAAGCAGGCGATGTGAAGTTTAACTGTCTTTTTTTGGACTTTTGAGAAATACTCTTTAGACGTTATGACACTAATGCCTAACTAATGTATTTTATCTTAGAAAGAGATAATGCACGAGTGCCTCAAGTTGTAATACTAAACGTTATTTATGCAAATAAAACATATACTATCGTTGCCATCATTCAAGTACATAGACGTAAGTATGTGTTAGTTTGAGAATGTATCAAGTGGACGAAAAAATATCTATCAATGTTATCTAAAACATCATCCAAGAAGTAAAGCTTAATATAGATAAACCTTATTGACAAGCCTAAGAAACTATAAAATAGTACTTCATTTGTAGAAAACAAAAAAGATGATATCTCTAAAAAACAAGGACGTTCAGATTGATTAGACTTACTCTACAAATATATCTTTATTGGTGGGTTGGTACCACGTCCCGTGTATGTTGAAATGATACTGGTTTATTTGGTACCCAGTGTGAAATAGTTGTCTTAGGGTTGGTTGAGGTGTTGTCGAAGTGTATACACCCCAAACGAATTTGGAAATGATGCCGAACTAGATAATAAAAATAATGGGAAAAGATATACGTATCTAGAATAACAGCGTGGCAGGATGTTTTCTTTATTTTAAACTAGTTTTGTCATTTTGCAATTTATATATCTTACATTCGACCGAATAGTTCTATAAATACCATCATTATACGCTCAATTGAAAAAATTTAAATGAGGAACGTGGTCTGAAATTGATGCATCTACGTTATTTGTTCTTCTTGCAGGATACTTCTATGTAGAACTATCACTGTACAAAAACGTGTGTTCATGTACGCGCAGTAAATCTTATAACTTTAACATTGTTCTTTTAGTGTAAAACCTACCTTGCAGAAATAAGAGCTTCCCAGTAGATGAAGAGAGGGGAAAATCGAATCGAATAAATATACCGAACCGTTTAATTACTGTCAATATATAGACAGAGAGGTGCTTAACATTGTGTTTAGCCTGCTTTAAATGTTCTCTACGCAATCTGCTATTTGATAGATTCGTAAGTTTGCAAAAAGCGTTTGTTTGGAATCGCATCCATTGATATCCTTAAGCGCTTCGTGTTTTTATTTCTAAATAACGCGGTTGTATAAACCTTCCCTGACATCACAAATAACAATTTGAAAACATCTGCCGAATCTCTCACCCATATTTATCTTTTTACAATGAAGTTTAATACAAATATCTGCGGAAGGTTCGATTTTTTTGAATTTTGTTTGAAATTCGAAACGAAGCTATGGTATACAATTTTAATTGGCGCACGCTGCAATTTATAAACTTTTCACCAGATCATGTCATGTTCGTTCTTGACACACCATAAATGTTCCCAAGTTCACAACACGTTTTCATACCGAGAAGTTAATTATGAGGGTGGTTTATATTGAATGGTCATAAGAATATCTACAAATAGACGTGGATGCAATGGCCAAAATGCCGATTCGATTTAATGCATTGTTTTATTTCAAACGGCCATCTTATTAACCTGCGGCCTTGAGCCGCAGGTTATATTTGTATGCAACAAGTAAAATTTCCATGTAGGGGCATGTGACCTGTTCTCGATGGTTTACCATTTTTAAAAAAATCCAAAAAAAAGAAGCATTTTTTAAGAATGTCGTGAACCAGACTAAGGAGGGGCACGTGACCTGTTCTGGATGGTTTACCATTTCAAAAAAAAAATCCAAAAAAATAAGCATTTTTTAAGAATGTCGTGAACCAGACTAACACCATTATTTTTTTTATTTATTTCTATTTGTATATTTTAAAATAAAATAATGCACGTTAATAACTATAATTATTTCTTTTACCCCTTTAAGAAATTAAAAATTAGAAAAAATGTGTTTCGATATGTGTTTTGACGTGCACCTGTAGTCTAGATTACCTCCCCTAGATTACTACGTTAACTAGGTCAGCATAAATCTTACGCAAATAGTAACGTTTTTACCCAAATACTTATATTTAACAAACAATATGGGGTTGATTAACTATATATAGCATTTTAATGACCAGTGATGACTAAATAAACGTAAACTAGCAAGTTTTTCGGCGAGACTCGGTCCAGTTTCATTTCGAACCGGCGTTGCCATAATATTTGCACGTCGTGAGAATCGCTTTATTTTACTGTCTGACGCACTGTGTGCACCGATACCCAAATGTTCACAAGTATGAACGTTTTTTACGCAAATACTTGTATTTAATAAACTATTTGTCGTAAATAAACTATATTACGTATTTGAATGACTAATAATGAAAATAGCACCCTTGTTCGGTAAATTATACTAAATAAATATACCCAAACATACATAAGCCCACTAAATCACAGAGGTTTGTAAAATTCCGCATTTTCGGCGGGGACTTGGATTTTTAGTTGTTTCTTTGACTAACATGAAGGCATTGCTCATTGTACATGTGTTGTGATGTTACTGATGCGAGTCTTTGCTCAGCTAGTAAAGTGTGCTGCCTCCCCTGTCCGATTTCCTCATACCTTTTTATCAAGCCTTATTAACACTTTAAAAAGTTCTAGTTTCTTAAATTATAAAAAATGTCTCTCACAATACTGGTCTGTAAAACAATTGGCCGCAGGAACTATTTAACTTGTTCCTAATGATGCGCACAAACTTCCACCATGTCTCTAAGATATTTCCTATTCTATATCTAGGTCATTACACAATCTACTGTAAACGGTATCCCGACTTTCTCTGAATAAAAGCTCTCGCTATTTCGTTCAAATACAATTAATCCGAGATTAATTTTGCTTCCAAGATAGAGAAGTTTATTGTTTTAGACCATGCTCAAGTAATTGATATTTTCTCGACTAGAAACGAACCTACTTTAGAATTAAGGCTAGCGACTTATTCGTATATACGTCTTCTGGCTGGAAAGGAGTTATGTAATTTCCGAGTGTGTTAACGTTTTATTCCTTGATAAGGGAGAAAGAAGCGTCGATGTCTTTTTTATGTGTGGTAAAGAGATTGGCAATTCAAATAAACAACTCTATACGACTGTATGGTCTGGATTTATCTTGCAGTTGTACGAATAATAATATAAACAATTCTATATACAAAGATGCTGTTTCGGTATGCGCAAGGCACTTTTCTGTTTAAGCGTCAAGTCAACATTCTGTTTTCTAACTTACTAACTTTTCGAAGCAAAGAAATTGAACAGCACATATAATGTTTTATTACAAATATAATGTTGTACTACATCAAATAAATTAACACACTAACCTAAACAACATTTATACAAGAACGTCTCCCACAACAAATTTCATGTCAAGTTAATATCTGTTAAAACTCAACATACTATCAGCACGTTATTTCGGTACGAACAGTTCGCCTTATTGACAAATATGTTTATTACATTTGACAAGGGTATCAACCATTCAGATATGAGAGAAACATTGTTATATCATTGCTGTATTCCCCTTGGGACCTTTTCTCAGAATTACTACAGTACATTCCGCGCGCGATATTGTTTTCTGAAGTAAATAAATTATTTACGTCGAGTGGTTTAAATTGTCTTTTAACGCCTTCCAGTAGTTATATGGTGTCATGACCGATTTATGGTATTTGCTGGACAGAAAACTCTTTAAATCCATATTGTCTACCCATAAAATATTAATAAAAATATAGTATACTTAGAATGTGTTTTACAGCCATGATGTTACTGAGGGGAGTAACACAATATGTATATAATGACCTTTAACTACTAACATGCCAGTTGTGTTATGATTATTGCACGTATGTGTCGCCGACCTTGTTTGTGCCGTGTAGCGGCCGTAAACCGTTGTTCCGACCATGACATCAATATGGTTGCTTTGAACAACTTCATTACTGGTGTGGTGACATGTAGTAACATTGATACTGATTGTTTAGGGCTGTTGCCGCAGCCACATTGTCAAGTCTAATACGCAATACGCTACTTATTTAGTATAATCAATTTGTTGATGGCATTTATAAACAACGTTTCATATTTCATTATGAAAATGATATTTGCAGCGTAAATCAGCATAAATAACACAAGCATAGCGGCAGCAAAAATCCAAATTGGCAACAAGATTATAACAGGGGTAATAAATATCACATAATAGCATCATAAGTGTAATACCAGACAATAACAGTTTATTGCACTCGATATTTTATCACAATATAACGAAATAAAAACTGCATTTGCAGATAATATAACTGCGCTTTTAATTACACGAAGTGGTAAAAACTGCGAAATAATGGGAATAATGTGGGAGTTAGAAGGATGTTGATGTCTGCTTATATAATAGCATTGTATCTGTATAACATTATATTTTAGCAATTATCAATACTTTCGATCTAAATTAATGCATTAAATATTGAGTGGACCATGTAATTTACAACCCAGGAAATAATTTACAGGGTAATGCGAGCCAATAATCCAGTATATATTAATGAAACATTTGGCAATAGGACTCGATGGTGTCAGAAATCCAATGAGTGATAGTTAAACTGAACATATCATCTCACACCCGGAGCGTCTGCTTACAATTTTTTGGCGATATTTGTTGAAAATGTAAGGTGGTTAAACACGCGTAATGATCCATAACACCGTTTTTAATGCATTTGTCTGCTTGGTAAAGTTATTATAGTGGCACCGAGTAAATATCGACCGTCGCTTGTACATATATAACCTTGAAATAGACTTAATGTTGTCACATTGCTCACATGTTTAATTCAAAGCTCGAACCCCGGAACATAAGAACCCAGCAGAAATGACAAATTGTACAGTATAAATACAAAACACTGGAACTGAAAATGGATTAATTGCGAAAAAAGACGAACAAGAAGGTCAAATGTCATCCGAATCAAGCTTGTACTTCGCTTGAATAAACTGGTATGGAAAATAGAGTTACCAATATGTACATGATGTTATCAAAAGGTCCGGATGGAGTATACATACACAATGTATATAGGTCTTGACTAGTGAATTGATACATTTACTATGCAGATTGGATGTTGTGGCGAATGATATTCTGACAAATGTGGACAATGAGCATGTTTCAAAGGTTATTCAACCTGAAACTAACATGGAAATCCCATTTACGATTTCATTAACTCAATCCGATTTCCTCTCTTTCCGCCTCCACGGCTGACATTTCAGAAAGCAAAATTACCGATATTGCGTGCCCAGCAATTACTTATATATTACACCACTCTGGCTGTTTGTAACTGACTTAATGAATCGACTTGCATGCAATACAAGTTTTATTATGAGCAGAATATAAAGATTAGTTTAGCTAAACTTATTTAGTCAAATACGACCGAAATTACAAACACACTTATTGCGTAATGAAACATACGCTATATTCTTAAGATGGGGGTACAATAAATTTTCTAAACATAACTGTAGTATCATTTAAATGCATTATTGTTTGTTTAATTGTCTAAGAATTCTTGTTTAGTGGTTATGATCCATAAGAACACAATAAAGTGCCAATAAATTCTCAGGCGACTAGGTAGTTCCTTTGCATCTTCTCTTTGAGCGTTTCCCAGCATATGTGTTTAATTTGGAACTCGTTATGTTGTATTATGCCATATATTATGTTTCAGCATTTGTATTCTACATTTATTGTATTTTCGACGTTTTATTAGTTAGCTAGCCCAAATTACATTGATTTTTATTTGCTTGGCTCTGCCTTTCCCATTCTTTGGAGTACAGTTTCGTCAGCTGCATACACTTGCTGTATTTCAGGTTATACGGTTCTTGTTAGTTTCTCGATTTAACTTTGTCGTGAAAACCTGTACATATATGTAACTACAGTCTACGCCAGAGGCCACCAGTATATTACATTTTGTAGTTATTTCCATCGGGTTTTTTGTATTAATGCTTTTCTTGTCCATGTATCATAGTCGCTAAATGCCGCGATTGTATTTGGATGTTAAACTGTCGAGTCACTATGGTTCTTGTATGACGATACAAGTAAAGGGTGCGTCTTGAACGTACGTGATTGTTTCATGTACAAGTATATACATATTCTAGGGAAAGCCTAATAAACGCATTAGTATTGACAAGCAAGGAAATGCAAGTGCAAAACAAGATGTTAATGGGAAAGTAACGTCACTGTCTGATGGCCTAGCAGAATACGCGGAATTAATGTGAGTTTAATTCTGTTATGTTCGTGATATTTTATCTGAACATGTTATCACCACACTGACCAATAATTGATTAAGAACATGTTGATGGTTGCCTTAAGCAGGCTGTCATGTGTAACATGGGAGAACGGATAATCTAATTACAAACCCTTAAGGAGCAGCCATTGGTGATTTGAACTACGGATAATTTCATCGTTTCAACACTCAAACACGGATTTAAAACGTTATTAATAACCCTCAAGATATTGTTACGCCAAACAATATCATTTTGACAAATCCTGATTCAAGTGGATACAGAAATGAAGACCTATATATTCTGTTCAATAGCTTTGTGGAAATTCGTTCTTCGTCTGTCTCTGTACAATTATTCATCATTTTTTTATTTCTCAATATTTTCCAGTGAAATGAAGTGAATGTTTTTTGTATGTCTTTACATATGAAAAGGATGTTGTCATAAAATTGAAAATTATCTTGGTAATGCATTGATATGTTGTATTTGTGAATTGTTCTCTAGACAATTTGTGAATGAAACCTTATTCAATTTAAATGGGGTCGGAAAATGTATGGATATTTTGCTTAGCTTAGAGGCCTAGATATAGATAGAACCAATAGAGTTACAAAACAAGATATCGCCGATACTAATATAACTGGTACAAAAGTGGTATTAATGAATGAATAAATCAATCATGCATGGATTTATAAGGTATATATATACTCTTTACGTCTATTTGTGAATTTCAAACATACATTTCGAAAAAACAGTTGGATAAAACTAGTCACCCGTTTACTTGACATACATGAAATAAATGTAACGTTAATTAATTAAGTTAAAATATGTTAGCACGACGAATCACTTTTTAATGTTGATTTTTTTTAAATGATAAAAATATCGCCTTAAAACGAACTAACGACCACACTACCACGAACAATACATTGATCGAATGAATCCTGATACTGCGTGTAAGTGATACAGAACCACAAAGGTTCACTAACCTCAAAACGTTGATAAAGATGTTAATGCTTTATTCAGCCCATAATGATTCACATTTGTTCTAAGATATGCCTTGGGCTATTTGTCAAAGAAATAATAAAACTCTGACATTGTAATGTTATGCAAATACTCGTATGAAATGGATAAGTTTGTACTAATATACTAGGTTGAATTTTGAAACAGGTTCTATACGTTATATTTATCACTATCGACACTACATACCGGCTGGTATCCATCACCAAGAAACAAGACCCACGTTTGTATGCTGACTTCATGCCATATATACACCGCACCATATTTAATGCATATTTGGTCTGACACTATCAAAGAGCATAGCTCGATCATCCCACACTGGAAGAAATCTTATATGATTATGTACCTACCACAGGATGTCACACATGTAGTATACCTTAACATGTGCGAGAATTACCATTGCATCAAATTATGGACCGACTACTAAGCAAACATCATATCATATCAGTGCTTTTCAAAGGGTTCAATAATTGCCCGATTGGTTAATTAATTCAATTTCCATTAAGATGTTATTTTGTTTAGCTTACTGAAGACTTACCACCCAGCAACTGTTGTATCTAGATTTTATGAAATATTGGTGGGTGGGCTACTTTGCACTTGTTTATGATACATGTCAATATATTATATACAAACAACACATGTGCGTTTATACCTGCAAATATTTATTAGCCTGGCTTTATATAAATATTATGTTAGCAACCATACATTAGGCCTTACCAACTATTGTGGTTTACCTTGTACGCTGGACAATGGTAACAGATCGGTCAGTCTGAAAATTATATATTTTTATTTCAATTATTTTAATTACATGTATGTTTAAATTAGACATTCATCAAATTCCGGAGTTAGAATAAGTAAGAATGACAATTAAGAATATTGCACAAGCACACAAACTGAACTGATTCCTTTTACTTATCAGTAGCAAACGTTTATAACCAATTCCACTGAAAATATAATAATGAAATATTATTTTACCGAGTTAATATCAACTTCTTTGAAGTAAGTGGAAAAAGCGATTGATTTTGTAATTAACCTTCAAGATTTTTTCCTTGAATTTCTATCTTAAATGTATGATATTATGTTTTTAAGTTTTACAAAAAGCAATTACATCATGGAGTGCATTCTCAAGACTTTGTGAAACAATTGTTTTTATTAAGTATACATGCATGATTGGTTTACTGATTCAGATATCTTGTCTTGTAAGTTTATTTGGCTATATCCATATCTAGGCCTCTCAGCACACTATCCATACATTTCATGACCCAATTGAGCAATGTTTTATTCACAAATGCTCTAGAGAACAATTCACAAATGCAACAAACCAATGAAATACCAAGATAATTTCCAATTTTATGGCTACTTCCTTTTGATATGGAAAGACGTAAAAAAAACATTAATTTCATTTCACTGAAAAATATTGAGAAATAAAACACGATAAATATTTGTATGGAGACATACAAAGAACGAATTTCCACAAATCTGTTGAACAGAAAATCTATGCCTTCATTTCTGTATCAATACAAATCTGAACTTGTCAAAATGTTATGTTTTGGCATAACAATATCTTGAGGGTTATTTATAACGTATTAAACCGGTGGTTGATTGTTGAAACAATGAAATTATGGTTGGTTTAAATCACCAGTGGCTACTTATTAAGGGTTTGTACATGTAATAAGATCACCCGTTCTCCTAAGTCACACAAGGCAAACATCAACATGTCGTAAATCAATTATTGGTCATTGTGGAGATAACATGTTCAAATAAAACAAGACGAACATAACAGAATTAAACTCACATCAATTCCGCGCGTTCTGCTAGGTCATCAGACAGTGGCGTATCTTTCCCATTAACATCTGGAATTGCACTTGCCTTTCCTTGCACGTCAATACTTTTGCGGGTTTATTTGGCTTTACCTAGAATATGTATATACATGTACATGAAAACTCATTAATATTCAACATGTCCCTTTTATTTGTTTCGTTATACAAGCCACGATAGTACTCCGATAGTTTTACATACAAATACGGTCGCGGCATATAGCGGCTATGATACATGATCTAGAAAAGCACACACAAAATACCCTTGAGAAATAACTACAGAATGTAATATATCCGCGGCTACTGGCCTAGACTGTAGTTACATATATGTTTATGTTTTCACGAAAGAGTTATATCGAAAAACTAACAAGAACCGTTCAAAGTGTAACATCACTGGCAATATATCGCTCCAAAACACTTATCCCTGAAATTTGTTTGCAGCTTTTAGGTACTGTACTCCAAACAATAGGAAAAGCAGAATCAGGAAAAGTAAAAATCAATGTAATTTGGGCTAACTAAACCATAACATTCCGAAAATGCAATAAATGTAGAATACATATATAACTTTATAAGCTGAAACATAATATATGGCGACAATATTACGAGTTCCAAATTAAACAAATATGTTTGGAAACGCTCAAAGAGAAGTTGCAAAGGAACTTTCTGGTCGCCCGGGAATTTTATTGGCACTTTATTGGATCATAAACCACTAAACAAGAATATTTTAGACAATAAAACAAACAATAATGCGTTTAAAATGATACTACAGCTATGTTGCGTAATTTTATTATACCCTACCTAAAGCATATATATCGTATGTTTGTTTTATTATGCAAAATGTGTGTTTGTAATTTGGGTCGGACTTGGCTAAAAAAGTTTAGCTAAACTATTCTTTAAATGCTGCTCATAATTAACATTGTATTTGCAGGCAAGTGTGACTCATTAAGCCAGTTACAAAACTGCCAAAGTGGTGTAACAAATAAGTAATTCCTGGGAACGCAATATCGGTAATTCTGCTTTCTGATGTGTCAGTCATGGAGGTGGAAAGAGAGGAAATCGGATTGAGCTAATGCAATCGTAAATGGGATTTCCATGTTTAGTTTCAGGTTGAATAGCCTTTGAAACATGTTCATTGTCCACGTTTGTCAGCATATCATTGACCCTAACATCCAATCTGCATAGAACATGTATCAATTTACTGGTCAAGACCTATACATTCGGTATGTATATTTCATTTGGACCTGATGATAACATCAGAAACATATTCGTATTCTCCATACGAGTTTATTCAAGTACTAGCTCGATTTGGATGACATTTGACGTTCTTGTTCGTCTTGTTTCGCTATTTATGCATTTTCTGCTCCAGTGTTTTGTATTTATAACGTATGGTTTATAAGTTCTGCATGATTCCTTTTCAGGGATCTGAGCTTTGAATTTAACATTTGAGCAATGTGACAGCATTTGGTCGTTGTGTTTATTCTGTGGTTATATAGATGTATACGTACATTCGATATTTACTCGGTGCCACTAAAATAACTTTACCAAGTAGACAAATACATTGGTATCGATGTTTTGGATCATTACGTGCGTTTAAACACCTAACATTTTCAACGAATATCAACACAAATTGTATACAGACGTTCCGGGTGTGAGGTGATATGTCCAGTTTAACTATCACTTATAGGATGTCTGACACCATCGAGTCCTATTGCCAAATGTTTCATTAAAATATATCGGATTATTGGCTCGCATTGCCCTGTAAATTATCTTCTGGGTTGTAATTTACATTGTCCACTCAATACTTAATGCATTAATTAAGATCGGAAGTATTGATAATTGCTCAAATATAGTGTTGTACAGATACAATGCCATTACATTAGCAGACATCCACATCATCCTAACTCCCGCATGGTTCCCATTCATTCGCAGTTTTAACCACTTCGTGTAATTAAAAGCGCAGTTATATTATCTGCAAATGCAGTTTTTTTTTGTTATATTGTGATAAAACATCGAGTGCTATAAACTGTTATTGTCTGATATTACACTTATGATGCTATCATGTGATATTTATTGCCCCTGTTATAATCTTGTTGCCAACTTGGATTGTTGCAGCCGCTATACTTGTGTTATTTATGCTGATTTACGCTGCAAATGACATCTTCATAGTGAAATATGAAACGCTGTTTATAAATGCCAACTAAATAAATAACACACGGTGTATGATTAAAGTTTATTTTTCAACATTGCTATAAATTGACCATTAGAATACAAAATGTACATTGGTTCACTAGGACTTGGTTTACGATACGTTTTTCTGTCGTGATGACGACACGTCTGAAACGTCTGTGAGCGTTTGCTGATAAGCAGGTACTAGATGTTTTAGAACATTAACGCTCCCATTCCTAATGTGCATACGCCGTAAAACTGTATACATTGTGAACTTCATTGCTTATAGACAAACATATGTATCAAGTATATTGACATATGTCAAGGATGAGCATTCCTTTTTGGGCAACACGCAATATAAGACAGAAAATAAATCATATCAGCATCATAAAACTGTTTATAACAGTATAGTTGTAAATAAAATCTAGTCAAGCAAATGTTATAGTATGCAAGTCTGAAAAGTCATTTGTGAAGGTTCTAATAAAAAAACTTATAAACATTGTACTTTTTGGTCAAACTTGTCCTGCGTATGCACTTACGGGTATGTGCCGTACGTAAACGTATTTCAGCTTGGTTACTGTATATGCTATGATAAGTTAAGCATGCAGTTGTCTACATTATAAGGTTTTTTCACTACTCAATGAAAGCTAAATTGAACATTTAACTGCGCATTAGCTTACATATTGACGTAGAAAATCGATGTTTTGTTTGGGAAATTCATAAAATAAGAACATCAAATAATTTATTACCGAGTATACAGAATTAGTGTCATCTAACGTGTGGAATTAAGATTACTCTGTCACGGGTTCTTCCAGCTTCATTTACCGAAATCGCGAATAAGCTTGGATTGTAAATTATAAACTTCGCGTGTGGTGAAGCAATAATCTCGAGGATCGTATCAAGTGCCCGTGATATAAATATTTAATGACCGATATTCGCGGAAATGGAGGTTTTTGTTGTTTTCATATTTGCAATTACTGGAGATTTAGGTTTATTAAACTGTCAGATGTAGATATACACATATCCGTTCTTATACTGTGTTCTAAATGTGTGTATATATTATATTATTACAGCCATTGATTTTCAGTGTAATTGTTACAACTGCGGTGTATAACTGTAGCAATTAAAATGTATGTTTTCTGAGTAATTAATATTATAATCAATAACGACATTCTATATTTTCCTAACCAGTCGTTGTTTTGTTCGGTCATATTTCGAAACATCATTTCAAGCGAATGGCAACAGCTGCACATATGAAGAACGTACAATATATCGCCAAGTAACAAAAAGGCGCAATATTCATGGGTATCGAACCATTTATCCACCGTAATTATAACAGTCTTCTTAAAAATACTGAGCAACGATCGAGCCAATCGCTCCAGTGTGCGTTTCACCTCAGCGTTTGTGCTTGTGACCCAGGCATTCTTTAGTCAGACCCAATCCTATTTGACATATAATGCAACACAATACAACATGTGAACACCAGGGAGGACAGAGCCAGCCATTGTTTTTTAAATGAAGGATAAGATAGTCAGTTGATGGTTTTTTTCCTTGACTGACTGTCTTGTCAGCCACATGCTGGTCAATAAACACGCAGCTTTATTGTTTTCAAATCTACCGTTTTAATATTTGATTTTATTTAACTTCGGTAAACTTTACTTTGAAAACGCAGGAAAATGAATGTTTTTTATAGGATATTACGGTTCAGCTCATATGCAAGAAAATGGTAATGCCACAACATGAATATTATATAATGCGCATGCGTCAATATGTTTCAAGATGTCAATGCCATTTGACATAGTAATAAAACATGACATCGTGGCACCGGGATGTCCCTGCAAGAAGTCCGTACTTGGACACTCCCACGTTGTAGTCCATGTTGCAACTGTCACGGTAAACACAGAATAGATGGTTTTCAAATTGCTACCAGCCAACAGAATAGATGGCTTTTAAATTGCTACCAGCCAGCCGAATAAATAAAGACTATTATTGAATGATGAAATCGATTAATGGACAGCATAGTTCGTCAACATGCTGTATTCTGTTGCGACGAAGCGAATAAATTGTTTAATCAAATATGGGTTTGTTGGTAGCCGGCAGCTGCTATTGACAGAAGTCTTATGTAAACATATATTAATTGATGTCATATTGTTGTTAAACTATAATAAAAGAAATAACTTATCGATGTTATAAATATGGACACGTGTTGAAGTATCATCCATTGGATGAAGTGTCAGTATGAAATATTTAATATAGACGGGTGCACAAAGAGTACCATTTTTTCTTTTAAAATCAATCTTCGATCCTTTTTGAACTGATGCTTGGGTATGAGGAGGCCCGTTTTCAAATTTAATTGCGTCAGTCGTGAATATTGATGCGCCGCTACGGTGGGTAGTCAAACCAAATGTTATTAGACGTCATGTCGCATTGTTCTTAATACTGCTTGACAGTTTTCCCCATTTCGATTGTTTGAATGATGCAATTAAAAAGGTGATATG
This sequence comes from Spisula subtruncata, assembly GCA_963678985.1. NCBI lineage: Eukaryota > Metazoa > Mollusca > Bivalvia > Venerida > Mactridae > Spisula > Spisula subtruncata. The sequence continues at coordinate 45,064,069 of OY787666.1, forward strand.
AGCCGAAATGACAGATATTATGTTTTTATTTTAATATCAATCTTTTTTTGTTCTGTGGGTCTTCAAAGAAGAGAAATAGTGTTGATTACTGAGGCTGTATTTATACTCTGCCGGATTGGATAATTGAAATCAAACGGACATAACAAAAACTGTTATCCGGTTATATCCGGGGATGAAACAGGCTCACATTAAGCTCGACACTCTGGCTATTGACAATATCAAATTCTTCAAAAAACAGTGCTAATATATCGTTTGCCGGAGATATGCAGTGAAACAATTTCTATATATTCCGGGACGTAATGACTTCACCTTTCACAGCCGGATCAAATCAACATTTGAAACGATTCAAACGATCAACATTTTGTTTCCTTTTAGAGAACGGGGGTTACATAGTACATTATGATCTCTGCATAGCATCCCTCTGTCGACATTTTTTCTATAACGACGCTTTGAAAAATTTCCCTAAGTCAGTACTGCACTTACTATATATATAAATGCAGTGCAGTGCAACAACCTGTTAACAACGGCCAATATTCACAACGATTAAATGATGTTGCTCATCACAGGTTGTGGTGTGTATTGAATTTATTACGTGATTTCTGTCATACCATTTTTAGCAAAAATCAGCGCGCATTTCATTCCCACATGCATAGCGTTTGGGAAATATTGCTCATTTTCACGTAATGTTAATTACCACAGTATGATTTGCATACAAAACTCATCAATATACTATCTGTTTCCATTTGCATACAAAACTCGTCACTTTATTATCTGTATTCCATTAAAATGTAGAGTAAAATGAGCTCACACGTTTAATTATAAACTAACTCTGTGCATGTATACAATTTATTAATTTATGTTAAAGAATCAGTCCTACATACTTTTTATGGCATACGTTTCTTAACCAGTAAACAAAATCAACGTCAAGACAATACCAAAACACATAGTTATCTAAGAGCCATGCAATGTAATGTTTAAGTATAGTTATACGTGAACCATATGCTATCTTACTACAGTGCATGAACATACATTCAATTTGATAGAATCATAGAACCAGATCGCTCCTGGTTTTTTCTCGGCTTGCAAACTCCTGGAGTGAAATACACGAAAAGCCACAGGCCTGTAGATACCCAGTATGTGTAATACAATTCTTTAATGTTTCACTACTTCAATAAGCTCAGATATAAACCCTGATTCCGTAACATACGAGGGTTGTTCATTTAATTCCCGGACAATCGCCAAAGCGCTTGATTGGAACATACGATTGTAGTAAAATTTCGTTTCATAAGACTTAGTTACCAACTGGATTATTTGACAAAACATGGAATAATTTTATCCAATCGAACACAAACTATGGTCACTATAGTAACCACACAAACGACTACCCGGCCCAACCCAATTTTGTAGTGGTATGTAGAGTGTGAATTAGGTAGGGGTCGTGGTATTATCGCATATTTTAAGCTGAAAACGTCAGACAAAAATATGTATGTATCTTGGTCGTGTAATATAACATTTGATTCATATTCGAAATAGCCTTTAACGTTCTAATGACAAGGAGGGTGATTCTGTGAATATCGCAATAAACGCGGATTTGTTTAGAGAAAACGGGAAATTAAACAATGTTATGATAATTTTGGCCCTCCACCTGTAAAACGCAAGACTCTCTTTTAGACAAACCCTTTAAACGATTATCGTAAATGCGGACCGTTGTTTATATATTAAATAAACCATTCTACGATGACATGGCATCACCACGTGATGATCAAAGGCCGGGTAAACCTAAAGTCATCAACAGAAAATGACGTAGATTCAAGGCCTGTTGGCTGGTAGACATTAATAGAAAAATACCTGCTGTATAAATTACAGTTACATGCGAGTTTACCGTAGTTATAGCATATTACATCACTACTGAACTCTTAACACGAGTAACATATGTGTTTGGACATTTTCTTGACCCCTAAATAATGATTAAATGATGCAAAACAGTAGCGTTTCAGATGCGAAAACGGCGTAACGTCGCCATTTTTTGACGTCCACTTGGGCCGACTCACGTTACATGAACTTACTAAAACGCTTATATCATGAAAACCTTTCATTGTACCAATTTGAAATTTTGTATGTGAATAAAGGAATGATGTGAATGAACTAGTGTGCGTTTTCATTAATATCCATCCAACGGATTTTCAGCAATAACGATCGTCCGGGAATTAAATAAACAACCCTCGTACATACCCCACCTGACAGTCTGACGTATAGCAAACGTCCAGCACATTTGAACTTTATTCATTGTTTACATTTTTAAAGAATATCAAAGATAAGAAAATGGAAAGGTTCATCACGATGTGTTGACAGACGGCGGCATCATCTGCTTTTTTCTTTCGTCATTGTTTTGTTAGCTTAGCCCGGCCAATAGAGTTTCAATAATTTGGATAAATTGTAGTTTTGTTGATGCATACATGCATCCATATTGCATTGATGCATATGGGAAATGTTATATTTACACGTTATCTATGTATACATGTCGAAATCCGTCTCATTGCAACCCAGGTTCGTCTATTGACTGAACCCTAATGTTACTCATTCTGGCCAAAGCACCAATCACTATACTCAAACATTATGTGTTGCAAAGTATTTTATCCATCAGTACTTTCACTATCATTTAACTAACCAACAACTACTGATATTTCTACTTACGCATTTATTGCCAGTTCAGTCCGCTAGCAATGTGATAAAATTAGAATTTTCAATTTCGCTATCGACGATGTGTTTGCCAAAGCACACACCATTCAAATAACTTCGAAATTCAAAAACTAGAACCCACGTTTGGATATATCCCATCAAACGTCTCGATGATTCAGATGCAAGTTTAATAAAATCAAGCCTCTTACAAATGCAGTTAAGATCTAGTTAATAATCCGAGCGAGCTATCTTACGCACTAGCGTTCTATTTTTGTATTTAATGTCTCATATATCAAATTTTGACACATATCTGTATCAATTTGCATGATCAAGATAATTCCTTTAAGAAAAAACGTTACTACTATCCTGGAAAATGATTTAATATTACTTTACAGAATCGAGCTAAATGTATTTGTTGAAAATGTGTCTGTAATCGTTGCTACAGAATCGTATTTTATGGAGTAATCAAATAGTTTCTAGAAGTTTAGTCAGAACTGGTTTCGTGCTATTTTAGTAAATCAACAGACTATATGTTTGACATCCATTTTTCTTTATATTCTATAGTGTGTAGGCTAGGTAGGTATGCATACAGCAATTGTAAAAAGGACCACTCATACACTTTATCGAATGTGCTGTTTTGAAAATAATGATATAATAATAATAATAATAAATCATAATTATAATAAAGACTTAATGAA